>CM038554.1:13490593-14130593 GCA_021527575.1 Ensete glaucum | reverse complement strand
TAAGAATTCTCTTGGATAATAGAAGGATATATAAAATTCCAATGACCATTAGATATCGTTTGATAAGGTTTATTGAATAGTCAATAATTTTTTTATCGTTTTTACCGAAAGTATCCAACAATTTATGTCTTATTCGGCCATTTGTCATTGATAGGTCAGAGATATATCTTTCTTCGATAGAAAAAGAATAAACATTTATTTGATATTGATCATTGTGGAGCGAAAAATATACTATACTGGATCTACATGGATCTCCTGCTAATATCCATAAATGACTCATTTTATTATAATAGATGGACATTACCTACCATATATATATTTAGGTGCATGATGGACATCGGTACTCCAGTACATTTCTCTCTCTGATTCAGAATAAATATGTATTTGTACATTCTCTTTAAAATGAAAAGTGGACGTTCCAGCATGAATCTCAGCAATCACTTATTCTGATTCTACATATTGATTATTTTAAACTAAAATCAATTTTTTTGATGGAATATTTGTATTATGTAGAATATTCTGACTCCTAATAGTTACATACAAGTCTATAGAACATAGAAGAGCAGAATGCCCATGATAGGTACATGTGAGATGAACCAAATCCTCATTTAATTTTATTTTTCCATTAGAAGGAGCTTGTACATGCTCGATAAGACTATGAATAGCCCACCAATATGAAAAGTTATTAATGTTAGTTTACCTTGGTTCCCCAACGGGTTGACCTATAATAATACCTATAACTTCTCCCATATTGGCCAGGTCACCATGAGTAAGACTCCGACCATAACATAATTGGCAGAACCAAGATGTACTCCTACAAGGGGGTTCGTATATATATTAGTTGTGATCGAAAGGTTATGAATAGATTGACAAGTCCAATCCCAATATCTTGATTTCAAGTGGTAAGACATCGTAGAATATATATATATATATATATATATATATATATATATATATATATATATATATAATTTGTTAATACATGATCAATTAGTGTTTGGACAAAAAAAAATTTGTCATCCCATTTCGAGGAATCATAGAATATCTCGAATAGTGTCACAATATGTTCTTCGGATCATGAAATGTTGAACTACTTCAACAAGTCTACATGTGAGGTATCAAGCATCGGATATTCATACAACATTATCATCAACTCGTTTGCAAGCTCTATAATAGGAAATTATATATAAATAGTCAAAGAAATTACTTTGCTTAAATTGGTATGAATGGATAAATCAATTATTTATCCTTGGGGATCTGACATTAATCCTCTCATACCACTAATTGGTGTATGTAAGATGCATTTCCTCTAGCTCTCAAAAAGTACATTATATATAGTGGATTAGAAGGATAAGTCATCCAAAAATTAGGATTCATTTCTTGTCTCAAATATTCACTTATAGCATACCATATCTCGATGGATTGACGTAATTTTTCCACCACGTGCACATTCCCATAATGATGGTGTTTATCCAAAATAAAATTTTGTTGTTCAACGTCTTGGACTAACCATCCGTTAGAAGGGATTGTTAAAAGATCATCAATTACTAATGAAATAAATGTAGCAGTGGATTGTTGGAAACCCAAAGTCTTTACTTGATCCAAGATATGTGATGTATAGGCCATTCCGAAATGATCTATTAACCTGCTAATAAGTCATTTCATAGTAGTTCCATTTATCACTTTATTGTTAAAGACCATATCAGCCTGTCATAAGTACATTACCTCTTATATTTATTATTTTGCTAAGTAGGATTCGATAATGTACCTGAGTTAGTGATTCGAAAACTTACTTTCCTCGATCTCAATCTTGATTCGAGTATAAATTAAAAAAATTATGACATCAGTGAAATTGGAAAAACCCGAATTCTCATGGGCATGAATATCGCTAATCTGAGTTCTTAGTTTAGATAGCGTATCAGTAGGCTTGACAAAACCCCTGTATGGCTTCTTCTATTTCCTGATAAAAAGAAATATGTTCAAGAGTAGTTTGAATATATATACAACAGATTTCCTTTGTTACACTTTCTACTATTAGATACTTCCTATAAATCTCATGATAAATACCCAAAGATTCATATTGAACTTCGATGGGAACTTCTCTTGAGCCAATGACACGTTGATCTAATCTCGATCGGAGCCACAAAGGACTATCTAAACTAATTCGTTCCTATTGATAAGCTCTAAGTGCGTCATAGGAACTAGAAAATTAGGGTTTTTTCTTTTTTTTCGTATATCTGTAGTCATCTTTTTCTAATTGTCAACTTCTTTTTGTTTTGGTAGTTTTCGCAACTATATGTATATGGACTATACCTATTTGCACAAATACCTCAACGATTCCTGATCTTATTAATAAATAGAGTACGATAAGCATATCTTGAGTTGATATGAAAATAAGATCTCCAACAGCTAGAGATAAGAGATCCATATGAGAAAACATAAGTAAATGAGTCTATGCTTGAGCTTCCAATGACAAAGGTACATGAATAGCCATTTGATTCCCATTAAAGTCTGCATTGAAGCCCTTACAAACTAATAGATGTAAACAAATAGCACGTCCCTCTACTAAAAATGGTTAGAACCCCTGTTGTATGCCTAATCTATTGTAAGGTGGGTGCTCTATTCAATAATATAGGATGCCCCCGCATAACTTGTTGAAGTATTTCCCATACAATGGGTTCCTTTTCCCAAATTTGACTTTTAGCAATTCCTATGTTAGAAGCAACATGTTGTCTGATTAGACCATAAATTATAAATGTTTGGAAAAGTTCTATTGCTATTTCTTGAGGTAATCCACACTAATATAATGAAAGCGAAGGACCCACGACCATGACGGAACGTCTCGAAGTCGACACGTTTACCAAATAGAGCCTCATGAAATCTTCCCTCTTTGCCTTCAATTACATCTAAAAATGACATGTAAACTTTATTATGATCATCCCTCATTGGTTTTTCCAAGGATCTCATTATCAAGAATTGTATCCACGACCTCTTGTACCAATTTCTCCTAAACATGTTACTAATTCCCCTAGCATAGATCTACTTGTTGCTGTTAGATCGGTAAGAGTATTATTATTCCCATAGATAACTCAAAATTCATTAATATCCAAACTCATTAGTTTACCCCCATCTATATGAATGATTTGTCTCAACTTGGGATGAAGAATTGGTAATAAGCACAAAACCATCCATTATGGTTCTATATTTGTTCAAATAAAATGTTTAGCTAATTCCATGTATCTAACCAAAAATTTCTTTCTTCTTCTAAATTTTCTATCTTCTCATTCATTTCGAGTGGACCCCTCCTCTCCTAATTACTTCCATTCTACCAATGAATTTCTTATAATAATTTATAAATTAATTTTTACTCTGATAGCACTTGCTCGTATAGAGATTTCTCGATTTCAAAATGTCTCGAAGTATTAGGTACTAAAAAAAATTAGTACGATGTCTTTTTAAGATTGGATTTCGAATAAACCTAGTAATCTTAAGAAAGTAGATTTTTTTTTTCACTACGAGCCTAGTAAAATAAAATAAAACTCGAGATAGGTTCCTATATAAGATTGGATTCCCCCCTTTCCCTATCATAGATTTGGAATGGGCTTTACAAGTTATTAGTTTGGCTATTTCTACTAGGTCTCAAATTACGAGGATGGAACAACTAGGCTTATGAGTATTACGTCTATTTTGACTTTAAAATTACTATATAAAAAAGAAAAAACAGACGAGTACGAGACATTACTCACCAGACTTTAACTTGGTAAGGAGCTACTTATCAAAAAATCTTATTATCTACAACAACTCTCAACTTGTCATGAACCAAATGAAAGATGATTTTGAAGCATGAGATGACATGATGGCAAGGTATTTGATAGAAGTAAAGAAGATAATTGATTGCCTAAAAAATTGTAAAGTATCTTGGGAGAAAACCAAAAAAAAAAGAAAAGACGAAAAGCTAATGGCCTTCCATGTTTGCATTATGTTCTAGCTCTATTACGGTGGAAGGAATGATAATAAAGATACTCTATGCCTAATGAAAAGCCTTGTTGGATGAATGATATACTCCAAAACAAAAAAAAAGAATGAAATCTTACTGACTGAACCCAACAATGACTCGGTGTCTTCAGCAAATGCAATCTGTCATTAATGATCAAATCTACCGAGGATGTTTTTAGTCAACGAAACTTGAGGTGCATTGCTCCAAGTGAGGCACAAAGGGTCTTACTTTGAGGTGACATTGGCACTTATAATCAGTCATTAGGTTATCATTAGGCGACTTTAAGAAAGGATTTAATGGCCATTGTTCCAAAAAAAAATGTGACTGATGCCACATATTTACCATAGTTCAACATCGATAGTACAATTTACATATGTGGATTATGCTTGACCCTTTTCCTCTAGCCTTGGAACAATAGTGGGTTGAGATCAAATACTAGTTTCCAGTGTTGAGAATTTTGTATGAAGAAACATTAATGCCCTCTTCGAGATCCGAGGACTATTATTATCAACAATAGAATAGTTCCATATTAAAAGATTTCTATTAGTTCTATAGGATTTTACTTGGAGATTCACTTTGGTCACCTTCTGCTGAGATTGACCAAAGTGACCAACCCAAAAATTCTGTGACCAAAAAAGTGAGTTGTTAGGTCGATGTCAATGCAAAGACAAACGAAATTGTTAGAATAATTTAAATAATTAAAATTAGATAAAATAAAACTTTAAATTATTATATTTAGATAAATAGATGATGATGAGATTTATTAATATGTGATAGATTTTTTTTAGTATTTTAAAATATTTATTCTCTATCTTTTAGTCAATATAAATAAGTGTTCTTGGATTGATCCAAATCACCACATACCGAAAGAACTCTTAGTTTTCTTTACTATTTTCTTATCTTTCTTCTTAAAGGTCTACAGAAAAATCAACAAAAGTACATCGATTAGAAGGAAGGAAAGACTAGTAGATTTACAAAAAGAAAAAAAAAGAAGATGATAAGTATTGGAGTAAGTGTTCTTTATCAACTTCCTATCTTTAAAGATGATAATTATTAATTTTATATAATTAAGATGAAAACTCTATTTAGTTCATATGGATTATATAATTTGGTAGAGAATGATTTTATCTAGTATGATCTATAGGATTCTAATATTGCTAAAGATCAAAAAGATCATATGAATGAAAACATGTGGAAAGATACAAAAGCCCTCTACATATTACAACAAGTAATAGATGATGAAAAATACTTGATTTATGATAAGAAAATTGATAAATGGATAACAACTATGAGGATGATAAAAAATAAAATATTTTTCTTATTATTTTTAGATTTTTCCTTACATGTTACTCCTATTGATAAATCGACATTATGACATATCTAAATTTTTTTAGATCTATGCAAACTATCTCATATGGTGTAGGTCATGATAATTGAAAAACTATAATTGATGAGATACATGCATAAGAAAAGGATGAGCCTCTAAACTCCAAGGATAACAAGGAAAGTATACATACAGTGATGGTAGATGTTTATGAAAATATGAAGAAAACTAAGTGAGAGAAAAGAAAGAGAAAGCCTCAGAATCCAAAGGGATTCAATCCTGTAAATATAGATCTTTAGAGATGGTAGTCAAAGACAAAAAGTTCAAGTAATAGGCTTAAGAGAAAAAATAAAAAAAAGATAGATAAGGGATTCTCAAGAATATATGGATAAGGAGAAGTATAAGATGAATCTTACATAATCAAAGATCTATTTGCCAATATCTTCACAAAGTTTTGATGAAAGAAAATTTATATTCCAAAGATAATTTTAAATTATAACTATTTTAATTAGGAGGGTGAGTCAATAAATAGTTAAGATTAGATAAAATAAAATATTAGATTTAGATAAATAGATGATGATGAGATTTATTAGGATATGATAGATTTTTTTTAGTGGTTAAAATATTTGTACTATATCTTTTAGTCAATAAGTTCTTGTAGATTGATTGAAAGTACGCTTAATTTTATCTATTATTCTCTTCTCCTTCTTCGTGAAGTTCTATAGGAAAACTAACACAATTCTACTTCTTTTAAACAACATTGAATGCTTATCAATCTTGAGTGGGTGCCCAATGAGGTAGGCAATCACAACCAAGGTTTTTCATTATTCAGTATTCTAATGGAGCCCTACTAACTGCATCCACTCTGCATGAACCTTATCTTCTTCATCAATGGTTGGAAGTTTGGTCTTTAGGAAATTAAATGAAGGCTCTTGCCTCAAAATGTCTCTAGGAAATTAGAGAAGAGTTGACTCCAACGATTCTAGCTTCCACACCCTTAGAGGAAGGATTAGGAGGTTTAGAAGGTGGTTTTGATGTATGATAAATACCTAGGGCAATAGGAACTATGAACCCTCAATAGAGAGAAAGGAAGAGGAGGATAGAGGTGTCATTTATTGAATCTCATATTTTGATGATGAAATCAATTATGGGTTATCGATCTAACAAGATTGTTAGAATTGATTGATGTAAGATTAACTACGATAGAGAGAAAATTATAATCAGAGGTTTGGCCAAACTTAAGTCTAGGCATCGAGTGGGAGTGAGAACGATGTAGTTGAGAACTCGTTTGGAGTGCGTTGGGAGCTTGCTAGGATGGCGCAAGAGAGTTCGCTAGAAGAAGATTGAGACTCGTTGGAAGATTATCGAGGGTAGCCAAAATGCTTGCCAGGAGTTGGGAAGGTCTTGCTTGGATTTGTTGGTCATGTTGATTGTAATTAATTAAGTCATAGTTAGTATCATAAATGTTAAGTCCTGTTTGAGTTAGATCAGAAGGAATCCAAATTAACTCAAGTATGGCTAACCAAGTCTACTATGGAGAGTCGATTGAGCTCAAGTCAAGCTCAATCGGTTGAACTGAGAAGTAATCAATAAAAGGTACAAGTTAGAATTAAAAAAGTAAAGGGAATCATTTTTTTATATTTTTCGATAATTGTACTGTCGGTGAGCGACCGTTGTACCACTGTGCCCAGGTTTTCAGGCAACTAACAATGGTTGGACCACCAAGGCTGATGGTTGTAATGCCACTGCTCATGATTCTGGATAGCTTTCGACAGTTGTACCGTCGGTGCCGGCGGTTGTACCACCCATACCCAGATTTTTTAGATATATTTAAATTTTGGCTATAAATCCTGAAGTCAATTAGGGCCTAGAAATACCCCAAATTTTTTTATATTTCACACAATAATTTTGGGTTAAAAATTCTGTGATAAATTATGTGAAAAAATTGTAAGAAAAAAAAAAAGGCTAAGGGAAAGAGGAAATTCTTGGAAAACTTATAGTTCTCCCTTGTAAAATTGTAAGGTTCGTCTCCTAAGCCTAGTAAAAGGAGACAGGAAGCTGTAAGGGTTCAATCTTTACCTAAAGAAGGTTGATAGTAGACGTCGGTGGGCCTTGAGAGAGAGGACTCAGGAGTGGATGTAGGCTAGGTTGAGGTCAAACCACTATAACTGTGAGTGTGCTTTAATTATTTTCATTTTACTTTTGATTGCTCTTAAACACTTGATAGTTAGATACGAAGTTTCAATCTATCAACTTCTTTAAATCAGTTTCCAATCGATTTTATTGAAATGTAAAGAGAAGCATCTATTGTTCACTCTTTACTTTTAGAAAATAAAGATTTTTAATCGAGCACGATTTCTCTTGTACTAATTCACCTCCTCTCTTAGTGTTAATTGATCATAACATT
The DNA here is from genome assembly GCA_021527575.1 of Ensete glaucum. NCBI lineage: Eukaryota > Viridiplantae > Streptophyta > Magnoliopsida > Zingiberales > Musaceae > Ensete > Ensete glaucum. Next base: position 14,122,865 of record CM038554.1, on the reverse strand, counting down.
ATCCCCTCAGGTATATGACTTAATGTTGACCAATTCGACTTGATTAGGACCCAATCTATGGACGATACCTCAAATGCACCTAATGTTCTGAGCTTTCGAGGAGGTGTTGCTAGAAGTGTCTCCTACAGAAAGATCGATGTCAGGAATTGGTTCATGATTTGGTCATTTCAATGAGCAAGTTATCCATATGGGGGTTAAAGAGTGGAGAAATAGAGGGTTCAAATCTCAATTAATATATCCAACTCCACTTTTTATAAGGTGCACTCCCTAGCCTCTTGAAATTAGGGGAATATTTCTATCGAGCTCTACTTGGAGATAAATATTCTCCTTATTATTTGCCTCATTGACATTTGATACTTAGCTCAAGAAAGACACATCAGGCAATCCTAGCTCGAGGGGGTGCATTAGATAGTCCTTGATGCTTAACCCAAGGGGACATGTTGGTTAGTCCTTGAAGCATAAATCTAAGGGGGCATTTTGGGTTATCCTTAATGTTTGGCTCAAGGGAGGTGCATCGAGTAGTCCTAGATAATTGGCCTAAGGGAGGACATATTGGATATTAGGATCTAATTTGATAATTGAGTCAGTGATCATAATTTAATAATTTTTGGTCTATAAGTAAGTGTTGATCAACCCTCGGGATATGAGTCAACCTTCTAGATGAGGTGGAGCTATTGATAAGTGGAGAATCACATATAAAGAAGGTGAAAAGATATCGTGGTAGGTGAAGGGATGTCTTGGCAAGGATAATTATAGGATATAAGAAGGCCTCTTGGGAGCAAGGTGTTAGGATCTTAATGGCCCTAAGAACAAGGGTAAATTAGTATAATAATGTTATTAATCAATTTTAAAATTTGATTGATAAATCAATATATTTCAGAAACTCGATTTATTTAAAGTTACAAGTAAAGATAATAAAACTAAGCCACAAGTAAAGAGCAAGTAAGAGGTAAATATTTATAGTGGTCGATCTTCTTGACTTATGTCCACTCCTAATTTCTCTTCCCTTGATATCATCGACTTTCATTATCGATCTTCTTTCTAATGGATTAAGATCAAGATAAGGAGATAATATCTACACTCTCTTCTATACAATATCTCTCACCTCCTAAAACTTAGAATTATAACTAAACTCAAAAGGTATAGACTTAAACTATGCTCAAAATAAAAATTTACAATACTTTGCTAGCTAAGGAATATACACTTCATCAACAAAGACCAAGTAAGGTATTGATAGGCCTAAAAGATTTTAAGAATGAAGCAAAAATTTAAATCCCCAAAATTTTGGGGTAAGGACGGTACTACCATTGGTATTAGGTGGTACCACTATCGTAATCATGCTACAAATATGGACTCTGGTGGTATTATCATCGGCCTAAGCACTACTATCATCGGCCTAGTCGGTATCTGTCACGCCCCTCCAAAATCTCGACAATATTTAAAATTCTAACTCACAACTAATCCAGGATCCAAACACACATTTTGAGGTCACTAAGAGAACATTCAGATCAAATTTTTACCTCTATAGTCTACAAATTCATCACCCTGTGCAGTTCATAAACATACCACGCATCACTCGATAATTCATATAATATGAACTCAACTCTTCAAAATAATAACCACACATAAACTCATAAGTGGGGAAGTCTATGCAGTCACCAAATCAACGATTATCATAAACTCATATCATTACATGTATTTAACTTAACATTCCAAAATCCTATACATGAGGGATCCTTTATCTTACACAAAATCCACAGGTTTAGATTCATCATCACATTTCATAAGATGCAGAGTAGCTTATACAACAAAAACACATATGCTAACAAAGATCTGCCCAAAATCTTCTAAACTTTCCACCGCCTCAGCCCAATCTTAACAATTAAGCAAGCAATACGCTATCCTGAAAAATTTATTAACAAACGGGGTGAGCATAAGGAGCTCAGCAAGTGACTAACATATCCATATCAAAATAATACAATTTCCAAAGGGATACAGTTGCAAAGTACAAGGCAGAATATACGATTTCGTAGACATAATATTGTTAGGAGCAGAAACATAATTGTCTTTTCAATCTTACATATTTGGTTCCTGACAGATGGGGCATAGAGTAATTGGAGCATCTCAGTAACAAAGGAAACATATCGGAGCTTATCAGTGGCATACGAAATGTTACGAAGCATATCAACGGCATATGAAATATTTCGAAGCAAAATCATCAGTGAATAAAGCATTTCAGAGCATATCAAAAACAAATATCGTACAGAAGCTCAAACATCGTCCTTGACGTCGCAATCATATCATTCTTATCCAGAGCATGAACAGAAACAACTCACCAAAACTCTGGATGTCATATCAAACATATAGAAGGTGTAGTGGAATCTCAGTCAGAATGTGATCCATCCATTTCTGAATGACCACCTGACAAATGTCTCCCACGTCTGGGAGCTCCATCCACCCACGTCTAGGTGAAGTCAGAAGGGGCCGGCAGAGCATCGCAGGCTCTAAGCACATACCCTTTACCATTTCTGGCAAAGGTCCAGAATATCCCACAGAGCGGGACCCCACATAGCGGGTAATAAGCGCATACCCTTTACTATTTCTGGCAAAGGTCCAGACAATCCCACACACCAGAGTACAAGAGGCGGTTTAACAATAAGTAGCATATGTCGGAAACACACGCGGAACAACAAAACGTGCATGTGTCTTTTCGAGATAATTCGAAACAAAGAACAAATCTCTCACAAATATATTCAGATTTGGAATGAAATGAAAACAAGAATGTACAGGGATTCCAAGCAATCATATTTAGCTCAATTCCAATAAGAAGGTTAGACGAATTCAAATATCCAAAGGAATAGAACAAAATACGCGAAATCGACCAAAGCTCGATTTCGGACAGATTTCCAATGGCACAGCAAACAAATATTTCAGAATATCAATTATGCTCCAATACCCATAAGAAAGTTATAGTCGAACCCTATATCAATCTATATTTTGATGGAACAAATTTCGTATGAAACAGGGTTCCCAACACGGAGTTACTTTTGATTTGGTAACCCAAGGGCAAAAACACAATCACTGTTTTGCAGAATTTATAGGGTCGGATTCAACAGATAATAGGGTAGGCAATTGAATTCCAAAATTTTCAAACTATATGTCAAAAGAAAGATTTTCAAGTATAGTTTATAAAGAATTAAGTTTTGTCTAAATCAGAGACTCTAACAGGGAGTTATACATAATTTAGTGACATAAGGTTAGAAACTACAAACTCTGTTTTACATATTACATAGTATCAATTAAGACAAATGTTTGGATATGTTATTGAACTTCAAAGTTTTCAATTTTAGTGTCAAAAGAAAGATCTATCAGTCTAGATTCATATAAAATAAGTTTAACCTAAATCCAAAATCAATACAATAATCTACAGTCGGAACAAGGCAGAAGGGTCAGGACTTTGATAATTTTTCAGATTCAAATCTTATAACCAACAAGAGAGATTTCAGCTTTGCAGGTCTTGAATTCAGTAATTAATTTTGGAAAACAAGGCAAAACAACAAAGATAAAGTATCAGAAGGCAAAAAAAATTAGGATAGAACACTTGCCTTTGATAATTTTGACCCTAAGTGAAAAGATTTGAGCAAGAACCCTTAAAGCCCCAAATTTTCTTCTTCTTCTTCTTCTTCTTCTTTTTTTCTTTCTTTCTTTTTTTTTTTGAACAGATCACCCATGCAGCTGCCTTCTTTGCTTCCTTAAGAAGGATGGCAGAGAGGCTTAAACGGTGGAATTTGTCATTTTTTATATTTTGCAATTTAGTCCTTGTATTTAGTATATTTACGATTAGGTCCTCAGGGTTTACATATAGGTCCTCAGATTCTTTCTTCTTTTTTTTTTTTTTTTGAACAGATTACCCAAATCTTACAAATAAGTTACTTCTGATTCATACTCTATTTCCTTTGTCAATTTAAAATGAATGTTTACATTATCACCAGAAATTTATATGAAAATTCGGAAATGAGGGGTGTTACAGTATCACTATTGAAAAAAGTTGACAAAGCACTAACAATGCTTGTCGATTGATTCAAGGAGTTTTATTGATTGAGCTTAGTGGTACCACTGCCTAGCCTGGTTTAGGTCATCGCTTTAGCCTTCTAATAAGTGTTAGGATCATAATGACACCAAGAAATGGGTGGGGGGTGAATTAGTGCTATCGTAAAAAGATTCGATTTTTCAAAGTTCAATCGATAAATCTATATCAGAAATGAGTTTAACCAAAAGTGCAAGTAAGGATAGTAAGTGAAGTAAATCAATAAGTAATAACAAAGTAAAAAAAGAGAAGGATGTAAACTGATTTATAGTGGTTTGGTCATCCCAACCTACATCTATTCCTGATTACTCTTCCCTTGAGGCCATCGACTTTTACTACTGATCTTTTTTCCAATGGGTGAAGATGAACTAATCTTGTTACAATCCTTCTCCTTTTAATAGGCCCTAGAGAGAATCTTTATGTCTCTCTTTTATAAAAGACATCAACCCTCTTATAACTTAGAAATACTTCTAAACTCAAAAAGGAGGAAGAGATTCAAACACCACTCAAAGAGAGTTTACAACTTTTCAACTCTCAAGATTTCATTCTTCCATCAAATGAGCATGAGTGAGGTATTTATAGACCCAAAAAAGCTTAAAAAATAAAGTCAAAAATTTAAATCCTCAAGATATTAGGGTACTAGCGGTACTATCATTGGCGCTGGATAGTACTACCGTCGAATAAAGCTTGAGAATCTATGCTTTAATGGTACCATCATCGACCTAGGTGATACAAATATCGCTTTCGGTGTTACCATTGTCGGAGTACCCAGAAAAGCATAAACAATGCTTTTTGATTGTCAGACAGTAGCATTACTCAAGTCAACATCAAGTCACCAAATTAGCCTTTCAACTGGTCCAATTTGACCCTAGTTTAGCCCAATGGACTCCTAATTAAGTTACATAGTTTTGGCCTAATACCAATTTAATTTGACTATAAATTACTATGATCAAGACTTAACTACTCTAATTATAATCATGAAGCTTTCAGCATATTGTCCAATATTTCACATATCATCTATTCATCTGGCACTTCATCCGAACCTCTGGCACATCGTCTTTTTCTTCAGTGCATCACTTGATTTATTAGCATATTGACTTCCTACAAGATCTGATCTTTTAGGCAATACCCGATCTTTCTAGTCCAATGCTCGAACTTATGGCATGAAGTCCATCATTCAATACGTCAACCAATCCTTTGGCTCAACATCCAATCTCTGACATGATACTTCTCCAACCTAATATCTAATTCTTCTATTTTGATAATTTGCTCTACGATGGTTCATGTCGATGATCTAAGTATTTCCTGTGTCACTTCTCTCAAAAGCATATTAGTCTAAAAACTCATCAATTGATTTCATTATCACAATCTAGGATTCAACAATCTCCCTCTCTTTGATGATACAACCAATTGATAACAGAATCTTAATTAAACTCCTCCTATCTATATGTCATTTTAAAATATTATAATAAACTCAAATTTAAAAAATAAAAACTTTTCAATGCTACTCTTTGAATTCAAGTCGAAATAATTTTAATCAAAAATCATAGTGACTTTTAGTAGTAATTATTGTAAGAATCATATGTATAATTTTAATTAAATAATCACATCAAATCAATATGAGAATCTCAAAATAGTCACATATCTCAAACAAATATCATAAGTTAATATCATCAAATATAACATATATAAGAGTGTAACATAGTTGATACGTTATCAAAAAGTTACTATTACTTCTCCCTTTTTATCATCAACAAAAAAAAAAGTGCAAACTACTACTTCTCTCTTTCCCATTGTTATCATCAGAAAGTAGAGAAAGATATCATGATATCATGGTGCTACTTCTTTCCCTTTACATCAAAATTTTAATTATAAAACTATTTTGATATCATATAAAGAATATTAATATCAAAGATAAGTTCAAATCATGAGAGGTCAATTTATGAATAGGTATTAACAATACTTCCTATATCTATGTCATCTTAAAATCTTAAAGAACTTGAATTCAAAATAAAACTTTTTCAATAGTACTCTTGATTTTAAGTCCAGATAAATTTGATCTTGATATTATTATTTCAAGCCTAAATATTCAAATTAGCTTTAAATTAAAAAAATGGTTAATAAAAGTTAGGCATGAGTCATTACTAATAAAAAGTTATAAAAGTATCATAAGTTACCTTATTCAACACATAAGCTAGACATGAATCGCTACATTTCTTGTTTTTGTCATCAAACAAATATGGGTTACTTCTCCTTTTCAAAATAGAGTATACCAGTCATGAATCCAAGAGAGTCATACAAAATAAATCTTAAGTCATAAATATCGAGAAGGGGAAGATCATGATTCATTGGATAAATCTTCTCTTTAGTAAATAACAAAAAGAATTATAGGAGAATAAATTATAAAAGATCTTGATTTATATAAAATAAATCTATAAATATTGAGAAGTCAAGATTATAATTTGTTTGAATAAATCTTCTTCTTAGTCATTAGCGAAAATAATCATAGGAGAATGAATACAAAATAAATCTAAAGTCATAAATATCGAAATATCATGATTTATTTGGATAAGTGTTCTCCTTAGTCACTAGCAAAAAGAAAGAATCATATAAGAAAAAAATATAAAATAAGTCTCAAATCATGAATATCAAAAAGTCAAGTGAAAGATTATGATCTGTTTTAAAAAAAATCTCCTTTTTAATAAATGGCAAAAAAATATTCATAGGCGAATAAATAGTAAAAATTCTTAATTCATGCAAAATAAATCTCAAGTCATAAACACTAAGAAATCAAGTGAAATAATCATATGTGAACAAATAGTAAAAGGTCTTGATTCATGCATTTGAACAAATATTTTTTAATAAAGAATGAGTTTGAATACCTTTTGATGTATCTCTAATAACTAGCTCCTTAGGATGTGGATCTACATATTTCTATTTCTCGGGTAAGGTTTCTTTAGAAGTAGATGCATCCAAGTTACTTTAGAGAAGAGAATTCTCATTTTAGATTCAAATTCAAAATCATTTTTTAACTTAGGAAGACGTATTAAAAACAACATAGATCGATTCCTAAATAACTAAAGTTCTTTAGTTCAAATTTGTGAGATCAATTTTATACTTGCATGTCCTGATCTCCTATGTCAAAGTTATGCATCATCATTTAAAACCAAAAAATTGAGTTTCACTATGAAAATTATTAAGATTAATAGTATAAACATTATCGCTCCTTAATGCAATCAGAGATTTGTTCTTATTTATTTTTTCTATGATGTAAGCATTAGATTTAAATTTAATATTATATCCTGATCACATTTGTTGACTGATGTTTAATAAGTTATGTTTTAAACTAAATACTAAAAGAACATCTTTAATCAAAAGATTCGATTTGTTATCAATATTTTCAATGTCGATAATTTTTCTTTGTTGTTGTCTCCAAAGGTGACATATCCTTTGTCTTAGCCAGTGAGCTTTAAGAAGTATATTGGATCTACGGTCATATGCTTTGAGCATCCATTGTCAAGATACCTACAAAAAAGAGAGGCATGCTCTAGGTACTCATTTACCTTTGGGTACTTCATGGTTAGATCTACCTTTCTTGACTTTTGGTGTCAAATCTTCTAGTATTCCTTTAGGAGCCTAAACTAATTTATAAGAACTATAATTTTAAGAGAGCATGTATAAGCATATAGACCAAATGTTACATAAAAATTACATTTTAACTTTGAGGGAATATGTACTATGGGTCCTTTTACAAATTTAGTTAGCTTTTTATTTGTACCATTTTTTATGAAACCAATACATTCCTTTCAAAATCCATAACCTTGTTAAGTAAGAATCATGTTTAATAATTTATTTTTAATTTTTAATTTTTAATATTTAATATTTATTATAGTAATATATTTTTCTTTTAAAATAATTCTAAATCTTCACACTCAGTGCAAGATGTTACATGTAATTGTCATACTTATTTTTTAATTTACTAAATTCATTAGAGAGAGATAGATGATCCTTTTTAGTAATTTATATTTCTTACTAATTTTTTTAAGTACATTATGTAAATCATAAAATACATCAAGTAAATTATCATAAGATAAAAATATTTCGGATGAGTCAAATACCTTAACGTTGAAGCCCATCAGATCGTAGATTATTACTTCATCTTTATTAATTAGCTCTTCATCTTCTGATGTAATTCATTCATCCCATGTTGCCTTAAATTCTTTCTTCTTCTTTTACATTGACAACTTTTTCTTCAGCTGTGGACACACTCATATTTAAAGTGTCATGGCTTTTTATATTTATAACATATGATTGTATCCTTTTTAGATTCACTTTTATTTTTACATTCTCGTCTTATAGAATAAGTTTTGTTCTTTTTCACAAATTTTTTAAATTTTTTTGTGAGGAGTGCTATGTCATCATCATCACTTGAGCTTTAGCAGTCTTTTTTGGTTCTAAGTGCAATATCTTTTTATTATTTGGAACGTTTTTCTCTTGTTCATCATATACTTTGTAGGTCATTTCATAGGCTATTAAAGATTCTATGAGTTCTTTAAGAGGAAAGTTGTTCAAGTCTTCTGCTTCATGGATTGTCATTACTTTTAGGTCCCAATTTTTTTTTAAGAGATCTTAAAATCTTATTCACCAATTCAAGATTAGTATAGCTTTTACCAAGAGCTTTTAAACCATTGACAATATTTATAAAACGAGTGTACATATCACTAATGGTTTTACTTGACTTTATTTTAAATAATTTATAACTATGTATTACAAGATTGATTTTAGATTTTTTTAATCTATTTATGCTTTTATAATTTCAAGTGTGTTCTAAATATCATATGTAGTGTCACAGGTAAAAATATGATTAAACTTATTTTTATCTAAAGCATAAAATAAAGCATTCACAACTTTAGTATTTAAGGAAAATATTTTTTTCATTCCATTCATTTATCGATTTAGAAGATTTTTGAAAACCAAATTTGATGACATTCCAATAATCAAAATATATAGAAAGTAAAAAAATTTGCATTCATATTTTACAATAAGTGTAGTTTGTCCCATTAAGTATAAGAGGACGAGTGATAGAGTGACCCTCTCGATTATCTACAGAAGTCATTAAAACTCTCTTGGTATTAATCTAACTGAGAGAACCAAACTTTATTATTAATTATTATGATCATAATGGCACTAAGAGGGGTAGGGGGTGTACAAATTAGTGCTATTACAAACAGATTCGACTTTTCAAAGTTAAATCGATAAATCCATATTAGAGAAAGAGAAGGATACAAATCGAATCTTTTTGTAAATCAATAAGGATAGTGAGCTATGTAAATCAATAAGTAATAATAAAGTAAAGAAAGAGAAGGATACAAATCGATTTAGTGGTTCGATTGTCCCAACCTACATCCACTCCCGATTTCTCTTCCCTTGAGGCTATCGACTTTTATTACCGATTTTTTTCCAATGAATTAAGATCAACTATCCTTATTATAATGATTTTCCTTTTAATAGGTTGAGGAGAGAACCATTATACCTCTTCTCCTTTTAATAAGTTCAGAAGACAATTTTTCACTTCTCTTTTATAAGTGACCTCAACCCTCCTACAACACAGAAACACTTCTAAACTCAAGGAGGAAGAGACTCAAAAACTACTCAAACACAGTTTATGACTCTTCAGTCATGAAGATTTTATTCTTGTATCAATGAGTGAGAAATTTATAGACCACAAAAAGCTTCAAAATAAAGCCAAAAATTCAAATCCCTAAGATTTCGAGGTACTACTAATGTCGAGGATCTTGGCTATAGTAGTACCACAATTGGCCTAGGTGGTGGTACTACTACTACCATAGGTTGTACTACCATCTGTAGGGGGCGGTACGACCATTGGAATACTAAAAAAAGCACAACATTACTTTCCAATTGTTAGGTGATACCATTGCTTGGGTCGACATCAGGTCACCGAATTGGTGGCCTTCCAATAGGTCCAATTTAGTCTGATTTAGATGCAATGTGCTCCTAATTAAGTTGATATTATTTTAATCTAATACTAACTTAATTTGATTCTAAATGACCATGATCAAGACTTAACTACTCTAATTACAATCATGAACCTTCAGCGCATTGTCCAGTATTCTAACATGTCATATGTTCATTTGGCACTTCATCCAAACCTCCGGCACATCATCCTTTCCTTTGATATATTGCCCTATCTATCACCATGTTAACATCATACAACATTCGATCATTTGTTCAATACCTGATCCTTCTAGCTCGATGCCTGAACTCATAGTAAGAAGTCTATTATTTGACACGTTGATCAATTCTCTAGCTCGACATCCAATCTATAACATGATACTTCTACGGCCCAACATCTGATTCTCCTGCTTCGATAACTTGCTTATAATGGTTCGTGTCCATGATCAAAGTATTTTCTATGTCACTTCTCTCAAAAATATATTAGTCCATAAAATCATTAATTGATTTCATCATCAAAATATAGGATTTAACAACAGGCTCAATCTGACTCGAGTTCAAGCCTAATTGCTTTATTGATAAATTGACATAGTTTCAACCCAATACCAACTCAAATTAACTCATAATATTCTTGATCAAGACTTTAACTGATCAGCCACACATTTGGCACATTTATAAAATTTTTGACATGTTATATACTATTTTGGTATGACATCCAATCTTCTAACACTTTGTCCAAACCTCTAACACATCGCACTTTCCTTCGGCATATTACCTATTCTATTAGCATAATAATTTTCCCATGACATTTAAGCTTTTGATGTATCTAATCATTCTGACACAATGCCCAAATCTATAGCTCCAAATCTGATTTTCGATACGTTGACTAATCCTCTAGTTCAACATTTAATTTTTAACATGATAAATTCCAGTATAGTGTTCGACACTCTTACTCAACATTTGGTCCTTCGGTGGTCCAAGTTCATAATCAAAGTATTTTTTACATCACTAATCCCAAAAGCATATTAGTGTAATAAACTAATTAATTAATTTTATTATCAAAATTTTGGGATTCAAAATTTCTCCCTTTTTATGGTGATACCCAATTGATGATGGGATTTTAATAAGACTCTTGTATCTATTTATTACTTTAAAAGTTGTGATAAACTTGAACTCAAATGATCATATATACTTTTAATTACTCATATTGAATTTATGTTAAAGAAAATTTTGATCTTATTATGATTCAATCATTCAAGCCCAAAAATCAATATTCATTTAAGTTTTAAATTTTTAATAATAATCATTTTAAGTTTTAAATTTTTAATAATAATCATTTTAAGTTTTAAATTTCAACCATTATTAATGTATAATGTCAATCTTAAACATGAGTTGTGTAATAAAAAATCATAAGCAAAATATTATGATTCTTCCTATTCATGCATAAGTCACCATTTATTCCCCTTTGTCAATAATAAAAAACATGAGTTACTAATTCTCCATAATGTAAATCTTAAATATGAGTTGTATAGTAAGATATCATGATTTTTCCTATTCATGCATGAGTCACTATTTCTTCCCCTTTATCAATAATAAAAAAACATGAGTTACTATTTCTCCCCCTTTATCATTAGGAAAAAAATATTATATCAATAATTCAATTATGTAAAAATAAAAATTACTTTGATATCATGGTATATGAAGGATCTCAATATTACGTCATCAAAGATAAGTTCAAGTTATGGACAGTGAGAAATCAATTGATGATGGGACCTTAATAAGACTCCTTCTATCTATATGTCATCTTAAAAATATGATAAACTTGAATCCAAAATAATACTCTTTCAATTGTAGTCTTGAATTTTCTTCTTGTTGATATTATCATTGTAAGTCAAAATATTCAATCAAAGTATTGAATTTTAAAGAATAATTAAAAAAAGTTAGGCATGAGTTACTATTAATAAAAAAGTTATAAAAGTATTATAATTATTTTTATTTAACACATAAGCTAGGCATGAATCACTACATCTCTCATTCTTCTCATTTATCATCAATAAAATGAATGGAGTATACAAGTTGTGAATACGTAAGAGTCTTAGAAAATAAATCTCAAATTGTAAATACTAAAAAATCATAATTCATTTGGATAAATCTCCTCCTTAGTCATTATCAAAAATAAAGAATCATAAGAAAACAAATAATAGAAGTTCTTTATTCATGCATTTAAAAGATTCAACATGTCTAATTCTCTTTTAATAAAATTGAATTATTTCTCACTCAATGGTTTAGTAAAATTGTCTACTAGTTGATATTTGTTATCAATGAAATCCAATGATATGTTATGGTTGCTTATATGATCCCTAATTAAATGATGTTTAATATTTATATACTTGGTTCAAGAATGTTGAATAGGATTCTTTGACAAACAAATTACACTAGTATTGTTGCACTTTATAAAGATATTTTTAAGCAAAGCTCATAATCTTCTAAGGTTTTTTCATCCAAATTACTTATGCACAACATCACCATAAACCTGTTGTACTATATTTAGCTTCAATTGTAGATAATGCAATAGAATTTTGCTTCTTAGATAACTAAAAAATAAGTGCATGACTTAAGACTTGATAAATTCCAAAAATATTCTATTTTATCTCCTACAAAGTAAGTAATTAAATCAAAATTTTTAGATTTGAGATACTATAATCCTAGATTAGAAGTTCCTTTTAAGTATCTAATTTTTTTTTACTACTTTATAATGAGATTGTTAAGGATTAAACTAAAATCATGCACAAAGCTCAACACTAAACATACCTTTATAAGTCTTTTAATCCAAGTATTTTCCTTCAATTTCTATTCTAATTTAGTAGAGATGACCATTGGTAGATTTATAGCCTTAGGATTATCTATATAAAATCATTTTAATAGATTAAGAGTATACTTGGTTTTTAATTTATAATAATAGAAAAATATTACTTCACCCATTAAATTTATTTTCAATTCTTGGCTCATACTCTTAGCAAATGATTCACATAAATATTCATTAGTAGAATCAAAGATAATACCATCAATATAAATATGAATAATAAAAGAGTCATTTTAAGATGTTTAATAAATAATATGGTGATAATTTTGTCTTTTAAAAATTATATTGAGTAAGAAAAGATTTAATTTTCTCAAATTAAGCCTTAGGGGCTTGTTTTAACCCATAAAGAGCACTAGATAATTTATACATATGATTTAGAAAAAGATCAATTTTCACATCCGGATGGTTGCTCAACATAATTTTTTAAAAAATAAAATTATTAAGAAAAGTAATTTTAACATCCATTTAAAATAATTTAAGTTTTTAAAATATATACACGCAAAAAACATCTTTATGGTTTCAAGTTTAACCATAAGAGTGAATGTTTTGTTATAATCTATACCTTCTTCTTGGTTAAAAACTTTGACCACTAATCTAGTTTTATTTCGAACCATGATACTTTATTTATTTTACTTATTTCTAAAGATTCATTTAGTACTAATTACAAGATGATCATTAGATCTAGGAACTAGTATCAAAATTTTATTTTTTAAAATTAATTTAGCTCCTATGAGTCATTTTAAGAACATCATCAATTTATTTTGGCTCAATTTGAGATAAAAAAAAGTATTTACATAAATATTTTTAACGAATAACATGTTTGAATACCTTTTGATATATCTAATATTACCTCCTCCTTAGTATGTACATCTTATACTTCCTTTCCTTGGATAAGGTTTCTTTAGAAGTAGATGTATCTAAATTACTTCAAGAGTAGAATTCTCATTCATATTTAATTTATTAAATTTAAAATTATTATCAAAATTATTTTTCTTAGCTTCAAGAGATTCATTAGAAACAATATTCTTCAATAGCTAAATATTATCAAGATTTATAGATAAAGAAATATACAAAAAAAAATACTTTTATCGGATTCTGTCAAATTTTTCTATAGTGTCCTTATCATTTAAAATAAATATTTATAACCAAAAAACTTAAAATATGAGATATTGGATCTTTTATTGTCACATAATTTATAAGGAGTTTTAGATATATGAGGTTTTATAAGTATATTATTCATGGCATAACATGTTATGTTAGTAGCTTTGGCCTAAGAATTTTGAATATGCTATATTCATTAAGCATGGTCATTTTCATCTCTTGTAAGCTTCTAGTACTTCTCTTGATAACTCTATTTTGTTATAGATTTCTTTGAGTGAAAAAAATATGGTTATATTTATTTAGATCATAACATTCATAAAGATCATGATTTTTAAATTCATCGCTATGATCACTATGAATAGAAGAAATCATAAATTTTTATTTTAAACTTATTTATAAAACTTAATAAAATATTTAAAATAATGTTTTTATGTGTCAAAAAAATGTCCAAATATATCTAAGATAGTTATCAATAATTACAAAAACATATTTACTACCTCCTAGACTTGTAATATCGGTGGATCTAAATAAATCCATATGAATTAGTTATAATGGTCTAGAGGTACTTAATTAGTTTGGGTTTAAAGCTACTCCTTATATATATTCATAATTAGTATATATCATAAATTTTATGTTTAACAAATTTAATTTTAAGAATTACTCTTACAAGTTCTTTACTTTCAATTTATAAAATTAATTTCATATTAGCATGTCCTAGTCTGCGATGCCAAATCTATACAATATCATTAAAACTTAAAAAGAAGTTGCATTATGAAAATAATTAAGATCAATAATATAAATACTATCACTTCTTGAAACTATCATTGATGCCTATTAAGTTGTGTTTCATGTCATCTACCATAAGTCTTCAATAAAGATATTTTATTTATTACTAATATTTCCAATGCTAATGATTTTTTTTGTTTTTTGTTATCTCCGAAGGTAACATATCTTCCATCTTAATTAGTGAGCTTTGAGAATTCAAAGGATCTCTGCTCATGTGTCTTGAGCAACTACTATTAAGATATCATCTTTTATTCTTAGCTCTGTTTGGAAATAAACCTACAAGACATAGAGATTTATTTTAGATACTCATTTAACTTTAGGTCTTTAATGATTAGATCTATCTTTCTTACCTTTTAGCTTTAAATAACTTATGATTCATTTAGGAACCTAAACTAATTTATGCTAACTATATATTTTTAAGAAAGCTATAAATAAGAATGACCAAACTTCTCATAAAAAAATATATTTAACTTTAAGAGGAATATGTAGTGTGTGTCATTTTATAAATTTGGTTAATTTTGATATGTGCTGCGACTTGTGAAGTCAATACCTTCTTTTCTAAATATATAATCTTGTTTAACATGAATCATATCAAGTGATTTATTTCTAATTTTAGATTTTTTAAATATTTGTCATAGAAACTTATTTTCCTTTTTAAGAGATTCTATTGTATTATTACTATCAATTGAATTTTCTATACAATGTTTTAGTTTCTCATTCATCGCAATTAAGTTATCTTTTAATTTTTTAAAAGTATATAATTTTTTATGTAACTTCACTTTAAGCTAAAGATTAGATTATTCTAAATTTTTATATTTTGTGTAAGAAATACAAGATGTTGATATATAGTTATCATATTTATTTTTAATGCATCAAATTTATTAGCGAGTGAGACATGATCTCTTTTTAGTAACCTATATTTTTTACTAATCTTTTTAAGTTTATCATATAAATCATGAAATACTTCAAGTAATATATTATGGGATAAAGAAGTTTTAAGAGAGTCAACTAATTCATTGTTAAAAGTTATTAATATTGAGTTTCAAATTTTAACGATAAAATTAATTGATGAGTTTATAGACTAATATGCAGATAAGTGATGCAAGAAAAACTTTGATTACAAATCTCAACTATCGAAATAAGAAAATCAGATGTTAGGTCAGATAAATATTATATCAGAAATTAGATGTCAAGTCGGAGGATTGGTCGACGTACCGAAGATTAGATTTCGTATTCGGACATTGTGTCAGAAGGCTGGGTAATGCGTCAAATGATTGGATTTCATAGGAAAGTCAACATACCGATAGATTGGGAGCCAGAGGTTCAGACGAAATACAGGATGATTGGATGACATGCTGGAATGCTAGACAATGCATTGAAAGCTTCATGATTATGTTGGATATGTGGTTGGATTATTTAAGTTGTGATCGAGGTCTTTTAGGGTCAAATTGTATTGGTATTAAGTCAAAACCATGTCAACTTATAGAGAAAGCCAATGGGTTTAGACCCGGGGTGAATTAAGCCTGTTAGAAGGCTAAATTAGTAACCTTAGGTAGGCTTAGGTAGTGGTACTACTAAGCCCAAGCGATGATACTGCTTAAGATAGTCGACAAGCACTATTTATGCTTATCAGTACTATCGATGGTAGTACCACCTGTGACGGTGGTAACACTACTGGTTACAGGTACCCTATAAGCCAATTACGTGAGTGATGACATATGTAATACGTTATACGGTCTTTTTTTTAATTATTATTATTGATATATTCTCACTTTATGTTCCTATTGCATATATTATGATGTCCTTGGATTTGTACAATGATACTTAGATCATGATGAGATCATAAAAATGAGACTAATTCATCTTTAAACATAAATCCTAAATAATTTTGGTCATAGGTTACTCAAGAAAGACATTGAGATAATCGGATAGATCAGTATACTATATATATGTCCATATGATAGAGGCGATTGGTCTTATAGCCACTCGTGTGAAAGCACAAGGGTATAGTACATGTGCTTATTAGGGAATTAGTTCATTGATGATCTGCTTATAGAATACTAGATAGTTAATGAAACTGATCGTTAGACAATAATTTCATAATCCCAGAGTTGTGTTTAGTACTTAAACACAGGGGGTCGGGCGCAGGGGGTGGTGTGTGAATTAGGGCTGTGGGAAAAAAGAATCTAGTTTGAAAAATTGGATCGATAAAATCCATATCTAAAGTGCATTTAACTAAAAGTGTAAGGATAGTGAGTAAGTAAAATCAATATACAATGACAAAGCAAAGGTAAGAGAAAGTAAATTGATTTATTATGGTTTGGTCTTTTGGACATACGACCACTCCTGATTCCTCTTCCCATGAGGTCATTAACTTTCATTATAGATCTTCTATTATTATTATAACTCTTCCCTTTTACCAAGTTTAGGAGAGAACATTTACACCAACTCTTTTATAAAAGATCTCACACCTCCTTAGAATAATATCAAAACTCAAGGAGGAAGAGTCTCAACCACTTTTGAAAGAATTTACACACTTCAATCCCCAAGATTTTATTCTTATTCACCCTTGCATCAAGTAAACATAAGTTGGATATTTATAGACCCTTAAACGCTTCAAAAATTGAGCCAAAAATTCAAATCCTCGAGTTTTTGGAGACTAGTGGTACCACCACCAATGCCAGGCAATACTACTATCGAACAAAGCCTGGGAATCTAGACTTTGGTGATACCACCATTGGCCTAGGTAGTACCACTACCGCCTGGGTGGTACCACCACCAACCACGAGCGGTACTACCATCGTAAGTCCTAGAAAAGGATAAAATAATGCTTTCTAGTTGTTTGAGCGATACCATAATTTGGGCCTAGTAGTACCACATCTTAGGTCTCTTTAGATCATCAAATTAGCCTTTCAATAGGCCCCATTCAGCCTTGGTTTAGGCTCAATGGGCTCCTAATAAAATTAGCATGGTTTCAGCCCAATACCAACTCAATTTGACTTAAAATGACTATGAATAAGACTTAACCACTCTAGTTACAATTACGAAACCTTCAGCATACTATCCAACATTCTGGCATGTCATTTGTTCATCTGATACTTCGTCTGAACCTCTGATGCATCATCCTTTCTTTCAGTGATATGTTGATTTCTCACAATATCCGATCCTTTGGTGTTATACTCAATCCTTCCGGCCCAATGCTCCAATTCATGACATAGTCCATCTTTTGGCACATCGATTAATCCATCAGTCCAATGTCCAATCTTTGACATGATGCTTTCCTAGACCAACATCTGATTGCCCTGATTCGATAATTTACCCTTCGATGGTTCGAATCTATAATCTAAGTTTTTCTAGTGTCACTTATCTTAAAATTATATTAATTTATAAATTTATCAATTGATTTTATTATTAAAATCTGAGATTAAATAATCTTCTCCTTTTTAATGATGACAACCAATTGATGATGAAGTCTATATGTCATAATAAACTCAAATTCAAATGATCATATATCATTTTAAATATATATATTGAATTCAAGTTTAAACAATTTTAATCAGAAATTATAATGAATTTCAATAGTAATCATTGCAAGAATTATATATATAATTTTAGATAAATAATCACATCATATCTATAGTTAGATAGCCAAAATAACTACACATCTCAAATATATATTATAAGTTAATATCATCAAATACAACATGTATAAGAGTGTAACATAATTGTTATGTCATCAAAATATTACCATTATTTCTCCCCTTTTATCATTACTATAGCATATTCTCACTTTATGTTCCTATTGCATATATTATGATGTCCTTAGATCTGTGCAATAATAATTAGACCATGATTAGATCATGAAAATAAGATTAATTCACCTTTAAATATAAATCCTAAATAATTCTAGTCATAGGTTACTCAAAAGAGACATTGAGATAACTGGATAGATCGGTGTACTATATATATATTCATATGGAAGCGGTTAGTCTTATAGCCACTTGTGTGAGGACATAAGAGTATAGTACATATGCTCATTAGAGAATTAGTTCATTGATTGATCTACTTACAAAATGCTGGATAGTTAATGATACTGATCGTTAGACAATAATTTCATAATCCCAGAGTTGTGTATGGTCCTTAGACCGGGGGGGGTGAATTAGTGCTATGGGAAAAAAGAATCTAGTTTAAAAAATTTGATCGATAAAATCCATATCGAAAGTGCATTTAACTAAAAGTGTGAATAAGGATAATGAGTAAGTAAAATCAATATGCAATGACAAAGTAAAGGTAAGAGAAAGCAAATTGATTTATTATGGTTCGGTCTTTTGGACATACGTCCACTCCTGATTCCTCTTCCCTCGAGGCCATTGGCTTTCGTTATCTTTCTTCTATTCAATGGACGAAGATCAACTATCATTGTTACAACCCTTCACTTTTACTAGACTTAGGAGAGAATATTTACACCAACTCTTTTATAAAAGATCTCACACCTCCTCAGAATAACATCAAAACTCAAGGAAGAATAGTCTCAACCACTTTTGAACGAATTTACACACTTCAATTCCCAAGATTTTATTCTTATTTACCCTTACATCAAGTAAACATAAGTGGGATATTTATAGACCCTCAGAGGCTTCAGAAATTGAGCCAAAAATTCAAATCCTCGAGTTCTAAGGGTACTAGTGGTACCACCACCAATACCAAGCAATACTATCGTCAAACAAAGCCCGGGAGTCTAGGCTCTAGTGGTACCACCATTGGCCTAGATAGTACCACTATCGCCTGGATGGTACCACCACTAACCACGAGTGATACTACCATCGGAAGTCCTAGAAAAGCATAAAACAATACTTTCTAGCTATCTGGACGGTACCACAATTTGGGCCTGGTAGTACCACATCCTATGTCTACTTTAGATCATCAAATTAGCCTTCCAATAGGCCCAATTTAGCCTTGGTTTAGGCTCAATGGGCTCCTAATTAACTTGGCATGGTTTCAGCCCAATACCAACTCAATTTGACTTAAAACAATCATGATTAATACTTAACCACTCTAGTTATAATTACGAAACCTTCAGCATACTATCCAATATTCTGGCATGTCATTTATTCATCTGACACTTCGTCCGAACCTCTGATGCATCATCCTTTCTTTTAGTGACATGTTGATTTCTCACAACGTCCAATCTTTTGGTGTTATACTCGATCCTTACGGCCCAATGCTCCAATTCATGACACACTTCATCTTTTGACACATCGACTAATCCATCGGTTCGATGTCCAATCTTTGACATGATGCTTTCTTGGACCAACATCTGATTGCCCTGATTCGATAATTTGTCCTCTAATGGTTCGAATCTATAATCTAAGTTTTTCTAGTGTCACTTATATTAAAATCATATTATTTATAAATTCATCAATTGATTTTATCATCAAAATCTGAGATTAAATAATCTCTTCCCTTTTAATGATGATAACCAATCGATGATGGAGTTTTAATTAAACTCCTCTTGTTTATATGTCATAATAAATTCGAATTCAAATGATCATATATCATTTTAAATGCATATATTAAATTCAAGTTAAAATAATTTTAATTAAAAATTATAATGACTTTTAATAATAATCATTATAAGAATTATATATATAATTTTAGTTAAATAATCACATCATATCTATAGTTATATAGCCAAAATACCTACACATCTCAAATAGATATTATAATTTAATATCATCAAATACAATATGTATAAGAGTGCAACATAATTGCTATGTCATCAAAATATTGTCATTACTTCTACTCATGTATCATTGCTATGGCATATTCTCACTTTATGTTCGTATTGCATATATTATTATGTCTTTGGATCCGTGCAATGATAAGTAGATCATAATGAGATCATGAAAATGAGACTAATTCACCTTTAAACATAAATCTTAAATAATTTTGGTCATAAGTTACTCAAGTGAGACATTGAGATAATCGGATAGATCAGTATACTATATACATGTTTATATAATGGAGACGGTTGGTCTCATAGCCACTCGTGTGAGGACACAAGGGTATAGTACATGTGCTCATTAGGGAATTAGTTCATTAATTAATCTACTTACAGAATGTTGGATAGTTAATGATACTGATCGTTAGACAATAATTTCATAGTCCCAGAGTTGTGTCTGGTCCTTAGACGAGGGGGGGGGGGGAGAATCTAGTTTAAAAAATTCGATCGATAAAATCCATATCAAAAGTGTATTTAACTAAAAGTATAAATAAGGATAGCGAGTAAGTAAAATTAATATACAATGACAAAGCAAAGGCAAGAGAAAGCAAACTAATTTATTATGGTTCGATCTTTTGGACATACGTTCACTCCTAATTCCTCTTCCCTTGAGGCCATTGGCTTTCATTATCGATCTTTTATTTAATGGGCGAAAATCAACTATCATTATTACAACCCTTCCCTTTTACTAGGCTTAGGAGAGAACATTTACACTAACTCTATTATAAAAGATCTCACACCTCCTTAGATTAACATCAAAACTCAAGGAGGAAGAGTCTCAACCACTTTCAAAAGAGTTTATACACTTCAATTCCCAAGATTTTATTCTTATTCACCTTTGCATCAAGTAAACATAAGTGTGATATTTATAGACCCTCAAAGGCTTCATAAATTGAGCAAAAAATTCAAATCCTCAAGTTTTCAGGGTACTAGTGGTACCACCACCAATGCCAGACAATGCTACCATCGAATAAAGCCTGGGAATCTAGGCTCTGGTGGTACCACCATTGGCTTAGGTAGTACCACTACCGCTTGAGTGGTACCACCACCAACCACGAGCGGTATTACCATCGGAAGTCTTAGAAAAGCATAAAACAATACTTTCTAGCTATCTGGGCGGTATCACAACTTAGGCCTGGTAGTACCACGTCCTAGGTCTACTTTAGGTCATCAAATTAGCCTCTTAATAGGGCTAATTCAGCCTTGGTTTAGACTCAATGGGCTCCTAATAAACTTGTCATGGTTTCGACCTAATACCAACTCAATTTGACTTAAAATGACCATGATTAAGACTTAACCACTCTAGTTACAATTACGAAACCTTCAGCATATTATCCAACATTCTAGCATATCATTTGTTCATCTGACACTTCATCCGAATCTCTGATGCATCATCCTTTCTTTCAGTGACATTGATTTCTCACACATCCGATCTTTTGGTGCTATACTCAATCCTTCCGGCCCAATGCTCAAATTCATGGCACAAAGTTCATCTTTTGGCACATCGACCAATCCATCGGTCTGACATTCAATCTTTGACATGATGCTTTCCTGGACCAACATCTGATTGTCCTGATTTGATAATTTGTCCTCCGATGGTTCGAATCCATAATCGACGTTTTTCTAGTGTCACTTATCTTAAAAGCATATTAATTTATAAATTCATCAATTGATTTTATCATCAAAATCTGGGATTAAACAATCTCTCTCTTTTTAATGATCACAATCAATTGATGATGGAGTTTTAACTAAACTCATATTGTCTATATGTCATAATAAACTCGAATTCAAATGATCATATATCATTTTAAATGCATATATTGAATTCAAGTTGAAACAATTTTAATAAGCAATTATAGTGACTTTCAATAGTAAACATTGCAAGAATTATATATATAATTTTAGTTAAATTATCACATCATTTCTATAGTTAGATAGCCAAAATAACTACACATCTCAAATAGATATTATAAGTTAATATCATCAAATACAACATGTATAAGAGTGCAACATAATTGTTACGTCATTAAAATATTCTCATTACTTCTCCCCCTTTATCAATAACAAAAAGCAAATATGTGCAAACTACTACTTTTCCCTCCCCCTTTATCTTCATAATAAAGAAGAGCATGATATCTCGTTATCATGGTACTACTTCTCTATGCTTATATCAATGTGTTAATTATAAAAATACTTTGATATCATAACATGAAAGATATTAATATCCAAGATAAGTTCAAGTTATGAGAGGTCAATTTATGATAGAGTATTCATAAAACTTCCCCTATCTATATGTCATTATATCATTAAAAAAAATGATGAACTTAAATTCAAAATAAAATCTTTTTATTAGTACTCCTGAATTTAAGTTGAGATAAATTAGATCATGGTATTATCATTTTAAGTCCAAATATTCAATCAAGCTTCAAATTTTAAAAAATAATTAATAAAAGTTAGGCATAAATTACTACTAATGAAAACATTAGTCTCATCATTCAACATATAAGCTAACCATCGACATATATACGAGTTGCTTCTTTTCAAAGTATAATACATAAGTCATGAATACAAAAGAGTCATACAAAATCTAAAGTCAATAAACATTGAGAATTTAAGTGAAAGATAATGATTCATTAGATAAATCTCCTCTATAATAAATAGTAAAAAGAATCATAGGAGAGTAATTAGTAAAAGTTTTTTATTCATACGAGATAGATTTCAAGTTAAAATATCAAGAAGTCAAGTGAAAGATCATGATTTACTTAGAAAAAAATCTTCTCTTTAATAAAAAGAAAGAATCATATGAGAATAAATAATAAATGGTATTGATTCATACATTTGAATTAATATTTTTCAACAAAGAGCGAGTTTGAACACCTTTGATATATCTCCAATAATTAGCTTCTTAGGATGTACATCTATATATTTCCATTCATTGGGTAAGGTTTCTTTTGAATTAGATGTATCCAAGTTATTTTAGAGAGAATAACTCTCATTCAAATAATGTTCAAAAATAAATCATCAAAATTATTTTTCTTACCTTTACGAAATTTATTAAAAATGACATGGATAGATTCCTATAAAATAAAAAAATAACTAAAGTTCTTTAGTTTTAATTTGTGAGATTAATTTAGTACTTGTATGTCCTAATCTCCTATGTCAAAACTATACATCATCATTTAGAACCAAAGAGTAAGTTTCATCACAAAAATCATCATGATCAATAGAATATAAATATTATCATTTGTATGATGTAAGCATTGTATCTAAATTTAATATTATATCCCTTGTCAGATAATTGATTAATACTTAATAAGTTATATTTTAAATTATCTACTAATAGAACATATTCAATCAAAAGATTTGATTTGTTACCAATATTTTCAATGCTAATAATTTTTTCCTTGTTATTGTCTCCGAATGTAATATATTCTTAGTCTCGGCTAGTGAACTTTAAAAATTATGTTGGATCTCCGATCATGTGTTTTGAGCATCCATTATCAACATACCATCTTGATAATATATTGAGGACAATGGGACACTGAGTCACTTAGGGCTACATATGTTAGGATCAAGTTAGCACTAAGAGGGGGGCTGTGTGAATTAGTACAAGTGATAAAAACTCGGTTTAAAAATTTTCACTTGAAGTAAAACTGAAATTGAAAGCACTTTTGTTGGAAATTGTTAAGAGCAAATAAGTTAGAATGTAATTTTAAAGATGAAACCGAAAGGAGAAGCTTGAGCTGTTATAATGGCAACTAAGTTCAAGAGAAAAATTAAAGAAAGGTAAGATAGAGATGCTCACAATATTTTTATAATGGTTCAGTCAAACTGACCTATGTCCACTCCTGAGTCCTTATTCATCGAGGCCTATCGGTGTCTACTAACGATCTTCTTTTAAGGATGAAGATTAACTATCCCTTACACACTTTTCTCTTTTTCACAAGCTTAGTAAAACAACCTTTACACTATCTTTTTCTCAGACTCAGGAGATCAACCTTTACAATTCAATTTTAGCCCTTCCCTTAACCATAATTCACTCTTACTCAATAGGGAGGGAACTCTCACAAATTCATCACAATTTTTCCTTTCTTTCCTTTTTTTTCCCTTATTCTTACACTTTCTTTCTTTCTATTTTCTTTCATTTTTCTTGCACTTTCTTACTTTTCTAAGTAATAAAACTTAGGGGGGTATTTATGGACCCCAAGTTGGCTTCAAAATTTGAAGTTAAAATTTAAACCTTTCTGAAAAATCCGGGTACAAGCGATACTACCATCGGTACCGGTGATACTACCACCAAAAAATGTCCCGAATTTGTAGCAGTGGCATTATCATCACCCACTGGCAGTACCACCGCCCAATCCCGAAAATAGTACTAAAAAGTATTATTTTGTGCCTGAGCTATACCTTTTATTAACATCTTTCTAGGTCAATGAAATGAGCTCTATCATGAGCTTAAATCAAACCCAAAGTAGACCTGATTGGCCTCTAATTGAGTTAATAAAATTAACTCTAATTAAGATGCTAATTATGATACTTTAAAGATAAATACAATTATACTAATCTTCATTATCTGGCATATCAATTAATCTTTCAGCGAACTCCCGACGAACTCTTGATCTCCTTCTAGCAAACTTCTGACAACCTCTAACGAGTTCCCTCCATATTGTCTGAAGCCTTAGCGTACCCCCGATTCTTTTAACTCGATGCTTAATCTTGACTCCGGCTCAATGATAGATTCTTCTTTAATTGTTTTATCTTTTCCCAATCGTAATTAATTATACATCACTTATCTCTAACACAAAGATTAGATCATAAATCTATCAATTGATTTTATCATTAAAATTTGAGATTCAATAATATCTTTTTTTATGATAAAAATCAATTGATGATAGAGTTAATCTTTAACTCTCCCTAAAGAACACTATAATACAAAAAAAGTTTTCTTTTTGCCAACTCTACAAGCAAAAACTTAGAGTTTGGCTAGTAAAACTTAGAGACTAGTCTTGTGGAAGGCTAAGGTCCATGATTAAATCAACTCCCAAGGAAAGTTAGTTTTAAATTAGGAAAAATATTATAGAGTAGTAGAATAAATTAAACTTAAGACATACTAGCTTAGTATGCTTGGTGAGTCAGCAGCTCTTCCATGCACATAGCACATCTCAATTTTTTTAAAAAAAAATTGTTTATGACTCAATTTATTATTGTGGACTCATATTATAGTAATACATAATACCCAAGTTATAAAATATTTCTTTTTTATTCAATAAATAAAGCGATTACATTCCAAGTTAGATCACCATAACTAAAAGTGATGTTGACCAAAAAAAAAAAAAAATTACAAATTAAGCATCTACCCCTCTTGTAGGATGACTCTCTCACTTGGCCAAAACTACCACCTTAGATGATGAAGACTCAAAAAGTTATTGGATTGTCATGAATTTCTTGTTTGTGTCTTTATTTATTCACTTGAGCATCCTTGGTTTGATGAAGACTCAAGGTCCCTCTTAATCTCCTAGTTGGGGTACTTGGCTAAAACTTGATTTATGGGTAACTTATATTCATATTTGAAGGAACAATTCCCCACTTGAAACAACTTCTTTTTGAAGCCGTCGGACTCCGTGTAGGCTGAGTGGAGGACCTCAGACTCAGGTTCGATGCACTTTGAAAGGAGCACATCAAAAGGAGGGCCTCCTCAAGTTGTAGGCATGCCACCATATCAGTATCCGTCGCATCGAGTCCATGGACATTCCTTTGAACTTGTAGGAGCTCATCCTCAAGCCTTCAGTTGGTTGACTTTGACTTATTGACAATTGGGTGGAGTCGAGTGTTGGAACTGGCCTCTTACATTTCTTATCGCCTTCTTCCTTAGCTGGGCGCCATTAAGAGTCACTATGATGATTAGAGTCTGTTTGGAGAGTACCTTAGTCGTCATGGTGACTCTCTCTCTCTCTCTAATGGAAATAAATGCCTTTTTTACCTTTTTTACCTCTTCTACTTGTGTGTCACTTAGAGTTGAGTAACATCAACATCTGGCAAGCAAGTGGAAAAACAGAACAAACCAGAGTTTGCTAAAGTAATGAAACCATGATGACTCTTATGGGCTTAATCTATTAGCACTCTAGTTAATAAAATTTTAAATTTAAATTTATTGAGAGAGTAAAATCTTAATTAATCATCTTTTATTAATAGATGAAGGGCCGATAAGATTAAGGTATTGGGTTAGGTATTGGGCACATGTAAACCCTAGCTAGTCATCCCCTACTATAGTTAAAGGGGCTGGCTAAGGTTAGGATTAAGTTGGAGAAGGATTAGGAATCATTAGCAGTCGGCCACCCCTAGTTAGGGTCGCCTAGGAGTTGTTTCTTAGAGAATGAATTGGAGTTATTGGAAGTAGAAGTCATATTATAAGTTAAGATATAGAAGCCCTATAAATAGTCTTATATTCAGCCACTTTTTATCATCAATATATTAATATTTTTAGCACCTTTGTGCAGCCACCCTAGGAGGGAGGAACCCTGATAGAGTTCCAAGGAAGTCGATCCCCTATAGAGATTACCCCAAGCTTTGAATCCGTAAGGGTTCTAACACTTGGTATTAGAGCAAAATTCTTGGCGTCTCACTGCCCTTCCATAACTGTCCATCACCCCTCCATAGCCGCTCAAGCAATTTCCAGAATTGCTTAAGATAGTTGCTGAATTTCGCCATCATCTCCACTACCGCAGATCATCATTTGATCTCCCCGTGAATTACAATAAGTTTTAGTTTTCTACCTTACTTTTGTCACAATTTAGGTATCCTTATTCCAAAAACCCAAAAAAATTATTCCTATCTCACTGCATAAACTTTTTATCGCAAAGTCTCTATCATTACGATGAAAGTTGCCTTGGACACTCTTTGATAGTAGATTTCCTTTTGGTTTCATCAAAAAATTGTCATTGATCTTTTATATCCAAACTGCTACACTTTAGACATAAAAATCTATCGTAGTACCTTCTCGTGATCTTTGATCTTGTTGAATCTTTTGCTACCATTTTCTTCCACGAATTTTTTGACGGTATTACCTCTCCCTTACCAGTGGATTCCCCTTGAGTTTTACTCGAATCCATATTGTGAATTGTTAGAAACAATTGCATCTATACTATTGAAATTTTTTTGATGAAAAAAAATATGTTATTGTACCTTTGACTTTCTTCTCCTCTTAACCCACCAAACCCTAACCATCTTGTCGCCACTAATCATGACATCTTTAGGGCACCCCTCTAGCTTAAGATATAGCCATCGTAATATATTTTCATAACCCTAACAGCACCCAAAATCGTAGCCCAAAACAATAAACCCTTATAGCCACAACCTTCCGCCATCGATCTTATCTTCCAAACTTTTCACCACCCCATGCCCTTGACCTGTCAACAAAAAAAAGACAAAGATATATTAGATCTGGAGGCATATGCAATGAAATCTCAAGATCCAATCAATGCCAAATTTGAAGCATTCGAAACACGAGTTGAATCACACTTGGAGGATAAATTGCGCACCTTGTTCGCAGGATTCAAAACTGGACAACCACTGAGTCCAACAAAATTCTAATAAGGAGAGAGTTCAGAGAGGTCTTGTTAGAACCCTAGCTAAGTTGAGTCCATCCATTCATGATTAAATCGAGTCGAGTCATATTAGTTTGTCCAATCGGAGTCAGTTATGAGACGAGTGAGCCCAATCAAGTCAGTTATGAGTTGGTTGGAGTTAATTTTTATCTTCAGTTAGGATGGAGTCAGTTATTATTTTTAGTTAAGACTTTATCAAGTTAGTTAAGAGTCAAAGATTAGAGAGATTTTTAGCAAAGCCCTATAAATAAGGTTGTAAACTCTTTCATGAGAAGTCTTAGTTTTAGCCAAAAGGTAAAACCATATGAGGCAGATCCTCTCAAAGTGATCTAGGAGGCCTGATCCCCTCAAAGAGATCGTTCATCCCCCTTTTCCACCCTCTTCCCCCATAATAGAACCCTAGGGTTCTATCAATTGGTATCAGAGTTGCGATCCTCGGTATTCCTGTTATGATTTCGCAGTCACTCCTCTCATCATCGTCGTCGTCATCACCATCATCGTCAATGTCACATCGCCACCATCATCGTCATATCTACATCTTACTATATAAAAAATAAAAAAAAGAGAGAAAGAGATAGAGAGAAAAAAAAAGAAGGAAAAGAAGTTGTAGATCTCCTAATCTTCCAAAAAAAAAAAACAAAAGAGAAGAAGAAGAAGGGGCCCCCGCACCTTCCCCCTTCTTCCTCCCCTTCCCACAACCACCACCCTTGCCGCCTGCAGCCCTCAATCGTTGCTCCAACCGTGTACAGCCACCTTCCCCCTTGTTCCTCCCCTACTACTGTCGTCGACCATCATTTCCTCTCCTCCCTGTTGCTGCCGCCGACCACCATATCCCCATCTCCTCTGTCGCAGCAGTTGACACGCCCGCAACCTCCTCCCACTGGCCGTCGTTGTCCTTCCCCATCTCTCTCATGCAAGCCGTCGCCACCTCTACTGCCAGCCCTCATCACTGCTCCACCTGCGCATAGCCCCCTTCTTTCCCCTCGCTCCTGCCGCCGGCTAGTGCCGCCTTAGCCGCTGCCAACTGCTGGCCATACTCGCTGCCCTCTCCTCCAATCTCCTCTGCTTCCTACGGCTTTTCCACCCACTACTGCCACTGTCGTAATCTTCCTTTCTTCCTTTCCTGTCGCAGCATCCGCACGTCGTCGCTGCCCTCTCCCTCAACCACCTTTGTTCCTCTCTTCCCTCTACTATTGTCGCAACCTCCACCTCGATCATTGCTCCTCTGCATTGCTGCTGTCGCCCACTCCTTCCCTGTCGGTGCATAGTAGCGACGCCTCTGCTTCCTGCTGCCGCAGCCGTCTGCCGCCGCCCCATTTGCCACCTATAGCCCCACCCCGTCGGCGCACACCCGTGCTTCAGCCACACAGTCACTACCACCCTTGTATCAACCGTAATCGCACCCTCCTCTGCAATAGCCGCACCCATACTGTCTTCTTCCTCCTGCACCCATTGCCGACGCTACCACCGTTTTCCTTCTATGCCTCCTCCCCATGGCCTACTACCGATGCCTACTGTTGGCTACTGTCTTCTTCTCTCTCGCTGCCACAGCCCTCGCCGGACTGCCCCTTTTGCCTTGCTAACCCTACTTGCCTGCAGATCCAACACTGTTGTTGTTGCTCCCTCTAGCACTGCCCAGCCACCCCTGTCATCCTTGCTACCACATCTTCCTTCCCTGCTGCTCTCTTGCTTCCTGCTGCCCCTACTTGTCGTCGCTGCCTTCCTCTTCAATCGCAACCTCACCTACCACGTAGTCGCATCGTTGTCCCCCACTTGTTGACGCCGATGATCTTGTTACGGTCAAGTCCTACTATATCTATAATATATGCCTTTGACTCGGCAATAGAAAAAAAAGAACTGAATATCACTATTCTACGATCCTACATGATGACTACGGATGATCCACTAGATGTAAGATTTAATGCCTTCGAGACTCGCATGGAAGACAGATTTCAAAAGCTCCTCCGCGAAATTAGAAGAAGCCGATCAGAGAGTCCCAAAAAAACTAAACATGGTGAAAGTTCCAAGAGGAGTCAATCTGAAAAGTATGACCATGGGCAGGACACAAGATATACATGCATGAGGATGAAATTTTCTATATGGGAAGATGGAGACCTAATCGGTTGGATTTCATATGCTAAATTTTTTTTTCATTTTCATAGGATTCTGGAGGAATTCAAGGTGGAGATCGCCTCCATTCAACTTAAAGGAGACACAATCCAAAGGTATAATTTATACGAGACCTATCACGGAGTCCCTTCATGGGGACAGTTCAAGAGAGAGCTCTTGATTTACTTCGGACCATCAAAGTACAAGAACATTAATAGACAACTCGCTAAAATCCATCAGACTTCTATAGTACAGGAGTATCAGAGTAGATCTAAGCACCTGTCGAATCGAACCCGAGATTAGTCTGAGATATATTTAGTGAGAAAATTTATTGAGGGACTTAATCCTGAGATTTGGTGCGAACTTAAAGCTCGTCATTCCCACACCATGATAGCAGCTGTATCATTTGCTAATGTAAATGAAAGAAAATTCATTATGGACATTCACCGAAACAGAAGCTTCAATAGATAGGACTTCAAGGTGGTCAACATAGATAATCGCAAACAAAAGCAGCTTCTGACGATTGAGACAATTAAGGAGGAAATAAAACTAACAATGTGGAGCTCAAATATGAAGATCGTGACAAACTTCTGATGATTAAACCAGCTAAGGAGGAATTAAAAATTGACAATATAGAGTCTAATCTCGAAGGCTGTGCTAAATTTGAATTCAAGATTGCTAATGAGCGAATCCTAATTTGTGATAACAGGTGCTCAAAGGTAACACAACTATTTATCGATTTCTTTTTTATGTCCCAGGAAGTCTTCGAAGTTGTGATCTCAAAAGAAGACATGATACTACCACTAGCCATCGGATGAAAAAGGTTCTCCAGAAGACTACAATGACAACTACACGAGAAGACCAAACTATTGCTTACACCAAGTGGAGATCCTACTTAATTGATCAAAGAATCATGATGCGTGGTAAATATTGAAGTGCTCCCGAAATCTGATATTGCTCAGCCTTGAGGGCAAGGCTGATTTGAAGTGGGCGGGTCGGTTAGGACCCTAGCTAAGTCGGGTCTATCCATTCATGATTAAATCGAGTCAAGTCATGTTAGTCTGTCCAGTCGAAGTAAGTTATGAGACGGGTGAGCCCAATCAAGTCAGTTATGAGTTGGTTGGAGTTGGTTTTTATCTTCGGTTAGGATAAAGTCATTATTTTCAGTTAGGAATTTATCAAGTTAGTTAAGAGTCAAATATTAGCGGGATTTTTAGCAGAGCCCTATAAATAAGACTTTAAACTCTTTCATGAGAAAAATCAATAAGAATTCTTAGTTTTAGCCAAAAGGCAAAACCCTATGAGGCAGATCCCCTCAAAGTGATCTAGGAGGCTCGATCCCCTTGAAGAGATCGTTTATCCCTCTTTTCCACCCTTTTCCCCCATGATAGAACCCTAAGGTTCTATCAGGCCTCTGGAGAAGGAAGGACAGCCCTCAGACATGTTATAGCCATGTATGAGATTGGACTTCCCTCGACGGGAAGAAGGAGACTCGGTGGGGTAGATTTTGCACGTCGAATGTTACTTCCTCTACTACCGAACATCAGATGATTCTATGGTAGATATCGCTATCATCCACCTCGAAGGAGATACAATTCAGTAGTACAACTAGCTTGAATACAACTATGGGGCCCCAACGTGGATACAATTCAAGAACACACTGCTGAACCGCTTTGGACCGACGAAGTATGAAAATATTGATGGCTAACTCGCGAAGATCCGACAAACCTCCATGATGCAAGAATATCAAACCAGGTTTAAGTAGTTATCCTACCTGGCTCATGATTGGACTGACAAACAATTATTAGGGATGTTCCTAGAAGGACTCAAGCCAGAGATTAAAGGAGAGGTTAAGGCATAGCAACCCCCATCGTAAAGGCCATAATCCCTTTCACCTGAATCCAAGAGTAGCAACTCAACCAAGATACTCAGAGGATGAAAACCACTCCTAGACCAGCAGCATATAAACCTCCCTCTACCCGCAGTCATCCTTTGCTACCAAAAAAATTGACGAGAGAAGAATTATGCGACAGATCGACAAAGGGCCTTTATTGGCACTGCGATGAACCATGGATCCATGATCATCTCTGCAAAAAAAGGCACCTCTTACTGATTGAACCCCTTGAAAGTATAGAGGAGGCCAGGAGCATAAGGAGGAGGTCACAAAGGAAGAACAACAATCGGTTGATTTTACGATGTATGCTCTTGCCGGCTACACGAACTCGCAGATGATAAAAGTGGGAGGACTCCTAAAACAACAACCAATCACCATTCTCATTGATAACGGGAACACTAATAATTTCATGAATAGTAAGGTTGTTGTTCAGATAGCTTTACCTATTGAGGATTGTAGCAGGTTTGACGTTAAGGTTGCCGACGGACAAATTTTGAATTGTGACTGTAGGTGCTCACGGGTGAAATAGTTGCTACAGAATCAGGAGATAATTACATATTTATTCCTCCTCCCTCTTGATGATTATGAGGCCATTCTTAGCATCGAATGACCGATGACATTAGGTGATTTTTTTTAATTTTTTAAAATTAATTATGAAATTTTACAACAAAGGAAAATAGGTGATTCTGCATGGGAAACACGAGCGACGTAAAGACGATTTACATGTAGCGATTGGAGAAAGTTTTACACAAAGCAAGTAGTACTTCCTAATGCAACTTGAGCAATAATCTATGGGGGAACCAACAAAATTTGAAGACCCAAACATACTCTAATTGCTTGCTGAATTTTTAGATATATTCACCGAACCGCGTAGCCTACCTCCTACCGGCCAACATGACTATCGTATCCCGATTCTTCTGGGCAAATCTCCAGCAAACACTCAACCATATCAGTATCCTCACCTCCAGAAAGATGAAATAGAAAGGATTGTAAGGGAGATGCTTGAAACATGAGTCATTCGACCAAATTACAGCCACTACTCTTCACCGGTGCTTCTCGTACGAAATAAAGACGGAACATGGCGATTGTGTATCGACTACCAAGCTCTCAATGGCATAACCATCAAAGACAAATACCCTATTATAGTGGTGAATGAATTGCTTGATGAACTAAGGGGAGCACGAATCTTTACGAAGTTGGACCTTCGATCCGGATATCATCTTTACGAAGTTGGACCTTTCAGATGCACAACGGCCGTTATGAATTCTTGATAATGCCCTTTGGTCTCACCAATGCTCCCTCCACCTTCTAGAGCCTTGTAAATGATATTCTCTAGAGTTATCTTTGTAAGTTTATGCTAGTTTCTTTCAACGACATCCTTATTTACAACCCTTCTCTTGAAAGTCATTTTCAGCACTTACGATTTGTTTTAATGATTCTTCGAGAGCATGTTCTTTTTGTCAAAAAATAAAAGTGCAACTTTCTTCAATAGAAGGTGGAGTATCTAGGACACATCATATCAAAAGAAGGTGTGGCGGTGGACCCTTCCAAAATTGAGGGCCGACCCCTAAGAACATAAAATCGCTACGCAGTTTCCTCGGTTTGACAGGCTACTACTATAAACTCATAAAAGACTATAGAAAGATTTATGCACCCCTCACATCCTTGCTGAAAAAAGATGATTTCCCATGGTCGGACAAAGCCTTTGCTACTGTCAACAAACTTAAGGTAGCCATGACAGCAACTCTCGTACTAGCGCTACCCGACTTCAATAAAACTTTTGTCATTGAAGTCGATGCCTCCAGAGTTTGGATTGGCAATGTTCTCATTCAGGATGGCCACCCCCTCACTTATACTTGCAAGGCATTATCTCCTTCTCATCTAAAGATGACTATTTACAATAAGGAGATGCTTGCAATTGTGCATGCGATGGCAAAGTGGAGACCGTACTTGATCGGGCAGTACTTTCAAATCAAGACTAACCATAAGAGCCTCAAATATTTTTTGAAGCAAAAGATATCCTCTCTGGAATAATAAAAATGGGTAACAAAGCTTTTTAGGTATGATTATGAAATAACTTACAAAAAGGAAAAAGAAAATATTGTTGCTTGAGCAAGCTGAATTTTTGGTCATCTCCCTTCCAACCAGCGACTTTCTCAAGGATAAGAGAGATGATCTAGAGACCAGTAAGATCATAAAAAAATTAGATGAAGAACCAAGCTCCATAGCTTATTACAGTTGTGATTCAAAAGACTTGCGCTATAAGGGATGCATTGTGCTTGTGTCAAATTACTTGCATAAAGATTATCCTTCAAGAGATGCATTCCACACCAGTGGCAAAGCACTCCGATTTCCTTAGAACCAATAAGATAATTAAGTAAAAATTTTATTAGATTGGAATGAAAAATATTATTTCTGAATTTGTAGCGCAATGTGATGTATGCCAATTACATAAAGGCGAAACATTAGCAAGCCCCAGAAAGTTGCAACCTCTATCTATCCCAGACTCGATATATGACCGATATATCAATGGACTTTATCGAAGGGCTACCCTCATCATAAGAAAATATACATTCTTGTTGTGGTTGATCACCTTCCAAAGTATGCCCACTTTTATGTTGTTCGCAACCCCTACATTGCTTCTAACATTGCTCAATTTTTTATGGAAAATATTATAAAATTATATGAGATGCCAAAATCTATTGTAAGTGATCGTGATAGGGTCTTCACTAGTAAATTTTGAACATGATTATTCAAATTATAGGGCATTAAATTGAGATGAGCATGACGTATCATCCATAAACCGACGGCTAAACTGAAGTGGTGAACAAGTCCCTATAGACATACCTTAGATGCTTCACTAGTGATCGGCCCAAAGAGTGGGCAAAGTGGCTTCCCTAGGCCGAGTGGTGGTATAACATGACTTATTATTCGTCGATAAAATGTACTCCTTATGAGATTTTGTATGGCCAACCACCCCTTATAATCCCAAAATATGTATTGGACACATCTAAAGTAAAACAAGTAGACAGGGAGCTCAAGGACAAGGATAAGATTCTGAAACTATTACAAGATAATCTTTCAGTAGCCCGGGCAAGAATGAAACAGCAGTACGATCAACACAAAAGCGAGAGAGAATTTTCGATGGGGGATTGAGTTTTTCTTCGGCTTCAACCGTACAAGCAAATATCGATCCAGACTAGAGCATCTATGAAGCTTTCACCATAGTTCTATGGACCCTACTAGATCATGAAGCGCATCGGAGCAGTGGCATACAAATTGGACTTACCCGTCAGTTTCATGATCCACCCAGTTTTTAAAAGTAGAGGTGATGTCCATATTGTAGTACTCGACAATCGGTGCAAGTAGATAATATCATGAGTTGGGCATCATCCAAGTAGAAGAAATCATCCACCGCCATCCAAGGCACTACTTGGATTAGTTGGGTGTCATCCAAGTAGATAATACCATGAGGGGCACACGAAATCCTACATCGAATGCATCATCAATGCATATGCAAATGTACCATAGCGTTGGTTCATAATGATGAATGTTGGACCAAGACATAGATACATTTGGTATTCAGGTGGAATGAAAAAATTGATCCTCAAGTGATCTATGTATTCAGGAGAAAGAAAAGAGTATTGACTATAGGAACCCTTCACGTAAGATCTCTCGACCTTAGGGGTGTGGACCACCACCCCTTGGAATTTGATGATGACGACGACTTAATACCCAACCCCACTCAAGGATGAGTCTTCGATCCTAATGATCCTATGTGAATTAATAGACTGGGAACTCCCTAACTCTATCATATCCCAAAGGACCCCATAACAGTGAACCTAAGATAAAAGGGAATAGCTCCAAATTACAAGTCGTAGAGATCGGAAGGTTTAGAGACCTAAAATATCCAAGGATGCAAAGTGGGACTAATCTCGCAGGATGAAGCCTTTTTAGAATACAAGTTGAGTCTTTGACTCTAAATGTCGTTTTGGTGTCAATTGACTTTTTTTTTAGTTTTAATTTCTCGCTGCGTCGGATTTGACATCTCGTCGTTTGAGATTTTTAACAATTGAAGTCACATCGAGATATCTATGGCATGCTCGAGTAAATAAGGTGAAATATCATAAATAGAAGCCCTTAAATTAGACCAAGGTAACAAGTGTATCAAATAATGTAACCAACCCTGTCACCATACCTGTAATAGAATCATACATAGATGACGAAGCCAACAAAAGGCACCCCTGGTGGTGGACGATGAAGCCACTTTTAAGCAAAAGCATCTACAGTATCTAATGTTGTCTCCTCGATCAAAGTGTCTTCCATTATGCTTGATACGTTCATCTCGAGCAAAATCAATTACGTCTGATGTGATCTCCTCAACTAGAGCTCCCTCCCTCCCTCCCTCCCTCCCTCCCTCAGTCGTAACATCTCTATGCACCAATTTTAAACAAATGCATTTAGAGCACCATATGCGACCTGCTCGACTATAATAATATCTCCGTGTGCCCAATGTGTTCATAGTAACTTAAAAAGTATGCAGAATGGTCAAAACATCTCTATGCACCTGAATGTGTCCATCTTGGCCATAAAGCATCACAGTGTCCAATGTGACCTCCTCAGTTCAAGCATTTCCACGTAACCATTAGATTCCGCCAAGAGTTGAGATCACTGCAACAAAGTTTTATCCCTACAGATATGAGTTTCCAAGAGCAAGCAAACAGGAAGGGGCCTGCCTAAACTACCTCAAGATTTTTCCTTTTGAGACTACACTCAAAGATCAAGAGTTACAAAATACGACGTGTAACATTAAAAATTGAAAAAAGCGCCTCCGTCGAACCCAATTGAACCATCTGACGATTCACCTGTTAGAAAAGATATAATGATGTCTCCTTTTACTCCAACAATTAAAATGTACTTCAGATGTCAAGGGGTTAGTATAATCCCTATATCCTGATAGTTATTAGGATTCCAACCTGATAAAGT
Organism: Ensete glaucum; assembly: GCA_021527575.1. Classification (NCBI taxonomy): domain Eukaryota; kingdom Viridiplantae; phylum Streptophyta; class Magnoliopsida; order Zingiberales; family Musaceae; genus Ensete; species Ensete glaucum. Next base: position 14,085,680 of record CM038554.1, on the reverse strand, counting down.
TAATTCTTTGGGTTGGCTTGTCCAGTTACAGCACAGAAAATTAACAGAACTAGCTTTTCTCAACAATGATTGATTTATAAAAAATATTTTTTTATAAAAGACTATGCATGGAATTTACAATAAACTTAATGGAGCTACACTGGCTGGATCCACAAAATTAATTTATACAATTACAAGGTCATGAACACTAATTATCCCCCCATGGAATGGCCACCACTGAGATTGCTTTACGGAGTCACTGTGCGCCAGTAGCAAGTTTGTGTTGTAATTTATACAATTACAAGGTCTGTTTCTTCACCACAATTCCATGAAGCTTTCCAAAAACAAATGCTGCATATAGAACATGGATAGACTCATATATCTATACAGTTTCCATGTAAAGAAACAAGAGGAACAAATTGCATTTTCTCAATATGTTCTGAGAGGGGATCAGATTGATTTATGTCTGGACTATATTTAGTCTGCATGGATGAATGCAGCATAAGGTAGATTCTGATCGTAAAGAGGGTGGTGAAAGGAAAGTTTTGATTGAATCGATCATGAAAGAAATCATGCAATAGGAGTCTGCCTCAATTCATTTTGAGGCTAGTCAACACTTGAAAATTCATAAAATACAACTACCAAAATGTTAATTAGACATCCTTCTTAAGGATAAGCATAAACCCATAAAGTTTATTAATATACATTAAAGTGCCAGGAAAACTGAAGATTAAGCCCAAAACTAAAATATGTTCGATGTATTTATACTACACTAAAAGGCCTGCATATTCTATGCCAAGATATTTAAACCTAAAATTCAGAAATGCCCAAATTGGGACAAATCATTTTCTCCAGAGAATTGGGTCATGGGTACTTGTTATGTTAACACTTCGGGCATAAGTTGATTTACAGGTGATTTATGATTTTTCTCCTGACAAGTGGAACAACAAATCATTTCAATGTTCAGTTCCTCTCTTTTTGCCATGTATCACGTACTCTTATTTATTTTACATGTAATCACCTGATTAGTTATTTCATCAGTACTACTCTTTGCTTTATGAAAAAGCAGCTAGGTATTCTTAACTTCTTTTACTCATTGAAAATAACACAATTTTTCAGACCTTAATCTAGCAATTAATATGTGATCCACATCTTATCAGAATTATTAATCTAGCAATTAATAGGCTGCAGAGTCTTACTCCTGCTGGGTAAAGTTTTACCTTAATTTAGAAGTTTAGCAGACAACCGACATTTTCACTCAAATTTGGCAGTCAAGAGTGAGGGCATTGGTGAAATTAGAATATCACCATAGGCTTCTTCTTGTCTCACATCAATGAGCCCATAATTCTTCAAAACCTACAAAAAAAAAACACCATTCAGAATAAACAAGAGAAAATAATTAAGTCACTTTGTGACAGTTTTAAATATAAAAAAAGGCACCATGCTACACGTGAGCACGAGGCTGATTGCCATTGCAATCAGAGTCAGAAACAGATTTTTCAGCCAGTTTGTAATTGTCCTTCAATTACTGATCTTCAACATGTGGAGTTCTGTTTATTACACAATATCTCTGTAATGCATGCATAAATTTCTAGATAGAAATAAGAGAGAAAGAGAATGTTGGACTCTTGGAGAAGTGAGGTTTGCCTATTAAGCAGCTCTATTGAAAGGATTGAATATCCGAAAGTTATTTATAATATGCTATAATAATATGAATGTACAAAAGTGATAGAAGAGCTAGACCTTTACATGCTATACTCTTCAAGGAAGCTAAACGAAGAAAATTCAAAAGGTATTTAGTTACCAAACTCTCAAAGAACATCCTTGCACATTGTTTTCTGGTTTTCCCTTCTAAGATGTTATTCATACTTATAACTCCTGGCTCATCACCTTGACTCTGAGATGGCGAGTGGTCTTTAAGATACTGTGCCACAGCCCTGCACCATGAAGAGTTTTCCATAACCAAGCATGATTTAAATGGTCAAAACATGCTGAACTAGTAGTAAATGCACTTTACAGATTTCTTTTACCTGGTCCTTGCAGATAAACTTCCAGCTTCATTTCCTTCATGGCCTATATGAGAAAGATCTTTACAATTATTCTGGAGTTAAGGTCATATAATCAAAACATCCAGTCATAGAGAAGTATTGCTAAGCACCAAGGTGGCATATGGCAAAAATATGTAACATACCTGATGATGCATTACTTGCTTCCAGAAAAAATAAGTCCTAGAAGGAAAAATAACATCAGGAGTTGAAATATACTTTTCAGCAGGAATTTAATCTTAAAATTGTATGCCAAACTTGTGCAAAACATTAAAGAACTGTTAGTACAATTTTCAAAGACCTAATTGACTTAGTTACTACAATTTTCAAATACCTAATTGACTTACTTCCTTCTCTGCTGATATCAGCAAACTAGGAATTTTTGGCGTGTGATCTTCAGGTGATTCTTCCTCCATAGGAAATAAACTAGCCTCAGGCTCATTGCTAACTGGTTCAGTCATTTCCAAAGTTGGCAATATCTCTGTCTCAGAAGTTCTTCCAAAGTCTGATCCCAAACCTGCTGTTGTGGTGTTAAAGGGAGTAATATCTCCTACCACAGATGGAGATGGTATCATTTCATTTATGTTTCTTTCAATATGCATATCAAATCGAGGTTGCTCAGGTTCCATATCCAAGTCATTCAAGGCAAAATCAGATGATGCATTTCCAGGTCCTGGTGAAGCTTCCATGTTGCCAGAATCATTGTTTGAAAGAGGAAAACATCTTTTAAAAGACTCCTGGAGATTATAACACATTCCTGTGGAGAAAAATGATTCCACATAGTGCCACAAATTATAGCATCAAAGCAAGAAGCATCAAATGCCAACAAAAGGAAAAATTAGCTCACCAGATAGCAAGGGTTCATAAAAAATTTGATCACTGAGGCATTTTCTATGGAATCTCCAAATATCAAGGTGTGAACATGGGAGCTTCCTCCGTTTGCAAACTAATTTGGTAGTGTCTTCAAGTTGCTTTTTAATTTCTCTGTTAAACATAATGTATTTTTCATGTAAACAACAAGAAACATATAAGGGACATTAACAAGATTTGAGAAACATCTCCATGGAATAGATAAAATTACTAGAAACACCAGAATCTTAATGCCAAATTGTTACCAAATCCAATTGGAAACTATTGCAGTTTTACTTCACAATGTTCACATACATAGGCTCAAGGTCTTAAAATTAATTATAACTAGTTAACTAATAAACTGAATCCAGATCTCTCCCAAAGGTATTCCAAAGAACCCAAAAAATTAACTAATTTTGAACTTAGCTTTTCCAAAATTTTAAACTGAGTAAAAGAAACTACAAGCAAAATAATGCTATTCAGTGAAAAAAAGTAAAAACAGGAAACAAGAATTAGAAAACCCACTGATTAATCTGGAACTCAGAAATATTCAAATCTGTCTATGGCTGGAAATGAAACACCAGATTTTCATTGAAATGAAAAGAAACCGTTGCTTTTGGAACTCAATAAACAACTTATAGCCCAAGATATTTTTAATTATTCAAAAGCAGAACTCAACTGCTCTACAGTTTTTCTTTCCATGTAATATTGGTACCTATAAGTACATAAAATAATTAAAATGGTCTCAGCCAAATTCCATATATTATGGATCAATGACTCAGATTACTTAATTGACTAGAGATTCATGAAAAGTGCTAGCCATGGACACTTGTTGTTTCTCGAAATGCAAGGTTTATTGGACTTAGGGTGCTCAAAATCAATGAGACATTCTAATACTTGTGTAAAGGTATAATCACATTCCAGCCCCATAATCACATCTGACAGGCATTACACCTCTGAAAGATTCAAAACTGGATTGAGAAAACATATTCTTGTGATCTATCATGTGATCACTAAAATCATAACAAAGATCAAATAAATCACATTTACCATAAGTACTTCACAAATAAACTCAGATATGGAATTCAATAAAGAACTAATCTTCTACAATAGAGTATCCTTCAACATGGCCCTCACCAAAAGGATCAATTCAGGGTCAGCTAGAGTAACCCTTAATCATCCAATCTATGGTATGGTTTATAATTTAGGAACATAAGAATTCTCATAGATTGGGATTTCCAATATTATACATAAAAGTTAGAACATCAAGCAAAATGATTACTTTGCATGAATAAACAAACACTAATTTCATATATCACTTATAAATTAAATTTAATGCCATAATTGCTTAAGGTCATTTGTGTCACTCCCACTTCATCACAGCTCCCATGTCATAACACAAGAAACCCCTTTATGTGAGGGAAGGGGCATGCTTCAATGATACAATCTACACTGGAAAAGTATACCAAGGATCCATTCATGATGAAACAGCTGCCAATAAATAAATCTCAAAGCTAGCTCGATATTCAGCTTCCAAATATACAACATTATGATCTTAGATCCACCCATATCTGTTTGAGATTTATCCAAATATACAACATTATGATCTTAGATCCAACAAAATTACACCCATGGACCCATCAAGCACAAGATCCTATTTATTGATAATCTTATTTACAAATATTAGCCATATATATTTACAGCAAATACTTTTTTGAATCTAAATTTCAGGATATTCATGTGAGAAAAGAAAGACATTACAATTGTCTGTTCAGCATTTTATACAACTAATGATATTTTCATATTGAGATCATGTGCTAAGGTCAATGTGAGGTAATGCAAGATATAACAAATATGGAATTTCAACATAGAAAATTAAAGATTGCTTAGAAGGATGATACTTACGCATTACTCAACACTATTTTCTCATCATACAATTGTTTTCTCTTTCTTCTTTTTGTTTTTTGCTCCCTGACTGGCGGTGATGGTTGCAGCTCCAAGTCAGGCAAGGGTTGATCTATCCAAGAGCCAAGAAGGAAAGAAAACATAAGGTGCTGTAAAAGCATCACCATTGACAGATACTAATAATGATGATTTGCTGAGTTGATGGGCAACAAAAAAATTTAATCATATAACAATTAAGACACCGGCAAAGACTAACCTAAAGAAACCTCTCTATTAAAAAAATTGGAATTGTCTGCTGATGCAACGGTTAGTGCTTTGGTATGAGTTGGTGAAGGCAAAGATTCCTGTCCAGAAGCCAAAACATCTTCCAGTATAGGGGAAAGACTGTCTTTTCTCCTTGTCAAAGAAGCATAATCTTCACTGAGTCTACCGAGATCATTGCTGGTATCATCCAAATCTAAAAGGCTTTCTGGTCCAGAGTTATGTACAGCTTCACGCATAACTTCAATATCAGGAAATTCTTGAGCGTTGCTTCCATCAAATCTCTGGAAGGAACTGCTTGCTTGATTATCTGAACCGGGATCCATAAAAGAAGCAGAATTAATAACTGAGGTAGATATAACATCCAGACCAACATCAAATGGTGGCAGCACACTGCATGAAAAGACACTGTCAGACAAATATACAAAATAGTTTTTAAAATAAAAGTCATAAGACCATACTCTTCCTCCATGGGTCCAGCACCAACATTTATTGTCCCTTTCTGAGTTGATGAGTCAGTTCCATTACCCTAGTCAAAGAAATCCAAATAAGAGCATGAATATATGGACTTCTAAAATAGGAAGAGGGATGATAAAGCATATGAAACCTAAAAAGGTAATAATACCTCATTGATGAAGAAAGCCACGTACTGATCTTGTCCCACCGAAAATTCATCTAGCAGCATAAGGATTACCATGTGAGCAAATTCCAAATCTCTGAATATAATGCAAGTTTACCCAGGAGGAAAAATGTGAGTAACAACAAACCTGTCAAGGTTATTTGCTCATAATCTTTCCGGTGATTGTCAGGGCCACTGTTGTCAAACATAAGAAGAAGCTTGGTTAGAAACAGCAGACACACGCTTACCATGTATATAGATTGCAGAGAAGAAAAAAAAGGCCATACTCTATCTGGTAAACTGAGTCATCTAATTCCAAGGCATCAAGATCGAAGGTCTCAGGCAATGTCACAGACTCAAAGGGGGCTCGATCTGCATCTACCAGCAGATTGACTTGAATCGAATTGACCGCTATCCTTATATCAGTCAGCATTCTGTTGCAGTCCCGGAAGAGGTAATTGACCTTCCATGAGTATATTCTCACGAGACCAAGTAGAAGATGTCCCGACAGTCTCAGAGCAATGGGAACATCAGGGAACATAATGCACTCTATCAAAGCGCATACAATACAAGACAAACAAGCATTAGATATCAAAATATTTAATTTCAAAGCGGATGTGTCTCATAGAACAAGAAAAGATGCAAAAAAGAATCAAATTTCTAAAGCAAGAGAGGGACCGATGTATACCAACACTGGATTTCTCCAAAATACAAGTTGTAGCCTATCAAAACAACCAATTTATCACTATCCGACACTAACAATTCAACAAGGAAGAAACTAAGAGATTCAATCTTTTCTCCACCAATATATTAACTCATTATCATCCTACGGTTGTGAATCCCTCGAAGCTCAGAATTCTGACTTCAAATAAAAAAATTTCAACGGAAACAGAAAAAAGTCACTTTAAAAAAAAATAAAAAAACCTTTTTTTTTTCGTCTAAAGATGCCTTTCTTTGGATATTTAATCTATCTTAAAGTTCGGCTTCAAAGGACCGGCTAACAAAACACGCAGAAGTTCTTCTCATGAAACAAGAAAAGACGTCAAAATCAATATATCTTAAGAATGCAGAGAGACCAACATATACAACACCAGATCCCAAAACACAACTTTCAAACCAATGAAAATGCTCAGTTGTTCACAATCCAACACTAACATTTCATCAAGGAAAGACATAATAGAAATCAACCTATTTCCCTCGACATATGAATTCGAACTTATCGGGGAATTTCCCACATTAATTAAGAAATCACATTAAAAAATCCCCTTTCTCTCCAAAGATGCCTTTCTTTCGGGAAATTTAATCTATTTAAAGGTTGGCTACAGAGAATCGGGTCACAACGGATACAGAAAGCTAGTCCCAGGCGAAGAACTTGAATGGGTATCCCTAGGATAATCTGTGTGTGTGTGTGTGTGTGTGTGTGAGAGAGAGAGAGAGAGAGAGAGAGAGATGTGCACCGGCGTACGAAGGGATGTCGATGGCGTCGATCTGAGGCTTCTTGATCCGCCTCTCAAGGTGGGCGGCGATCCACACCGTGCCCAGTGGACTCTTCTTCGCGAGAAATGTGTGCGAATAGAACATCTTCTTTTCTTCTTTCTCCGCTCGTTGTCTTCTCCTCTTCGCCTTCCTCTTCCTCAACCTCTTCCTATTAGCGTCCCACCTGATGGGAACCGTGGACAGAGATCGGAAGAGGCGTCAGAGGATTAAAGAGAAAGGAGGAGCGGAAAGGAAGTGGCGGGAATGGGAGGGGATGGCGGGAGAATGAATCGTGCGAAACAAAAAAACAGGAACCGCAGTCTCTCAAATTTACAGAAATGCCACTCCAGGCTACTTAGCGAACTACTACTACTCCCCCCACATGTATATAGTTTTTTTTTTTTTCTGGTTTTTTGCGACATTTTGATCTCCAAAAAGGATAAATATAAGAAGCTATCTTTATAGAAACATCTTTCACATATATTACTCACAAATATATTTACATATATCTCTCCTAAATTAATTGTTTTTTTGTTTTGTATATGCACAAAACTTGTTGATATACCATTGTACTAAATGGAATGTCAGTTTATTAATAACTCTTTAAAATTAATTATTATTATATTTTATCCGTATAAATTAAAGTTTTAGAAATTAGAAGTCAGATAATTGGTAACAATATCAAGAGCATTTAGGTACTTAAAATTTTATATTTATTAATAATTATGATTCATAACTATAATGGGATGGATGGTAGTAGTTAGTATATATAAATAATTTAAATATTTAAAATGATAAAAAATTAAATTAGATTCAAACCCAAATTGAACTGGACTAATGGTTCAGTGGTTCAGAACCAAATGGAAATATGATTTTGACGACTCAGTTATGAACTAATTAAAAAAAAATTAAATAATCAAATGCCCCCTCCAAATTATGAGCTTAATAAATAGCTAACTGGAGGGATATTTTATTAAAAAAAAATAAAAAATAGAAATAGAAAGTTTCAATTCAAAATTAAAATGGTCGGTTGTTGAACAAAAATCGATTCCGATTCTAAATTCGACAATTCTAGGTATGGATGTGCACATGTAATCCAGTGACTTAGCTTCCTAAACTCCCAACCCAACACAAACATAAGGGGATTCGACGTCTCCTCCATATCCAATTTTGTAGAGAGTTGGTTTTGTCACTCGATGCCCATCCATAGTTTACATAGGATTCATGAATTCAATACATGTCAGGTTCAAAATATTAGGAGAACAAACCAAGTTACTCGTGGACATTTTGTAATTCTTTTATGTTTATTACATGAGTGTCTGTAGCAAGAGCGAATGGTAAATTGCTTCAGAGAAAATTAGTATGGTTTTGAAATAATGTCATGTTTGACTGATAGATTTTCTACAATAACTCCTTAATCACTTCTACAATCTCTTTCTTTCACCTTCTTCTTCTTCTTCTTCTTCTTCTTCTTCTTTTCTATTCCTTTTTTTAGTCTACATTCTTTCCTTCCTCCGTCTTTTTTCTTGTAATTTTTTTTTTCTTCGTCAAAGAAAAGGCAAGATTACGGAGACCTATCACTTTACATAAAATTTGTATTATTGAAAACCTATGAAAGAAAGACCATTATAGTAGAGGTTCTCTCTAGCGGGAATGTGTAGCAGGTAAAAATTGGATGATAAAAAAAAAAAAAGAAGTCTAAGATGGTTGGTTACACGATTGACTTTTTAGAGACTTTTAGGATCTCGAAATTAATCTTCTAATTTTAAAAAGGCTTTGTAAATGTTGTCAAGTGATATCTTCAATGTTTTAAAGTTATTTTATGATTTAACGTTTTAGATTAAAATATTATAATTTTTCCAAAATTAAATAATTTAGGTAACTGACTACAACTCGTTTATAGATAATATGACAAAAGAATTTGAGGATTAATAATCATTTATCCATTCCATTATATTCTAAAACTATGTCATTGAACTTTTATATATTCCAATGTACTAAAATACTAAAAATCTAAAACTATGTTTTATTTTTTTAATATTTCTTTTAGATGGTGTAATTAAAAAACATTCAACTAATTTATAATTTGTTGAAGTGAATGAAACCTATGAGCTGAAGCAAGAAAAGATACGAAAATGAAAAAAATTTTGGTAAATAAGGCTCTTCACTTTTGAGGAGAGGAATTTAAAAGATGGAAAAAAAAAAAAAGTTCTCTAGCAGCAAAAATGAAAACCGAGATGCTCTAAAAAAAAAATAAAAAAAATCAACAACTTTTTGGGGAATTCATTCATAATTATGGGCCGACAAGTTTTAATTTTGATTTATTGGCATTACTGGTGTCTACATGAGTCACATACAGAGGATGTCAACTACTAAAATTTCGTTCACGATGGAAACATAATTAAATTTATTTTTAACTAAATACATAAGACACTCAAGAAATTTGCCTATAGTGAAAACAACAGTTTCTTCGAATTAATCTCATTAGAATCTGAGTCATGACAAATTGATATCGGAGCAGAGGTTTTACAATTAATGCAGGTGGATGATCCATTGCGACTCTTGCAGCAATGCAGGATTCGGAAAGGGTGATGGTGTATAGGAAGCAAAGAAGAGTTTCTCCTTATCAGAGTTCCACTGGTCACAGTAGAAGCTGATGCAACTATTTTGCAGCTACTTTTGATGCATTTTTTTATCATACAACACAGCCAGTTTAGTAGCTGAAATGAATTATATAGTTCATATCACGTCCAAAATTCACAACACCATGAACTCCTGATGTCTACACACATTCTAATCCTACTGAAAGTTCTAGTAATGCTAAGTCTGCGCATACTAATAAAGTACAAGTAAGCCATCAAAAAGGGCTCCAAGTTCTTCAATCGTGATGAGGTGTGAGCTCCCTTCTCCTTTACTTTTTCTTATGAAGACTAAGCTTTTGTTTTCAGTTCACCGGAGACCCATTCCAAAACTATCAGCCCAGAAATCAGCTCCATTGTGGTTGCCAACATGTAATATGAAGGATACTGGCACCAGGCATAGTCCTCGACTCCTCAAGTTCTTTGGCTCGTCGTCGGCATCCTGTTGATGTAGATGATCATGTGGGAGACGACATTTCAGTGATGGTACTCGTGGCATTAATAATATAAGATCATCTTATTCCGAAATGTTGATGTTCTTGATGAAAGATAAAGTTGCTGGAGTTAAGCACATATGATATACAGTATTTGCTGCTATCTGCTTATGTTCTATATGATAGATTTTTTTTTCTTTTCTTTATGTTTCTTTGGAAGAGGTGGAAAGAAAGCATCGGGAAGAGTGAAAGAATGGTCCATGTTGGATGCTTACAGACGGTGTCGTGTTCCTTGATCCAGATCGCAGGTACGGGGAGCTCAAAGCCTGCATGAAGGAAACGTTGGGTAAGAGTATAATCCCTGAAACACATGACACCACAAGACATCAATAACTAAAAGATGGCCATTTCAGCAGCTTTTATCGCAAGCCAGCTCTCAATCACACACACACACACACACACACACGACCTCGATTTGACTGTGGAGGAATCTGATGTAGCCAATGGCTTCAAGGAGTACAGACGCAGTGTCAGTCTGCAAAAGGAGGGATGTCAGAGCTTCTTTTTCTAATCATCAGGAAGAATAACTTGTAGATTACTGTCATGGAAAGGGGAGTTGAAGCAGCAGAAAAAATACGAACAACCAGGGAGTGATGATGCATATTGATCTAAGGAGAATGTAATATGGTACTACCTTTCCGAAAGGAGAAACCAGCTGATGAAGAGCTGCTACCCTATCTCCCAACTTCTCCTTCCTAACCTGAAGCCAGTATAGATAAACCAGTATCAATACCTTCTCCTCATGTATCAGATACACTAAGATTTCCCTTTTTAGAGAGAGAGAGAGAGAGAGAAAGAGCAATTATGATGATCACACAGATGAGAACCTTGAGAAGCGAATGTGCTGAGGATGCTTGAACTCTGGCCTTCTTGAGATATACACCATCGTTGCTGCTGCACTAAGCAAGCAAAAGAAGAAAGGAGAGTAAGAACTTGCACACGTGCTGGGACTCTGAAGTGAAGAAACTCATGAAGAGGAAGAGCATGGAAAATAATGCAAAGATCAAGTTACCAAAGTTTGTAGGGTTTAACAGTCAGGTGAGCTATTTGGTGACAAGCAGTACTGCTTGAAATTATAGTCAATGAGGATATATAACACACAGCAAAACCTCATCTCCTCCTCCTCACCTCAGACGAGTGGTCGAACTGGTGATGCTTTCTCTGCCCCTTGCAATCTGAGAAGAACTCTAACATGTTATTGCTGAAACTTGTGGTGACACATGATCGAGGAGAGGAAGCTGGCACTGCCTGACTCCATGAAGAGCGAGCTGCCTGAGATTCTTGATCTTTGCCATAGTGATAGTCATGCCCAGTTTGTGCATCCTCGTGTTTGACATCAACCATATGGGTATGTGTGGATGTGTACAGGGTTTGATCCTTCCAGTTCTCCATCCCCTTGGCCGAGTAAGGACTGTGGGTGCACTTGTCCTCTTCCTCCACCAATCCCTCATTGTAAGTTCTACATCCACCATGACAATCAGAAAACTCGAGTATATGTTCACAGATTCATGCCAACACTTCTACTGATCGGCAAGAAAGAAAAGCACTTCATGCATGCAAACAACAAAAAAGACCGAGACAACTAGAATTCTTGTTCATATAATTGAAGAGACAGTAAAAGTCATAAAGAAAACTTCTACTGATCTGCATGAATGAAGATGCACTTAAAAGCATGCAAACACCAGAACACGCCCACCAACACAGATACATGTATACAGAAAACACCAAAGCTATATATATACACAGAGAGAGAGAGAGAGCGAGAGAGAGGGGGGAGAGTTTTACAGCAACAGTTGGCTCCATGACACAGGCAGATCTTGGTTTTCACGGCAAGGGATCATGGGGATGAAACTAGCTGGCTTTGAGCATTTAGGGAACACCGAGGAGGACAGAGAAGCAGAAGAAGAAGAAGAAGATGATGATGCGGAGGAAGAGGCAAATATGGCAGACATCTCCTGAGATGGTGGCATCAGGTTGTTCAAGGTCCACAGACTAGGGCTTCCCCCCATCATTTGCTGTACCAAGGATCTCTGATGACTCCCTCCATTCATGCTTAAGAACTTAGGATTTGCGCACTCCACATCCTCCTCTTTCCTCCCCCCTCTTCCTGTAGCCCAGGTCAACCTTTAGACACTTTGCTTCTTTTCTGCTTTCTGGCTGAGGTTTGGAGAAGAAAGCACAGGCCTTTGTTTAGAGGCATGGATACATGCTTTGAGAAACCTTTCCCTTTGTTTACCTTCCTTTCCACCCATCATTTATTTAACATTTTCTTCTTACTTTGCTTCTTTTCCTTGCTTTTTCTTGCTGCTTTTTCTTTATCACAAAGTAGGCAAACAAAAGATAGTGGCAGATTCGAAGCGAAAGTATGTTTTTGAGAGATATTAGTTCTTAATTATGGTAGAAGCTATTTTTATGGTTAGGGTTAGGCCTAGGTATATAGTTAGCATTCTTTAATCTATTATTGGAGCCATGACAAGGGATAAGTTGCAACCAGAATGAGAATAAATTAGACTGTTAGGTTAGAGGATATGGACCAACCACATAAATGACATATCCTAGTTAAGAATAGACTGTTTTTTCTTCTAGACCAATCTGTTGCTTATGATCAGTTGATCGTTCATTATGTTGTATAAGAGGCAATCATAAACCATGGAAGAAAAAACAAAAATCTCTAAATTAAAGCATGATGAAGAGCACACAGTATTAAAACAAAAAGAAAAACCTACATGTTGAGATTTATTTCCTTGGCCAATTAAGCTGGATGCCCTGAAAAAGAGTAAAACATTTTCTACCATTCAGAAAACACAGTTGAGATCCACAGTATCTTCCAATTAAGCTGATGGGTGTTCGATGCTAAAGCTAAGAGAATTATATTTGTTGCCGGGAAAGCTAAAAGACTATTCTTGTTGCTTGATTCTGTCTGAAATCTATCTGCAAAGTTGATATCTACAGAAATGAAAGCTACAATTTGTCATCACCACTCGAATTAATGCAAAATTGCAAAAACAAATCAGAAACTACTGTATGTGTCAGCTGCCGTTACTGTCTTTTATTCCCTAGACAAAAAGAATTCCAATTATTAGAGATTATGCCTACGTTGAACTCAAATCTGGTCTTGAAATTTGAATTTGATTCAGAAACCAACAACAGAAGAGGAAACCTGTGAAATTAAGCAAGGATTGATTCCAATAACGTAAGACAATACAAATTCCAGGACCAACTTCTCAAAAAAAACAAAACTGCTCAAGTCATGTCATTGATTTGGATTTAACTTGGGTCTTAGCTTCTGAGCTTGCCACAGGTTCAATGTCAAGAGACGAGGGATTTGAGGAATGAGTCTTTCTTTTTTTCAGAAAAAGAAAAAAAAATTGTGTGGGAGAATGCCTGACAAATACCCTTTCCGATGCTTGAAATAGCAAAGATTCAATGGACTTGAAAAATGATAAGGAAGTATTTTTCTCACAAGGAAGCCTTTTAATGATGACCCGCGGGAGCATCGAATGGAAGCAACGGTTAATTAGTGAGAGGGTCATACGGTATTACGTGAATCGAATCATCGGACATCGCAGTTACGATGCAATGACTTAATGCTAAGTAAAGTTGCCACACGAACGCTTGAGTTGACATTATAGTAGGATGGTCATCTTACTTGTTGGGGCTCAGCGGGTGGGTGCACAACAGGGCACATCATCGGATTGGCTACATGCCGAAACCCTAAACGAGAAGGATATATTGCTCTTCCTTGTCATTTGTTGCTACAATCATCATGGCTAAACTGATCTCATTTCGGTATTCTTCGGTCGTAGACTTCTATGAGGCTCCAAGGACCTGTGAAAAGAAAGTGAAAGATCCATTGAACAAGTGTATTAGATCGAGTTATTATGTCTGTTTTCCGTTGCTGCTGTCCTTCTGGACCTCAGGATGAAGAGCTACAGCTACGATTGCAAAAGCTTTAGCTTTATCTTCTTTTGGGTTCTCTTTCTTAACTGTGAAACAAAAAAGTTCATCCATGATATTTACTTTTGCTGCTACAATTCTCAAAAAATTTTGAGTCCTCATCCTTTTTTACACTTTCACTTTTTCTCTTCCTTTCTCCCTGTTTCACTTTTCTTTGCCTTTCATTTGAAATGCTTTATGTTATTTATGATCTCGATGTCATGCCTTGTATTGAACTCGATGCAAAAAAAAAAAAAAAAAAAAGAGAGAATCGAAATTGCTAGTAACACCATTCTCCGAGTCATGGGAAATGATAACAAAACTTCATATTTGCAAAACATATGCACCAGAGTAAACGTTTCAGAAATGAAAAAGCAGCCTAACAAGTTATGCAAAGAGGAGCATAAAATTGCTTGCATATTTCCTTTCGACTGAGCAAAATGCATGCCGTGTTTCTTTTGTTCAGTAGTTCTGCATGCTTGGTCATTGGATTATCGAACACATATGTTACGGTGCCCTTTACAAGCTTCTCTACTCATCCATCCACCTTCACTGGTTCCAACAAAGATCCTACTCACCTTTGCACAGTGGTCCTCTTTCTCTCTTTATTCCAGCACTAGTAGAATAGAAACGAGGGATCTGTTGGATTAGAAGAAATATTAATATTGAAAGAGATACAGACAAGGTTGATATGGCAGGAGAGAGCTCGTCCACACACACACACTTGATTACTCATTCTATTACAATCATTCGTTTGTGTTCTTGCTTTTGTATTCCACATATCCATTGTCCATTGAATCAAATGAGCCATTTGTATGAACTTCAGAGATCTGACCAAACGACCATCTAGATTGGTGCTTACTTTTGTATTAATTTTGTTAGGTGACTAAGTCTATCGTTAACTCTGTAACTGAATGAGCCAATCTCATTCATTAGTTGAGGGAAATCCTCATTAGTTGAGGAAAATCTTTTGACTAAATCTTATCTTTTATCATGCCCCCGCAAGATCGAGCTCCTGTAAGGATGTCGATCTTGAACTAAGGATATCGATCTTGAATCAATGTCAATGAAACTGAAGGAAGGAAGGTGCTGTGTTGTCAACCGCGGTGAAGACCTGACGGTGGTTGACGTTGACGATAGTTGACTTTGACGGTGATGTCAGCGGCAAAGAGCAAGGGTTGTAGCAAAGGACGGCGAACGCGGCTGCGTGGCAGCAGTAGTGGCAGCGAGAGAAGCGCTACGATCATAGATTTACTGTCGTTTGACAGCGAGAAAGAACTTGGTGTGCCCTCTTTGTAGAGCACTGAGAGACGATAAGTGACGACCCGTACAGATACTCTCAGCAAAGAGAACAGAGCAACGGAGGCTGCAGGAGGGATGGCGCCGACGAGCAGGTATAGAAGCCATCGTCTACTGCAGATGAGATAGGCAAGGTGTCACTGCTTGTTGGAGCTGATGCGACAGTGGTGGTGCACAAGGAAGATGACCTCATGCAGAAGAATGCTTCGGTAGAGGAATTGAGAAAGCCAACAAGGTCCAACGGAGGAAGAGAAAGCCGATGCACTAGAAATCTCCAGCTTCGACATCGACGAGCGATTGTCGTTTGACAGTAAGAAGAGATAGATTTGCACCGATGAGGAGAGAGTTACCTTCGGAGCAAAGGAAGCAAAGGATGTCCGAGATGGTGGTGGTGGATGACCCCTGAGTATCTGTGGTTTCGCAGCGGAGTTGTCCACGAACAAATAATGATAGAAGCTATCATTTGACAATCAATAAAAAAAGAAAAGTAATCTCTCTTATAGAGAGAGGGGCTCTGATACCACTTTTGGAGCGAGTTTGCATTGGATGGCTTGAGACGATAGGAGTAGCAGAGGGTAAGGATTGAGGGTGATCACTAGTGAAGGTGGATGCAGGGACGACAGAGGAACCAGGACAAGGTGAGGACAAAGGCATTGGCTCTGGAGGAGAGGAAGAAGCTGGAGAAGAAGACGAAGGAGGAATGTGCGGAATCGAAATAACAAGAGAGTGTGGATCTTGTAGAGGCACGGGGGAGGAGGAAGATGTATTAGAGGAACTCAATGGGATGACACAATGACCTTGATCTCGAAAGGGAAAGACAGACTCCACAAAAGTGACATGTCTGGAGACAAATACCTTAGCAGATAGAGGATCATAACATCGAAAAGTATTATGTTCAAGAGAATATCCGATGAAAATACAAGGACGAGATCGAGGCTGTAGTTTATGAGAATTGTAGGGAGCCAACTACCGTCGAAACTGAGTAGGGTCCGTAGCAGGACTACCATCACATAACTTGATTCACTAGAGGATAGAGGAGTGGCAACCTCTTTTGCATCCCGCAGCCGTCTTGAACAACAAATCAAGAATATACTTTCTCCGTGAGAGAAAGAGACCAAGACGTAGATGTAGCCTCGACTCAGAAAATAATTTAGGTGACCAAGATCTTTAAGAGAGAATCGGCCAATTCTGAATAAATGCTTGAACCGCCATAGAATTATCATCGTAATAATAATATCATCAACATAAACCAAGATAGATAGTAAACCCATGTTGGTGGCGTGAAAAGAGAGACATCGATTTAGAGTTAATGAAGTCAATCAAGACAAGTAGAGACCAAGCTCGATACGTGCTCGTGGAGCGAAGGTCATAAATGACTTTTCGTAATTTACAGATATGCCGGGGATATTGAGGATATATAAAACCTGGAGGCTGTTGCATGAAAACGTCTTCAGTAAGTGTTCCTTGCAAAAAGGCATTGTTAACATCGAGTTGGCATAAGCACCGTTGGAGACGGCTTAACTCAGGATAAGCCGAATGGTAGTAGGTTTGACGGTGACTAAATGTCTCTGTAGTCAAGGACGTTGATGAAAACCTTTAGCCACAAGTCGAGCTTTATAGCGAGCAATCGAGCCATCGTGGTTTCATTACGAAGAAGCACATCGTCACTCATGGTCATGAGAATTTTTGGGCTTGAGTAAAAGATGATAGTTCAATATAGGCTAGAGAAGAGTTGGTGCTAACATGTAAATTAAGAACTTGACGGGGTTTAAAGATGCAACATTAATGGAAATAAGACCGGATGATGAAGCAGAATTATTAGTAGGAAAAATAGTAGGAACATCAGAAGTGGATGAGAAAGACATTAGGAAATCACAAAAGCCGTTGCACAGAGTAGAGAACAATAACACAACTGGTGACCAAGAAAAAGAAAAGAAGAAAAGAAAAAGAGAAGCAATTAATGGCTATAAAGTTGTAGGTAGTAGCATAGATCAGAAGGTGGCTAACAAAAACTGAACTGAATAGAATAGTGTAGAAAACACCTGGTAGATACGGGAGTAAGTGGCGAATGAGAATATCCAACGGTAGTCCAATATGTACAGGTGCAGCCACAGATGGGAATCAATCGCCTTCTTGTTGGAATAGATCGAAGGGCAGAGAACGGTGGTAGCGTCGTCGGCACACGAGGAGAAGCGCTCCTGCGTAGAGCTAGCTATAAACTGCTGTGGATCGGTTGGAGCTATTTGTAGGTGATAGTAGATTTGAAAGATCCAACAAGTAGTGTTGCCTCGGCAATGAGGTAGCAGTAGAGGAGGCAGCATGTAATGGCAACTTTTTATTACATCAGTCCAAGATCGGCATCCTTGACAGAAGCTCAATCTTGCGGGGGCATGTTAGCTGACTAAGTCTACTGCCAACTCTGTAACTGAATCTCGTTCATTAGTTGAGAGAATCCTCATTAGTTGAGGAAACATCTTTCCTCATCCTTGTATAAATAGATAATACATTTATCAATAATATCAAGCTTTTTATTCTCTCATTTTCATTTCTAACAAATTTGACTTGATAATTTCACATGTGATTCAAGATGCTAGGAGATTAAGTGTTCTGACTAATTTTGCTGAAAAAAAAAATCCTTGCCATATGGCTCACCAAGTAAACCCCTAGATAAATGACACCAGTTAGAAAATTAATTGATGAAGAGAAAAATGTTAAGAACTTGCTATTCCTTCTCGGCGCATCACTTATCACTTTAATTTGTAGCAGCACTGCAAACAGTTAGGTTGCAATGTCAATAATTAATCATTTGATTGAACCTTCACAAGCGATTAAAATAAATTAATCGCTTGTATGTTTTAACAGCGAGTATTAATTAGATTCTTTTTTGTAGGTTACATTCAAATAATTTTTTTTATTAATCATACCAAGAATGAGCTCTCTCAGGATCTCTCTAGATCAAATGTAAATAATACTTCTCTATTTCGCATTCATTAACCTACCTTAGAAATCTTTCACAAGAATTATAAAATTGTTATAAGTTTACATATATATATATATATATATGAAAAGGACGTCACTTTGGATAAGATGAACATAAGCAAAAGATATTTGGATGCTCTTAACGATAATCTATATAGTTGATTATAAATAGTTAGAATGCTCTTAATGATAATCTATATATTTGAATGCTTTTAATGCTCTCAATGTCTATCACATCTGATCTACTATTTTCTTCAATTTTTTTTTTTTGAAATTTTTCCGTAAACATTGAGAAGCTGCAAGTACAATGGTGAACATGTTTTCTCTCAAATGGCTGTCACATATGTATCCAGCAACATTACTTCCCATGCACTTATTATTAAATAGCTCAAGAAAGAAGTAAAAGAGCATATTGCATTGCTTACAAGTAAGAAATGAACTATCAACACTGTTTGCTAGTTTGGTTTATTTGGTGTTAAGGACAAAAAAGTAATCTTCACCTAAAACCGTTTTTCCATGGAGAACAGAGATAAATCATTTCGATTGTAATGCCAAGAAAAAGAAAATCAAAAGTTCTCTTTTTCTAAAATAATAAAAAATAGGAAGGTTTTAAAGATATTTTTGTTAATATTTTCTTAGACAAAAAAATCTGTAATGCAACATAATATAAAATATATCAATTAAGTCTTTATGATTTACTCGTATATAAAATAATCTATATATTTTTAAAAACATAACATATAAGTTTCTTACGTCAATTTTTGAGTTAACATACGTAAATAACATGCCAACTCATAATAAATTATTAATATAATAATATATAATTTAAATTTAAAAATTTATTTTAGTCCCTATAGTTTTAATCATTTAAGCCCTTATGATTTTATTCTAAAATAACATTTATATTTTTAAAAATATAGCATATAAGCCTCTATTGTCAAGTCTAAGTATGTTAAACTCGTGACATATAAATTAAAAAAACTAAGATCACCATCAATTGTATGAGGATATATTATCGTGGAAGTGACCACCAACAACACCATCGAGTTGCTATTTCCTAGCATAGCATCATACGCACGTAGCTTTTCTTATGTTAGCGACAAGTTCAAGAGCTTCCGATCCTATCTTAAGTGGATATGCGTCGACCAATCTGACACTAGACCCGCAATGATTTCCTAGTCCTTCTTTCTCCTAGGTGTTTTTGTCCTCATCGCCCTTCCACTTCATCCTCTTTTATACCCCCACCAATTGTGTCTATAATGTAGTGGGATAGCTCTCATTCACCTCTGCTTTTTGCCTCTCTTACATCTATCTTTCCATCTTTGTTTATTGTTATGACCTCCATCGCATCATCTTTCTTGACAAAATAGGTTATTTTAACTTAAATTATATATGTTTATATGAATGCTTTATTGTGAGACATCAAGTAAGTAAACTCTAATTTTTCTCAACTCGAGAGGGCTTATAGACTATATCTTTAAAGATATATGAGCTACTTTAGACATAAGTAAAACCTTAAGGATTTAAATGGTTTATGAACAAAATCATAAGAGCTAAAATGGATCCTCTTTTTTAAACTTAAATTATATATATTATTATATTAATAGTTTATTATGAGCCAGTATTTTATGTAAGTAGACTCTAATGTTTGTTAACTCAGACTTGATAAGAGAGGTTTATATGCTATGTTTTTAAAAATATATGGGATATTTTGGATTTGAGTAAATCATAAGAATTTAAATGATCCATGACCAAAACCACATAAGGTAAAATGAACTTTAATCCTCTTTTTTTTTTAAATAATCATGCAACAAAATAAATCTACGTTTTGTAATACATTTCCACCATTATAATTGGAAATAATTAATTTATAAGCTCTTCAAAAATTGAACTTTCAAAAACTTTAAGTATTGAACTGAGTTTGAAACATGATTATACACCTCTTTTCATACCTGAGTTATATGCACCTTTAAACTCTGATGAAAGGAGGAAAGCATGTCATCATAATTAGAGAGAAAAATTCATTAGCCGACGAGTAGTTTTGTGCAAATATAAAGAGGTAGTTTTGTGCAAATATCAAGCCGTGGACGTATGAGAAAATTAATTATATCATGATCTTTAGATCGAGTTTGCATCAACTATGAGAGAGAATAAAAGGGGATAGAATCTTGATCCAGACAAAGCACACGTGCAAAGCTAGCGTGCAAAAAGGATCACAAAAATGAGAGGAAAAAGTCATGGAAAAGAATATATATATATATATATATATATATATATATATATATATATATATAGGAAATAAATTTAAAAAAATAAAGAGAGAAAGAAAAAGCTGACTAACGAGATGAGAGCTTTCAGACCACACACCCTGAGCGGAGAAATGAGGTGGGGCCAATGTGCCAAGCCGTCCACAGAAAAGGTAAGTTAATGGGTACGTAGTTTCGTGGACCCACACAAGTAAAAGAGCAGATGATCTTTGTTTCTTTGGATTAATATCATCGATACTTACATAGATCATTAACGAATCATGCATGTCTTGTAAAAAGCTCATTGATAGGAAAAAAAAAATTGTACAGTCACACTTCAAGTAGTTGGAATATTATAATTTATAATAATAATAATAATAATAATATCATTCATTAAAGCAACTAATCTATTGCTTTATTTGTTGACGAGCCAATAGTCTGGTGGATAAATTATTCGCCTTACAAAAGTTTCCTTTATTCGAGGTGGACTATATACAACTTTTACATTATTTTGGCTCTTTCAAAGAAAAATTATGACTAAGCGAAACTACAATCACCGGAACAGGTATCATGTTCGAGTTTACATAAAAGTTTCTTATACGTCCTTAATTGTAATGAATAAAAATTATTTTTAAAAACATATCAAATTATATTATATGTTTAAATTTCTTATTTATCACAACTTCTTCCCAAATGATTAATTTTAATTAATTCATCTCATTCAACTAATATGCTTGTGAGCCTTTTTTGAGCATGTCTACCCCATCTTAAATGACTTTTTTCCCCCACATTACCAGTCGCTATGGATTGAAATTGCTTTTTGTTTCACTCAACTCTTGTATTTAATTGATTTTGTTAGAGATTTTTGGAATCATGAATCAGATTCATTTGTTTGTATTTTTCCTTTTCATAGATACATCATTTACATGCATTCTCGCTTCGACAAAGAAATGGAAAAAAGAAAATAAAATTTTCGCCACATTACGAAATGTCTCACAAAATTGAGAAGCAAAGGTTTGTAGTAATTGGAAAAAGAAAATAAACTTTGTCTGATTCAGACAAAGATTATGTAGATGGAAAGAATAAGAATACCCCACAACCAAAAGCACAATGATGCAGATTATATGTAGTAGATGCAAATCTCCCATGATGTTTCCGAGTGGACTCTCTTCTTCGTTCTTTGTTTTATTCTGCAGACGAAAGGCGTGGACACATTTACGCATGCATTTTCACGGATTCCACTGATCGATACGAGGAGTTTGAATCATATTGGACAGACTAAATATTATGAGATTGGGCTGCAATGCAATTCAAAAGTTGTCTATTAAGATATAGATCGAATTCATTATATGGTTTGTGGTTCCCACTAGTTTGATTCAGATTCAGCTGATCTAAACTTTTAAAAGATACACTTTCAGATGAAAGTAGAAAAGAAGATACATGCTCATCTTGAAGTAGATTAATATTAATTACTAATTAAAAATATTATAAATGACAATAACAAAGTCATAAAATTTGAACTATTTAGGGTTAACTATGGAAATTTCTTTTTTACTATTGAGCTATGTAAAAACAAAAAATATTCGTTAAGTTAATAGAGTATTTTAATTTTTTTCTTTATAATCTCTAAATTTTCCTTTTGCCTCTAATAGTACCACTAATATTAATAGTTTTCTATCTTCTAATTATGTTCTAATTATGTATATAATTCTCTTTACCATAATATATTCATATAACTTTAAATAATTCTCTCATATCTTATCTTACATTATGGCTCAATAACGGTTGAAAACGTAGGTGAGATAAAGAAAACTACATATTGACAATAGAGGCCAAAAAACAAGAGATCCAAGAAAGGAAACAAGACAATGATAATAAAAGACTATTTTTAATCATTCATATCTCATGTTAGATCAATTTGTAGTGGATTCTTACTGTGATCTCTTGAAGGTTCTAGATATGATACTTAGTAATATAGTCTTTATATTCCTGTGATTCTCTTATAGCTGTTGCTTGGGCTTGGGCAATAAGCCTTGAGATCTATATATTCATTATTTTGATAGTAGATTTTCTCTGGCTTGTCCCGTGGTTTTTATCCTCCAAGTTAAAAAATTTTTTTACGTAAATCTTGGTATTCATTTGATTGTGATTTCTGTTTGATTCCGCTATGTGTGACGGTCTGCTAGTATTTGTTCATATACAAAGTTTATTTCTGTTTAATTCTCATCAACTAGTATAAGAGTAGAGTTTTTTGGTGGCATTTAATCTCTTGTATTTGAACATGGAGGCCGGTAATATTTCTCGTATGATTAGTTTAAACGGAAATAATTAGATGATATATAAACTAAAAATAGAAGATCTCTTTTATTGCAAAGATTTATATGGACCTTTATAAGGGGATAGTGTAAAGCCCACAACTATGATAGATGATGAGTGGAAGATGTTAGATCGAAAAACTATTGGCTTTATTCGTAAGTGGCTTGATGATAGTATCCTTCACCATGTTTCTACTAAAAGTTCTGCTTACTCTCTTTGGAAAAAGTTAGAAGGTCTTTATGAAAGAAAAATGGCTGGTAACAAAGCTTTCTTGATAAGAAAACTTGTGAACTTGAAATATAAAGAGGGTATTTCTATTCCTAAGTATTTGAATGAAATGTAGAGTATTACTAACCAGTTATCCTCTATGAAAATATCTCTTGATGATGAGTTGCAGGCATTATTATTTCTCAGTTCTTTGCCAGAAAGTTGGGAGACACTGGTAGTTTCCCTCAGTAATTCTGCACCAAATGGTATTGTTACCATAAGTTAAGTAACAAGTAGTTTGTTGAATGAGGAGTTGAGGAGAAAGAATTCAATAACTTCTCAGATTGACTCACAGGCACTTGTCTCAGAGAACAGAGAAATGTTAAAGTTAAGGGATAGAAGTGGTTCACATACAGGTAGAAACAAGTCAAGATCAAGAAAAGATATTGTTTGCTATAATTATGGTGAGAAATGATATTATAAGAATTAGTGCAAGCAACCTAAAAAGAACAAGAAAAATAAAAAATAAGTAGAGCATATAAAGTCAAAAGAGATTATCACAACTATAATGCAAGGTAGTGATTATTTGATTTTGTCTATTTCTGATGATATTTTTTCTTGTGTGTGTCAGGATCTTGAGTAGATAATTGACACAGGTGCTTCTTATCATGCTACACCATGAAGGAAGTTCTTTACTACTTACAAGTCTAAAAATTTTGATATTATTAAGATAGGCAACTATAATACAACAGACATCATTTGCATAAGAGATATCCATATAAAGACTAACTTTGGCTGCAAGTTGATGCTTAAGGATGTGAGGCATGTGGTTGACTTAAAACTGAATTTAATTTCAGTTGGAAGGCTGGATGATGAAGACTTTGATGTCAGATTTCATAGAGGGCAGTTGAAGCTCAATAAAGGTTCTCTTATTGTAGCTAATGGAAAGAAATGTCATACATTATACAGATTATATGCTAAAGCTTGTGGCGAGCAATTGAATGCTATAGAGAAAGACTTCAGCATGGAGTTGTGGCATAGGCGATTGAGACACATAAGCGAGAAGGGGCTGTAATAACTTTCCAAGAGAGAGGTATTGCCAGACCTCAGAGGTACATGTTTGAACTCTTGTATTGATTATTTGGCTGGTAAACAACATATAGTTTTCTTTATTAATCCTGCTTTATCTAGAAAAATGTATGTCTTGGATCGTGTATATATATACGTGTGTGGTCCTTTATAGACAAAAACTTCTGATGTATCTATTAATGTTCTTAGTATTAGTGGTATACTTTATTTTATTATTTTTATAGATGACCCTTTCAGGAAAATTGGGCCTATGCTTTGAAGACCAAAGATCAAGTTATTAATGTTTCAAGGAGTTTCATGCCAGAGTTGAAAGGAAGACAGAAAGTCAATTGAAATGCATAAGATTAGATAATGGTGGTGAGTACATAGAATTGTTTAATGATTATTACAGGTCAGATGACATCTACCATGAGTTGACGGTTCCTGGTACACCTCAGCATAATACAATTATAGAGAGGATGAATCATACTATCATGGAAAAGATCATATGTATGCTTTCACAGGCCAAGCTACCCAAAAGGTTTTGGGATGAGGCTTTGAGGACTGCAGTTGATGTAATCAACTTATCACTATGTATAACTCTAGATGGTAATATTACAGAGCATATATAGTCACGGAAAGATATCTCCTATAAGCATTTAAGAGTATTTAGTTGTCATACATTTACACATATTCTAGATAATTAAAGGTCCAAGTTGGATAGTAAGACAAAAGAGTGTATTTTCCTTGGTTACTCATATGATCAGTTTGATTACAGGCTTTGGGATCCAGAAAAATAGAAGATGTTCAGAAGCAGAGATGTTGTCTTCTTTGAGGATCAAACTACTGAGGATTTGAAGAAGGAGGCACCAGCTAAGACTTCTATAGAGGGATTTGTAGACTGTAACCCAGTTATTCTTCCAGTATATCAAGGTGATGGGAGAGATGTGCAGGAAGATGGTACAAAGCCAGATGTTGATATACTTGTAGGACATATTGAGTAGGAAGAAGAAAAAGAGCAAGTTCCCACAGAACCTCTGTTAAGAAGATCTTCTAGACCACGTCAACCTTCTAGAATATACTCTACAAATAAGTATGTGATGCTTACTGATGCAGGTGAACTAGAGAGTTACCAGGAAGCAGTTAAAAGTGAGCAGAAAAAGAAGTGATTTATTACTATGCAAGAAAAGATGAATTCTCTACAAAAGAACCACACATATGATTTGGTGCAACTACGAGAGGGAAGTAAAGCCTTGAGGAACAAGTGAGTTTTCAAGTTGAAGACTCAAAAATATTGTTCTCAACCAAAGTATAAAGTTGGATTAGTTGTGAAAGACTTCGGTCAAAAGAAAGGTATTGACTTTGAAGAGATATTTTCTCCTGTTGTTAAAATGTCTTCTATCTGTGTTGCTCTTGGTATTGTTGCTAACCTAGACTTGAAGATTGAGTAGTTAGATATGAAAATAACTTTCCTTCATGGTGATTTGGAGAAGAAAATTTATATGGAGCAACCAGAAGGCTTTGAAGTCAAAGGTAAAGAAAATCTTATTTGCAAGTTGAGGAAGAGCTTGTATGGGTTGAAGCAGGCTCCAAGATAGTGGTATAGAAAGTTTGATTCATTTATAATTAAAAATAAATACGAAAGAACAACTTTAGATCATTGTGTGTATATAAAACAATTTGGTGAAGATTTTATTATTCACTTATTTTATGTTGATGATATGCTTATCATTGGGAAAGATATGTCTATGATTAACAGGTTGAAGAAGGAACTGAGTGAGTCTTTTGTAATAAAGGATATGGGGCCAACAAAGTAAATATTGGGCATGCAGATTTCTCGTGACAGAAGAAATAAGAAGATTTGGTTGTCATAGGAGAAATATATTGAGAAGGTATTGGACAAATTTAGTATGAGCAATGCAAAACCAGTTGGTTCTTCTCTTGCATGTCACTTTAAGTTGTGCTCAGAGCAGAGTCCATCAAGTGATGAGGAAAATGAGAAAATGTAAAAGGTTCCTTTGTTTTAGCAGTTGGAAGTTTAACATACGTGATGGTATGTACGAGACATCGCATATGTAGTGAGTGTTGCTAGCAGATTTCTTGTAAATCTAAGTAAAGAGCATTGGATTTTTAGATATCTCATAGGAAGTTCTAAAGTTTGTCTAGGCCTTAGAGGTGGACCACTTATGTTGACAGGTTACACAGATGCAGATATGGCAAGAGATATTGACATAAGAAAGTTCACATCAAGTCATGTACTTACTTTTATAAGGGGAGCTGTGTTATGACAATCTAGATTACAAAGGTGTATTGCTCTCTCCATCACAAAGGTAGAATATATTATTGCTACAAAAGCTTATAAAGAAATATTATAGATAAAAGGGTTCTTACAAGAATTGTGATTGAAACAGAAAAACTACGTGTTGTATTGTGACAGCTAGAGTGCCATCCATTTGTGTAAGAACCCAATATTTTATTCCAAATCAAAGCATATAGATGTCAGATATCATAGGATCAGAAGTGTACTTGAGAAGAAGCAGTTACAGCTTCAGAAAATTCACACAGATGATAATGGGGCAGACATGTTGATAGAGAGACAGGAGATGTGCCGACAGTTAATCGATATGACTTCACATTGAGGAGTCATTAAACAACCTCCCTTATGAGTTGAAGGGGGAGGTTGTTGGGCAGATGGGTAGATAACCTAGATTCAACCCATAATGGGCTTTAGTAAAGCCCGTAGTCTAGAATTTCACTTATATTAATCTAAATCCTAGATTAGGTGGCCAGGGTTGAGATTAAGAAGGCAGCGATGGTTAAAAATATGGGTGAGAGAAAGAAGACTACAGATTAATAGTAAAGGACAGAAAATAAAAGATCGAAGAAAGGGAAGAAGACAAGGATATGAAAAGACTATTTTCAATCATTCATATCTCAGGTTAGATCAGTTTGCAGTGGATTCTTACTATGATCTCTTATGAAGGTTCTGGATATTGTACTTAGTAATATATCCATTGTGTCCATGTGATTCTCTTGTGGTTGTTGCTTGGGCTTGGGTAATAAGCCTTGAGATATGTATATTCATTATTTTGATAGTAAATTTCCTCTGATTTGTCTCGTGATTTTTACCCTTCGATTTGAAGGGGTTTTCCACGTAAATCTTAATATTCATTTGATTATGATTTCTAGTTTATTCCACTGTGTGTGATAGTTTACTAGTATTTGTTCATATACAAAGTTTATTCTTATTTAATTCTCATTATCCAAATGATACCTAATTGGTTATTATCAAAAATATTTTTTAAAATTTATTTTTCCTACTAATTTTACTCATTTACAATAGCAATCTTATCTCAACGACATGAACTATTTATAATGTTATTTCCTAATTATTTAGTATTCAAACTCATAAGGTATCATCAGTTATACAACAATTTTATAAAATCTTTCTTTTAATTTGAGAGTCACCTAGAAATCACACAAAATTTTTCATGCCACTCCCTATTTCAATCATCTAGTTTTTATTCAAAGGATAATTTTTTTATCTCTCTATTTTATTAAATAATTGATCTAGGATATCTATATTTTTTATTTAATAAAACTTCTTATCCATCCAACTTACTTTATCCTTAGATCTACTCCTAGTATTATGAAAATTATATTTCATAAATTTGATCTTAATCTTACTCACTTAAAACCTTTACATACCAAGTTTTGTCTCCATAACTCGAGATTACTTCCATTTAAAATTCTATACATCAAAGCAATATCACTAACAAATAAAATATATGGAAAAGTTATGCACTTAAACCAAATCCTTGGTGTGGTCCTAGTGATACTCCCCTCCTAGTTTTAACATCATTAATTATACCATCATACATACCTTTTATAACATTGATACGACTAGTATAAACGTATTATATTTTTGAAATCCATCATAAGCTTTTTAAAATCAACAAAAATCATATACAAACCATTCGTCCTCTATATATATATGTATTTTTTGTTAATTGTCTTAGTGCATAGATAGCTTCCACTGTTAGTCTTCCATACAGTAACTTAAATTAATTTTCAGAGATAATTTGTTTCATATTTTATTCAACATTCAATCACTCTTTCTCAAATTATAATCTTATTTCCTTTATGATTAAAATAGCTTTGAATATTACCCTTATAAGGATAGTTGTGATCATTCTTGTGTGCAATCAAATCCCTCTTCATTCATTTCCTGCCCCCATGCTCTTCTTTTATCCTCATCGTTTCTTTTTCGATTATTCAAATCTTCTATAATTATAAAATTTTATTTATATATATATATATATATACATGTATACAAATGTATAAAGATATATGTGTATAAATATATATATATATGTATGTATATATGTATATATGTATATATATATATATATATATATATATATATATATATATATATATATATAACATTGTCCATAAGATTCTTATGTAAAATGATAGCTATACCATTTCTATATTTAAGTATTGAAGTATGTCAAATTCTTAAATCTTTTGATATTAATCTCTATAGATTATTTCTTGCCCATATAGTTTCTTTGTAAGAAAATATTATTTATTCCTCTTCTAATTAGTACTTCATGGTGCTTATCTAAATCTTTATTTTCAAATAACTTGTTTACTCAGATTGATTCTTGGAAGCACTATGTTTACTATCAGTGGCACCGCAAACAGTCTATCACATGCTATCCTTTTCTCTCATAGATAGATCTACCCGAAGAAACTATTTTGACACTATGTAAACATTTTTATTTGAATGATTAATAAATAATATTAAAATTTTAAACCATTAGAAAGTATAGAATTTAAGCAAAATTCTAACGGAGACAACATCCAAAAGAGTATTCCATTTGACAGATCCACCAATAGCAACATGCATGCCACTAAAACTCTGTTGTGGTGGAAAAGAGGGTGATTGATAGGCAAGAAGAGTGAACAGCACACATGGTTGTCAACGTCAGGATACCTCAATCAATCTTTTCTTCTTCTTTTTTTTTTTTCTTCTTTAGTGAATCATCAATGTGTCTTTAGAGTTTGGAACTTCTTGTTTGGGCTTCCATCAAACAATAATGGCTAACTGTGACTCGGGAAAGCTTATCGCACTAATCTTACGACTCGAACCTTTTATCTATTTCAGCAGCGAGAGGAGAATTATTGTGATATATAAAGTTCAACGAATCGGTTATTCATAATTGGGTTTGGGAGAAGATATTTGATGAGAAAAGTACGAGCAACACAATACCACCACAAGAATACGAAGTTACCTAAATGCTAAAGATATCTTAGTAAATTACATCGTGTTACTAATCTTTGCAATATAAATATATAAGCACCAACACAGTGCCACAAGAATATGAGAAATATAAGAAATATTTATAAGAGAACAGGGAAAAAAAAAACCTAAATCCATGAACAAGATAAAAATATAATCACCATAAAATAAATATGTTAAAGAAATAGAAGGTTGAGTTTTTTTTTTTGGCTATTTCTTTCTTAGGTTTGAATTTATTGGATGAGCTGTTGAGTTGTCATCTCAGTGGTTCTCGGGTTGGATCAGAGGACAAGTGGCTTCCATAAGTCCTCGATGAACCCACTATGATATAGATCATCTGTAAAACCCTCATCTCTAATACCTTATGATTGCTTATCGAGTGCTTGTTTCGGGGCATTATGCCGCTTCCACTTGTTGTTGTTACGCATTCTATTTTGTAGGCTTTAATGTCTATGATGACTTTAGAAAATTATAAGCCCAATATTACTTGCTTTCTAAATATACTTGAATTCTATTTTAATATGAATGAACCAAAATAATCCTAAGATATAATTTAAAAAAAAAAAGAAACCTAAATAGATAAAAGGGAAACAGAAGAAACTAAATGCAAAACTCTCATGAAGACCTAAATATTTAGGACAGAAAAGAGACAAAAATAAGAAAAAAAAAAGAAAGTTACCAAATTAAATTTTAATTCCGATAAAGTCCCACCACGATAATATGAAGAAAACTATAAAACTAACATTCAGTAAGAGAGAGTTTGCGAATAGAAAAAGGAGGAGCCTAAGATGAAATAGGACGTAATTAAATGCCACCAACAGCACCACAATGAGACTTCAATAATAGAGCAACGAAAAAAAAATATTAAAGCAAAAAAAATTATTGTTGAATGGACTCCATCTTGTTACTTACAGAGGCAATCAAATAGTACGCGGCACTGTTACCAACACGAAGAACCCGTAAAGAAGAAACCAAAATAGGATAAACTAGGAAAAATAGAAAAGAAAAAAGAATCGGAAATATCGTCGACAGCAGGATTCGAACCTGCGCAGGCAGAGCCCAACAGATTTCGAGTCTGTCTCCTTAACCACTCGGACATATCGACCGCGTTGCATTCATATCGAATATGAAAATTAATACTCATTTACATATATTGCCTTTAGAGATGCCCATTTTTGCAACCAATTCATGCTCAAAATTCTAATTAATATTCAAATTTTATATCCCCAGTTAGTGATTCTGCCTAATATCCTAACCTTTTCGCTTCCTAGCTAATATTTAGAAGTCCTTAGATGAAAACCATTAATAACCCTAATCCCAATTCTTTACGATTCAAAGCAAAACAAACAACGTTCATAACAGGAGATCGTAATTAATGTTCAGAAGTTCAATTCATATCACAGATATAGATTATATAATGTTAAATCTGATATATGTTATTACATTCAAGAAAAACTAAAGGCTTTTCTTATTTGTTGTTACATGTATTTTCTGGTTTACATCTAACGCTGACACAAGGACGGGCTTTCATTAATAACACTTGGAATCATTGGTCCAAAATCTTGGGCAAATGTTACATGAACCGGCGAGGCAATCAATCACGATGCTGCAAACACCCTTCTTCTACATTGCATATCGCCCGATTGCCACTTTTTGAGAAGCTCTTATCTTTTATTATGATCATTAGCGCAACGTCTGTGCCAATATATAATGCAGAGGCAAATAAAATGACCATTCAAAATGAGTTAAAGAAAAAAAAGGTAATTAGCTAGCGGTGAAATGCATGCATGACCTGCGATGGCACACATATAGAGAAGTGTTAAAAGCAATAACTATAATCTTGATTCAATTTCAATTGAATTTTATTTATTGTCTTTAATATTTTTATTAATTATGATTTAAATATTTTAATTTTCATTTATTATGAATATAATGAATATTATTAAATTTCGTCATTCATGATAATTAAATTCATAATGAATATTATTCAATTTCTTCATTTATGATAATTAAAATGTTCAATTATGGTCCAAACGTTTCGTTTATTGAATTAAAATACATGTAGTGTTTATTTACATCCATGGGGTAATTATCCGGTCCAAAGGAAGGTTAATGACCGGTAGGATTATCTACATACCTGTAATGGTAAACACGTGATAATTATAAAGTTATACATGTAAATGATAAATCAATCCAAAGATGAGTTTCTCATTTGCCTTATTATCAGTGTTTGATCATTACAACAAGACTACCACTAGCAATTAATATTGAAGTCCAAAGACAAGATATTAATGTTGCACTTAGTATCTTGAGATGGGTTAAATCATTATTTGAATTTACTTAAGTTTATGACAATAAATATGAGCATAATTTCTGGTTGTTTGTTGTTCTCTTATTTAGGTTCTCTTGTAAAAATATCTACTAACCTCAATTCGATTCTAAACGAAATCAACTTTAAGGGCAATAAAAGAAAATACAAATCTGGAAAGAATGAGGCTGATAAGGGTCCAGTACAGAAGAAACAAAATAAGGATGATACTTGTTTCTTCTGCAAGAAATCTGGGCATTTAAAGAAGGACTGTGCTAAATATCATGCTTGGCATACTAAAAGGGGAACATTACTTACTTTGGTTTGTTCAGAAGTAATTTAACTTCAGTACCTAGAAACACTTGGTGGTTAGACTCCGGTGCAACTACTAATATAAGTGTTTCAAAGCAGGGTTGCCTGAGCTACCGAAGGCCTAATAATGCTGAGAGATGCATTTATGTGGGGGATGAAAAATCGATCGATGTAGAAGCTATAGGCATATTTAGATTGTTATTATGTACTGGATACTATTTGGATTTAAAAGACACTTTTATTATAGTGTCATTTAGACGGAACTTAATTTCTGTTTCTTATTTGGACAAATCCGGTTATTCTTGTTCATTTGGAAATAATAAATTTACTTTATCTTTAAATTCAAATATGATTGGAACTGGTTCACTTATGATTTATGATAATCTATATTTACTTGATACTATAGCATCCTATCATAAAACCTTAAATGCGGAATTGCGAGGTACTAAATGTAAAATTAAAAATTCTGGTATATTATGACATAAACGTTTGGGTCATATCTCTAGAAATAGAGTTGAAAGACTTGTGTCAGATGAGATTCTTGATCCCATTGACTTATCAGGTCTATATGTTTGTGTTGAATGCATTAAAGGTAAACAAACCAAACCTAAGAGATCAGGTGCATATAGAGCTATAAACATCTTAGAATTGATATATATAGATATTTGTGGACCATTTCCTACACCTTCATGGAATGGTCAACAATATTTCATATCATTCATAGACGATTACTCTAGATATGGATAACTGTATCAAATACATGAAAAATCTCAATCTTTGGATGTGTTCAAAGCATTTAAAGCTGAAGTTGAAAATCAACTCAACAAAAGGATAAAAAGCGTCAGATCTGACCATAGAGGGGAATATTACGATAGAAATGATGGTTCAGGTGAACAACATCTAGGACCATTTGTTTTATACCTAGAGGAGTGTGGAATTGTCCCTCAGTATACAATGCCTAGGTCACCTAGCATGAATGGTGTAGCTGAAAGACGAAACCACACACTTAAGGACATGGTAAGAAGTATGATTTCTCAATCTACTTTGCCAGAGTCACTCTGGGGAGAAGCAATAAAAACTACAGCTTACATTCTTAATAGAGTACCAACTAAAGCAACTGCAAAAACTCCTTATGAACTTTGGACTAGAAGAAAGCCTAGTCCAAAATAATAGTTTATGGATCAAATCAATCTATAAAACAATTGATTGATCCATAAACTATTGTTTTGGATCTATAAAGATTGTTTTGAACCAAAAATTCGGTTGGGTTCTTTTAATATATTATATATGGATCAATCAATTATTTTATAGAATCAAAACCGAATTTTTGGTTCAAAATAATCTTTATAGATTCAAAACAATGGTTTTAAGAATATTTTCATAAAACTTATTAAATCCATTATAATATGCATAAAATCCTACAACAATTAAGAAACATATTAATACGGAAGCGTACCTGATGAATCCATTAGAGTATTTTCTGAATTGATTAGTGATTTGGTCTTCCAATTGCAGAGTATCCTTAAGAACTTTAGATTTCTCCTTGACGGGTGAAGAGAAACTTCATTCGATACTACAACCGGGGACCATAACCTTATTTATAGTCATAACTGATGAATCTACAATTATGATTATATTTATAATTGATGAATATGCAATTATGCCTCAAGAGTTTCATATTTCTAACTTATCTCATCATTAAGTTAGAAATATGACTGATGGTATCCACACAATTAATTTTCATAATAATAATTATGTCCCTTAGCCAAATAACTTTACTTTAATTGGATCACTTTAATTTTGGCTAATAAAAAATAATGGCTTAACATATTTAATTATACATGTGTGACCCTTAAAATTTTAACAATCTCTCACTGAGTCACATATGTATCCTTATAAATATGCTATAATTTATGAGCTCAAAACTGTTACCATTATTAAACAGGACGTATAATTTATGTATCCTTATCAATTTACAAACCATTTTCTTTAGGTCTCCTGACACAAAGTATTCTGGTTGCACCATATAAATTATTTTATCAATGTTTCCATTGAGAAATGCTGTTTTAACATCCATATGATGAAACTCTAAATCAAAATGTGCGGCCAGAGCCATAATTGTCCTAAAAGAGTCCTTCGTTGAAACCGGAGAGAAGGTCTCTTTAAAGTCAATCCCTTCCTTTTGAGTATAGCTCTTTGCCACAAGACTTGCTTTATACCTCTCCACATTACCTTTAGAATCCCTTTTGGTTTTAAAAATCCATTTACAACCAATGGGTTTCACACCTTCTGGTAATGGGACAAGTTCCCAAACTTTATTGTCTTGCATAGACTTATACTCTTGATTCATTGCTCCAATCCACTTATCTGAATTAAAATCCTCCATGGCTTGACGGAAGTTGATTGGATCATCTTCCATTATACCACTACTTTCTTCATGTTCTTGGAAAAATACCATATAATCATCCGAAATGGCACTCCTCCTTTCCCTAGTGGATCGTCGCAAAGGTGTTGGCTCTTGCGGTACAGATTCTTGAGGATGTTGAGTTTGTTCCTCATGAATAATTTCTTCATACTGTATGGGAGTTAAAATGACTATATCCTTTTGAGGTACAGATTTTGCCATATTAGTGGCAACTGTATGAATCGGATCAGACTGAACCAATTCTCCTCAAAGATAAAGTCTTTAATCTTATTTCTCCCCCCAAACTCAATATCCTCAAAGAATGTAGCAATACCCGACTCAAAAATATTTCTTGATTTGAGATCATAAAATTTATACCTCTTAAATTGCTTAGAATAACCAATAAAGTAATTGCTCATTGTTCGAGGTTCCAATTTATTTTCATTAGGCCTGTAAGGCCTTGTCTCAGCTGGACAACGCCATACACGAAAGTATCTTAAACTAGGCTTTCTCCTACTCCAAAGTTCATAAGGAGTTTTTGCAGTTGCTTTAGTTGGTACTCTATTAAGAATGTAAGCTGCAGTTTTTATTGCTTCTCCTCAGAGTGACTCTGGCAAAGTAGATTGAGAAATCATACTTCTTACCATGTCCTTAAGTGTGCGGTTTCGTCTTTCAGCTACACCATTCATGCTAGGTGACCCAGGTATTATATACTGAGGGACAATTCCACACTCCTCTAGGTATAAAACAAATGGTCCTAGACGTTGTTCACCTGAACCGTCATTTCTATCGTAATATTCCCCTCCATGGTCAGATCTGACGTTTTTTATCCTTTTGTTGAGTTGATTTTCAACTTCAGCTTTAAATGCTTTGAACACATCCAAAGATTGAGATTTTTCATGTATTTGATACAGTTATCCATATTTAGAGTAATCGTCTATGAATGATATGAAGTATTGTTGACCATTCCATAAAGGTGTAGGAAATGGTCCACAAATATCTATATATATCAATTATAAGACATCTGTAGCTCTATATGCACCTGATCTCTTAGGTTTGGTTTGTTTACCTTTAATGCATTCAACGCAAACATATAGACCTGATAAGTCAATGGGATCAAGAATCTCATCTGACACAAGTCTTTCAACTCTATTTCTAGAGATATGACCCAAACGTTTATGCCATAATATACCAGAATTTTTAATTTTATATTTAGTACCTCGCAATTTCGCATTCAAGGTTTTATGATAGGATGCTATAGTAGTAAGTAAATATAGATTGTCATAAGTCATAAGTGAACCAGTTCCAATCATATTTGAATTTAAAGATAAAGTAAACTTATTGTTTCCAAATGAACAAGAATAACCAGATTTGTCCAAATAAGAAACAGAAATTAAGTTCCGTCTAAATGACGATACAATAAAAGTGTCTTTTAAATCCAAATAGTATCAAGTACACAATAACAACCTAAATATGCCTATAGCTTCCCCATCTACCTATTTTCCGTCCCCCACATAAATGCATCTCTCAGCATTATTGGGCCTTCGGTAGCTCAGGCAACCCTACTTTGAAACACTGATATTAGTAGTTGCACCGGAGTCTAACCACCAAGTGTTTCTTGGTACTGAAGTTAAATTGACTTCTGAACAAACCAAAGTAAGGAATGTTCCCCTTTTAGCATGTCAAACATGATATTTAGCACAGTCCTTCTTTAAATGCCCAGATTTCTTGCAGAAGAAACAAGTATCATCCTTATTTTGTTTCTTCTGTACTGGACCCTTATCAGCCTCATTCTTTTCAGATTTGTATTTTCTTTTCTTACCCTTAAAGTTGATTTCGTTTAGAACTCATACCGAATTGAGGTTAGCATATATTTTTACAAGAGAACCTAAATAAGAGAACAACAGACAACCAGAAATTATGCTCATATTTATTGTCATAAACTTAATTAAATTCAAATAATGATTTAACCCATCTTAAGATACTAAGTGCAACATTAATATCTTGTCTTTGGATTTTAATATTAATTGCTAGTGATAGTCTTGTTGTACAGACAACCAGAAATTATGCTCATATTTATTGTCATAAACTTAAGTAAATTCAAATAATGATTTAACCCATCTCAAGATACTAAGTGCAACATTAATATCTTGTCTTTGGATTTCAATATTAATTGCTAGTGATAGTCTTGTTGTAATAATCAAACACTGATAATAAGACATGTGAAATGAGAAATCCATCTTTTGATTGATTTATCATTTACATGTATAACTTTATAATTATCACGTGTTTACCATTACAGGTATGTATATAATCCTACCAGTCATGAACCTTCCTTTGGGCCGAATAATTAACGCATGGATGTAAATACACACTACATTTAATATTTTCATGAGAAATATTATATATGAGAGGTCACTTTGACGACTTCATATATTAAATTACTCAATCTAATATTAAACAATCAATAATTTAATTTAGACCATATTAGTCAAATTGGCATGATCTTAATTTTTTGACTAAAAATATTTAAAGCATGTAAATCATTCAATTTATGTCAACAAACAACTTTATAGAACCAATATTATGTTTAAACCAACATAATATTACAATAATATCTAATTAATTAAATTCATATTAATTAGATAAAATCTAAAAAAATTGAGAAGCCTTGAAGTGCAAAAATGAATTTACATATTTTGAAAAGGAAAAGACACGAAGCGAAAAAGACAATCCAAAATTAAACTGATATTACATCAGTAAAAGGCACTGAATTGAATGTGAAGCATAGTGTAGCATGATTACATAAATCCATAATCTTTTCCAATGATAATAGAACCAAATCACTTCAAAATAACATGATTACATAAAACTATCATCTTTCCCAACGATGATAGAACCAAATCACTAATGAATCATATATGGATGTTTATCAATTATTGTAGGATGACTTTGATACCACTGGTTGGGTTCTTTTAATATATTATATATGGATCAATCAATTGTTTTATAGAATCAAAACCGAATATTTGGTTCAAAACAATCTTTATAGATTCAAAACAATGGTTTTAAGAATGTTTCATAAAACTTATTAAATCCATTATAATATGCATGAAATTCTATAACAATTAAGCAACATATTAATACGGAAGCGTACCTGATGAATCCATTAGAGTATTTTCTAAATTGATTAGTGATTTGTTATTCCAATTGCAGAGTATACTTAAGAACTTTAGATTTCTCCTTGACGGGTGAAGAGAAACTTCATTCGATACTACAACCGGGGACTATAACCTTATTTATAGTTATAACTGATGAATCTACAATTATGATTATATTCATAATTGATGAATCTGCAATTATGCCTCAAGAGTTTCATATTTCTAACTTATCTCGTCATTAAGTTAGAAATATGACTGATTGTATCCACACAATTAATTTTCATAATAATAATTATGTCCCTTAGCCAAATAACTTTACTTTAATTGGATCACTTTAATTTTGGCTAATAAAAAATAATGACTTAACATATTTAATTATACATGTGTGACCCTTAAAATTCTAACAATAACTATAATCTTGATTCAATTTTAATTGAATTTTATTTAGTGTCATTAATATTTTTATTAATTATGATTTAAATATTTCAGTTTTCATTTATTATGAATATAATGACTATTATTAAATTTCTCCATTCATGATAATTAAATTCATAATGAATATTATTAAATTTCTCCATTTATGATAATTAAAAATCTCAATTATGGTCCAAATGTTTTGTTTCTTGAATTAAATCATGAACATTATAGTAATAAATATTGGGAGAACGACTATATATATATATATATATGTGTGTGTGTGTGTGTGTGTTTTGGTCCCTTGACTTAAGCTCAACTTGAAGGATTTCCTATACCATCTAAAGTAAGAATTCAGAGCTGAGAAATATCAAAATACTGAGAATTTGTTACTGAAATCTTCAACAACAATGGCTGAAATTATGCAATTTAAGTTTCCGCATTCATTTGTGCTTCTATCAAGTTTAGAAATAGGTTTCATCTCTTCTTCAGATTCTTACATTTTTGTGTTTCTATCAAAATGGTTTAGAAACACATATTCTGGTTTCATCTCTTATTCAAATTCTTATATTTAGTATCAGAGCAGAGATAAACCTCTGCCTTGCTATGGAAAAAATTTCATTTTTAAGATATTAAAATATAGTTTGATTTTGATTTCTCCTTCGAATCTTTTGATATATTTGGTGTTGAAAATCATGAAGATATTATATTTTTAATATTTTTTAAATAAAAATATTCGTTATTGACAATACTCATATACTACATGAATGTTTTGTTCTTATAATTCATGTTTATGAGTCAATATTTTATATTCAAAATGTCTAGTGATCTATATAACTT
Source organism: Ensete glaucum (assembly GCA_021527575.1). Classification (NCBI taxonomy): domain Eukaryota; kingdom Viridiplantae; phylum Streptophyta; class Magnoliopsida; order Zingiberales; family Musaceae; genus Ensete; species Ensete glaucum. The sequence continues at coordinate 14,046,615 of CM038554.1, read as the reverse complement.
TAAATAACTAGGGACTAACTACAGCATCCTTAGTTAATTAAAATTATATATAAATTAGGATCACAAAAGGAATTAGATATAATATTATGATTAATTATATTTAATATAATAATTATTATCCCATAGGATCGTTTATTATATTTATATAATTAATCAGGATAAAATATCAAAATTACTTTCGTAATTTACCCACAGGAATTATGACTTAGTATATAATTTGATAGTTTTATCGTAAATATCCTTTGAATCTATTTGAATTAAAAATTTAGCCCACAAGCAATTTTTATGTCATGAGATTCATTTTTAGTATGTTTTACATTAGTAAAATATGCAATTTAGACTTTTAAACCTCAAATTTTGACATAAGCATTTTGGGTTTTATGCAGTTTCTAAGACTATTAATTTCTCTGTATCCGATGTGACATTCCTGAACTCAAGGGTGATAACTATAAGATATGGAAGGAGAGAATACTTCTCCATTTAGGGTGGATATTGATTATGCTATTAAGAAGGATGAGCCACCTGTAGTCTCTAATACTAGCACTTCATTTGATATCGCTCTATATGAGCGATGGGAACGATCCAATCGACTCAGTGTGATGTTTATTAAGACTAAAATAATTGTTAGTATACGTGGTTCTGTTGACTATCATAATACTGTCCGAGACCTGCTAAAGGCCATTGACGAGTAGATTGTCACTTCAGATAAGGCACTATTAAGCACTCTAATAATGAAATTTTCATCTCCTAGACTCACCAACATAAAAGATGTGCATGAGCATATAATGCAAATGTGGGATATTGTGACTCAACTTAAGAAATTAGAGGTTGATATATCAGACTCTTTCTTAGTGCATTACATTCTGAACACCCTTCCACATCAATATGGACCTTTTAAGATTTCATACAATACACATAAGGATAAATGATCAATTAATGAATTAATGACCATGTGTGTTCAAGAAGAAGAGAGACTTTTGATTGAGCTGGGTGAGAGTGCATTGGTGGCAACTACTCGTAGGAAGAATAAAACTGATAAAATTCAAGCCAATCAGCAAGGAAATGGTAGAATGCCACCCCAAGCTGATATCAAGAAAGAAGCAAAGTATTTCTTCTGTAAAAAGAAGAGACACATGAAGAAGGAATGCAATAAATTCCAACAATGGCTTGAAAAGAAAGGTAAACCAACCTCGTTTGTTTGCTATGAATCTAATATGGTTAAAGTTAATATTAATACCTGGTGGATTGATTTTGGATTAATAATCCATATTGCAAACTCTTTGCAGAGTATGCAAAACCTAAGTAAGCCAGTGGGAAGTGAGCAAAGCATTTTATCAAGCAATAAAATGGGCTCACATGTGAAGGCAATTGGAACATGCATTTTAACTTTGAATAGTGGCTTTGTTTTAGAATTAGAAAGAATCTTTTATATACCAAGTTTCTTAAGGAACTTGATTTCTGTTTCCAGACTCATACCATTTGGATATTGCTTTTATTTTCAAAATATATCATTTAGTTTATTATATAAATATGATTGTGTTGTGAATAGTATCTTGTCTGATGCATGTTCATGCTAGCATTAAAAGGTGTAATATTAATGAAGACTTCTCTATTTTATGACACCAAAGATTAGGACATATCTCTATAGAGAGAATCAAAAAATTAGTTAATGATGGTGTACTTAGTACTCTTTATTTTTCTGATTTTAAGACTTGTGTGGACTGTATTAAGGGAAAGCAGACCAATAAGTCCAAGAAAGGTGCTAATATGAGTTAAGACATTAGAAATCATTCATACTGATATATGTAGTCCAGACATGAACATACATGGTCAGAAATACTTCATCTACTTTATAGATGATTACTCATGATATATGTATATTTATTTGTTCCATAACAAAATGAAGCATTGGATGCTTTCAAAGTCTTTAAGGCAGAAGTTGAGAACCAATGTGGCAATCAAATTAAAATTGTGAGATCCGATAGAGGTGGAGAATATTATGATAGATATACTGAGAATGGATAAATACCTGGTATGTTTACTAAGTTTCTTCAAGAACATGGGATTATTGCCCAATACACTATGCTTGGTTCTCTAGACCAGAATTGTGTTGCAGAAAGAAGAAACAGAACATTATTGGATATGGTGCGGAGTATGCTTAGCAACTCCAATCTTTCTAAATTCTTGTGGACTGAAGCACTAAAGATAGCTGTGTATATATTAAACCAAGTTCCAACTAACGCTGTCCCAAAGACACCATTTGAATTATGGAAAGCTTGAAAATCGAGTTTAAGACATATGTGCATTTGGGGATGTCCGTCTGAGGTCAGGATATATAATTCACAAGAAAATAAACTAGACCCAAGGACTATTAGTGGGTATTTTATTACATATGCTGAAAAGTCTAAAGGTTATAGGTTTAATTGTCTATCTCACACAACTAGGATTGTGGAATCAAGAAACACTAAGTTTCTTGATGAAGACATGATCAGTGGGAGCGATTAGTTCAGGAACATAGTTTTTACACATGATCATATAGTAACTCAACCTTCCACATCGAATAATAGATTGGTTATAGTTCATAGCACTCCTCAAGTTTAAACTAGTGATGAACAACCAATCATATAAATTCCACAAGTTGTTGATAATGTTCTAATATATTAAACAATTCAGGAATTATAGCAAGCTCCTGAACAATAAGTTGAACCATAAGTTTCCCAGGGAGTCATTGGTATAACATTAAGAAGATCTATTAGAAATAAAAGATCAGCAATTCCTAGTGATTATGTTGTATATCTACAAGAATCTGATTATAAAATCAGAGCCGAAAATGATCCTGAAACCTTTTCACAGGCCATAAGTCGCAAAGAGTCAAGCTTATGGTATGATGCCATGAAAGAGGAGATGAATTTCATGAAGAGCAATAGAGTCTGGGATCTTATAGAGTTGCCTAATGGGGCAAAGGTCATAAGCTGTAAATGAGTCTTCAAGACCAAAAAGGACTCATTTGGCAACATTGAGAGATACAAGGCTAGACTTGTTGCAAAGGGATTTACTCAAAAGTAGGGAATCGATTATACAGAGACATTCTCTCATATATCAAAGAAAGATTCTCTTTGCATCATTTTGGCATTGGTTGCTTATTTTGACCTTGAGTTGCAACAAATGGATGTGAAAACATCATTTCTTAACGATGATCTAGAGGAGTAGGTTTATATTAAACAACGTGAATGTTTCTCCTCTAGTGTTGGTGAGGACTTGGTTTGCAAGCTTAAGAAATCTATATATGGTTTAAAACAAGCCTCCCGTCAATAGTATTTTAAATTTCATAAAGTGATTTCTTCATTCGGATTTGTTGAAAATCCCATGGATCAATGTATATACGAGAAGATCAGTGGGAGTAAAATATGTTTTCTTATTTTATACGTAGATGATATTTTGCTTACAACCAATAATAAGTGTTTGCTACATGAGGTGAAACAATTCCTTTTTAGAAACTTTGATATGAAGGATATGGGTGAAGCATCTTATGTCATTGGCATAAAGATCCATAAAGATAGACCTCAAGACATTTTAGTTCTATCACAAGAAACCTATATTAATAAGCTTCTAGAAAGATTTCGGATAAAGGATTGTTCACCAAGTGTTGCTCCAATTATGAAAGTTGATAAGTTCAATTTGAACCAATGCTCGAAGAATGATCTTGAGAGGGAATCAATGAAAAATATCCCATATGCTTCTATCGTAGGAAGCCTTATGTATGCTCAGGTCTGCACTAGACCTGATATAGCATTTGCTGTTGGGATGCTCGGACGATATCAGAGTAATCCAGGTATGGACCACTGGAGAGCTGCAAAGAAAGTAATGAGCTATCTTCAAGGAACCAAATATTACATGCTTATGTATAAACAGACAAACAAACTCGATGTGATTAGCTATTCAGATTCGGACTTTGCCGGCTGTGTTGATTCTCTTAAATCAACATCAGGATACATTTTCATATTGGCTGGTAGAGATATTTCTTGGAGAAGTGCCAAGCAAACTTTGATTGCTACTTCGATCATAGAAGCTGAGTTTGTCTCTTGTTTTGAGACTACTTCACATGGTGTATGGTTTAAGAGTTTCATTTCTGGGCTTAGAATAATAGATTCTATTTTTAGGCCATTAAGAATTTTCTACGACAATTCAACTGCTGTCTTTATGGCTAAGAATAATAAAAGTGGAAGCCGAAGTAAACATATCGACATTAAGTATTTAGTCATAAGAGAACGTGTAAAGGAAGAGAAAGTTATCATTGAGTATATTAGCACTGAATTGATAATTGATGATCCTTTGACTAAAGGCATGCCACCTATGAAATTCAAGGATCATGTAAAGAAAGTGAGACTTAGTTCTACTTTGTAATTGTATTGAGACTTTTATATATTATGATATTTTCTCATATTTATGTGCACATTAATTTGAGAAAATATATTCGGATGGATCAAGAATAAACATAGGGTTTATTCATTAAGTAGTATTATCATATTAAGATTAATTCTTCAGAAACCAAATATATTATTATACATAAAAGATAATACTCATTTTAAGAGGAATTCTTCAGAAACCAAATATATTATTATACATAAAAGATAATACTCATTTTAAGAGGACTTATCGCTATGATTCATGTATTTGTTTCTTAAAAATATTGTTCGGTAAGATTAATTCAAGTCATTAAGTGAAACGTATGAACCAAGTAGGTGAATGCAATTGTTTTTAATTGAATTTTATTTATTGTCATTAATATTTTAATTAATTATGATTTAAATATTTTAGTTTTCATTTATTATGAATATAATAACTATTATTAAATTTCTCCATTCATGACAATTAAATTCATAATGGTTACTATTAAATTTCTCCATTTATGATAATTAAAATTCTCAATTATGGTCCCAACGTTTCGTTTCTTGAATTAAATCATGAACATTATGATAATAAATATTCTTAATGGAAGAACGACTATATATATGTGTGTTTTAGTCCCTTGGCTTAATCTTAACTTGAATGATTTCCTACACCATCAAAAATGAGAATTCAGAGCTAAGAAGTACCAAAATACTGAAAAATTATTGCTGAAATCTTTAACAATAATGGCTAGAGATACGCAATTTAAGTTTCCGCATTCATTTGTGTTTCTATCAAAATGATTTAGAAACACATCTTTTGGTTTCATATCTTCTTCAGATTCTTATATTTTTGTATTTCTATCAAAATGATTTAGAAACACACATTTTGATTTTATCTTTTCTTCAAATTATTATATTATCTACAACAAAGATTCGACATTCCGAATCATACCATCCGGTACAGGTGATACTTACTGTTCCGCTTGCTAATCAAAACACATACCACCCACTACCGGATGATATCACCGATTAAAATTATTTAAACCCACCCAAATAGATTTCGAACGATATCAAAAAGAATAAAAATAAGAGAAAAAATCTAGAGTCTAACGTTGCTGATTACATTCCTTGCAGAATTCCATATTCTTTACCTGCTGAAGATTAGACAGACTAGTGTGATACAGAAAGCTGCAACAGTACGACGAGGAGGTGTCTGCTTCTCGGAATCAAATGAACCATACACTTGCTCAATTTTCACAACAGGTCCACCTTAAATAACTTATCTTCATTGCATGGTCCATAATGTCCTCCAAGGATAAGAGCTCCTGCAATTCTAACATGAGCACATTGATGAGGACATATCCATCATCAGATTCACATATAGATAGATCACAGTAATAGTAATAATTGAGGATACCTATGAGCATATAAATTTTCCCACGAAATAGCAATAAAGGGACGCTAAGCTACTTTTGCCATCTTCCATGAGTAGAACAGGAAAGTGATTCGCAACAAGACAAAAGAGTTCTCTCTTCTGACGCACGTATCACTCACAACAACACCTAGCTACATTAATATTCTTTATCTAGGCTTTCAGAGCTGTATCCCACTTATTTGCACTCGATGGAGACCACCTTGAAAAGTACCATGCCAAGAAATAGCATTAATCAGCAATATTTAATCCAAATTTCCTTAAATAAAAACAAAAGCTATTGTAGAACACAAATTGCTGGAAAGAAAATAAACCGCCCCAATAAACCAAGGATACAGGATAAACAGACACTAAAAAAAAACCAACATTATCAAAAGATATACAAATTTAACACATGAAAAATCAACAAGAACACAGAATACATTAGCAATAGCTACAAGGTTATAAACTATTAAGCTAATTTCCAGATGGTACAGCAAGACAAGTCGATGAAAATTCCAATGGTGCATTATACCTAATATATTTCAGCAAGGAAACAGATATAATGGCGAATAAGTCATTTCTTGTAACAATAACTGTTCTCAATATTAACCAACCATGATAGAAAAGAATATTGTGAGAGCAACTTGTATTGAATTTATAAATCGGAGTAAACCACCACCCAAACAGATAGTGTTCAATGATGAAACATAAAAGATATAATAATGACTAATATGTTAGGAAACAGAGTCTACATGATTTTACTTAAATGTCGATTAAAATATGATGTAAAATGGATCTTTGCCTCCAAATGCCAGAAAAGAGTCATAAGGCGAGTTAAATAAAAACAAGAAATGAGACACATGGTTTTGAATGCCATAATGCCCACATCACATGACCCACCATCTCAAGAGGTGCTTGAGGATTAGTTCTGTGCAGAAGTTGCCGGATTGGTAGTGGCAAATGGTGCAAGAGTTGCACTATTTTCAGGATTGGCAGCATCTGCACTAGCATGTCGAACAAACTCTTCAGGAGACATGTGACACCCATGACAAGCACAAACAATCTTTATCTGGTTTTCAGTGTACTTGTAGGTAACACCAGATATGGTTCTACCATTAGGGCCTGGTCCAGTTGTTGAAACCCATGGGAGATCTGGATATGAGCCACATCCTCCAAATTTCACATTTGGTGCAACACCTGGTCTTATTTGGGATCCTTCATGACCTTCATCAGGGTTTGCTTTATTACTTTGCCAGAAAACAGTATTTATTCGCTTGGCCTCATCTTCCACATGCGACGAGGAAGATGTGCCAGTATCAATAACATGTTTACCACCCTTTGTGGAATTTGTGGACCTCCCCTCAAATGCCAAGGCTGATGATGAACCATGGGGTATCTGAACTGAAACAGCATAGCATGATAGAAAGTGATTAGGGCAATCTGTAATCTTTGCAAGCATAGATTAAAATAGACATATTGTTAAGCCTCTGGTGCTTGCAGTGGGTTTGATTGCAAGCAATATTGTGAGGAAAGAAAGTCATGAGATGTGGCATTAGGTAGGCCTCTTCAGGAGGTGAAGCAAGATATCAGCGACATTTTTTATTTAGCATGAAAAATTTTCAGGAGAAAATCAATGCATACTCCAATTACTGAGGTACACTCTTTAAAAGTAAGACATCAACATGATGTGTCAAAAACAAGCAGACATCTCTGGTCTACACCTGTCATAGCATCTGATGTTAAATCATGTCATTTGATAATTTAAATTTTCTGGTCTTGCAAACAAATGGTCCTAAACAATCCCAATCATGTCATTAAACCTGGAACCCATCAGATCATCAGTAGCAGGTTAATGTTATGTATTAAACAACATCAATATTTGATTGCTTAATCTTTTTTCAGTATGAATTTGTTTTCATAATTTATTAGAAACTTTTCCATGTTTTAGAATGAGTTATTGACAATATTATGTATATGGAACATTAAAAAAACTGAACATGTTAATGGACTTTTATGAATAGAGTAACTTCTTTATGGGCAGAGTATTGAGTTTTATTTTTGAGAAAGTTCCCAAATCTTCTGCCAAATGTACTTTGTTGATACTATAAAATAAAGTAAAAAAATATTTTCAAAAATTTACATTTGTGTATTGTTACTACATTGCAAAGTTGTCACATGTCCTTTAATTATTATGCTATAAAGTTGACAGGTCTCCTTCAAATCATATGGTATTAGTTCATATCTCTTAAATGTCCATATCTTTAGTAATTACTTGATACATTGCACAAAACTGAGTATATTTTAAACAAGCATTGAGTAACTTCTTAAATTATAACATTTATTATTAATTTAAAAGAACCTGCAAAATAACACAAACTGCAAAATTTATGTTTAGAAATTCAAAAAAGATTCTGCGCATGGCATGGGTCATTTGCTAGCATGTTAAAAAATTATAAGGATTGTGATACTCATATATTTCCTGCTGTGTTCGTAAAATCTAAATATCAAGTTCATAAATTAACAGTAAAACACATTAAGAAAAAAATAAACAAAAACATGATTCATGATCCAATCACCATCTATGATTTATGATAGAATGACAATCCTAAAAGCAATCTTAGCATCAAAATTCAGCATAAATACAAATTAATGCATCCAAATGATGCTTTAGGAAGTCTGATTTTAAGACACTAAATAAAGCATAGATGAATTCAGTCCTATCAGATACTTTAAATAAGAAATATTTTGTATGTACTTGTGAGTTAAATATAGCATCATAATCCTGGGCAACAAGACAAGTAAAATTTTCTAGTCTGATATTGGACTAGTACACACAAAGCAGCAGATTCATGCAACAGAACAAATATAAAAAATAGGTGCTTGACGAAAGTTTCAGGATTCAAAAACATACTTCCAGAAGTTAGAGGGGTGTCAGCGAAGAAATATTCAGAAGAAAAAGAATGTATATAATATATGGTCTGCTAGACAAGGAAATATAATTTCTTTTCCACTAACGATCACTATGCAATCTATAAAAGCTTAGTTGAGCGGCGTATACTTTAAGTAGGTACAAGTAGCTCCTATTCCTACTTAATTAAAAGGATCTTCTACAGATGGGTAACCTTTAAACATTAACACTAGGCTTTCTTTTAGATAGATTTGTATCCCTTTGGAAAGAGGCTCAACATGGCATCACAATGAGGTTGCTCTTTTACTCACTAGATGATCAGGATAATTCATAACTAGAACTAGTGAGAGCCTTGTGCAATAGCTACCCTTTCTTTTTGGTCCTTTTGAGACTCAAATCAAGAGAGATACCCAAGACTATCTCTTGTATTCTGAGTCACCTGGTCCTACCTAAACATAATAAAGGTCACTAACATATCAAGATTGAGCACTTAAAGAAAAAGAAAAAAGTAGAATAAAATAAAGTGACTTTGCCCAAAAGGGGAGGGGAACGGGTGGGAGGATGGGGATGGTGGTGTCCTAAGAAAGATAAGCACAACTTGATTCTTTGGTTTGGCCTGATATGCAACAAATAATCATCTTGACAGAAAATTTGCTAGTTTCTTAGTTTTGAGTCCAGTGAATCTTAGTTAGAAATGAGCATGGACTTCCAAATTTTATCCATTCATGTAACATTAGTTGCTCAACACAGGGTGAATACAAGTTATTTAGCACTCGTCACTTGATTAAATATGGTGCCTTTAACAATGAAATATGAGCTACCAACAAAAGAAACTCTAGATCGAATCAGCATGGATACTACTATTATCAGAACAATGCAGAAGTCAAAGAATAGAAATTGACCATGAGGTTCAGCATGCTGAGAATCTGGCTCTCCATCCGCATGGTTTTTAGTTGTAGAGGAAGAGACAAGCTGAGACTGAGAACCAAATGCCCAGGAAGAATTTGTTTCTAGTCTTGGGAGTTGGACAGTTGAATATCCAAAAGCCACCTGTGAGCTGTTAGTATTCATGGCCTGGACCACAGGCTGTTCACTGTTTGCAACAGGCATCAGTTGCATGACACAGGGTGAAGGAAAAGCTACCGTGTTAGGTACACTAGCAGCAGGTGATACTTCAGCTGGTACTGGGTAAGGCACAGTCATGACAGTTAGTGGTTGAAGTGATAATGGAATTTTCCCAAGTCCAGGATTGGACTCATTTCCTGAATAAAGTTGCTGCTGCTGCCCTTGATGGCTGATTCCAGATGAGGCACTCTTGTCAGCAACTTTAGGAAGGTCCGAGTGCTTAAAGCTGTCCTCACGCTGAGAAACCAACCAAGAGTTTGATCCTTCTGCCTCTGACCCTTCTACATCGTCATTTTCACCAGAGCAACCATCATCCATGGAAGGTGTGTTATGTGATAGTTTGACAAAAGTATCACCAGAAGGACCCTTACCAGCTGTTGCAGAATGGTCAACCAATGACACATGCTTCTTTTGAAAATTCATTTCCTCAGTGGTCAATCGACGTTTCTTGGCTCCTGATTTGTCTTCCTCACTGTTTGTTGTCTTGCTATTTGCTATAAATGGCTCTTGATTTCTCATGAACTGCAATTGGTTACTCCGTTTATTATCAGAACCATCTGGTACTGAAACAGAAAATTTGTTCAGGTCTGTCCAGAAGTTTTCTCGAGGTTCCGGAACTGCTTGTTTCCCACTGTGCTCCTTGTCTTCAGCATTAGTTTGGAAGAAGTTCTTTAGCAGTAAATCAGAAGCAGCCATGCTGCTGCTACCCACTGTTTTCACACAACTTCCTTCATCTATCCTATGATCTAAGCCAACATCTCTGTTTTTGGATTTGCCCGAGGATCCTCCAAAAGAAAGGCCCAAACTTAGCTCAAGCCCATTCTCGTCCTCCATATTTCTAAAATGAGTTACAATGGCATGGGTTGTCTCTCCTCTCTTTCTAAGAACTCTCAGCTCTTCCTATTTTTATTTCCCATGTGATGAATGTGCATCTCTGAGGATTAGGTAGATATGCAAAGTGCATGCAATGACATCAGTAAGGGAAAGACAAGAAAAACAAACTTGAGTAAATACTTGAAATTCTAGGAAGAATATGACAAAAAATATAAATTAAAAACACTAAAAATTGACTCAGTGAAATACATAAAAAGAAATAACATCTCAAGAAAGAAATTATGATGCATCTATGGAGATGTTTCAAAATCTAAATTCAACTCATTTAGTACTCTAAAACACAACATTGATATTGTTTCCAGTATAAACAACCATAAAATAGAATAAACATCAAAAACTATGAAAGAGAGACACAGGTTTCTGAACCCAGGTCCAAAAGATTACTTTTAAGTAGTAAAATATATTCCAACATGAATTAGACACTACAAATTGGCTGACAGTTGGTCTTGATATCTCATCCAGGAGGTATAGAACAACTGTAGCTTTAACTTACCTATATATCATTAAGTGGATGAAACATTCCATCAAATTTCATCTAAATATACTGGTGACTTACATCTTGCAGAATTTATAACTTTCAGAGAAGGCAAATTAAAAATAAACCTACTAAACATTATCAAGGTCTACATAAAGCAGGAGTTAGCAATAATAAACCAAGAAGAAGATCATAAGTGATGAAAGAAAAAAATCAGCTGGAAAGCTTAAAGGAGCAATTTTTCATAGATCCAATAAATGGACAATCAAGCCCCCCATCTATCAATTTAAAACCAAGTTCCATGTCATATAGATGAACTTTGGTTTCAATTATCCATCTCCCCATGTTTTTAAAACATATGAAAAAAAACACAGCTTTAAGAAAATCCATGAAATTCGGCCAGAATAGATCAATATCCAGGGCAAGGAAGAAGGGCATAGAATCAAGACCAGAAAAGAGCAAAGTTTAACTAAAAAGAACTATTTATCTGCATACCTCGAACACAGTCTCTGAAACTGATCTCCAGAGAGCAAAGGCTCAAACTGAGTCTGCAAGGAGGAGAAAGAGAACGGGGTTGTTTGGTTGGTGTCTTCTTTATCTTTTATTCTCATGTGACTTGCATTTTGGTTGTGTGCAGCAGTGATGGAAAATGGAAAAGGATTGTAGCTAGAGGGGTTGTTTGGTTTGTCTCCTCTATTTTATACTGTTAATTTCCTTTTAGCATGTGCTCAATCGGTGGCATGTGTCATGTGCAGTAGACTGACCATGGGGGGTGATGGAAACCGGAAAAGGGTGGCAGTCACTGTCCACAAACCCTAACCAACTAGCCTCTCTCACACACCAGGAGCTCCCTTTTTCTTGATTCCAAGCGGAACAACCCAGAGATAGAATGTAATTCAGGTACTAACACTACTCCCGGTATGAAAAAAAATGACTCATTTCCATAAAGCAAGAACATGGATTTTCGCTATGGTCAATAAATTGTCGTCAATTCGCAGTCAATTGCATATACATGTGAAAACTTCTTAGCAATTAGAAAACGGAGAGGGACGGGGATGCAACGTACGGAGTGAGGCGGAGAGGTGGACGGCGCGGTGAGCGGCTTGAGGCAGAGCGAAGGGTGGCGCGGCGTTGGGCGGAGAAGAGAGCGTGAGGCTGAGGCGGAGAGGGAGTTAGGGTTAGGTTCCCGATGGTAACTCTTTCGTCTTAGTTGATTCCTTATAACTGAAAACTACCTATATGCCCTTCAAATTTAACGGAGCAACATTAAAATGAGGGTAATTTAGTCACCCTGACCGAACTGGCTTAATTTGGAATCGAACCAATTGTAGGAGTCACTTGCAAACCGATCGGTCGACCAGTTGAAGTTTTGCGGGTCGGACCGCCACAAAACGACCTAAATGCCCTTAAAATAATGGAAACGACCATTTAAGTACGAGGATATTTTGGTCATTCTGACTTTATAAAGTGTTTACACGTAGTGTTTATCACTGGTGAAGTGTTTACTTCATATGATAATTCAGTGAATTTTATAAAAGTTCTGTAGCTACTGATATAATTTGGCGCAAGAACTACATTGAGTCACCATTAAGTTGCTTATGTTACGGGAGTTGATCCAATAAAATAAAGTTTATGTGAGGGGCTTTGCAGAATAATGTTCTACACCTCTCTTACCCTGGTAACAGGGTAGTTTATATTGTCTTAGATGAAACAAGCCTTAAAATTGCTAGAAAAGGATTAGTTAGAGATTGATTTCTCAAATTAAGTGCTCCAATTGGCCTTCGTAATACTTGGAAGTCATATTTGAATGATTGCATTAGACTTGACGATTTTGAAGACCCAAATCATTTTCCATGTGATAGTTGTACATTTGGGAATTAATATATGATTACAATCCCCAAGAAATGACAAGAACATAAGCTGGTGCATTTTGATGTTTGATAGACTTAAAGAAATCTTTTACCGATGTCATTTTTTTGGGTTTTATATTTTCTTCATTTTTCTAAAGAAGGAGCCGCAACAGGATGGGTCTATCGTGAGGAGGCGGTAGGAGAGTCAGTTTCCCAACAGGTCATATTCGATAAGCTGTGAGCGTTCTCATTCGTAGATTTAGGAACGTAGGACCAACAAATCATAACCATAAATATAATAATTCAAAAGTTATTAACTAAAATATTTCTTATTTATCAAGGGTGAGATTATAGTTTGTGGGGGTAGGAGATGAGCAGTTGGGAGTCAAATTTCCCGCTTAAATTATAAGTCAATGCATCCCACATCCTGAGACATTTAGATTGAAGGATGGATTTGAGGAAGAGCTCAAGGAAGGAACTATTGGGAAACCTAATAGGGCATCACATGCGTAATGAAAAATAAAAACAAAATTGATTTATCACGTTTATCAAATCTTCTGGTACGAGGAAAATCATAAATAAAAAAAACTATGCATTATGTGTGAGATGTTTTACATAGGGAGATTGTATATCTTTGAAAAACCAGATTCGTAGGTATAGATGAAGTAACTTAGACGTTCTCCTCTTTAGCAATGATCCATAAGGTAGATGGCATGATGACGCTCCTCAAATCGTAGCGCGATCTTCCTCTCCATGTGCACCAAAAAGGCTGTGCTTTATCCAAGAAGATATCAACCCTTCTTATTGTTCACATGCCCTAACTAGGGGTTATTGGTTGAGGAGAAGAGGGAGGGAGGAGAAGAGGAGGAGGCAACCAAAAGGTCTCTAGCCCATGAGTCCTATGGTCCGTTCCTATTTATAGAGATCCCTGTCAACTTAATCCTAATGGATCCTTCCTTATTGGGTGTTGGATCTCCATCCAATTACCCAAGCCTATTAAGTTAGAGTATTTCTAACCAATAATCTCTTATTAACTCTTATTGGATCTCATCCATAGGATTCAATAATATATGACTTATTGGATATCTAATAAAATAAGGGCTTAACATATATCTCATATCCGGACTTTTACTCATCGCAACATCTACCATATGTATGACCCTCTAGGCCCATCAAGTTGGTCGTGAGTTATATCTATCAGAACTCCTTTTGTCTTAGTGAGTTGTTATCCCATAACAATTCATTCAACTCATCGACTATGGATGTACTAGGTCACTATGCCATAGTCCCTAAACGATACAGAGGATCTAATCATTGGATCTATCTATCCTTAGTTATCATGTATCTATAGCACCTCATTTATCTAATATCATAGAGACTATATATTAGGTATGGTACTATCATGCCTCATACCAAATCCATCAGAGTCTTGCTTTAAACGGATTCTCCGAGATAACTCCTCTCTTAATGTGAACGATCTGGGTCAAGGATTTGCCTGAGCAAGAACACATGAGATATTCCTCTCATAATATTTGTTAGGATCAATTGGCACTAAGAGGGGGGTAAATTAGTACAAAAATAAAAGTAATTGATTAAAAACCTTGCTTTTGAAAAGTGAATAAGAAGAGCATAAGCTTCTTTTCTATATTTTAATCAAATTGATTAGAAACTGATTTAAAGAAGTTGAGAGATTGAAAGTTCGTATCTAACTATCAAGTGTTTAAGAGCAATCAAAAATAAAATGAAAGGAATTAAAGCACACTCACAATTATAATGGCTCGATCTCAACTTGGCTTACGTCCGCTCTCGAGTTCTCTTCCCCGAGGCCCACTGGTGTCCACTATCAACCTTCTTTGGGTGAATATCAAACCCTTATAGTTTTCTCTCTCCTTTTACCAGGCTTAGGAGGTTAACCTTACAACCTTACAAGAGAGAATTACAAGTTTTACAAGACTTTCCTCTCTCCCTTACCTATTTTCTATTTCTTATAATTTTTACACATAATTTATTACAAAATTTTTAGCTCAAAATTGTTATTTTGAAATGCAAGATAACTTGGGGTATTTATAAGTCTCAATTAGCTTCATGATTTGGAGCCAAAATTCAAACATATCTAGAAAATCCGAGTACAGGCGGTATAATCGCCAAAAGTTGCTCGGAATCCTAAGCGACGACGATACAACCATTGGTAGCTACCTGAAAATTTAGGCGGTGGTGGTACAACCGTCACTCACCGGTGGTACAATTGCCAAAAAACTCGAAAAAGTGATTTCCTTCATTTTTCTAATTTCGACTTGTATCTCTTATTGCCCACTTCTTAGGTCAACCAATTGAGCTCTACTTTAGCTTAATCCACTCTCTATAGTGGACCCAGTTTACCTCACTTAAGTTAATTTAGATTCCTTCTAAATCTAACTTAAATAGAACTCAATCTTAACTAATACTAACTATAACTTAATTAATTACAATCAACATGACCAACAAATCTAATTCAAGACCTTCCCAACTCTCGGCACGTTTTTCGGCTACCCTTGACAATCTTCCGGTGAGTCTCTCGGTCTTCTTTCGTCAAACTCCCTTATGTCATCCTGGCAAGCTCCTGACCTCATTCGGCAAACTTTCGATGAACCTTTGATAAGCTTTCGATACCCACGGTGAGCTCCCGACATATTTTAGGTGGGTTCCCAACAACATCGTCCTAACTTTGGCCCGATGCCTAGACTTGACCTTGACCAACCCTCTGATTGTAATTTTTTTTCTGTCGCAGTTAATCCTGCATCAATCATCTCTAGCACACTTGTTAGATCAATAACCTATCAATTGATTTCATCATCAAAATTTGAGATTTAATAATCTCACTTTTTGATGATGACAATCAATTGATGACAGGAGTTAAACTATACTCCCCCTAAATCCATGTTATTAATTCAAATAATGAGAAAACTTAAATTCAATAGAACAAATACTCTTGAATTTAAGTGTTACATCATCTAGTCAAATCTTGAAATGATATATCATAAATTTTAACATTATCAAATCATACATGATATTAACTTCAACCAATCATAAATCATCAAATTTTCAAAAATATTTTAATAATTTAATGCATTGTTTTCTTCTTTTAAAAATCATCATGATATAACATTAATTTCAACAAATCATGAATTATACATTAAGTTGAAATTCTTATCCTTAATTATCAATTATTTCTTCTTATTTATTTATTAACAAAAATAGAAGAAATATCTATTTTTTATTTTTCTACATGTGTCATCAATATATCATCTCTCCCTTTGTCATCATCCAAAAGGTAAAATGTTAGCGTAAATGATTTCAAGGCACATGTTTCATTGTTCTACCTTAGTAAAATAAGATATGACCAATAATTTTCTCATGAATTCTTTTTCTTTTTGACATGTATATATCATTTTTGTGTCATCAATTCACTATTTCTCCCCTTTTATCATCATCAAAAAGAGATGAAATAACAAACAAGTAATTTTATGATACATAAGGTCATCATGTGTCAAAGTTTTTATATTTTTATAAAATAAATTTTATATTGCTCCCCCTTAATAAAATAGGATAAAATCATAGTTTTCTTATGAAAATTTTTCTTACCTTTCTTTGAATAATAAAGAAGAAACAAGAGTGGAGTGAAAAGTATCATATCAAAAAAATAGAACTTAATCTTGTAAATTCAGAAATCTAAAAGTTAAGAACTACACATTCAATTTAATTCATTTCATTTGAAACAAGAGTAGCAAACAAGCAATTAAAGCAATCTCATGATTTAGCATTCCTAACTCTCAACATCAATCTTATAGATGTAAATTTCAAAATAATAATTTTAAAAATAAGCTTAAAAATTTGAGAAATCTAAGATCCACTTATATATTCATCTTATGTAGAATTTCAAACATAATAGCAAGTTAAGAAATCCGAAATATAGCAAATCATGCATTTTGAAGATCATCTTATGTAAATTTTGATAATAAGCTTAATTTGTATAAGTCAAGAAATCCAAAAGGAAATACGATAATACATCAAGCTCAAATTGTTAATCATGCATTTTACATGTATTTAGAAAATTTAAAATTTTATTCTAAGCAAATTATTCCTCATTCAATGCTATAAGATTCATCATACCCAATTTTCTTTTAATCATATTGATAATTTTATCTCTAACTTTTTATTAATTTTTCTTTTTACATCAATGTTCTAATTACACCCAAAAGTATAAGGGGAATCATGTCATTAGAAATGAAAAATCAAATCTCTAAGTATTAAAAGGCATGATTTCTTTTAATAAATCTCCCCACCTTTTGTAAATAATGAAAATGAGTCTTAGGGGATTAAACAATCTTGATTCATCCAAGATAAATCTTAGGACACTTAATTTATTTAGATATATCTTTTTAATAAAATAGAAGAATGATCTTGATAAAAATCTCAATTACAATTGTTAAGATCATAAATCTTTTTTAAAAAGAAAAAATTATAGAGATTAAATGTGATTCCCATAAAGGATAAGCCAAGTCATGAAATCAAGGGAATATTTATGATAAAATAAGTCTATTTTAATTTTTAAATTATTATAAGTTTAAGGAATATTAATTTTGGTGATAAGGTGTATCATTCATAAATACAAGTCAAGGATAAATCATGACATGAAAGATATTATTATCAAATCATGAATGTCACAGGACATGATTTATTTTGATAAATCTCTTCTTAGATGAGATTCAAAACTTTAAAAATCTTAGGAGATCAAAGAAGAGTCTTCATTCATAAAAATATCAAGATCATGAATAAATTACAAAGAAGAAAAGATAGAAGATCTTGATTTATAAAACTTCAAGTTGTCAAGAATATGATTCATAGAAAAATTTTCAAATCATAGTTCCAAAGAGACAAATTATGATTCATTTATATAATCTTCTTTGAACAAACTTAATTTATATAAGGATTTCAAATTTTAATTTCTCAAGATGTCAAGATCATGATTTAAGTTATCAAATCATCAAAATTAAAATATTAATAAAGTTGGATAGATTCATCAATCCTTTTGAAAACATATCCAAAATTATCATCAAAAATCGCTTTTCGAAAAATTTCAATGAAGGATTATTTTTCAAAAGAAAATAGCTAAAGTTTTCTAATTCATTTTTGTAGTTAAAGAGATTCAACAATAATGGTATCATTTTATCTCTGGTTGAAGATTGATAGGATAAAAATATTTTCAAGAATAATTAGCCTCATTTTTAGTTATTTTATATGATTTGTTTCAAGAATGCTTTTATGCATTGTCATCAAAAACTGAGTTTTATTTAAAAGAAAACATCAAGATCATAATAAATATTTTTAACTAAGTAAAATATTTTCAAACATTTCAAAACTGAAAATCTAAGTTCTATTTCCGAAAGAAATAATCAAAATCATGACAATAAAGTATTTTCAAAAAAGAGCTTTGATTTATTTTAATTTCAATATTTTTTTTTCTTAGGTGAGTCTAATTCTTTAGACTTAGTGAAATGAGTTACCATGCTCATTTCATTTTTATTTAAAAAATATTTTTAATTTTTTAAAAATATTAGAAAATGAAGCATGATTTTTTTCTCCCTTTTCTATATTGTTCTATGCTCAAATTCTATCATTCAACAATAATCATTTAACGATACAACCCATATACTATCATAGTATTTAAATCACATAATATTTAAATTAATCATCCAACAATGATATTTAACTTAGCCAAAAATACCATAATATTTAAGTCATTTAACAATAGCCTTTACATTTAAATAAAAAATATTCAAGCCAATGATTTTGAACTTAGCATTCAATAAAAATCTCATTTTCATAAATTTTAATATAAATAATTTTTGATTAATTATTAACAATAATCAATATTCTAGTTTAGCATGCTCTAACCATGCATCATCGTTCATAATTGAAAGATAATTAAGATCTTTATAATTATGAATCATCATGAGATTTCTTATCAATAAATTTAATTCCAATGTTACTTAGGCTAGTGAGCTTGAAAGGAGTGTTAGATCTCAAGTCATATGGCTTGAGCATTTATTTTCAAAATATCATTTAGTGTTCCTAGCTTTATTATTAGACAACTCTATAAGATGAGAGATTTTGATTTAGGTACCCATTTGAGTTTGGGTCCCTCATGAAACATTCTTCATATTTTCTCTAATAGTTTTAGGTTGTTTATGGTTCCTTTAGGAACCCAAATTAATTTGTGTGAGCTATATTTTCTAAATGAACATTTGTAGACTTTATGTCCTAATTTTTTATAAAAATTATATTTAATTTTTAATGGTAAGTTTAAAGTGGGTCCTTTAACAAAAATGGTTGACTTTTGTTGAGTGTTACCAACAAAGGCTATACCCTCATTCCTATTAACATGATCCTTATTTACAAGGATCATGTTTAGAGATTTATTTTATATTTTAAAATTTTCTAATGTTTGTTTTAATACAAGGATTTTCTTTTCTAAGTTCATCTAAGTTTCCATATTCGGTGCATGAAATATTTGATGATAGTGCTATATATATTTGTTCAAATCTACTAATTAGAGAATCATGCTCTTTCTTAAGTAACTTATAATACTTACTAATTTTTCTAAACTCATCATAAAGTTCATGAAATATATGTAGTAATTCATCAAAAGTAAATGAGATATTATGTGATTTACATACCCTATTGTTGATAGTCATAAGTGTGAGATTCTCTACTTCTTAGTTGTGCACTTCATCTTCGGAGCACCTCAATATTTTGCGTTTATAGTAAGAGATTTTTTCTATTTTAAGTTTATTTTTATTTATATTCATTAAATTTCTTAGTTATTTTGTCAAGAGTTCAAATTCAAGGTTCTCATCATTCGAGGTTTCATTTGAGGAGTCATATATTATTCTCAGTTCACAATCCTTCTTATTCTTTATAAGGTGTTATTCAAGTTCATTTTTATGGATCTTTTTATTTAATGATTCACTTGATTTAGTTGTGCTTTCATATCTAATTTTTAATTTATTTCATATATTAAAAGCCGAATCACAAGAGAAAATATGGTCAAATTCATTTTTATCAAGAGCACAATATAATGTATTCATTGTCTTCACATTCAATGAAAAAACATTTTTTTTTTCAAATTCATTCCATTCAATCATGGGCTTAGAAGATTTCTCAAAACTATTTTCCATAATATGCCATAAATCAAGATCCATGGAAATCAAGAAAGTAGTCATTCTAGTTTTCTAATAAGTATAATCCGTCCTATTAAACATGGGTAGACGTGTAATAAAATATCCCTCATTTATGCCAAACAAGGCTATTTACTAAAGTGAGTATTAGTCCAATGAGTAAGACCTTGCTTTGATACTAATTGTTAGGATCAATTGGGGGGGGGGAGAGGGTGTATTAGTGTAAAAATGAAACTGCTTGATTAAAATTCTTGCTTTTGAAAAGTGAAGAAGAACAACATAAGCTTCTTTTTTATATTTCAATAACAATTGAAAACTAATTTAAAGAAGTTGAGAGATTGAAACTTCATATCTAACTATAAAGTGTTTAAGAGTAATCAAAAGTAAAATAAAAGTAATTAAATCACACTCATACATATAGTGGTTCAGCCTTAACCTGGCCTATGTCCATACCCGAGTCCTCTTCCCCGAGGCCCATCGACGTCCATTATCAATCTTCTTTAGGTGAAGATCAAACCCTTATAGCTTCCTCTCTCATTTTAGTAGGCTTAGGAGATGAACCTTACAACCTTACAAGAGAGAACTAGAAGTTTTATAAGACTTTCCTCTCTCTCTTACCCCTTTTCTTATTTTTATAATTTTTGCACATAATTTGTTATAGAATTTCTAGCCCGAAATTATTGTTTTGAAATATAAGAAAACTTGAGGTATTTATAAGCCCTAGTTGGCTTCAAGATTTGGAGCTATAATTCAAACGAATCCGAAAAATCCAGATACGAGCGGTATAACCACCGACGCCGGCGGTGCAACCACCAAAAGATGCCCAAAATCCTGGGTGGTGATGATGGTACAACCGCCGATATATTCAAGTTATTTGATTCTTGGATAGTCGTTACCTTAGGATCCCAATTTTTTAGAAGAGATCTTAAAATCTTATTTACTAAATTTAAAATTAGTATAACATTTATCAAGAGCTTTTAAATCATTGATAATATCCGTAAAATGGGTGTACATGTCACCAATGGTTTCGCTTGACTTCATTTTAAATAATTTATAACTATGTGCTACAAGATTAATCTTAGATTTTATAGTAGTTCGGCCACAACTTGACCTACGTCCACTTTTCAGAGTCCTCTTTCGTCGAGGCTCATCGAAGTCCACTAAACAATATTCTTCTATAGGTGAAGACTCTTACACTTCTCTCTGTCCTTTTCATAGGTTCAGGAGAGGAACCTTGTTACAAAAGTTTCTCACTTCTCTTAGACTCACTTTTACACTTTGAAGCACTTAAGAAAAGTTCTCAAATTTTATAATAGTTTTCACAAGAATTTTCTTCCTTTTTTGTTCACCACCCTTGCTTCTCAAAGTAAGAAAACATGAGGTATTTTATAGACCCCAATTGGCTTAAAAGATAGGGCCAAAATTTAAACCTTTTTGTAAATTCCACGTACGGGCGATACTATCATCGGCACGGGTGGTACTACCACTGGCACCGATGGTACTATCATCGAAAGCACCCTGAAAATAAGATGGCGACGATACAATTGCTGACCTGGGTGACAAAACCATCGCTCAAGCGGTATTACCATCGGGAATCCTACAAAAGCTACTTTTTTCGTACTTTTGCATGTCTGACTTGTACCTACTATTGACCCTTTTCCAGGTCAACAAAATGAGCTTAACTTGAGCTCAGAGCCAACCCAAAGTGGACCTAGTCACTTCACTTTGAGTTAATTTAGATTACTTCCAAATCTAACTCGATTTATACTCTAAACCAAACCGATGCTAATTATAACATACTAAGGCATACAAATACAATCAAATTGACTAACATATCAAGTGACCTTCCAACTCCTGATGATCTTCCCGGTAACCTTTGACAAACTCATGGCAAGTCTCAATCCTCTTCTGGTGAACCCCTGATGCATTCCTAACAAGCTCCCGATCACCTTCGGCGAGCTCCCGACGAACTCCCGGCTAGTCCCCGATAACTTCGGTGAACTTCCAATGAACTCTTGGTAAGCCATCAATACCTTCGGCGAGCTTCTGATGATCTCCCAACGAGTTCCTACTACATCATTTGAACCGCAGCCTGATGCTCGAACTTGAGTCCGACCTAATATCTGATTTGTATTGCCTTGTCGTAGTTAATCCTGCATCATTTTCTATAACACACAGGTTAGAGAAAATATCCATGATTTCATCATCAAAATTTAAGATTCAACAATCTATTCCTTTTTGATGATGACAACCAATTAATGATAGAAGTTAACCTTAACTCCCCTATGAAAACTCCATATGATAAAACAAACTTATATTCAAAAGAACCCAACACTTTTAAATTCAAGTATGATACCATTCATAAATATTTCAAAAATTTTAAAATGTGTATCCATACAACAATTTTCCCTGTTAATTCATCAACCATCAATATATCAAAGATTTTTAAAACATATATCTATTAATCATGAAACAACATTAATTTTAAATTCATACATCAATTTCCAAATCCCCCTTTAAGTCATCAATCATTTCTTTCCCTTTGTTATCAACAAAAAAGAGAAATGCCCATTTTATCATTTTCCATTAATATTCTACATGTATCATCAATATATCATTTTTCCCTCTTTGTCATTAACAAAAAGGTGAAATATTGAGTAAATAATTTCAAGACAAATGTTCATCATATTTCAAGTTTCTCCACATTTATTATCAACAAAATGAGAAGTATTGATTACATATCTAAACATTCAATACATGAAAATTTTATTTCATTACTCCCCTTAATAAAATAGGATAAGAGATATAATTTTCTCATCAAAAAATTTTCTTCCCTTTTGTGAATAAGAAAGAAGAAGAAACAAGGGAGGTGTAAAGACAAACATCACATCACTAAGAAGAGCTCTTAATCTATTATAGATGTAAATTTCAAAAAGATTATTTCGAAGATGAGCCCAATATCCAAGAAACCCAAGGGCTACTCATGCATTAATCTTATATAAATTTTAAGCAACTCAAAAAAATAGACAAAAAGTTTCATTTTATGTAAATTTATTTTATGTAATTATTTATTCTATCAAAGATTAGATTAGATAAAAAAGTTTATGAATCACATGATGTGAAACTATCTCATGCATTTGGAAGATTTGAAATCATCTCATCTAAATTCTAAACAGAAGCTCATTTTGCAAAAACAAGAATATGATGACAACTCATGCATTTGAAAGATTTAAAATTATTTTAAATTTTCTTATAATCAAATTGTTCCTCATCTATTGGCTTTGTTGTTAAGATATTAATTTTCTCTCTCTTTATGATTGTTAAAAAGAAATATGATAGTATAATTTTTCTTCTACATCCATATTCATAATTACACCCAAAAGTACAAGGAGATCATGTCATTAAAGATGAAAAAAATCAAATCTTTAAGTGCTAAAAGATATGATTTAATAAATTTACCCCTCATTTTTTGTTTGTAAATTTCAACATAAATAATCAAGAAGTCTTATACATTTAAAATTTCATGCAAATATGATGTATTTAAAATTCCAAATTTTCTTTTAAGCAAATTGCTCCTTCGAAAATTTTTATATCTGATTTTTTCTAACTAAATTAATAATTTTGTCTCCCCCTTTTTATTGTCAAAAAAGATTATGATGATATATTTTCTTTATGACCATAAGTATAAATGGATAATGTCATTAAAGATGAAAAATTAAATCTTTAAGTACTAAAAGACATGATTTAATTGAATAACTCTCATAACAAAAAATCTTATGAGATCTAAACAATCTTAATTAAAAAATCTTAAATTATAATTATCAGAATCATAAATCTCATTTTTAGAAAAATAATAAATTATAGAGGTTAGAAAATTTGATATCCATTAGGGATATGACAAGTCTACCAGTCAAGGGAATGTTCATGATAAGGAAAATCTCATTTAATTTTCAACTCATTAAATTTTGAGAGATATTAATTTAGTGATAAGTTATACTAAGAAGGAAGTCATAAATAATCATGTCATGAAGAATATTATTATCAAATCATGAATGTCACAGGATATGATTTATTTTGATAAATATCTTCTTAGATAAGATTTAAAAATTTAAAAATCTTAGGAGATCAAATAAGAAGTATATTCATTCATAACAATATCAAATTATAAATATCATGATCATGAATAAATTATAAAGAAGAAAAGATAGAAGATCTTGATTTATATATATGAAACCTCAAGTTGTTAAGAATATGGTTCATAAGTAGATTTTCAAATTACTATTCCGAAAAGACAAATTATAATTTACTTATATAATTCTCTTTGAACAAACTTAATTTATATAAGGATTTCAAGTTTCAATTTCTTAAGATGTCAAGATTATGATTTAAGTTGTCAAATCATTAAAATCGAGAAATATCAAGAAGTTTAAATAGATACATCAATCTCTTTCATAAAAGATCATTTGAAAACATATCCAAAATCATCATCAAAATTTCATTTCTGAAAATTTCAATGAAGGAAACATAGATTATTTTTGAAAAAAATAGCTAAAGTTCTCTTAGTTCATTTTTATACTAGTTTACTCTACTTATGCATCATCAAGATTAGTTATATATCCATGAACTATTTTTTTTAAAAAATATTATAATTGAAATAAAGATCATTAAGTTTCAATCATCTTGATTTAATTTTTTTTCTTATTTTTGTCATTTTGGCTAAAGAGCTTGAAAAGTGAGTTAGATCTCAAGTCATATGACTTGAGCATCTACTATCAAGATACCATTCTTTTTTGCTTCTAGACTTGTTAGGAGATAACTCTACAAGATAAGGGGTTTTGAAACCTATTTGAGTTTTGGTCTCTTACGAAAGGTTATTTTCATTTTCTCTAATGACTTAAGGTTATTTATGGGTTCTTTAGAAACCCAAATTAATTTATGTACACTATATTTTCTAAATGAACACTTATAAGCTATATGTCCGAACCTACCACAAAAGTTGTATCTAATTTTAGATAAAGAGTTTAAAGTAGGTCCTTTAACGAAGATAGTTGGATTTTGTTGATGATTACCCACAAAACTTATACATTCTTTTTTTATGATTATGACCCTTATTTACAAGGATCATATTTAAAGATTTATTTCCTATTTTAAATTTTTTCAAAGTTTGTTTCAATATGATATTTTCCTTTTTAATTACCTTTAATGACTCACATTTAGAGCAAGAAATATATAATGTTGATGCTCCATGTATGTTTTCAAATTTACAAGCTAGTGATGCATGCTCTTCCTTAAGTAATTTATAGGATTTACTAATATTTTAAATTTATTATAAAGCTCATGAAAAATATTTAATAATTTATCGAAAGTAAATGAGACATTAGGTGAGTTACTTACCTCCCTGTGGTTAGCCACGAGGGTGAAATTCTCCACTTCTTGATTGTACTCTTCATCTTTAAAGTATATTAGCTTATTACTCTTCATCTTTAAAGTATATTAGCTTATCCATTTTAAGATTATTTTTATAGTTTCTATTTATTAATTTTTCTGATTCATTTATTATAAATTTAGGGTTCTTATCACTCGAGGTTTTACTTGAGGAGTCATCTATTGTCCTTAGTTCTATTTCCTTCATATTCTTTGGAAGGTATTGTTCTTCTATTCTCAGTTCACTATTCATGTACTTTGAAGGTGTTCTTCAAATTCATTTTTGAAAGTCTTTTCATTTAATGATTTATTTAGATTAATTATGTTTTTATGTGTTATTTCTAATGTATGCCAAATCTCAAAAGCTGAATCATATGTAGAAACTCGATCAAACTCATTCTTATCAAGAGCATAAAATAAAGCATTCATTGCTTTTGTATTTAAAGAAAAAGTTTTTTTTCCAAATCATTCCATTCGTTCATTGATTTGGAACACTTTCAAAAACCATTTCAACGATGTGCTATAAATCAAAATCCATAGAAATCATAGTCTATCCCATTAATGTACATCGACCCACATTAATACCATAATAAGCCATTTACTCACTTGAGTATTAATTCAATGAGTACAAGTGACTTTTACACCAACTGTTACGATTAAGTTGGCACTAAGGGAGGGAGGGGGCAATAAATTAGTGTAAGTGTAAAAATACTCGATTTAAAAAACTTACTTGAAGTAAAGAAGAAATCAGAACCATTTCTTGGACTCCATTAAAAACGAATAAGTGATCGATTTAAAAGAAAATCAAAAGATGATGCTCATGACTTTCTTTAAACTAATTAAGAATAATTAAATATAATAAAAAAAATAAAAATAGAGATGCTTACAGATTTTATAGTGGTTCGGTAAAAAATTAACATATATCCACTTTTTAGAGTCCTCCTTCGTCGAGGCCCACTGGAGTTCACTAAATGATCTTCTTCCATAGGTGAAGACTAAACCTTTACACTTCATTATATCATTTTCACATGTTCAGGAGAGGAACCTTCTTATAAGAGTTTCTAACTTCCCTTAGACTCACTTTTACACTTTGAAGCACTCAAGGAAAGCTCTCAAATTTTACAATACTTTTCATAAGAATTTTCTTCCTTTTTTATTCACCACCCTTGCTTCTCCAAGCAAGAAAACTTCGGGTATTTATAGACCTCAACTGGCTTCAAAATAGAGCCAAGATTTAAATATTTCCGTAAATTCTACATATTAGCGGTACTACCACCAGCACCTATGGTACTATAATCGAAAGAACATTGAAAACAGGCATCGATGGTACAATCACTGACTTGGGTGGTACAACCGCAACCTGGATAGTATTATCGTTGCCCACCAGTGGTACTACCATTCGGAATCCTACAAAAGCTATTTTTTTTGTACTTTTGTATACCTGACTCGTACCTCCTGTTAATCATAATTCAACGAAATTAGCTCAACCTGAGCTCAAATCTAACCCAAAGTGGACCCAATTGCCTTACATTGAGTTAATTTGGATTCCTTCCAAATATAATCTAATTTGGACTCTAAACCAAATCGATGCTAACTATGACATACCAATATATGCAAATACAATCAATTTAACTAATATATCAAGTGACCTTTGTTAGAATCAATTGGTACTAAGAGGGGGGGGGTGTTGAATTAGTGCAAGTGTAAATTTTCAGATCAAAACTTTTCGATTAAACTAAGATAGGGAATCCGAAGCTTTTCATTCTTAGTGAAATAAGTGAGTAATTAAAAGAAAGTTGTTAAGTTAATAAGCAAACCAGGAAGATAAGCAATATTTGAATGAAAGAACTTATCGTAAAAACTTTACTTTCAAAGAGTTGAGTTAAATCGGAAGCGTTAATATAAAAATATGTAAGCAATGAAAGCAAGGAAACACTCACAATTTTTATAGTGGTTTGGTGCCTGCCAATGGCCACGTCTACTCCCGAGTCTTCCTTCTTGAGGCATACCGGCGTCTGCTACTGATCTTCTTTGGGTGAAGACCAAACCCTTATACTTTGCTTATAAGGGAGACAAAGTTACACTCTTTGATCACTCTCTTACCCCTTTTCTTTTTTCTTAAAATTCTCACACAATATTTTCTTAGAATATAATCTCAAAAAATTATTGTATGGAATATAAGAAAACTTGGGGTACTTATAGGCCCCAAGTGACTTCAAATTTTTAGATCCAAAAATTAAATATACCTAAAAAAATCGGGTACAGACGGTTTACTCGTCAACTTGGGCGGCTCAGCCACCCGAACACTAGGGTATGGGCGATTTACCCATCGACCCTGGGTGGGTCAACCATTGAAATTACCTAGATTCATAGGTACGAGCGGTTCAACTGCATAGTCTGGGCGGGTCAACCACCGTCTATCACCCGAAAGTCGTCGCTCATCGGTGGTTTACCCGTCGAAATTTTTGTAAAAGTGGTTCCCTCCACTTTTCGAATTCTGGCTTGAATTTGATATTGACCAACCCTCTGATCAACCAATTGAGCTCAACCTGAGCTTAATCAAACTCTAATGGTGGACCCGATTGCCTTATTGAGTTGATTTTGATTTCATCTAAATCCAACTCAATTAGGACTTACTTCTAACTATGACTCAATGATTATAATGCTTAAAGATCATAAGCTTAAACTAAGACCCAACTTTCACTAATCCAATAACATCTGACATTCTTATAGTAAGTCATCCGGTGTTCTTTCATTGATCTCCCAACGTGCTCCAAGCAAGCTTCCAGATCCCTTCGGCGAATCTCCTAGCAAACTCTCGACAAGGTCCCACTGTATCGTCTAAACCTGGCCCGATGCCTAAGCTTGATCTTGGCCCTTTATCTAGTTGTAACTTTATTGCTCATATTATAGTTAGTCCTACATGATACTAATTATAACTTAATTAAATACAATTATAATTGCCAAACATCTATTATAAGACTATCCCAACTCCCAGTAAGCTTTTCGGATACCCCCGATAATCTTCCAGCGAGTCTCAGTCTTCTTCTTGTGAACTCCCTTGCTCCATCCTGGCAAACTTCTGATACCCTCGGTGAGCTCCCAACACAATCCTAGCGAGTTCCCAATCGCATCAACTCGATGCATAAACTTAAGCTTGGCCAATTGTGATTGTAATTATCTTTCTATCATAATTAATCATGCATCAATCTATTTCTAACAATCCATGTTAGATCAATAACCTATCAATTGATTTCATCATCAAAATCCGAGATTCAATAATCTCCCCCATTTTGATGATGACAATCAATTGATGATAGGAGTTAATCCTGACCCCCCTAAATCATTGCCACTTAAATTTAAGAGAAGTACATACTTTTAAATTCAACCAGTCAACATTCTATACAAATTTTAACATAAATTTACATCAAGTCATCAACTCATGAGTGAAAAGGAATTAAGCATCTATATCCAAGATATCCAATTCATATCCTTATCCAAGATATCCATATATTTCAAGAAGATTATGTGTCATCAATGTATTCATCATGTGTCATCAATATATATTTCTCCCATTTTGTCATCAACAAAAAGATGAAATATAGCTAATAATTTCAAAGCACAAGATAACATTACTCCTCCTTAGTATATGCATTATAAAATTTTCTTCCTTTTAATAAAGAGAGAAATAAGAGGTGTTGTTGAATCATTTCATCATAGATAAAAACTCTTAATAAATTTTGAAAGCAATACTAAAATGAGTTCAAAAGTTTAAGATATTTAAAGATTACTTATATATTTCAAATATAGCAAAATTCATCTCTTGATGTTAAAAATTATCTTGTAAATTTTAAATGTGGCGCATCTTCATGTAAATTTTTTTTCCTTTTTGAAAACAATAAGATTAAATCATGGAGAAAATTTTAAAAAAATCACAAAAAGGATTCATTTCATGAAATCTATATTAGCAATTTATATATTTTTATGATTTAACATTTCTAGTCTCAACCTCAATCTTATATATATATAATTTTGAATATGAGCTCAACAAATTTTTCTCATTAAATTTCAAGAAAATATAGCAAATAAATCCAAACAATAACAAATCATTATTTTATGTAGATTTTTAAAATCAACATTACATGCATGATCATGATACATGATTTCACATCATTATATCTTCTCCCTCTTTGTCATCAACAAAAGAAGTGCAATTAGCAAGTTTTTGATATATGAAAGCTTAGCAATTTAACAAATTTTTAGGACATGTAAGCTAATTAATTCATTCTTCTTTTTTTAGAATTGCAAGCTAACAAATATTTGATTCCTTTGCATTGTTCAAGCTAGCAATTTTATAAGCTAACAAGTTTTGTTCTCCCTCTATCATTGTCAAAAAAAAAAAGGATGGTTAGAATAGTGCAAAACTTTTCCTATTACATCATTTTTCAAGAAATAAATCAAGAAATATACCAATTATTATATGATATATATCAAGAAAAATTAACATGGTGATGAGATACTCAATTTATGAAAACAAATTGTGAATATCATGAGATAAGTCATAGGAGAAACAAATAAAATCTTTTGATTTATCCATAAGAAATCTTAAGTTATCAAGATCATGATTTGTATAAAAATCTCCTTTTAAATAATACGAAGACACATAATAAAAGATTTTGATTCATAAAATATTTTAAGTTATAATTCCAAGCAATCAAAACCATGATATAGATAAATCACTCATTCAATTTTAAAATCATCAAAATCACTTTCAAGAGATTCAAAATGTAATTAATAGACTTATTAGTCTCTTGAAATGCTAGTGATTTCCTTTCTCCACATATGTGAGCAAGAAAGTAGAATCAAGGTAGAGAAATAAAAATTATCATATCTCAAAAATACTCAATTTTAAAGATGTAAATTTTATAGATGTGAATTTCAAAATTAAGCTCAAAACTTTAAGATATTCAAGAAGATTCAAAAGTTTAAGAGCTACTCATATATTTAAAATCATCTCATGTAATTTCAAGTATAGCAAAAAATCATCTATTGTAAATTTTGATAAAAACATCAATAATTTCATAAGAAGGCATGATAGTAGATCAAGCTCAAATTGTAAATCAAGTATTTTGCATGCATTTAGAAAATTCTAAATTTTCTTCCAAGCAAATTAGTTCTCATTCAAGGTTATCATATCCAATTTACTTCTAATCATATTAACAATTTTATCTCTCCCTTTTTTTTATTTTTATCAACAAAGAAATATATGGTATAATTTCTTCTTAACATTCATATTCAAATTACGCCAAAAAATACAAGGAGATCATGTCATTAAAGATAAAATCAAATTTTTAATATCAAAAGACATGATTTCATTTAATAAGTTTCTTTCCCTTTTTTTGTGAATAATAAAATGAGTCTTAGGGGATAATCTCAATTCATCCAAAATAAATCTTTTTAATAAAGAAGAATGATCTTGATAATAATTTTAATTAATATTGTTAAGATGATAAATCATATTTTTATTTTAAAAAAATTATAGAGATCAATAAACATGATTCCCATAATATATAAGTCAAGTTAAGAAATTAGGAAAATATTCATAATAATACAAATCTTTTTTAATTTTTAATTTATCATAAATTTAAGAAATACTAATTTTGGTGATAAGTTATGTCATTCATGAGTTTTAAAATAAATCATGTCAAGATAAATATTGATATCAAAAGACATTCATGAATATTAAAGACATGATTTAGTTTAATAAATCTCTTCTTAGATGATAAAATAGAAGATTTTCAAGTTTTATTTTCTAAACTTGCCAAAATCATGATAATAATTTATTCAAGTTCAAATCATCAAAATCACTTTCATAGTTCAAGAGTCTCATAAAAATAATATAATAGATTCATTAATCTCTTTTTAAAATAAAATCATTTAAAAACTTATCCAAATCATCATCAAAATTCATTTTTAAAAAAATTCAATGAAAGCATCATAGATTATTTTTCAATAGCTAAAATTCTCTAATCCATTTTTATAATTTAAGAGATTAAGCAATAATAGTATTATTTTATGTCTTGTTGAAGGATTAATAGAATAAAAATTATTTCAAGAATAATTGTCCTTCATTTGAAATTTATTTCAAGAATGCAATGTCATTTAAAGTCAAAAACATAATTTCATCAACATCATTACAATAAAATATTTTTAAATAAAAACTTTGATTTATTTTAATTTTAATGATTTTAGACTTAGTGTAGTGAGTTACCATGCTCATTTCATTCTCATTAAATATATTTTAATTTATAAAAAACTAGACAATGAAGCATGATTTTTCTCTCTCTTTTCTATATTAGTATATGATAAAATTATATCATTCAACATAATTATTCAATCATAGCATTTCAATCATTTAAATTAATCATTCCATAGACTTTGTCAATATTTGAACCATTTAACAATAGTCTTTATATTTAAACAAGCCAATGATTTTAGCATTCACTCAAATTCTTCAATAACTAAGGTTCTTTGGTTCTAATTCATTTTCATATTTATATACTCTAGCTATGCATCATCAATATTAATTGTATAATGATAAACCATTAAAAGATTCATTATCAATAATTTTATTATTACTACTTAGGCTAGTAAGCTTGAAGGAGTGTTAAATCTCAAGTAATATGACTTGAGCATCTAATTTCAAAATATTTTTATTGTTCCTGGCCTTGTTAAGAAATAACTTTATATTATATATTATAGGAGGTTTTGATTTAAGTATTCATTTAACATTGGGTCCTTTATAACATGTTCTTCCTATTTTCTCTAATGGCATAAGATTGTTTATGGTTCCTCTAGGAATCTAAACTAACTTGTAAGGACTATAGTTTTTGAATAGACATTTATAACCCATATATCGTAATCTACCATAAAAATTATATTTAATTCTTGGTAGTACATTTAAGGTTGGTCCTTTAACAAAAATAGTTAGCTTTTGTTGTTATTTAACAAAAATAGTTAGCTTTTGTTGGGTGTTACCCATAAAGCCTATTCTATTTTTTCTATTAATATGACCATTATTGGCAAAGATCATATTCAAGGATTTATTACCAATTTTAAATGTTTATAATATTGTCTTAAGCATGATATTTTCTTCTTTAATATTATCTAGCATTTAATATTCAGAACTAGGATTATGTGATGCTAATAACTCATGTATTTCATCAACTTTACCAACTAATAAATTATGTTCATGTTTAAGCAATTTAAAAGATTTACTAAGTTCTTTAAATTCATCAAATAAATCATAAAATATATTTAATAATTCAAAAAAGGAATTACTTAATGAATCACTAACTTTATTGTCGATGGCTATAAGAGCAAGGTTCTCCACTTCTTGATTATGCATTTAATCTTTGGAGCTCCTTGGCTTCTTGCGTTCATAGCAAGAGATCAAACTTCTGCCAATCCGATAACTTCCGACATTATTATGGCAAGTCATCCCGCCTTCTTCTGGTAATCTCCCGGCGTGCTCCCAGCGAGCTTCCTGATCCCTTCGGCGAATCTCCTAGCGAACTCCCGGTGAGGTCCCACTATATCGTCCAAACCTGACTCAATGCCTAAGCTTGATCTTAGCCCATTATCTGGTTGTAACTTCATTGCTCCTATCATAGTTAGTCCTGCATGATGCTAATTACGACTTAATTAAATACAATCATAATTGCCAAACATCCATTATAAGACCATCCTAACTCATAGCAAGCTTTTTGGCTACCCTCGACAATCTTCTGGTGAGTCGATCTTCTTCTGACGAACTCCATTGTGCCATCCTGACAAACTTCTAATACCCTCAACGAGCTCTCGACGCACTCCTGATGAGTTCCTAACCGCATCAACTCGATGCATAGACTTGACCTTAGCCAATCATGATTGTAATAATCTTTATATCGTAATTAATCATGCATCAATTAATTTCTAATATTCTATGTTAGATCAATAACCTATCAATTGATTTAATCATCAAAATCCAAGATTCAACAACCTTCCCAACTCTCGGCGATCTTCTTAGTAACCTTCGGCGAACTCCCTACGAGTCTCGGTCATTTTTGGTGAACCCCCGTCATATTCTTGGTAAGCTCCTGATCACCTTCAACAAGCTCCCGACAAACTCCTGCCCCTGATACCTTCGGTGAGCTTCCGGTGAACTCCTAGCAAGCCCCTGATACCTTCGGCGAGCTTTCAACAATCTCCGAATGAGTTCCTATTGCATCGTCGGAACTTCGGCCCGATGTCCGAACTTAACACCAGTCCAACATCTGATTGTATTGCCTTTTCGTAGTTAATCCTATATTATTTTCTCTAACACACAAATTATATAAAACACCCATCAATTGATTTCATCATCAAAATTTGAGATTCAACAAAAGCAAAGAAAGAAATACAAACTGATTTATAATGGTTCGATTGTCCCGATCTACGTTTACTCACGATTTCAATAATTAAAGTCCTTTTATTAAAAACTCGAAAAGCTTTAGAAATAGAGGAATATCTAAGAAAAATACCTTCATAGGATTTTACATCAAATTTTTCTAAGGCATCATTTTTATTTAAAATAAAATATTTATAACAAAAAACTTTAAATATGAAATATTGGGTCTTTTGTTGTTACACAATTCATAGGAAGTTTCAGATAGTAGAGGTCTTATGAGAACCTTGTTCATGACATAACATGTCATATTGATGATTTCGGCCCAAAAGTATTTAGGAAGGCTATGTTCATTAAGTATGCTTCTTGCAATCTCTTGTAAACTCCTATCATTTCTCTTAACAATTCTATTTTGTTATGGATTTTTTGGAGTAGAGAAATTGTGATCATACCTATTTGAATCACATAATTCTTGAAAATCATAATTTTTAAATTCACCACCATGATTACTACGAATATAAGAAATCATAAAACCTTTTTCATTCTAAACTTATTTGTAAAACTTCATAAAATATTTAAAATAATTACTTTTATGTGCTAAAAAGTATGTCCAAGTAAATCTACTATAGTCATTGATAATTAAAAAGGCATATTACTACCTTCTAGACTTGATATCAATTGGTCCAAATAAATCTATATGAATCAATTGTAATAGTCTTTACTTGATTTTTAGGTTTAAAGTTACTTGTTTTCCTAGTTGGAATGCATCACAAATCTTATGTTTAACAAATTTAATCCTAGGTATTCCTTTTACAAATCCTTTAGTTCCAATGTGTGAAATCAATTTTATGCTTGTATGACCTAATCTCCTATGCCAAAGCAATGTATTATAATTTAAAATGAAAAAATAGATTTAATTATGAAAATCATTAAGATCAATGGTATAAATATTATTATTCCTTAATGCAATCATGGATTTATTTTTACGTGGTATGTATATAATATATGCATTAGATTCAAATTTGATGTTATATTCTTTATCACATAATTGACTAATGCTAAGTAAGTTATATTTTAAACCATTAACTAACAAGACATCTTTAATCAATAAGTTTGATTTGTTACCAATATTTTCAATACCGATAATCTTTCTTTTGTTGTTGTCTCCAAAGGTGAGATACCTATCTTGGCTAGTGAGTTTTACAAATTGTGTTGTATCTTCGGTCATGTGCCTTGAGTATCCACCATCAAGATACCACATTTTGCTCCTAGCTCTTGTTTAGAGACATACCTACAGAAAAGAGAGATTTACTTTAGGCACTAATTTAACTTTAGGTCTTTCGTGACCTTTAGCATCAAGTTATTGATTGTTCCTTTAAGAACCCAAACAAATTTATGTGAGCTATTTTTTTTTGATAGAATAAGTATAAGCATAATGATCAAATCTTTTATAAAAGTTATATTTATTTTCAGTGAAAATATGTAGTGTCGAACCTTTTACAAACTTTGTTAGTTTTTGTTGAGTGTTACTGCTTACAAAATGGATTCCTTCTTTTCTATAGACACAACCTTGGTTAGCAATCATATTTTATGATTTATTTCTAATTTTAAACTTTTCTAAGGTTTGTTGTAGCAACATATTTTCCTTTTTTAGTGAATCTAACTATTGACATTTAGAACAAGGATTACATGATGTTGATGTTTCATACAAAGTTTTAAATTTATCAGTAAGTAATGCATGATCCTTTTTTAGTGTTTTATATTTCTTACTAACCTTTTTAAGCTCATCAAACAAATCATGAAGTGCATTAAGTAATTCATCAAAAGAAAAAGATGTTTCAGGTGAGTCATATATCTCATCATTAAAGGCCATTAGTGTGTAGTTTGCCTCTTTGTCTTTGTTGATTGACTCATCATCCTCTGATGCACTTGAATCATCCCAAGTTGCCTTGAAAGCTTTCTTATTCTTTTAAGTTGAAAACTTCTTCTTCAGTTGTGGACACTCATTTTTGAAGTGCCCTAACTTCTTGTATTCGTAACATATTACAACATTCTTTTTAGGTTTATTTTTATTTTTATGATTTTTGTTCATTTTCATAAATTTTTTAAGTCTTCTAATAAGAGTATAATGTCATTATCCTCATCACTTGAGCTTTTGCTCGAGGAATTTTCTTTTATTTTTCGTGTAATATCTTTTATGTTCTTTGGAAGGTTGTGTGCTTTAAAAATCACTTTATAAGTCATTAAAGACCCTATGAATTCTTTAAGAGAAAAATTATTCAAATCCTTTGCCACTTGGATAACAGTCACTTTTGGATCCCAACATTTCGGAAGAGATCTTAAAATTTTATTTACTAGCTTAAGGTTAGTGTAGCATTTACTAAGAGCTTTCAAACCATTGACAACATCCGTAAAACGGGTGTATATGTCATCAATAGTTTCACTTGGCTTCATTTTAAAGAGTTCATCACTATGCACTAAGAGGTTATTTTTTAACTCTTTTACTCTACTTGTTCCTTCATGAGTAACTTCTAGTGTATGTCAAATGTCGTATGCAGTGTCATAAGTAGAAAAAAGATTAAACTCATTTCTATCCAAAGCACAAAACAAAGCGTTCAAAGAAAATATTTTCTTTTCAAAATCATTTCAATCATTCATTGGATCGAAAGATTTTTTAAAATCATTTACAATAACATTCCATGAATCAAAAAAATTCTTATTCATGTTTTTCAGTAAGTGTAGTCTGCTCCATTGAATATAGGAGGAGGGTTCTATCATAGAGGAATAAGTTGGATAAACGATCTCTTCAAAGGGATCGGGCCTCCTAGATCACTTCGAGGGGATTTGCCTCCTAGGGTTTTACCTTTGGCTAAAACTAATATTTTTCATTGATTGATCTCTATAAAAGAGTTTATAACCTTATTTATAGGGCTCTACTAAGAGTCCTACTAATGTTTGACTCTTGATAAACTCCTAACTGAAAATAATAACTGACTCAATCCCAACTGAAGATAAAAACTACTCAATCTACTCATAACCGACTTGATGAGATTTACCCGACCCATAACTGACTCTGGCTAACATGACTCAACTTGAATAAATAGACCCGACTTAGCTAAGGTCCTAACAGAGGATGAGTGATGTTAGTGACCCTCGTGATTGCTAGAAAAAGCCATTATGACTCACTTGAGTGTTAATCCAACTAAAAAATTTTTGCTCTAATATCAACTGTTAGGACCATAATGGCACTAGGTGGGTGTGAATTAATGCTTATCGAAAAATAATTTGATTTAAAATTATTCAAACGAGAATATAATAGAAAATTTGTTTAACTTGAAAGCATGAGAAAAGTAGTAAGTAAAGTAAATCAATAAGCAAACGACAAGTAAAAGCAAGAAGAAAATGCAAATTGATTTATAGTGGTTCGATCATCTCGACCTACGTCGACTCCTGATTCCTCTTCTCTCGAGGCCACTGGATTTCACTACTGATCTTCTTTCCAGTGGGCAAAGTTCAGCTACTCTTAATCTTTTCTTCTTTTACCAAGCTCAGGAGAGAACCTTTACAAACTCTTTCTCACAAGACCTTAACCCTTCTTAGAATGACAACTAAACTATAGGAGGAGCTCAAACACTAAGAGTTTACAACACTTTGAGCTCAAGGTTTTTATCACTTTTTCACCCTTATTCGTGATATCTTTCATGCTTTTGCAAGCAAGTATGAGTTGAATATTTATAGATCCCAAATAGCTTTAAAATTAGAGCCAAAATTTTAAATCCCTGATTTTTCGAGGTACTGGCGATACTACCATCATCACTGGGTGGTACTACCACTGAACAGAGCTAAAAAATTAGGGCTCTAGTAGTACTACCGCTGGACTAGGTGGTACCACCGCTTGAAATCTCAAAAAAATACTAAACAATGCTTTTTGTAGCTTGGGCGATACCATCGCTTGGACTTGGTGGTACCATCCCCCAGGTCATTTCTAGGTTAGTAAATTTGCCTCTCATCAAGCCAAATTTGACGGTTTAGGACTAATGGGGCCTAAATCAAGTTAGCATAGTTACCGTACAATACTAGCTTAATTCAATTCTAAATGATTATGATTATGACCTAACTATCTTAATTACAAAATAAAGCTTTCAGCATGTTGTCCATCAGTCCGATATGTTCTCTGATCATCTGACACTTTGTCCGAACCTCTAGTGCATCTTTCAACATAATGCCAGCACTTTGCACATAGTTTACCTTACTACACATTAACCAAGCCTCTGGCCCAATGTCCAATCTTCGACATGAAGCTTTTCGGCCCAATGTTTTACTTCGATAGATTATTGTTCAATGGTTCAAGTCTATGATCAAAGTTTTCCTGCATTACTTATCTTTGAAAGCATATTTGTACATAAATTCATTAATTGATTTCATCATCAAAATTCATGATTCAATAGTGATAAGGGTCCCTCGGATAGAGAACATGCAAGCAGATGTATTGGTTAAGTTGGCCTTGACGCGTAAGATGGGAGAATGCCCCTTGGAAATCGAGATGCTCCCCTTTCATCGTAACCTGGGATCTCATCACAATCGAAGCCATTTCAAATTGGATAGAGGAGATACTATGCTATAAGAAGGATGAAATATTACCAACTGACCAAGTTGCCTCTCGTCGACTAAGGCAGCTCAGGCCTGGTACTATTGGATTAATAGCCAGCTCTACCATAGATCATTCAGCTAGTCCTTCTTTGGTGTTTGGCGCCCGTGGAAGCCGAGACGGTTCTAGCTGAGGTTCATGAAGGCATTTGCGGGGGAGCACATTAGCGGTCATATCCAAGCCTTTAAAATCCCCAAGTAAGGCTATTATTGGTAAACCATGTGATGAGACGCCAAAGTCTACATATAATGATGCCCCCTAATGCCAGAGGCACGCTTAGGTCCAACATCAGCCCATAGTCCTCCTTACCCTGATCGATAGTGTGTGGCCTTTTGCCTAATGGGGAATGAACCTCCTTGGTCCCTCCCCTCCCACCTCAGGACAATGGAGGTTCCTCAGAGTGAGGGTGGATTATTTTACAATTGGTCGATGTTGAACCACTAACATCCATCACCGAGAAGCAAGTCGAGGGGTTCATATGAGAGAACATCATCACCCGGTTCGATATACCGAGGGTAATCATCACCGCTAATGGGGCTTAGTTCAACAACTCTAAGTTTAAGAAGTTCTATCAATCCTATAGAATTCAATTAAGGTTTGACCCAATGGCGTACTCCCAAACCAACAGCTTGGATGAGGTGACTAACCGAACCATACTTAAAGGCCTCAAAAGAAGGGTCGTTGGGGTGTATGACACATGGGTCAATGAACTCTCGAGCATTCTATGGGCCTCCTGAACTACACCCAAAATTACCATGGGTGAATCATTATTTTATTGAATTTCAAATTTTGATAATAAAATTAATTAATGAATTTATGAACTAATATACTTTTAAGATAAGTGATGTAGGAAAAACTTCAATCACAAACACGAACCATCGTAGGGAAAATTATCAAAGTAGGAGAATCATATGTTGGGTCGAAGAAGCATCATTATCAGAGATTGGACGTCGAGCCAGAGGATTGGTCAACATACTGAAGGATGGACTTCGAGCCATGAGTTAGCGCATTGGGCTGGAAGGATTGGGTGTTGCGCCAAAAGATTGGATGTTGTGGGAAGTTAACATGCCGATAAATCGGGCGATACATCGATAGAAAGGTCGATGCGCCGGAGGTTCGGACGAAGTGCCAAATGATCAGATGATATGCTGTAATATTGGATAATACATTAATTACTTCGTGATTGTGCTAGATATATGATTAAATTGTTAAGTCTTGATCATGGTCGTCTCAAGTCAAATTGAGTAGGTATTAGGTTGAAACTATGCCAACTTGATTTGGAGCCCATTGGGCATAAATCAAAGCTGAATAGACCTGTTAGAAGGCTAATTTGGTGACCTGAAGCAAGCCTGAGTGATGGTATCGGTAGGCCTATGAGGTGTTACCACCTAGATAGCCAAAAGTACTATTTTGTGCTTTTCCTGGACTTCCAATATTAGTACCATCCGTGGCCAGTGGTAATGCTAGTTACAGGTGCCATACAAGCCAATCACATGAGTGATAGCACATGTGACATGCTGCATGATATTTTTGCTTATGATTATTATTGACATATTCTCATATTATTTTATATGTTATATATATATATATATATATATATATATATATATATATATTGTGATGTCCATGGTTCTGTGCAATGGGAATCGGATCGTGATGAGATCATGATAATGAGATTTTTTCACCTTTAAACATAGATCCTAAATAATCTCGATCATAGATTACTCGAGAGGGACGTAGAGATAACCAGACAGATCGATGTACTATATATCTGTCCATATGATGGAGACGACTGGTCTAAGAGTCACTTATGTGGAGACACTAAGCATATAGTATAGGTGCTCGTTGGAGAATGAGTTCACTGATTGATCTGCTTATGAAATGCTGTATGGTTAATGATACCTAATGTCAGATAGTGATTCCATAGTCCTAGTTATGTATATGATCCTTAGACTTAAGAAACCAATGATGCCTTGTTTGAGTACTTATTTCTTTAACTTATAAGTATGGAAAGTTTAAGATCTGGTACAACTGATTATTAGGATTGGTAGTCAACTTTATGAAAGTAATAGAGTGTCAATAAAGGATCATCCACTCTTAGTATCATATAAGGAATATCTCATATATGCTTGCTCAGACAAATCACTGGCCAGGGTCATTCAGATTGAGAAAGAAGGAGTTCTCCAAGAGAATCTGATTAGAGCGAGTATCAGAAGGATTTCGTATGTGACCTGACAGTACCATGTCCAATATATGAGCTTTGAGATTTTAGTTGGACAAGGGGTTATAGATACATAATAATTGTAGATAGATAGGTATAATAGATTTGATACCCCTGTACCATTTGGGGACTATGGCGTAGTGACCTAGTATGTCCATAGTCGATGAGTGGAGTGAATTATTATGGAGATAATAATTCACTATATCAGAAGGAATTTTGATGGGAGTGACTCACGACCCACTCGGTATCAGGCCTAGAGGGTCACACACATATGGTGGATGTTTCAACGAATAAAAGATTGGATAGAGATCTAATCAGCCCCTATTCTCATTAGATGTGACCCTGCACTACTGGGTTCCTTACATGAGGCCCAATTAGAGGCCAAAGAAGATTATTGGATAGAGATCCAATAATGCAAGGGTAGTAGGTAATTGGATGGAGATCCAATATCCATTAAGGCAAGACCCCTAGGGTTTTTGGTGGCTCTTTGTAAATAGGAGGGGAGGCTTATGGTTGATAGGTTACAGCTTTGGCCATTCCCTCCTATTCTCCTCCTTCCCTCTATACAAGAGTTGCGAGATCTGATTAGAGGAGTTCCATTACAGAGATCCATCGTGTGAATATCATTAGAGAGGAAGACGCTTGCCCTTCTTCATTTTCTCCATCTGGATCTGAAAAATAGGGATATATGATCTCCTTAGGTAAAACAATCTCTCACACGATGTGGTTTTTCAGTTTTTACGACTTTCTCATGACCCACTCTTTTGCACGATGATTGAATCTGTGTGGAAAGCCTATTTTGTTTTGATCTTCCATTGCACATGTGATGCTCTTGCTGAGGTTTCCCATCAATGGTATTAGACCCAAGGTTGTTTATACAAAAAATTGATTTTAAGCTATGTGAGATGAGATTGACTCATGCAGAACTATTCTACATGTTCTTACTAGTTTTCACAGTGAATGTAGTGAGGAAAGGGGGCAGCCAGCCACAGCCAGGCACCTACAGGGGTGATCGCATGCAGCCAGGCATTAGGGCCAACCGCTCATGGCCAACATGTAAGGGGCAACCGCAAGGGCAATAATATATATATATACTTACGATGTAGATTTATATTAAATATGTATGTGTGTGACATGATATACTAGGAGGCCGATACGAAACAAAAACCCCTCTAACAATAATATTAAGTCGGTAAGCGTGAGACAATAAGAATGACCCATATGGCCTTCCATCATTATAGGAAGAAATTAAATCACAACATAGATTGAGTTAGTCGAGTCCCTTGAGACTCACCTATCTATGTGATCGAGTTCTTACCTACGACATAAATATGTCATAGGTGATATGAGGACATAGTATGACTTGGTCGAGTAGTCAAAAGCATATCTATCGAACTTACCAGAAAAAAAACATATCCATCGAATTAGACTTATCTTGTAACGATGGTGACGACTTAACTAAACTTCATGGTTGGTCAAGTAGTCCAAACCATGATGATTCTGAGGCCAAATATGACAGGAATCACAAGGAGTTATGATTGTCAAGAGTTGTCTATCTTCTAGGCTTACTATAATTGGTTGAGTCCCTCAAGGTTGCATTAAGACGCCAATTGAATCCCGATCCCCACTAGGAGTCTACCAGAGAATTCTGTCTCATGTGTCGAGGGTGTCGCATGATTCGTTAGGAAAATAGTGAAAGTAGATTAAAATAGAAGTCCATATCTTAATTAGTTTTTCTATAAAATCTACATGTATTTATTTGTGCTATATCTTGTTTGTCAGAAACATGCTTGCAAACCTCCTACGTGGCATACTTGATGCCAACTGCCTCATTGGTCCTAACTACATAGATTGACTCCATAATTTGAGAATTATTCTCATGATGGAGAAAATCGCATATATCCTTGATATAATTATGCCCACTCTAGAAGAAGGGGCAAGCGAGGATGAGATCGCTCGCTATATGAAATATATAGATGATCCCACATTAGTAAAATATTACATGTTGGCCTCACCTGAGTTACAGAAGCAATATGAGAGTATGGATGCAGATTCTATCATTCTTAATCTCCACCAGCTGTTTGAGAAATAGGGAAAAACTTAAAGATATGAAATATCCAAGAGACTCTTCCAAGCCAGGATGATAGAAGGGACATCGGTTGAGAACCATGTTTTAAAGATGATAGAGTAGATTGAGAAACTCACAGGTCTAGGAATAGTCCTAGAGGATAACCAGATTTCTTTCTTACTTTATCATGAATTTTTAATATGAGCAAGTTTGAGGTAACTCTCCCTAAGCTCCTCAATATATTGAGGGAAGCTGAGAGTGCCATCAAGAAAGAGAAGCCAATTCTCTATATTGGTGAGAACTAGAAGAAAAGGAAGGCTAATAATACCCTTTAAGAAGGGCAAGGGCAAAGAAAGACCGGGTAAGACAAAGATTGCTAAGAAAGACCTGATAAAGGACAAAGGATAATGCTTCCACTATGACCAAAACCGGCACTAGAAGAGGAACTATAAGGACTACCTTGTAGATAAGGTGAAACAGAAGCTTGGATAAGCTTCAGGTATATTCATGATCAGTCTCCAATTGTTAGATTTTCATAATAACACATGGGTATTGGATACTGGTAGTGCTTATCATATCTATAATTCGTTGTAGTTTCTGGCAAGACCTAGGAGATTGGCCAGAGGCGAGATGGACCTCAAGATGAACAATGGAGTAAGAATTGCTGCAGTTACCATTGGAATGTCATCATACATCTGCCTAATGGAGCTATCATTACATTGGATGCATGCTATTTTGTTTTTTCTATTTATATCCATCTCTTGTTTGATAATTAGTGGATATAAATTAGTTCTTAAGAACAATAGTTGTTCAATAGTTATGGATGATGAGATCATCACTAGATGGACACTGATAAATAGCTTATATATGTTGGACACTTCTCCACATATTATAAATATATATACATTTAAGAGAAAAAGAGATGAGGTGAACAATGCATACCTATGACATTGTAGGCTAGGTCATATACATGAGGGAATGATTCAAAAGTTACTGAAAGATAGATTCCTAGATCCATTTAACTATGAGTTGTATGCAACTTTCAAAACTTGCCTTCGTGGAAAGATGACCAACTCTCCTTTTAGTGGAACTGGAGAGAGAACTACTGAGTTATTGGAACTTATACATAATGATATATGTGGTCCCATGTCAACTCAAGCTATAGGTAGTTACTAATATTTCATTCAATTCACTGATGATTTCTCTAGATATAGACACATATACTTGATGAAGTACAAGTCTGAGGCGTTTGAGAAATTCAGGGAATATAAGAATAAGGTAGAGAACCAGATTGGAAAGAGTATTAAGACTCTTCGATCAGATCGAGAAGGAGAGTACTTGAGTATAGAGTTCACCCATTTCCTTAGGGACCATAGGATTCTATCACAATGGACACCTCTATATACACCTCAGCTCAATGGTATATCAGAAATGAGGAATCATATACTATTAGACATGGTGCGTTCCATGATGAGTTTTGCTAACCTATCCATCTCATTTTGGGGATATGCCATAGAGACTATAGCTTACCTTCTGAATATAGTTCCATCAAAGTCGATAGTATCTATACCATATGAGATATGGAAATAAAAGAAGCCCAATCTTAAGGTGGTTAAGATTTGGGGCAGTCCTACCTATGCCAGAAGGCATAACCCTGATAATTTGGAATAAAGAATGGAATGACACACGTTTATGGGATACCCTAAAGAGATTTTAGGGTACTATTTCTATTATCCCAAGGACCACAAGGTCCTTGTTGCTAAGAGGGCTATGTTTCT
The DNA here is from genome assembly GCA_021527575.1 of Ensete glaucum. NCBI lineage: Eukaryota > Viridiplantae > Streptophyta > Magnoliopsida > Zingiberales > Musaceae > Ensete > Ensete glaucum. Next base: position 14,001,777 of record CM038554.1, on the reverse strand, counting down.
TGAAAAGGAACATATTCTTAGTGGAAACAGTGGGAGTGGGATAGAGTTAAGCAAAGTTGGAGAACCTAGCTCAAGCACCTTTCTAGGGCCCAAGTTTGCTCAGATACCTAGCATACAAGTTTCAATTTTGCTAGGTCTAGTAGAGTACCTCATCATCCTGAAAGATATGTGGGATATATTAATGGAGAGGACTCTTAGGATATTGATCCTTATACTTATGATGAGGCTACTATGAGTATAGACTCTGGGAAGTGGCAAAAAGTTATGAATTCTAAGATGGATTTTATGTACTATAATAAGGTTTGAAACCTTGTGGATGTACCTGAGGGTACTGTACCAATCGGTTACAAATAAATCTTTAAGAAGAAGATCAAAGTGGATGGAAAGGTAGAGACCTATAAGGCAAGGCTAGTAGCTAAAGAATATCGTCAAAAGTAAGGAGTTGACTATGATGAGACCTTGCAGCACACTATGACTATGAAATCTGGCAGATGAATGTAAAAACATCATTCCTCAATGGTAACATTGACGAAGAGGTGTATATAATACAACTAGAGAGATTCGTATCCAGAGAGAGTCCAGATAAAGCGTGCAGGTTGTACAGGTCTATTTATGTACTGAAGCAAGCTTTCCGAAGTTAGAACATAAGATTTAATGAGGCGATCAGATCTTATAACTTTGTTAAGAATAAAGATGAGCCTTGTGTGTACAAAAAGGTAAGTGGGAGTGCTATCACCTTCTTGGTGTTGTATGTGGATAACATCCTAATCATTGGGTATGATGTAGGAATGCTCTCCATAATAAAGACTTAGCTATCCAGAAACTTCTCTATTGAAGACTTAGGAGAAGCATCCTATATTTTGGGGGTCCAGATCTATAAAGATAGGTACAAGAAGATGCTTGGCTTGTCCCAATCATAGACTCCATTATTAAAAGATTCTGTATGGAGAATTCCAAGAGAGGTCTCATACTGATGAGACATAGAATATCACTTGCTAAGAGTATGTGCCCAAGACTCTTGAAGAAAGGGCAGACATGGATATGATACCCTATGCCTTAGTGATAGAGTCTATCATATATGCTATGCTATGTATTAGACTTGATATAGCACATGCTCTAAGTGTCACGAGCAGGTATCAGACATATCTAAGTTTAGAACACTGGAAGGCAATGAAGTGTATCCTTAAGTACTTGAGAAGGACTAAGGATCTTTTATTGGTATATGGAGGAGGTAGCCTCCAGGTTAAGGGCTACACAGACTCGAGTTTCTAGTCCGACATCGATGATAACAAGTCAAACTCAAGGTATATTTTTACCCTGAATGGAGGAGCAATAAGATGGAAGAGTTCCAAGCAAGATACTACTACTGACTCAACCACAGAGCCGAAATACATTGCTGCAGCAAAAGCAGCAAAAGAAGAGGTGTGGATGAAGAAGTTCATCAGGGATTTAAGAGTCGTACTGAGCAACGTAGAGCCGATTCCCATATACTATGACAACAATGGGACGATTGCTCAAGTGAAGGAACCCAGGTCTCATCAGAAGTCTAAGTACATTCTGAGGAGGTTCCATCTAATTAGAAAGATCATAGCCCACAAAGATATAGTTATATAAAGAGTTCCATCCGAAGATAACATTACAGATCCACTAACAAAGCCGCTGGCTCAGATTATATTTTTGTGTCACAGGGGTCTGATGGGGATCAGAAACATAGGTGATTGGCTTTAGGTTAAGTGGAAAATTATTGGTTACAGGTACCTTGCAAGCCAATCACGTGAGTGATGGCACATGTGACATGTTGCACGATCTTTTTGCTTATGATTATTGTTTACATATTCGCACAATATATTATTTGTTGCATATATATATATATATATATATATATATATATATATATATATATATATATATATATATATATATATTATGATGTCTTTGGTTCTGTGCAATGAGAATTAAATCGTGATAATATCACGATAATGAGATTGATTCATTTTTAAATATAGATTATAAATAATCTCGATCATAGGTTACTTGAGAGGGACATCGAGATAACCGGATAGACCGGTGTATTATATACTCATCCATATGATGGAAGTGGCTGGTCTATAGCCACTAGTATGGAGACACTAAGGATATAATACAGGTGTCACTAGAGAATAAGTTCGTTGATTGATCCGCTTATGGAATATTATATGGTTAATGTACCTAATATCAAACAATGATTCCATAGTCTTAGTTGTGCATTTGGTCTTTAGACTTGAGACACCAATGATGCCTTATTTAAATACTCATTTCTTTGACGTCGTACTTACAAGTTTGAAAAATTTTAGATTTGGTATAATTGATTATCAGGATTGGTAGCTAACCTTATAAAGGTAATTGAGTGTCAATAAAAGATCATCCACTCTCGGTATCACGTAAGGAATATCTCATATATGCTTGCCCAAACAAATCCCTAGCCAGGGTCATTCGGATTGAGAGAGTTCTCCGGAAGAATCAAATTAAAGCGAGTCTCAAACAAATTTTGTATGTGACCTGACAATATCATATCCAATATATGGTCTCTGGGATATTAGTTGGATGAGGAATTATAAATATATGGTAAGTGTGAATAGATAGGTCCGATGTATTCGATCCCCTTGTACCGTCTGGGGACTACGGCGCAGTGGCCTAGTACATCTATAGTCGATGAGTCATCTTTTACTAATAAATCTATATTCAAAATCATTCCATTTAGAATTTTTTGCTCTATCAAATTGTTAGACTTCTAAATTCTCATAGGGTCCTCCAGGAATTCCTTCTAGAGCCTATTGAATTATTTTTATAGATTCCCTCATTTCACCGATTCATACTAAATAGCGAGCTAACGAATCTCCTTCTTTTTGCCATTGGACTTCCCAATCGAATTCATTGTAACACTCATAATTCTTAATTTTATGAAGATCCCATTGTATTCCAAAAGCTCGTAACATCGGTCCCGATAAACCCCAATTTATTGCTTCCTCTCCATCAATAATGCCTACTCCTTCGACTCGCTCCGAAAAATATATCATAAGAAATTCTGATGTGAGTGACTCACAGCCAGCTCGGTACAAGGCCTAGAGGGTCACACACATATGGTGAATGCTTTAACGAATAGAGGATTGGGTGAAAATCTAATTAGCTCCTATTCTCATAGATGAGACCCTGCACTGATGGGCTCCTTGCATGAGATCTAATTAGATGCCAAAGGAGATTATTGGATAGAGATCCAATAATGAAAGGATAGTGGGTAATTAGATGTAGATTCAATACCTACTAAAACAGGATCCCTAGGGTTTTTGGTGGCTCTCTATAAATAGGAGGGGAGGCTCATGATTAATAGGCTACAACTTTAGCCACCCCTCCTATTCTCCTCCCTCTCTCTATGCAAAGAGTTGTGAAATCTGATTAAAGGAGTTTCGCTACAAAGATCCATTGTGTAGATACCACTAAAGAGGAGGACACTTGACCTTTTTTATTATCTCCATCTGGATCTGAAAAACAAGGATATATACTCTCCCTAGGTAAAATAATCTCTCAAATAATATAGTTGTTCGATTTTTACGGCTTTCTCGTGACCCAATCTTTTGCATGACGATTTGATATGCATGAGAAACCTCTTTTGTTTTGATCTTTCGTTGCGCATGTGATGCTTCCGCTAAGGTTTCCCAACAAGTGGTACTGCTCAGGCGACGGTGGTACCACCTAGGTTAGTGGTGGTATAGATAGAGCCCAGATTCCGGGGCTTTATACAGTGTTAGTACCACTCGATGCTGGTGGTGGTACTGCTAGTACCCCCACTCATGCTTGTTTAATGCAAGGGTAAACAATAATAAAATCTTGAGAATTAAAGTGTGTAAACTCTTTTGAAAGTGGTGGGTCTCTTCCTCATTGAGTTTAGAGGTTATTCTAAGTAGGTATAAGGTCTTTTGTTAATGAGCTAGTGTAATGGTTTTCTCTTGAGTCTAGTAAAAAGAGAATGGTTGTAATAAGGGTAGTTGATCTTCGTCTATTAGAAATAAGATCGGTAGTGAAAGCCGGTAGCTTCGAGGGAAGATGAATTGAGAGTGGACGTAAGTTGGAACGACTGAACCACTATAAATCGATTTGTATTTCTTTCCTTGCTTTGCCTTATCACTACTTACTGATTCACTTGCTTTCTATAGATTTTGAATTTTGGAAAATACGAATGTGAATTTTATTGCTTTCTATAGATTTTGACTTATGGAACATCATTGAATATAGTTTTCAAAAATCTTCTAAACCAATAAATGAATGTAATGATGTTGAGAAGAAAATGTCCTTAAATGTTAAAGCCATGAGCGCTTTATTTTGTGCTTTAGACAAAAATAAGTTTAATCATATTTCTACCTGTGACACTACACATGATATTTAACACATACTTAGAATTACTCATGAAAACACAAGTAGAATAAAAGAATCTAAAATTAATCTTTTGGTTCATAGTTATAAATTATTTAAAATGAAGCCAAGTGAAACGAACATGTACACCCATTTTATGAATGTTGTTAATCGTTTAAAAGCTTTTGGTATTGTTATACTAATCTTGAATTAGTAAATAAGATTTTAAGATATCTTCTAAAATGTTGGGATCCAAAAGTAATGGCTATCCAAGAAGCAAAGGAATTGAATAACTTTCCTCTTGCAGAACTCATAGGATCTTTAATGACCTATGAAATAACTTACAAATCACATGACGAATAGGAGGAAAACCTTGTAAAAAATAAGAAGGATATTGTACTTAGAACCAAAGAAAGCAAAAGCTCAAGTGATGATGATAATGACATTGTACTTCTTATAAGAAGACTTAAAAAATTCATGAAAACAAACAAAACTTATAAGAATAAAAGTCAACCTAAAATGAATACAATAATATATTATAAATATAAAAAACTAGGGCACTTCAACAATGAATGCCCACAATTAAAGAAGAAGTTGCTAACCTAAAAAAAGAAATCAATCAAGGGAATATAGGATAAATCAAGTGCATTAAAAGACAAAGAGTAAATCAATAAAGAGAAAGTGACAAACTATACTTTGATAGCCTTCAATGATGAGGTATATGACTCTTCCAAAATATCTTTAACTTATGATGAATTGTTTGATACAACTCATGATTTACATGATGAACTCAAAAAGATTCGTATGAAATTTAATTCACTAAAAAGGGATCATACATTACTTATTAATAAATTTGATACATTAAAAGTTATGTATGAAACTTCAATATCTTATACCCCTTGCTCTAAATGTGAAGAGTTAGACTCAAAGGGAAAATATGTTATTATAACAAACATTAGAAAAGTTTAAAATTAGAAATAAATCATTCAACATGATTCTTACTAAATAAGGTCATGTATATAGAAAGGAAGGAATCAACTTTATGAGTAGTAATACTTATCAAAAGCCAAAAGGACCTATACTACATATTCCCCCTAAAATTAAATATAATCTTTATAGAAAATTTGGTCAGCTTTTTAAAAAAATATATAGCTCTTATAAATTAGTTTGGGTTCCTAAAGGAATTATATATGATTTGATGCCAAAAGTCAAGAAAGATAGATCTAACCATGAAATGAATACCTAAAGCAAACCTCTCCTTTTTGTAGGCATATCTCCATCCAAGAGCTTAGAGCAAAAGATGATATCTTGGTAAGTGGATGCTCAATGCGTATGATCAGAGATCCAACACAATTCTTAAAGCTCACTAGTCGAAACAAAGGATATGTCACATTCGAAAATAACAACAAAGAAAAATTCATTGGCATTAGATATTGGTAACAAATCAAATCTTTTGATTAAAGATATTCCTTTAGTAGATGATTTGAAACATAACTCATTAAACATTATTCAGTTGTGTAACAAGAGATATAATATTAAACTTGAATCCAGTGTTTGCATCATAGATACACCTTACAAGAATAAATCTAGGATTATCTTAAGGAGCAATCATGTTTATACCATTGATCTTAATGATTTTCATGACGAAACTTATTTTTTAAGTTTAAAAAATGATGTATGGCTATGGTATAAGAGATTAAGACATATAAGTACGAAAGTAATATCATAAATTAGAGATAAAGAACTTTAGTTTTTCTTAAATTTTATAAGAATCTATCTATGTTGTTTTTAATGAATTTCTCGAAGGTAAAAAAATAATTTTGATGATGATTTTAAATTTTATAATTTGAATTTAAATGAAAATTCTCCTCTTCAAAGCACCTTGACCTTTTATAATTTGTTCTCATCTTATTCTTTTTATTAAAGAGGAGATTTTTAAATAAATTATTATCTTTCACTTGACTTCTTGATATTTCTGACTTGAGATCTCTCTCGTATAAATCAAGAACTTTTATTAATTATTCTTCTATGATTCCTTTTGCTAAAGAGAAAATTTATCCAATCAAATCATGATCCTTTACTTAACTTCTCGATATTTATAATTTGAGATTTATTTTATATTCATTCTTTTATGATTCTTTCTTTTCACTAATGACTAAAGAGATTATTTAAATAAATTATGATTTGACTTCTCGATATTTATAACTTGAGATTTATCTTATTTGAATAAAAAAACTTTTGCTATTCATTATCCTATGATTCTCTGTTTTTGCTAATGACTAAGAAGGAGATTATCTAAACAAATCATGATTTGGCATCTCAATATGTACAACTTGAGATTTATTTTATATAAATCAGGAACTTTTGTCCTATAATTCTTTATTTTTGCTAATGACCAAGAAAGAGATTTATCCAAATGAACCATGAACTTTCACTTGACTTTTCGGTATTCAAGATTTGAGATTTATTTTATCATATAATTCTTTCTTTTCACTAATGATTAAGAAAAAGATTTATCCAAATGAATCATGATCTTTTATTTAATATTTCGATATTTATAACTTGAGATGTATTTTATATGAATTAAGATTTTTTACTATTTATTCTCTAATAATTATTTTTTTTACGAACGAGGAGATTCATCCCAATGAATCATTATCTTGATTTCTTGATATAAGATTTATTTCATATGACTTCTTTTTATTTATGACTTATATACCTCATCATCAATTAACCTCTCATGGCTTGAACTTATCTTCGATATTAATATCCTTCATGTGATATCAAAATAGTTTTACAATTGATAAATTGAACTAAATGAAGAGAAGTAGTACCATGATAACATTATATCGTTCTTTTCTTTTTGATGATAACAAAGGAGAGAAAAATAGTAGCTTGCATATTTTTTCTTTTTGTTGATAACAAAGGGGGAGAAGTAATGATAATATTTTGATAACATGACAACTATGTTGCACTATTATACATGTTGTGTTTGATGACATTAACTTATGATACCTATTTGAGATATGTAATTATTTTGGCATTCTAATTATGGATATGATATAATTATTTAACTGAAATTATGCATACAATTCTTGCAATGATTACTATTGAAAATTACTATGATATCTAATTAAAATTATTTCAACTTGAATTCAAATAGTAAGATTGAAAGGTTATCATTTTTTGAATTCGAGTTCATTATAATATGGTATATAGATAATGAGAGTTTAGTTAGAACTCTATCATCAATTAATTATCATCATAAAAAAAAAGAGAGATTATTAAATCTCGAGTTTTGATAATGAAATCAATTGATGAATTTATTGGCTAATATACTTTTAAGATAAGTGATGCTAGAAAAATTTCGATCATGGACACAAACCATCATAAGGTAAATTGTCTAAGTAGGAGAATTAGACGTCGGGTCGGAGAAGCATTATGTCAGAGATTAGACATCAGGCAATATGATTAGCCGATGTGCTAAAGGATGGACTTCATGCCATGAGCTTGGGCATCAGGTTAGAAGGATAGGGTATTATACCAAAAGATCGGATGTTGTAGGAAGTCAATATGCTAATAGATCGGGTGATACGTTGAAGGAAAGGACAAAGTGTTAGATGTTCAAGCAAAGTGTTGGATGATTAGATGATATGCCAAGATGTTGGACAAAATGCAAACTGCTTCATGATTATGTTAGAAATGTGATTGAGTGGCAGTTTCGAGTTAAATTAAGTTAGTATTGGGTCAAAACTATGCTAACCTTATATAGAGCCCATTGGGACTGAACTAGGACTAAATTGGGCCTATTGGAAGGCTAATTTGGTAACCTAACATAGGCCTATGCGGTGATATCACTAGGCCCAGGCGGTGGAACTGCTCTGATAGCCGAAAAGCACCATTTTGTGCTTTTATGAGATTTTCGATGGTAGTATTGCTTGTGGCCAGTGATAGTACCGCCTAGGTGGTAGTACCTCCTGTGACCAATGGTGGTGCCGCCTAAGCCAATGGTGGTACTGCTAGAGCCTAGATTCTCAAGCTCTGTTCGACGGTAGTACCACCCAACATCGATGATGGTACTGCTAGTACCTTGAAAACTTAGAGATTTGAATTTTTAGTTCTATTTTTGAAGCTCTTGAGTGTCTATAAATATCCGACTCATGTTTTCTTGATGCAAGGGAGAACAATAACAAAATCTTGAGAATTAAAGTGTGTAAACTCTTTTGAAAATAGTTGATTCTCTTCCTCCTTGAGTTTATAGTATTAAAAGTCAATGGCCTCAAGGGAAGAGGAATAGGGAGTGGACATAAGTTAGGATGACCGAACCACTATAAATCAATTTATGTTTCTTTCCTTGCTTTACCATATCATTACTTACTGATTTACTTACTCACTACTCTTACTCAACTTCTTAGTTAAACATATTTCTGATATATATTTTTTGATCAAGTTTTTTGAATCGGAACCTTATTACGAAAGTACTAATTCACCCCCCTCTTAGTGCCATTAAAATCCTAACACGTTCAGCCTTACATTCAGGACTGAGGCAGTGCTCCTGCCCAAGATAGTTTTCCTCTCTCCAAGTCAATGACTTCAAAGAAGGTAAGTCATAAGAAGAACTTCAGGCCAACCTTGACTTCGTCGATGAACGGAGGGCCGAGGCACACCTACGTGCCTTTATTAGGAAACCTTAAGTAAAAGTATCACATGTACAGTAAAAAACATAAAAACAAAATTGGTTTCCTAAAACAAGTCTATCTAGTAATCGTGAAATGATTGGTTTACGAAAATCCAACATAAAATTAAAAAACTATATATTATATATTAGATGTATTACATAGAGTGATCAAATATCCTGAAAAATAGATCCATAGGAGAGAATGAAGGAGGTCAGATGTTCTCCTCTCTAACGGTGATCCACATGGCAAATCAATGCAACGATGCTCATCCCTTTACAGCGTGAATTTTCATAGTCTTTGTGCACTACCTTACAATAATGATCAAGAAGGGCCGATCCCTTCTTGCTCTCCTCTTGCACCACCAAGTGGGCTGTCGTGTAAAGAGGAGAGAAAGCAAGGATAATAAGAGGTGATAGTCAAATTAGGTCTAGCCTATGACCCCTTTAACCCTCTCATATTTATAGAGGTCCCTATCAACTTAACCCTAATGGATCTTCTCCTATTGTGTACTAAATCTCCATCCAATTACCCAAGCTTCTTGGATTAGTAGATTTCTACCTAATAATCCATTAGTAGCTCTTATTTGAGTATATCCATGGGATCCAATAATACAGGGGTTTATTGGATATCCAATAAAATAGGGGCTCTATAGAAATCTTATAAATGAATCTTTACTCGTTGTAATATCTACCATATGTGTGTGACTCTCTAGGCCTAATATCGAACTAGCCATGAATTATATATGTTAGAACTCCTTCTAACTCAAAACTCCTTTCGACTCAATGAATTGTTATCTCAAAATAATTCACTCAACTCATTGACTATGGATGTATCAGGCCACTATATCATAGTCCTCAGACAACATAGAAGATCTAATTTATTGGACTTATATGTCATTAATTACTATGTATCTATAGTCCCTCATCTATCTAATATCCCAGAAATCGTATATTGAACATAATACTGTCAGGCCTCATATGGAATCCATCCGAGTCTCACTCTAGTCAAATTCTCTCGAAGAACTTCTCTCGTAATCTAAATGACTCTGGCTAGGGATTTGCCTGATTGAGGACACCAAGGATATTCTTCTCATGATACTAAGAGTGGATGATTCTTTATTGATGTCTTTGTAAGTTTGGCTACTATTCCCAATAACAGACTATACCATATCTGAAACTTTTAGACTAGTAAGTCCAGTGTTAAAAAATGAAGTACTCAAATAAGATATGCTTGGTGTCTTAAGTCTAAGGATCAAACACATAATTAGAATTACGAAATTAATATCCATCCAACATTCTATAAGTGGATCAATTAGTGAACTCATTCCTTAATGAGCACCTACACTATATCCCTATTATTCCTACACAAGCAACCATGAGACCAGCTACCTCCATCATATGGATGAGCATAGAGCACATCAATCTGTCCAGTTATCTCGATGTCCCTCTTGAGTAACCTATGACCGGAATTATTTATAGTTTATTTTTAAAAGGAATTGGTCTCATCATCATAATGTCATCATGATCAAATTCTCATTACACAGATCCAAGGACATCACAGTATATGTAACATGCATTATAAAGTGAGAAAATGCTAATAATAATAAGCAAAAGACTATGTAGTGTGGCACATGTGCCATCATTCATATGATTGGCTTGTAGAGTACTTGTAACTATCAATCGCCCACTTATCCTAAACTAATCACCTATATGTATTATCCCCATCAAACCCTTATGACACTCAAAGATAATATGAGATAATGGCTTTGTTAATGGATCTGCAATGTTATTTTCGAATGAAACTCTTTCCACTACTATATTACCACGAGCTATGATCTCTCTAATCAAGTGAAACCTCCTCAGAATATGCTTCTGATGAGATGAGTTCCTTCGCTTAATCAATCGTCTCATTATTTTGTAATATATGAGAATCCATTCCTCGTTGCTCGATATAACTCCCAAATCTATGATGAACTTTTTCATCCAGACTCTCTCGTTTGTTGCTTATGACATAGTAATGTATTTTGCTTCTGAGGTCGAGTCAGTAGTAGTATTTTGCATATAATTCTTTCAGCTTAATGCTCTTCTATTCAAGGTGAAGATATATCCTAAATTCAACTTGCTATCATCGATATCGGACCAAAAACTTGACTTCATATAACCCTCAACCTAGAGTCTACCTCTTTTATATATTAGTAAAAGATCCTTAGTCATTATCAAGTACTTAAGGATACACTTTACTACCTTCCATTATTCCAAAGTTGGATCAGCTTGATACCTACTTGTAACACTCAGAGCATGCGAGATATCAAGCCTAGTATATAGCATAGCATACATGATAGGCCCTATAGTAGAGGAATAGGGTATTCTATCTATATTTTCTCTTTCTTTAGGAGTCTTTGAGGACATGCTCCATATCTCATTTGTATGAGACATCTCTTAAAACTTTCTATGCTAAACTTTTTGAGAATGGTGTCTATATACCTGAATTGGGACAAGCCATGCATCTTATTAGATCTATCTCTATAGATCTGAATCTCCAAAATATATGATGCTTTCTCTAAGTCCTTTATGGAGAAGTATCTAGAAAGCCAAGTGTTAACCATGGAGAGTATCCCTACATCATTCACAATAATGAGCATGTCATCTATATATAATACCAAAGATGATAACGCTCCCACTTACCTTCATATATACATAAGACTTATCTTTATCTTAATCTTAATGAAGTCATAAGATCTTATTACCTCATCAAATCTTATGTTCTAACTTCGGGAGTCTTCCTTCAATCCATAGATGGACCTCAGTAGCCTGCACACCTTATCTGGACTTTCTTTGGACATGAATCCCTCAGTCTATATCATATATACCTTCTCCTCGAGATTGTCATCGTGGAATGCAGTTTTCACATCCATGTGGCAGATCTTTTAATCATAGTATGTTGCAACAATAATAGAATGCTGATGGATTTTAGTATAGATACGGGCGAGAAGGTTTTATAATAGTCAACACCTTACCTTTGATGATACCCCTTAGCCACCAGTCTTACTTTAGATGTCTCCATCTTTTCATCTATTCTGATATTCTTCTTGAAAATCCATTCGTTGCTAATGGATACAATATCCTTAGGAGCATCAATAAGGTTCTAAACCTTGTTGGAGTGCATAGAATCTATCTCAGAATTCATAGCTTCTTACCACTTCCTCGTAATAGCCTCCTCATAGGTACGAGGATCAACATCTTGAGTGTCTTCTCCACTAATATATCCCACATATCTCTCAGGAGGGTGGTGTTGAGTCATGGATTTTGATGATGAAATCAATTGATGAGTTTATAGAATGATATGCCTTTAAGATAGGTGACACAGGAAAAACTTGAATCATAGACTCAAACCATCGATGGGCAAGTTATCGAAGTAGGAGAATTGGACATTGGACTAGATACATATTATATTGAATATTGGTCGTTGAGCTGGGGGATTAGTCAATGTGCTAAAGATTGGACTTCGTGCCCAGGCATCATGCCAGAAGGATCATGTATTATACCAAAAGATCAAATGTTGTGGAAAAGTTAACATGCTGATAGATCAAGCAATATTCTGAAGGAAAAAATGATGTGTCAGTGGTTCGAATGAGGTGTTGGATAATCGAATGACATGCCAGAATGCTGGACAACATATTGAAACCTTCATGATTGTGCCAAATAAGTGGTTGGATTATTTATGTTTTTATCGAGGTATTTCAGGGTCAAATTGTATTGGCATTGGGCTGAAACCATAACAAATTATTGAAAAAGATAATGGGCTTGGACCAGGTCTGAATTGGGCCTATTAGAAGGCAAAATTAGTGGTCTTTAGTAGCTTCGGTAGTGGTACCACTAGGCCCAAACAGTGGTACCGCCTAAGACAATCGACAAGCACTGTTTGTGCTTACCAGCACTACCAATGGTGGTACCATCTATGTAGGTGGTGATATCACTTGGGGCAAAGGTAGTACGTGACTAGTGTAATAAATAGGTTGTATTCCCATATCTTCTCGTATAAGTACTGAATTGACATCATGGTAGGAGGTCGCTAGATATATGCTAAATGGTTCACTTAGATTGGCTGAAGCAAGTTAAGGCAATTGGGCTAGATGTGCTTTTAACTTTTTGAAAGCTTTCTCACATTCTTGAGTCCATTTAAAGTTCTTTATATACTTTAAGACTCGAAAGAAATGAAGGCACATGTCACCTAACCGAGACAGGAATTAACTGAGTGCGATTATCCTTCTAATGAGATGTTGGACTTCTTTAATCGAGCGAGGCAATTTCATTTCTATTATTGCTTATATTTTCTCATAATCTATATCTATTAGTATCGTAATGGCACTAAGAGAGGAGGGGGAGGGTGGGTGGTGGGAGCAGAGGTGGGGTGGTTTGAGTTAGTGCTTCACAAATTCAACTGATTTTAAAAGCTCGATTGATAAATTTGTATTGGAAATGCAATTAGCAAAAAGAGCGAGTGAGGGTTGCATGTAAGTAAATTAGTATGTAATAAAAAATCAAGTCAAGAGAATGAATGTAGACTAATTTTTAGTAGTTCGGTTATTCTAACATACGTTCACTCTCGATTCCTCTTACCTCGTGATCATCAGCGTTCACAATCGAATTTTTTTCTAATAGGCAAAAATCAACTACCTGTTACAACTCTTATACTTTTAATAGGCTTAGGAGAGAACCTCCACACTCACTATTTGATAAGAGACCTCACACCTCCTATAATTGAGAATCACTTCTAAACTTAAAGAGGAGGAAGAGACTCAACTAATGCTCAAAGAAAGCTACAACCCTTATAAACTTCACTTATTTTTTGCTCCAATCCAAGCCTTGGTGGGGATATTTATAACCTCAAATGGCTTCAAAATGGAGTCAAAAAATTCAAATCATGAATTTGATTTCAGTGTAATACCAACTCAATTTGGTATGGTTTCAATGTAATACCAACTCAATTTGACTATAAAAGATCTTGATTAAGACTTAAAAAATCCAACCACATATCAAACACAATCACAAAGCTTTCAACATATTGTCCAGTATTCCGCCATGTCATCCGATCATCCAACACTTCCTTTGATCTATGCACATGTTAACATTCCCACAACATCCGATCTTTTGGCGTCATACCTAATCCTTCTAGCATGATACCTGAACTCATGGCACGAAGTCTAATCTTTGGCATGTCGATAATCCTCCAACTCAACATCCAATTTTTAACATAATACTTATCCGGCCCAAGGTCTGATTCTCCTGCTTTGACAATTTTCCCTTTGATGGTTTGAGTTTATGATTGAAGTTTTTCTTGCATCACTTATCTCAAAAGTATATTAGTTTATAAAATTATCAATTGATTTCATTATCAAAATCTATGACTCAATAATCTCCCTATTTTTAATGATGACCATCAATTAATGATGAAGTTTTAACCAGGCTCCCCCTGTCTATATGTCATTTTAAAATATAATAAACTCGAATTCAAAAATATAATAACCTTTCAGTGGTAGTCTTTGAATTCAAGTTAAAATAATTTCAATCATAAATCTTAGTGGTTTCAATAGTAATCATTACAAAAATCATATGCATAATTTTAATTAAAATATTAAAGTAATTGTTGCACACATCATATGCATAGTTTGAATATCAAAATAATTATTACACACATCATATACATAATTTCAATTAAATTCTTAAACATCATCATTATCATAAGTTAAAACAAACATCATCATCATAAGTTAAAACATCATCATAATACATCCACATCATTAAAGAGTGCACTTCTCCTTGTTTAACATACGAAGTTATCAAATTATCAAAATGTTACCATTATTTCTCTCCCTTTATCATTAACAAAAAGAAAAAAAAAATGCAAGCTGCTACTTTTCTCTCACCCTTTATCATCATAAAAAGAAGAGAAGGATATCAAGATATCATGGTACTATTTCTCTTTGTTTATATTAGTGTGCCAATTGTAAAGCTACTTTGATATCACATGAATGATATTAGTATCAAAAATAAATTCAAATCATGAGAGGTCAATGCATGATGGGGTATACAAGTCATGACTACAAAAGATTTATATAAAATAAATCTCACATCATAAACATCAAAAATTTAAAATAATGATCCATTGGGATAAACCTCCTCTTTAGTAAAAAGAAAGAATTATAGGAGAATAAATAGTAAAAGGTCTTGATTCGCATAAAATAAATCTCAATTTATAAATATCGAGAAGTTAAGTGAAAGATCATGATTCATTTGGATAAATCTCCTTCTTAATTATTGGCAAAAATAAGAATTATAGGAGAACGAATAGCAAAAGTTTATGATGTATATAAGATAAATCTTAATTTATACATATCAGGAAGTCAAATGAAAGATCATGATTCGTTTGGATAAGTCTCTTTCTGAGTCATTAGCGAAAAGAAAACATTATAGGAGAATAAATATAAAATAAATCTCAAATCTTGAAGGTTGAGAAGTCAAGTGAAAGATTATGATTCATTTGAAAAATCTCCTCTTTAGTTAAACGAAGAATCATATAAGAAGAATAGTAAGAAATCATGATTCAAGTATTTGAAGGATTCAACATACCTAATTCTCTTTTAATAAAATTGAATTATTTCCCATTTAGTGGTTTAGTAAAAATATCTACTAATTGATGTTTTATGTCAGTGAAACCTAAAATGATATTTAATATCAATGTGTTTACTCATATAGTATTGAATAGAGTTCTTTGTTAAATAAATTTCATTTGTTGTCACATTTTATAGGGATATTTTTCAAACAAAGTCCATAATCTTCTAAAGCAATTTTCATCCATATTACTAATGCATAATATGCACCTGCCACAACATATTCAGCTTCGACTATAGATTAAGCGATATAACTTTACTTCATAAAAGACTAAGAAACAAGTGCATAACCTAGGAAATGACAAGTGATAAGAACTCCTAGTTTATACCAGAGGTACTTTTTATATCTATTCTATATCCTGCAAAGTCAGCATTAGCATAAGTAGTCAAATCAAAATTTTCAAACTTTGGATATTGTAATCCTAGATTCGGAGTTTCTTTTAAGTATCTAGAAATTCTTTTAACTACTTTATAATAAGATTATTTAAAATTTGACTGAAACCTTACACAAAGTCTAACACTAAACATTATATTTTATCTAGTTACAGTAAAATATAATAAACTACCAATACCTCTATAAGTCTTTTGATCAAAGAATTCTCCTTCATTGTCCATATTTAATTTTATAGAATGTTCATTGATGTGTTAATAGCCTTAGCACCATCCATATGAAGCCGTTTTAATAGATCTAAAGTATACATAGTTTGACTAATAAAAATTGTATTATGTAGTTGTTTGATTGTAATTCTAAGAAAAATGTCAATTCACCTATCAAATTCATTTCAAATTCTTAGCATATACTTTTGGAAAATAATTCACATAAAGATTTATTTATAGCACCAATTAAGAAAATTATTTTTGAAATATCTAATAAATAGTGTAGTGTCGATCTTGCGTTTTGAAAAATTATTCTGAATAAAGAAATGAGCTATGTCTCTCATACTAAGCCCTAAGGGCTTACTTTAATCCATAGAGAGCTTTAGATAATTTATAAACATGGTTTAAAAATGATTATTTTTAAATCCGGGTGGTTGCTCAATAAAAACTTTTTCAAAATAAAACTATTAAGAAAAGCACTTTTAACATTCATTTAAAATAATTTAAAATTTTTTAAACATGCATAGGCAAGGAGTATCCTTATAGCTTTGTTAGAACTCATAAAATTTTAAACTTTTAAATGTTTTTGAGTTATGTTTTTGTGAATTTTTTAGTCTAATACGAGTTTGTTAGGAGTTTATTCAAAATTTATTATTTAATTATGAGTCCAAGTCTTAAGGGACTTTAGGGTGGAAGAGGCTAAGTCTTGAGGGACTCTTATAAGAAACTCTACAAATATGAGAGTAACTACTAATTTTTCATCAATCTAGAAAATACTTTTCAACCTTTTGGCAAACCCTAAGAGTCTGATTCCCTCGAAGTGATCAAAGAGCCTTATCCCCTTGAAGTGATCTATATCCTATTTCCCTCTTTCCTACGATAGAACCCTAGTGATTCTTATCATCTAGTATTAGAGCAACGATCCTCGAAGTTTTTACTACGATCCTACTGATGATCAATGCTGCCTCCTAACCCTCGACGATGCTACTACCAATAGTAGTCACCGTCGTTGCCTCGACGTTCGTTCGTTCCTCACCAACTGCTACTTCCTCACTCGCAGCTGCTTGTAGCCCACGTCACCCCCGGCTAGGACCGTTGCTGCCTCCCCTACAACACTCCTTTACGATCGATGCCACACTCTACTATCTCCCTCATATGCCTGCATACCATCAGCCTCATCCATGCCTTCCCACTTTAGCCACCCACAAGCCATCTCCTACCGCCACTGCCCTCAACCTATGGAGGCCCTCCTGTGCATGATCCTCTTATTGAATCTTGGATTTTGATGATAAAATCAATTGATGGATTATTGATCTAACAGAATTGTTAGAGTTGATTGATGCAAGATTAATTATGACAGAAGGATTATTACAATCAGGGTTGGCCAAGGTTAAGTCCATGTATCGAGTCGATGCATTTAGGAACTCACCAGGAGTGTGTCTGAAGAGAGTTTGCTAGGATGGCATAAGGGAGTTCGCCAAAAGAAGACCGAGACTCGTCGGAAGATTGTCGGGGTAGTCGAAAAGCTTGCCGGGAGTCGCGATGGTCTTGTAATGGATATTTTGGTAATTATGAGTGTATTTAATTAAGTCATAATTAGTATAGTGTAGGTCTAACTATACTAGGATCAATGAAGTTACAACCAGATGATGGGCCAAGATACAACCTAGGTATCGGGCTGAGTTCGGACGATGCGATGGGATCTCACTGGAAGTTCACTAGGAGATTAGCCAAAGGAACCGGGAAGCTCGTTGATAATGCGAAGGGAGATCACCGGAAAGAAGACCAGAGGACTTGCCATAAGATTACCAGAGATTACCGGAGTATGTGTGAGTTAGGTCTTAATTAGACTTAATTAGTCATTAAGTGTTGTAATCATTGAGTCGTAGTTAGGGTTAGAGTCCTAATTGAGTTGGATTTGGAAGGAATCCAAATAAACTCAATTAGGCAACCAGATCCACAAGTGGGTTTGGTTGATCTCAAGTTGAGCTCAATCAGTTGATCAAAGAGCTGGTCAACATAAAAGTCAAGCCGGAATTCGAAAAGTGGAGGGAACCACTTTTGTGAAAATTTTGGCGGGTAAATCGCTGGTGAGTGATGGTTGGACCGTACCATAAAAATTCGGGTGGTGGCTAGCAGGTGTCGGTGGGTAAACCAGCCAGACGGTGGTTGGACTGCCCATACCACAGATTACGGAACGATGGGTAAACCACCTAGAATGGCAGGTAAACCACACGTACCTAATTTTTTCGAGTATGTTTGATTTTTGGCTCTACAAATCTGAAGCTACTTAGGGTCTATAAATACCCAAGTATTTTTACATTCACCAACAACTCTTTTGGGCAATTAAATTCTATGAAAAAGAAAGTGTGTGTGATTTATAAGAAAAAGAAAAGGAAAGGGAGAGAGCTTAGAGATAGTAACTTCTTAAGTCTCCCTTGTAAGCAAGTGTAAGGGTTTGATCTTCACCCAAAGAAGATTGGTAGTGGATGCCAGTATACCTCAATAAGTAGGACTGAGAAATGGACATTGGTTGTTGGTGTCAAACCACTAAAAAATTGTAAGTGTTTCATACTTGCATTGCTTGAATGTTGTTGAATTGATGCTTCCAACTTAAATAAACTCCTTAAAAGCAAGACGATAAGTTCTTTTCTTCAAACGTGATTATCTTTCATCTTCTTACTTTTAATCACTCACTTGTTTTATTAAAAATGAAAAGCTTCAGTTCCATTCTATCTTATTCGAAAAGCTTTTGCTTTAGAAAGAAAATCTTAGCTTACACTAATTCACCCCCTCCCCCCCCCTCTTAGTGCCAATTGATCATAACAATTGGTATCAAAGTAAGGTTATTACCCTTTGGATTAAACCCACTTGAGTAAATAGCTTATTTTGGCATGAATGAGGGACGTTCCATTTCACCTCTACCCATATTCAATGGGACGAATTACACATATTGGAAAACATGAATACATATTTTTCTCATCTCTTTGGACTTTGATTTATGGAATATAGTTGAGAACGGATTTGAAAAATCTTCCAAACTAATGAATGAGTTAAATAATTTAGAAAGGAAGAATTTTTCTCTAAATGCAAAGGTTATGAATGCCTTATTTTGTGTACTTGATAAAAATGAGTTAGATCATGTTTTTATTTGCGAATCAACTTTTGATATTTGGCACATACTAGAAATCACATATGAGGGGACTAGTAAAGTAAAAGAATTAAAGATAAATATTCTAGTTCATAACTATGAGTTATTTCGGATGAAACCAAGCGAGTCTATTGGAGACATATACACCCATTTCACGGATATCGTCAATGGACTTAAAACACTTGAAAAATATTTTTTGAATTTTAAACTTATAAGATTTTACGATCTTTGCCTAAAAAGTGGGATCCTAAAGTAATCGCTATTCAAGAGGCCAAAGATTTGAATAACCTGCCTCTTGAAGAATTGATGGGCTCCCTTATGACTTATGAACTAAACTGTAAAGCACATGATGAGCTTGATGAACCCCTTCCAACGAACAGGAAGGATGTAGCACTTCAAACAATGAATGACTCCTCGAGTGATCAAGATCATGACATTGCACTTCTGTCAAGAAATTTTAAAAAATTTATACAAAGAAACAAAAATTATAAAAATAAAACTGGACCAAAGAAAAATAATATTATTTGCTATGAATGCAAAAAACCGGGACACTTCAAAAGTGAATGTCCTCAACTGAAGAAGAAATTGACGCTCAAAAGGAAAGCACTCTTGGCCACTTGGGATGATTCAGGTTCCTCGGAGGAAGAAGACCAATCTAAAGAAGAGGTGGCTAACTATGCCTTAATGGCATTTGAAGATGAGGTTAGTGAATCTTTAGATATTTTATTTTCTGAATTATTAAGCATGTTTCATGATTCATTCAATAAGTTTAGGAAACTTGGCAAATCTTTTAAGATGTTTAAAGTTGATCATGATTTGTTAGTTAAAAGATTTGATGAAATGCATGACTCCTTAGTATCATATAAACTATGCTTGAAATGCGAAATGGTAGATAAAGTTAAAGAAGAAAATTGCATGCTTAGAACTACACTTGAGAAATTTGAGATAGGGAATAAATCCCTAAATATGATCCTTACCAATAATGGTCATATTAACAATAAACATGGCATAGGATTTGTTGGAAGTATTCAGCAAAAGTCAATCATCTTTGTAAGAGGACCTACATTCAATATGCCACTAAGAATTAAGTGTAACTTTTATGGTAAATTAGGACATAAGCAAACAAATACCTTTTTAGAAAATATACTCCTCATTATCTTGTATGGGTTCCAAAGAGAACTCTATACAATGAAAATTAGTTAGAAAATAAAGATAAAAATCTTTATGAAGGACCCAATGTAAAATGAGTACCTAAACCAAATATATCTTTCATGTAGATTCACTTCAAAATTAAAACTAGGAGCTCTGAATAATGATTTAGATGTCAATATATATAACTTAAGATCTAATACTCTTTCAAGCTCACTAGCTTAAATATCAATAAAATTATTAAAAATAAATAAAAATAAATTTTCATTATGTTTGATCTTGATGATACATGACCCTTGCATACTTTAATTAGAACAAAGAAAGGTTAGTAAATGTCATATGTATAAAAGGAAGATTTTGATGATTGTAGTGACTTATGTGATTGTATTGACTTGTGTTGATAAGTTGTATTGTTTTTACAAAAATCAATATAAAATCATATTTCTTTAAAAAAAATTTCTTAATATTATGATGGAATTGTTCAACATAGAAAAACTATTGTTTTGTGTTTGAAAATTATATTATTGTGATGACTTCATGTGAAAAGGAGTTTCTTAATATCTTAATTAATGATGCATTAGTGAATCCTATAAAAAATCACTAAAATTTTGGAGGAATCTTGATGATTAAAGTGAAGTTAAATGCATTGATCTGAGCTACTGCACGTATATATTATTTTGGTTAGAAAATCAAAACAAAAAAAAGGATAAATAAACTTATTAAACAAAATCATGTCTTTTAGATTTGAATTTTTAATGACATAATATCTCTTATACTTTTTGGCATAAATTGAACATGGATGAAAAGAAATTATGCAATCATATTTCTTTTTTGATAATAACAAAAGTTAGGAGATAAATTTTTTAATATGATTAGAAACAAATGTTAAATGATGAACAAGTGCTTAGAAGAAAATTAGAATTTTTTAAATGCATACTAAATATTGGGTTTACAATTTAAGCTTAATCTACTATCATTTTATTTTCTTTTGGAATTTATGATAATAATTATCAAAATCTACATGAGATATAATTTGCTTGATTTGCTACCTTGTTTTAAATTTTCATAAGATAAATTAAATTGCATAGGTAGCTCTTGATTTTTTCTTAGATTTTGGAATCCAAATCTATAAAATTAAGTATTTTTATGATGTTTTTCACTTCTCTACCTTGATTCTAACTTCGTATTCACACAAAGTAGAGAAAGAAAATCACTAGCATTTCAAGAGACTAATAAGTCTATTAATTATATTTTGAATCTCTTGAAAGTGATTTTGATGATTTTGAAATTAAATGACATCATGATTTTGATTTCTTGGAATTATAACTTAAAATATTTTATGAATCAAAATATTTTGTTATATATTTTTGTATTATTTAAAAGGAGATTTTTATATAAATCATGAACTTGACAACTTCAGATTTCTTATGGATACATCAAGAGATTTTATTTTAATTATTTCTCCTATAAATTTGTCTCTTGATATTCACAATTTGCCTTCATGAATTATACATCTCATCACTATGTTAATCTTTCATGATATATTTCATGTGATGATATTGAAAAATGGTGAAATGAAAAAAGTTTTACACTATTGCAACCACCCCCTCTTTTTGACAATGACAAAGGGGGAACAAAATTTGTTAGCTTGTAAAATTGCAAGCTTGAATAATGCAAAGGAAGCAAGAATTTGCTAACTTGCAATTCCCAAAAGAGAAGAAAGAACTTACTAGATTTATTTATTATATTTTCTTAAAATTTATATGAGAAAAATATGTTAAGCTCATATTCGAATTTTATATATCTACAAGATTGAGGTTGAGACCTAGAAATGCTAAATCATAAAAATATATAAATTATCAATCTAGATTTCATGAGATTAAGCTTTTTGTGATAACATTTTTGAAAACTTTCTCTATGATTTGGTATCTTATTGTTTTTAAAAACTTGCATGAAGATGTGTCACATTTGAAATTTATATCAAGAGATAACTTTTGCTATATTTGAAATACATAAGTAATCTTTAAATCTCTTTAACTTTTGAGCTCATCTTAATATTGCTTTTAAAATTTATTAAGAAATCTTCTCATGATGAAATGATTCAACAACACCTCACCTATTTCTCTCCTTATTAATTATAAAAGATATGGTTGATGACTAGAGATTAATTTTTAAATATATTAATTTTATTGAGAAATGTATTCTTAATGACTTAAAAATTTTCTATGCTCAATGACTTAAAAATCTTCTATGCACTATAACTTGAAATTTTCTATGACTTGAAATTTTCTATGCTTATTGATTTGAAAATTTTTTATGCTTGATGATTTAAAGAAAAATTCTTAAATATTTTCAACTTCATGACAATCCTTGAAAATTCTTGATAAGTTGAAAGTTTTAAAAAGTAAATCTTTGTTATACTTGAAAGTTTATATGTTTGAAATGCTTATTGTTTTGATTTACTTGAATTCAAGAGGATGTGACTCTCTTGAATTTAAGTCTTCTATATTAATGCATATATTAAGGGTGAGTAATGTTATCATGTGTTTTTGAAATCATTAGCTCTATATTTTACCTTTTTGTTGATGACAAATGGGGAGAAATATATATTGATAACACATGACATTGAAAAATATTCATTGATAAAAATTGATGATATAACTTCGATATTTTAAATTCATGATTTGATGACTTGATGCAAATTTGTGTTGAAATTTACATTGAATGATTAATTGTTTGAATTTAAGAGTGAGTGCATCTCTTAAATTTAAGTGGTATGGTTTTAGGGGAGTTAGGCTTAACTCCTATCATAAGAAAGGGGGAGATTGTTGAATCTTGGATCTTGATGATGAAATCAATTGATGGATTATTGATCTAACAGGATTGTTAGAGTTGATTGATACAAGATTAATTACAATAGAAGGATTATTATAATTAGGGTTGGTCAAGGTTAAGTCCATGCATCAAGTCGATGTGTTTGGGAACTCGCTAGGAGTATGTCGGAAGCTCGCCGAGGTTATCGGGAGTTTGCCAGGATAGCGTAAGGGAGTTCACCAAAAGAAGACCAAGACTCATCGGAAGATTATCGAGGGTAGCCGAAAAGCTTATCGGGAGTCGGGATGGTCTTGTAATGGATATTTTGGTAATTATAATTATATTTAATTAAGTCATAATTAGCATCATGCAAGTTTAACTATGGCAGGATCAATAAAGTTACAACCAGATGATGGGCCAAGATACAGCCTAGGTATCGGGCCGAGTTCGGACGATGCGGTGGGATCTCGTAGGAAGTTCGCTAGGAGATTCGCCGAAGGAATCGGGAAACTCGCTAGGAACACGAAGGGAGATCGCCGAAAAGAAGACCGGAGGACTTGCCGGAGGTTGCTAGAGTATGTGTGCGTTAGGCCTTAATTTGGCTTAACTGGTCATTAAGCATTGTAATTATTGAGTCGTAGTTAGGGTTAGAGTCCTAATTGAGTTGGATTTAGAAGGAATCCAAATCAACTCAATGAGGTAACCGGATCCACTATTGGGTTTGGTTGAGCTCAGGTTAAGCTCAATCAGTTGACCAAAGAGTTGGTTAACATAAAAGTCAAGCCGAAATTCGAAAAGTGGAGGGAATCACTTTTGCAAAAATTCTGACAGGTAAATTGCTAATGAGCGATGGTTGGACCACTAGTACTATAGAATCCGAGTGACATCCAGTACATGTCGGTGGGTAAACCGCCAAGATGGTGGTTGGACCGCCTGCATACGACACGGCGATGACCAGCGGTGACACGGTAAACCACCGAATGGTAAACCGCCTGCACGATTTTTTCGGGAATGTTTGATTTTTGGCTCCAAAAATATGAAGCTACTTAGGGTCTATAAATATCCAAGTATTCTTACATTCACCAACAACTCTTTTGAGTAATTAAATTCTATGAAAAAGAAAGTATATATGATTTGTAAGAAAAAGAAAAGGGAAGGGAGAGAGTTTAGAGATAGTAACTTTTTAAGTCTCCCTTATAAGCAAGTATAAGGGTTTGATCTTCACCCAAAGAAGATTGGTAGTGGATATCGGTGTGCCTTAAGAAGGAGGACTCGGAAGTGGACGTAGGCCGTTAGCGCTGAACCACTATAAAATTATAAGTATGTTATACTTGCATTGCTTGAATGTTGCTAAATTGATGCTTCCAACTTAACTAAACTCCTTGAAAGCAAGACAATAAGTTCTTTTCTTTAAACGTGATTATCTTTTTGGCTTCTTACTTTTAATCACTCACTTGTTTTATTAAAAATGAAAGCTTCAGATTTCCTATTCTATCTTATTCGAAAAGCTTTTGTTTTAGAAAGAAAAAATCTTAGCTTGAACTAATTCACACCCTACACCACCCCCCCCCACTCCCCCTCTCTTAGTGCCAATTGATCATAACACCTCTCTGAGGCCTTGTAGCAACACCTACATAGCGTCTTCATCAACCCCGACCTAGATTGTTAGCGTCGTCTCGGTTGCATGATTGTTAGCCCCATCTATGTCACCCTCAGGTCACGGGAAAGGCATTTCTTCCTCTTCCTTGCTCTTCTCCTTCTTCCCTAATCTTCTCCCTTCCCACTTCCTCTACTGGTACCATGCCTTTGCCGGAGACGACGTTGCCAGTTTCTTCTTCTAGTAATGTGCCTTCTAGGCATCTTCGGCCCTTCCAACCTTGTCACCATTATGGCGTCTCCTCTACCTGGTAGAATCTACACCCCGACGCTCTATTCTAGTGCACACCCCGACTGCATGATCGCTGCTTTTCTTAATCGCACAGTAGCAATTACAACTATCAATGATCATCCATTCTTCCATTATTCCAGTACTCGACTTCCTTCCTCGATTGTTGCCAGTAGCGATCGTAACCGCGTGACCACAATTGCTAGTGCCCTCCCGCCACTGCCTTCCTCTACAACCCTCCGCTGTTGCCTCTCAACATTGCTACTTGCATGATGCTGCCAGCCTCAACCACAACAATTACTCATTGCCATCCCCCTCCTCTATCGTCGCCTGTAGAGACCATAACCGAGCGGCCATGATCACTAGTGCTCTTTCATCATTGCCTTCCTCTACAACTCTCCATCGCTGCCTCTCAGCCCTAGGCAGCAGTAGTAAACCTTCGATGACCTTGACTCTAATAATAAACATTGTAGGTTCCTTGCTGCTAATGATCTCTTCTATTGTAGTCGAAGTAATTCCTTCCACGGTAACCGCAACAAACAACACAGATCTCTTGTTGCCAACCACATTGGTAGCCACCATCATCCACCACCTTTGCTGACCACTAGCTGCTTTCGATGCAATTGTGAGATAACCATCGCTCAATCCCGTTGCAATTACACCAAATAGGAAAGTGCTGATGTTCTTAACCTAACATTAGAAATAGGAATTGGGTATTATAGATCTGCGGTTTTACGCAATAGCTACTGACAACTCAATAAAAGCCCAACTAGAAGCTTTGGAAACTAAAATTGAGAACCAACTATAGGAAACTCTTAATGAATTTAAAAGGAGCTTATTGGAGTGCTTCGACAAGTTTCAGTAAGATGAAAGTTCAAACCGATCTAGAGATATAGGAATAAGACACCAGGAACGTGACACAAGTTACCCACACATTAAGGTAGATTTTTTAAGATGGGAAGATGAGGATCTAACCAATTGGATCTCAAGGGTAGAAAATTATTTTCGCTTTCACAGAACTTCGAAAAAAATTCAAGGTAAAAGTAGTTTCAATCCAACTAGATGTAGATGCAATCCAATGGTATGATCGATATGAAACCTATCATGGGATTCCTTTATGGGAATAATTCAAGAGAGGATATCTTGTTTGCTTTGGACCCTCAGAGTATGAGAATGTTGATGGGTAGCTTGTCAAAATCTGTAAAACCTCTATAGTGCTAGAATATCATAGCTAATTTGAATATCATAGCTAATTATTCTTAAAAATATTTTTATCCTATCAATCTTCAACAAAAAGATAAAATGATATTATTACTGTTGAATCTCTTACAAAATGAATTAGAGAACTTTAGGTATTTTCTTCTGAAAAACAAACTATGTTGCCTTCATTAAAATTTTTTTAAAAATAATTTTTGATGATTACTTTAGATATGTTTACATTCTTTTTAAAAGAGATTAATGAATTTATCAAACTTTATTTTGATTTTGATGATTTGGAATTTAAATCATGGCCTTGAAATCTTGGAAATTATAATATGAGATCTTTATATAAACCAAGATTGTTTACTAAGATTCATTTCCTTTATTAAAGAGAAGTTTATAAATAAATTATAAGTTTATCTCTTTATAACTATAACATGAATCTTTCGATAAACAATGATCTTAATGATTTAAAATCACAGATATAAATTGAGATCCTTTATTTCCATATCTCATCTTACAAAATCATGATATTAATTTCTTGATATTTATAACTTGATTTTACTTACAAAATCGATCTCTTAAAATTTCTTATGATACTTAAGAGGAGAGATGTCAAATTGAATCATGACCTTTAGTATGTACAATTTGATATCTTTCATGTCATGATTTATAACTCTCTTATATTCATGAATGACATATTCTATTACCTTGAGATTTTTTTTACTAGTCATTATGATATTAAAATTTGGTACTATTGTATTTTAACTATTATTTTGACAATAACCAATGGAGAGACAAAAATGATATTTTACAATAACAAAATTAAATACGTAGATTATGAAAAACCTTCATTGGGTGAGGAGTGATTCGCTAAAAAGAAAATTAGAAATTTTAAATATATGAGATTAGCGTGATTGGATTTCTATTTTACTTGAAATTTTGAATACACAAGATTTCTTAATTACTTATGGTGAAATTCACAAACAATAAGGAAGTACAAATTTATTAATTTAAATTTGAGCATAATTAAAGATTTGATTTTATAGCATGATCTCCTTGTACTTTTGAGCATAATTTGAATACGGATGTTTAAGAAGAAATTATATCATCATATTTCCTTCTTGACAATGACTAAAAAAGAAAATAATAGTTTCAATATGATTAGAAGAAAATTGGATACGATGAATCTTATAACATTTAATGAGGAACAATTGCTTAGAAGAAAATTAGAATTTTCTAAATGCATGCAATATGCATGATTTATAATTTAAGCTTTATTAACTATCATGTTTTCTTTTTGAATTCTTGACCTTTACAAATTGAGTATCTTATCGAAATTTACATGAGATGATCTTCAAAATACATGATTTACTTGATTTGCTACTTTTGCTTGAAATTTATATAAGATGAATTTAAATGCATAAGTAGCTCTTCTTTCTTCTTGGATTTCTCAAATTTTTGGGCTCACCTTTCAAAAATGATTTACCTTGGTATTGACATTCCAAGTTCCTTTTGTGATAATATTTTTATCATTTCTCAAACATCATTTTAATTTATGATGAATATCTAACAAAGAAAAATATGTGATATGAACTTTTATGATGCTTGATATAAATTCTATTTTTGTGATGATGTTTTTAACTCCCCTCCATTGTTTCTACTTTCTTATTTACAAAAGGGAGAAAAATTTTCATGAGAAAATTAGATTTTTATCCTATTTCACTAAGGGGGAGCAATGGAAAATTTATTTTGTAAAAATATGAAAACTTTGACACATGATGACCTTATGTATCATAAAATTACTTGCTTGTTATTTCACCTCCTTTTGATGATGACAAAGTGGGAGAAATAGCAAATTGATGACACAAAAATGATACATGCATGTCAAAAGAAGAAAAAAAATTTATGAGAAAATTATTGACATGTGCCTTGAAATCATTTGCTCTAATATTTCACCTTTTTGTTGATGATAAAGGGAGAGAAATAATATATTGATAACATATGCAGAAAAATAAAAAATAGATATTTCTCCTATTTTTGTTGATAAATGAAGGGGGAGAAATAATTGATTACTTAAGGAAGAGAACTTCAACTTAATGTATGATTGATGCATAATTCATGTTATATAGTTTGAAATTTTGATGATTCATGATTGGTTAAGATAAATATATTGTATTATGAATGATTTGATGATTTTGAAATTCATGATATATTATTCTAAAATTTGATAAATAGATGTTGTGATACTTGAATTCAAGAGTGGTTGGTTCTCTTGAATTTAAGTTTTTCTTATTTGAATCATGGCATAGATGTAGAGGGAGTAAGGTTTAACTCTCATCATCAATTGATTGTTATCATCAAAAAGGGGGAGATTGTTGATTCTCGAATTTTGATGATAAAATCAATCGATAGGTTATTAATGTAATATATGTGTTAGAGATGATGATGCAAGACTAACTATGACAGAGAAAGAAAGTTACAATCAGATGTTGGGCTAAAGTCAAGTCCGGGGCATCAGGTCGGGGTTCGAACGATGCAGTGAGAACTCATCGAGAGACTCACCGAGAGCTTACCGAAGGTATTAGAAGCTTGCTGGGAGTTTGTCGAGAGCTTACCGAAGGGATCGGAGGCTTGCCAAGAGTTTGTTGGAAGCTTGTCGAAGGTATCAGAAGCTTGTTGGGAGTTCGTCATGGGCTTGCCAAAGGTGATCGGGAGCTTGCCAGGATGGTGTCGAGAGTTCACCGGAAGAAGACCAAGAAACTCATCGGAAGATCATCGGGGGTTGCCCAAAAGCTTGCCGAGAGTCAGGAGGGTCTTGTTAGACTTGATGGTCACATTGATTGTAATTAATTAAGTCATAGTTAGCATCAGTTAAAGTTGAGTCCTACTTGAGTTAGATTTGGAAGGGATCCAAATTAACTCAAGTGAAGCAAACTAGTTCCACTATGGGGTTTAGATTGAGCCCAGGTCGAGCTCAATTGGTTGTCCTGGAAATTGGTCAATAGGAGGGATAAGTCGGGATTGGAAAAGTGAAGGCAATCACTTTTTTGAAAATCCTGATGGTAGTATCGCAGGCAAGCAACGGTACCCAGGAATCTGGGCAGTAGGCGACGGTTGTATCGCTCAGGTCGGCGGTTGTATCACCCAAGCTGAGGGTTTGTCACGGATGATCATCACTTAATCGTAACACCTTCGCTCAATGGACTGTCCGTTGCTTTTGCTTACTTGTATAGATGTTTGGCAGCCTGCTTTGCCTTATTTTTAAGTGTTTTTACATAAGAAATGCAAGTAGAATAAGTTTGGAATGCTATAGAACGATCGTTCAGTGTGTAGAACAAAATAGCCCAAAACTACCCAATTTTGGGCCATTTTTGTATGCTGCGACAAGCTTTTTGAGTGGCACGGAATGTCAATTATCTCAGTCCTCTGGAACCCTCTAGGTGGCACAGGGCTAGATAGGGCTTCGGGATAGTAGTTGGGCATGAGCATTCAAAATAAGTTGAAGTGTTTTGCATTCGACACTCTTGAGAACCATCATTTGTGGACTTGCAACCGTTCTTACAGCTCTCTAAAGTCCTGTTTCACTCTCTTTCTCTCTTTTTCTATTGCACTCATGGTATTCGATGAATTGCTTATAAGAGCTGCCCTCTTTGTCAGACATCGGGACTTGTCCATTATTCGTCTTTAAAACTAATCAATTTCTCCTTTTGTAGGTCCTTTGGGACTGGCACGAGGTTGCAAGTGGGCTGATCCTTTGCGGACAAATACACTTCGGTGTTTTCATGACTTAGGAAATTTTAGCTAAGTCTGGAATTGTGGGCAAAGGTTGCTTCGTAACTTAGGCAATCCCAGCTAAGTCTTCAAAGTTGCTGCTAAGGTGCCACATGGCTTAGGCAAATTCAGCTAAGTCCATGACATTGTGGTATCAAAGTAGGTAAGCAATTCAAACAAGCAAGCAAAGAGAATTCACAAGCTCGCCATGGCGAATCATCATGGTGAATCAAGCAAGATGGGGCAAGTCGAACCTTTGCCCCAAGCAGCCGTAGGTTGACTGCAAGTGCAAACTCGTTCGTAAACTGCTGGAGCGGCTTATAAGGAGCGTGGTAGTGAATAAGATGAGCATGAAGTTGGGTACTCTCCATAAGCGAAAGAGGCATAATCTGGTATGCCAACTGGGAAAAGAAGCCACAAAGAGAGACTTTCAATGGTGGAAACTCACATCGATGTTCTTGAAGTGAGCTTAGAGAAACTCTACTAAGGCCAAGGAAGGCTCCTTGGGATATAGAACTCACAGGAAGAAGCTGAATCTCGGATCAACAAGGTCGAGTCCCTAATCGATCGATTGACGGAGGACACCAAAGGCTCTGTACGACATCTATATGAAGTTATAGTGGAACTCACAGCCAAAGTGACGTTGCTACTAGAACTCTTAATGCGGGAGGGAACAACACCCATGCTGCACCACCATAAAACTTCAGGGCACTAGAGCCGCATTGCTATGGGGTGCTAAAGATGCCAAAGAGCTCGAGAATTTCCTATTCAACATAGAACAGTATTTTTGTGCTACGAGACTCAATTCGGAGGAAACCAAAGTTTCTATCATAACCATGTATTTGGATGGAGATGCAAAACTTTGGTGGCGAACCCGTTGGAAAGAGATCCAGCAAGGTCAATATCGAGTGGATATATGGGAAGACTTAAAGCGTGAGTTGAGAACTCAGTTTTTGCTCGAGAAAATAAAGTTTGTTGCAAGAAGGAAACTGAGACAACTCCACCAAAGTACTTCCATCTGAGACTATGTGAAGCAATTTTTGGTACTGATGTTAGATATACAAGACATGTCCAAAAAGGACAAACTATTCAGCTTCCTCGATGGCTTAAAGTCATGGGCACAACAAGAACTAAATCGAAGGAATGTCACCAACATAGTCAGGGCAATTGCAGCTACAGAAAGGCAAACTGATTTCGTTTCTTCAAAGGACTTCGGAAAGAAGAAACAATCCTCAAGAAATTGCCCAGCAAAATACTCTCGTGCAAAGGAGTCCAGGGGTGAACAGTAGAAAAAGAGCTTCCACAAGGGACCAAGCTCGAAATGCAAAGCCCCGAAATCTGGCGGATGCTTCTTGTGCGAAGGACCGTACATGGTGAGGGAGTGCCCGCAAAAGCAGATACTCAATGCTTTAATGACATCAATACAAGTCGGACAAGGGTAAAGCTATCGCCCTTAATTCGAGCAGTTCTGAATCCAGCAGCGATGATGAGGAGTCGCAAGGACCCCAAATAGGAGTAATGCGCTTGTTGAATGCATTGCGGGGTCAAGTGGGGGAGAACGCAAAGTTAAACCCGTCAAAGGTAGTGAGCAATGAGCTGATGTATGTGGATATCAAACTAAATGGCTGAACAACTTGAGCAATGGTGGACACAGGTGCTACCCATAATTTTATTGTCGATTATGAAGCAAAGCGACTTCGACTTATCTTGGAGAAGAACCCAAATCATATGAAGGCTATAAACTTAGAGGCTTAGTGGATCTACGGACTAGAAAAGGGGTTCCCTATCAAGATTGGAACGTGGGAACCAAGATTGGAACGTGGAGCAAATGCACAAACATGATGGCGGTGCCATTAGATGACTTCCAAGTGATTCTTGGAATGGAGTTCATGAACACGATGAAGTTGGTACCGATGTCATTCCTAAACTCTCTATGTCTAATAGGAGGCGAAGACCCCTGCGTGGTTCCAGTCTCTCGAGGAGGAACCAAGGACCTATAGCAAATATCGACATTACAATTGAAGAAAGGGGTACAAAAAGGTGAATTAACTTTTGTGGCTGCTGTGAAGCTAGAGCCACTTGACTAGGAGGCCATTCATGAACCTGCTACAGTGGTGAACATTCTAAAAGAGTTCACAGACATCATGCCACGTGAGTTGCTGAAGACTCTGCCTCCACGCAGAGGCGTGGATCATAATATCAAATTGGAGCCTAGAGTTAAGCCTCCAGCGAGACCACTATACCACATGGCCCCTCCAGAGTTGGCAGAACTAAGGAAGCAATTAGATGAACTGTTAATCGGTGGTCTCATTCACAGTTCAAAAGCACCATTCGGAGCTCTAGTCCTCTTCTAGAAGAAACAAGATGAGAGCCTTTGATTATGCATCGATTATCGAGCCCTAAATAAGGTGATGGTAAAGAACAAGTATCACATCCCACTCATTGCAGACTTGTTTGACCAACTGGTAAGGCAAAGTACTTCTCTAAACTCAAACTTCGGTCGGGGTACTAGCAGGTGCACATTACAGATGGCGATGAAGCAAAGACTACCTATATCACTAGGCACGGAGCATTCAATTTCTAGTGATGCATTTTAGCTTAACCAATGCTCCGACCATATTTTGTACTCCAATGAATCAGCTTTTCAAGGAGTATTTGTACAAGTTTATAGTTGTCTACTTAGACGATATCGTCGTCTATAGCCAGACGCTCGAGGAGCATATTGAGCACCTTCGAATTATCTTAAGAGTTCTCAGGGAGAACACATTATTTGTGAAGAGGAAGAAGTGCAACTTTGCGCAGACAAAAATTATGTTCTTGGGGCATCGAATTGGTGGTGGTTCTATTTGAATGGACAAGTCAAAGGTGCAAGCTATGGCAGAATGGCGAATACCAAAGAAGGTACCTAAGCTGAGATCCTTCCTTGGTTTTGTCAACTATTATCAGCTTCATCACTGGATTTTCAAAGCGCGCGGCTCCACCGATAGAGTTGCTAAAGAAGGAGCAGTCTCGGAGATGGTCGGACAAGTGTCAAACAACTTTCCAAGACCTAAAGACTGCTGTGTTGGAGGAACTAGTACTCAGATTGCCAGACTATAGAAAGTCTTTT
Source organism: Ensete glaucum (assembly GCA_021527575.1). Classification (NCBI taxonomy): domain Eukaryota; kingdom Viridiplantae; phylum Streptophyta; class Magnoliopsida; order Zingiberales; family Musaceae; genus Ensete; species Ensete glaucum. Next base: position 13,968,363 of record CM038554.1, on the reverse strand, counting down.
GAAGTCCATACAGATGCTTCTGACTTCGCTATTGAGGGACTACTTATGCAAGAGAGTCATCCAGTGGCCTACGAGAGTCGTAAGCTCAACAAGACTAAGCGACAATATCCAATGTATGAGAAGGAGATGATAGTGGTGGTCCAATCTACAGGTCTGGCGACACTACCTTTTGGGAGCACTATTCGTGCTAAGAATGGACAATATCACATTAAGTTACTTACAGACTCAAAAGAAGCTCTCCCGGAAACAAGCACGATGGCAGGACTTCTTGGCCGAGTTAGACATGATAATGGAGTATAAGCCTAAAAAGACAAATGTCATAGCCGATGCATTGAGCCAAAAAGTTGAATTGGTGAATACTATACAGTTAGAAGGTGGAGGCCAAGCAAGTCAGTTACACTCCAACTTTCTTTCTAGGATCAGGGATGGACTGTACAGTGATCCTTAAGTAGTAACCCTGATGTAACTCATCAAAGAGGTTAAGGCACGACGGTTTTAGGTCTAGGAGGGGCTTATCTACACCAAAGGGAATATAGTTTATATTCCACGAGCAGATAATTTGAGGCGTGAACTCTTAATAGAGTGTTACGACTCCCTTTGGGCAGGACATCCGGGCATTCATCAAACCATGACTCTTATGGAAAGGGCCTTATATTGGCCGAAGATGGGGACAGATGTCGAGGATTATGTTCGAACATACCTTACTTGCCGATAGGATAAGGTAGAGCAGCGGAAGCTGGTAGGGGTTGGGAGAGTATTTCCTTCGACTTCATATTAAGCTTGCCCGCAATAGAGGGACTTGGATCGATACTCATGGTTGTCGATCAATTTTCGAAGTATGCAATGTTCATCATTGCACCCCTACATTGTTCAGTAGAGGAGGTGGCCAAATTGATGATGAAGAATGTGGTGAAGTATTGGGGAGTCCCACACAACATCATCAGTGATCGAGATTCTTAGTTCTTGGGATGATTCTGGACCGAGCTATTCAAGATGTTGGATTCAAAGTTATACTTCTCCACAAGCCTCCACCTCTAAACGGATGGTCAAACAAAAAGAATCAACTCGCTCTTGGAGTAATATCTCCGGCACTACGTGAGTGCCAACCAATGAGATTGGGTAAAGCTATTGGACATAGCCCAATTCTCTTACAACTTGCAATGAAGCTCTTCATCCAACAAAAGCCCCTTCAAAATTATCATAAGACAATAAATGTTGACTCCTCACACATTGGCTATTGGTTATACGGGGAGTAGTCTGTTAGTATATCACTTTACAAAGGAATGACATCGAAATGTAGACTTGGGAAGGCGATCATAGGAGTTTAAAGTTGGTGACTTGGTGTTGGTGAAGCTCCAACCAGCATCACTCCAGTTCTTTAGGCACAAAGTGCACAAAGGATTGGTGTACAAGTATGAAGGACTATTCCCAATTATCAGCAGGGTAGACAATGTCTCTTACAAGTTGCAACTGTCGGCATGGCTCATAATTCACAATGTCTTCCATACAAGAAACTTGAAAGCCTACCATTCAAATCCATAAGATGCTTCATGAAATATTTCAACTCGACTACCTCCAATCAGAGCCTCCTATGAGAAGCGAGTTGAGACTATACTGGTTGATCAAAAGACTAAGCTAATCAATGGAGCAGAATAAATAGAGTACTTGGTGAAGTGGTAGAAGCTTCCTCGAACAAAAGCTAGTTGGGAGCCAGAAGATGCCTTACGACATGAAGAAGCCCACTTTAAAGCCTACCAATAAGCGTCGACGAGGATGTCGATAGTTTAATTGGGGGAGAATATCACGGACAGTCGTCACTCAATCATAACACCTTCGCTCAACAGACCATCTATCAATTTTGCTTACTTGTATAGATATTTGGCAGCCTGTTTTACCTTATTTTAAAGTATTTTTGCTTAGGAAATACAGGTAGAATCGGTCTGAAATAGTACAGAACGATCGTTTAGTGTACAGAACCAAAACAGCCCAAAATTGCTGAGTTTTAGGCCATTTTCAAGTGCTATGGAAAGCTTTATGAGCGATACAAAATGTTAGCTATCTCAGCCCTCTAGAACCCCCTCGGGCGGCATAGGGTTGGATGAGGCTTCGGAATAGTAGTCGGGCGTGAGCATTCAAAACAAGTTGAAGTGTTTTGCATTTGACACCCTTGGGAATTGTTGTTTATGGACTTGCAACCATTCTTACAGCCCTCTAAACTCATGTTTCACTCTCTTCTCTCTTTTTTTGTTATACTTAAGGTGTTCCACGAATTGATTGTAAGAGCTGCCCTCTTTGCGAGATGTCGGGAATTATCCGTTGCTCAACTTCAAAACTAATCAATTTCTCCTTTTGCAGGTCCTTCAAGACCGACACGAGGTTGTAAGTGGGCTGACCCTTTATGGGCAAATACACTTTGACATTTTTATAACTTAAGAAATTTTAGCTAAGTTTGAAACTATGGGCAAAGGTTGCTTCATGACTTAGGCAATCCTAGCCAAGTTTTCAAAGTTGTCACTAGGGTGCCACATGGCTTAGGCAAATTCAGCTAAGTCTATGACAGGTTGGACCACCCAAGCTTGTAATTGTATTGTCCATACCCTATTTTCAGGGTAGCTTTCGGTGATTGTACTACCGGTGCCGGCGGTTGAACCATCTGTACCGGGATTTTTCGGGTGAGTTTGAATTTTGGCTCCATTCTACTGAAGTCAATTGGGGCATATAAATACCCTAAGTTTTTTTGCATTTAGCACAAGTTTTTGCACAACAATTGGGCTAGAAATTGTGTGAAAAATTGGGTGCTAAAAGTGTGTAAGAAAAAGAAAAGAGGAAAGGGAGTGAGCCAATTATTTTATTTCTTGAAAGCTTATAATGGTTTGGTCTTCACCAAAAGAAGATCAGTAGTGGACACTGATGGACCTCGAAAAAGAAGACTCGGGAGTGGATATAGGCCAGGTTGAGGCCGAACCACAATAAATTTGTGAATATTTCTCTACTTTATTGTTTTTTATTATACATGTTCTTATATAGAGCTTTCTTTTAGCATAATTATAACTTAGCTTCGTTCAATAGCTCATCGCTTACTTACTCAATGAAACGCTTCTGATTTTTGGTTTTGATTCTCATGAAAAATTTTAATTAATTTTTTACACTTGCACTAATTCAAAACCGCAACCTACCCCACCACCCCACACCACCCCCACCTCTCCCTCTTAGTGATGATTGATCCTAACAATACCGCCATCACCCAATTTTCTAGGTAGCTTTTGACGGTTGTACCGCTTGTACCCAAATTTTTCAGATATATTTGAATTTTAGCTCCATTTCAAAAGCCAATTGGGGTCCATAAATACCCCAAGTTTTCTTGCATTTAGCACAAGAATTCACACATCATTGGGCAAAAATATGTGAAAAAATAGTGTGCTAAAAGTGTGCAAAAATAGAAAACTGGGAAGGGAGTGAGCCAAGTGTTGTAACCTTTGTAAAAAAGTCTCTCTTGTAAGTTAAAAGCTTGTAAGGGTTTGGTCTTCAACTAAAGAAGATTGATAGTGGATACTAGTGGGCCTCGACGAAGAGGACTCGGGAAGTGGATGTAGGCCAAGATTGCAGCCGAACCACTATAATTGTGAGTGTTTCTCTCTTTTTCATTTTTAGTATTCAATAGCTAAATTGGAGTTTCTTGATCTTTAGTTTGAATTGCTTACATATTTAAAATTCCAAGAAACACTTTCCATCTCAATTTTATTTGAATGAAAGGTTTTCTTTAAATTGAGATTTCAGTAGGTGCACTAGTTCAACCCATCCCTCCGCCACCCCGCCAAACCACCCCCACCCCCTCTTAGTGTCAATTGATCCTGACAATTGGTATTAGGGCCATGTGCTACTCATTGGACTAAAAATCCAAGTGAGTAAATGACTTCATTTAGCATGAACGAGAGACATTCTATTGTAGGTCCTCCCATGTTAAATGAGATGGATTACACATATTGGAAAACTAGAATGTGTATTTTCTTGATTTTCATGGATTTTAATTTATGGCATATTATTGAAAACGGCTTTGAAAAATCTTCTAAGCTTATGAATGAATGGAATAAATTTGTTGTTGAATGTAAAGGCTATGAATGCCTTATTTTGTGTACTTAATAAAATAAATTTAATCAAGTTTCTATTTATGAAACTGCTTATGGTATTTAGCATACATTTGAAATCATACATGAAGGCACTAGTAAAGTTCAAAAATCTAAGATCAATATTTTAGTTCATAATTATGAATTATTTAGAATGAAATCAAGTGAGTCCATTGGAGACATGTATACCCATTTCACGAATGTCATCAATGGTCTTAAAACTCTTATTAAATATTTTTTCTAATTTTAAACTTGTTAGTAAAATATTAAGATCTCTTCTAAAAAAATTAGGATCCTAAAGTAACTGTAATCCAAGAGGCTAAAGATCTAAATAATCTTCCTCTTGAAGAACTTATTGGATCTCTTATAACTTATAAACTGAGTTGTAAAACTCATGATGAACTTGAAGAACCTCTTGAAAAAACAAGAAGGATTTGACACTAAGAACTAATGATGACTCCTCGAGTAAAACCTCGAGTGATGAGGATAATGACATTACACTATTATCCAAAAAATTTAAAAAAATATGAAAAAATAAAAATTATAGAAATAAAAATAAATCAAAGAAGGACAACATTGTATCTATTGAATGTAAGAAACCAGGACATTTCAGATATGAATGTCCTCAATTAAAGAAGAAGACATCACATAAGAAGAAGTCTCTTTCAGCAACATGGGATGACTCAGACTCATCAGATGAAGATGATCATAGCAAGGAAGAAGTATGCAACTATGCTCTCATGGCCAGCCATGATGAGGTAAGTCAGTCTTCAAATATTTCTTTTACTAAATTACTAAATATGTTTCATAAATTGTTTGTTGAGTTTAGAAAAATTAATAAGTCTTATAAGTTACTTAAGAAAGAACATGATTCTCTAGCTAGTAGATTTAATCAAATGTATGATATATTACCATCACACAATCCTTGCTCAAAATTTGAAATGCTAGAAGATGTTATAAAGAAAATATCATACTAAAAAAAATGTTAGAAAATTTTGAAATATGAAATAAATCCCTAAATATGATCCTTGTTGATAAGGATCATGTTAATAGAAAAAAGGGTATATATTTTGTTGGCAACACTCAACAAAAGCTAACCAATTTTGTTAAAGGACTCACTCTAAACTCGCCATCAAGAATTAAATATAATTTTTGTGAAAAATTAAGACATAAAGCCTACAAATGCTTATTTAGAGAACATGATCCACAAATTCAAACAACCAAAAACCATTAGATAAGATAGATAAAATTCTTCATATATGACCCAAAATAAAATGGGTACCTAAATCTTTCTTATAGGTATGTCACCAAATTATGGCTAGGAAATAGTAAATAACGATTTAACATTTCTTCAAGCTCACTAGCCTAAACAACGATGACTAAAATACATATTGAGAATTAAAATCATTAATGATTGATTATCTTAAAATAATTTTGATTGATGATGCATGACAAAGTATGTTAAAACCTAAATTGTTCCTAACAAAAATTATTTAAATTTACAAAGGGATTTTGATGATTTAGCATTAGTGTGAATGCAATATTGATTGAATTGGGTTATTTATTGCATATATATATTTAAATAATAATAATAATGGGAAAATGGTGTACTAGGGGTGGCACCACTCATTTAGTGGTTGGACCACTAGAATACACTCGGTTGAACCACTCAGTAGGCAGTTCCACTGATCGAAACTCTGCATATATAAACCCTACTTAGGTCCGATGGTGGCACCGACCCTAAACGCCTCCTCTCCTCTCTAAAACCCTCTCCACCCCTCCTTTCCTTTGCTTCTCCTCTAAAAACACTAGAGAAAGCTCTCTACTCATCAAAACCAAGGATCATTCCCCATCTCTAGAAGATCAAACTAAATGTAACTCTCAAAAACTTCTCTCTTAATCTATTTTTGTTCTTACACTTTTTCTTATATGTAGTTCAAGTGACCCTAGAAGATCTTTAAGAGACAAAGAAAAGAGGAGATTAGATGAAATCTATGATTCTATACTTTTTGATTCATATGAACATGCCTTAAAATTTTGAATCCTTAAGTTTAGGAGTGTCCATAAGGGAAAATATATTTATCTAGAAGACTTAAGAGATTTACAACTAATTCAATGGTTTGTAAACCTAGATGTCCTACCTATCTTTTAAATGAATGAACTCATTTACCCTAGACTTGTTAGATTATTTTATAATAACATACATATAGATGATAAAGATAAGATATCTACATATCTATTGGGGCATCGTATCGATATTATGGATGATCTAATTTGCAATCTCATAAGTATCAGTGAAAATGAAAGTGGTTGCTACTTTAGAGGACAATAGGACATGGATTCAATAGGAGTAACCTACTATGAAGCTCTAGGAACCATTTTTGGTAATCAAAATCTGGCTATTTTATCTAGAAGTTGTGAACACATACTACCCTTCAACATAAAGGTACTTCATCACATAGCAATCAATATTTTACTTCCAAACTAGTTTCACCATAATGAACTTAATCAAATGGAACTAGGCATCATGTATTAGATAATGAAAGAACATGATTATTATTTTGGATATCTCATAAGGCAAAACATGATTAAACTTTCTACTAAAGATATGATGCTTCCATATGGTGGATTAATAACTAGATTGATACATGTACATGACATAGCTATTCCACCAAATAAAGAAATTATAAAGTTAGATAGATATAATGTAACTAACAGAAACCTCTTAAGAAGATTAATGTGTTGGGAAACCTTAGCGGGTACATCACATGCACAGCGAAAATTAAAACAAAAATTAGTTTTTCACGTAGATTAAATCATCATACAAAATATTGGGGTTACGAGAAAAACACAAAAACCAATAGAATCATGATGTGTGAGAGATTAATTTTACCTAGGGCGATTATATATCCCTGTATTCTAAATCCAGATGGAGAAGATGAAGTAGGTCAAGCGTCCTCCTCTCTAGCAGTATCCACACAATAGATCTCTATAGCGAAACTCCTCCAATCTGATCTCGTAACTCTTGCACAGAGGGAGGGAGGAGAATATAAGGTGGTGGCTAAAGCTGCAGCCTATCAATAATAAGTCTCCCCTTCTATTTATAAAGAGCCACCAAAAACCCTAGGGCTCCTACCCTAGTAGGTATTGGATCTTCATCCAATAACCCACTAACCTTACATTATTGGATCTCTATCCAATAATCTCCTTAGGCCTCTAATTGGGCCTTAAGCAAGAAGCCCATCAATATAGGGTTTCATCTAATGAGGATAGGGGCTAATTAGATTTCCATCTAATCCTCTATTCGCTGAAGCATCCACCATATGTGTGTGACCCACTAAACTTGATACCAAGCTGGTCGGGAGTCGCTCATAACAGAACTCCTTCTGATATAGTGAATTACTATCCCCATAATAATTCACTTGACTCATCGACTATGGATCTACTAGGCCATTACGCCATAGTCCCTAGACGGTACAGGGGAATCAAATCCATTGGACATGTCTGTCCACAGTTACTGTGTATATATAATCTCTCATGCATCTAATATCCCAAAGATTGTATATTGGACATCGTACTATAAGGCTATATACAGAATTTTTCATAGTCTCGCTCTCTCAATCCGAATGACCCGCCAAGGATTTGTCTGAGCAAGCATATATGAGATATTCCTCTCGTGATACCAAGAGTGGATGATCCTCTATTGACACTCAATTGCCTTCATAAGATTGGTTATCAATCCTGATAACTAATTGTACCAAATCTGAAACTTTTCAAACCTATAAGTCTGGTGTCAAAGAAAGAAGTACTCATACAAGTTATCCTTGGTGTTTCAAGTCGAAGAACTAGATACACAACTGGGACTGTAGAATCTCTATTTGACATTAGGTATCATTAACCATACAGCATTCCATAAGCGGATCAATCAGTAAACTCATTCTCTAATGAGCACCTGTACTATATCCTTAGTATCTCCACACAAATGACTATGAGACCAACCACCTCCATTATATGGATGGGTATATAGTACACCAGTCTGTCCGGTTATCTCGATGTCCCTCTTGAGTAACCTATGATCGAAATTATTTAAGATATATGTTTAAAGGTAAATCAATTTCATTATCATGATCTCATCATGATCTGATTCTCATTACATAGAACTAAGAACATCACAATATATATGCAACAACTAATATAATGTGAGAATATGTCAATATTAATCATAAGCAAAAAGATCACATAGCATGTCATATATGCCATCACTCACGTGATTGGCTTGCAATGCACCTGTAACTAGCATAAGGTGCATTGAAAGAATAAAATTTATACTAGACTACCTAGGAGAACTGATCCTCCCTCACCTGAGCTTGAACTTCAGACACATATCCTTAGGGGAAGTCTATCTACTCCTAAGTCCTCTTGAGGCAACGCCCATAATGTACCCAGCACCTTCATGTTCTAACGATTCTATTGTAAATCGACTGGAATGAATTAAACTTTGTTAAGATCAATTAATAACTAAGATGCAACAAATCGATCGATAGCTTCATACTTTGTCTAGGCACTTTGGATTATCACCACCTGAATAATTATAGTACTAAGGAATAAATTGGTGGAACTTGATATATTATACTAATCACACTGTTATGATGTACTCTTTTATGACATGCCTCTATTTTATGACATATACTCTTGTTACCTAGAAGTACTTTTTAATGTTTTATGATGCATGCAATGCTTCATAATTGATTGATATTAGATATCACTTTATTAGGAATCATATGAATAATCAAGATATTTCTTTAGAATTTATTGACACTAAGCATCAACTAGCAGATATTTTTACAAAACCATTAAATGAAGAGTAATTTGATTTTATTAGTAGAGAGCTAAGTATGCTAAACCATTAAAATGCATGATTTTCTATTTTTCGGATTTATTTGCTACATTTTCTTGAAATTTACTTGAGATGATTTTAAATGCATGAGTAGCTCTTAGATTTTTTAATCTTCTTAGATTTCTTAGATTTTTGAGCTTATCTTCGAAATATTCTTTTCAAAATTTACTTCTATAAGATTGAGAGCTCTTCTTAATGATGTAATGTTTTCACAACTCCTCTCTTGTTTCTTTCCTTCTTATTCACAAAGAGGGGAAATTTTTTATGGCTCATATTCTATTTTACTAGGGGGAGCAATGACATATGTGTCTTGAAATTATTAGCTCTACATTTCACCTTTTTATTGATGACAAAGGAAGAGAAATGGATATTGATGACACATGCACTGAAAATTTTAAAATTGGCATTTCTCTTTATTTGTTGATAAATAAAGGGGAGAAATAATTAATGACTTAAGAGGACATTTTTAAATGTATGCCTGATGCATAATTTTAAAATTTATATTATATACTTTAAAAATATTTTATGAGTTGATGACTTGATAATTTAAAGCAAAATTTTTATTTAAATTAATATTATATCATTTTCGTAATTGATATATGAGTGTCTCATTGCATCATTTAAATATTGGTTGCTTGAAAAATCATCTCATGATACTTAAATTCAAGAATGTATGGTTCTCTTAAATTTAAGTTTACATTATTTGGTTTATGGCATGAAAATAGGGGGAGTTAAGGTTAACTCCCGTCATCAATTAATTGTCATCATCTAAAAGAGAGAGATTGTTGAATCTTAGATTTTGATAATGAAATTAATTGATGGGTGTTTAATCTAACATGTGTGTTAGAGAAAGTAATGCAAGATTAACTACGATGGAAAAAAGGAGTTACAACCAAATGTTGGACCAGGATTAAGTTTAGGCATCGGGCCAAGGTTCAGATGATACAGTGGGAGCTCGTTGGGAGTTCGCTGAAGGAATTAAGAAGCTTGCTAGGAACACACCGGGAGATCATCGGAAGAAGACTATATGACTCGCCACAAGAATGTCAAAGTTATTGGATTGCTGGGAGTTAGGTCGTTTATTAAGCTTACTGGTCCTGTATGGTTGTAATCAGTAAGTCATAATTAGGTTCGAGTCCTAATTGAGTTTAATTTGGAAAGAATCCAAATCAACTCAGTGTAAGGCAATTGGGTCTACTATAGGGATGGATTGAGCTCAGATTAAGCTCAATAGGTTGACCTGAGAATTGGTCAATGGAAGGTACAAGTCAGGATTGAAAAAGTGGAGGGAATCACTTTTTCGGGATTCTTGATAGTTCCATTGTCGGTGGGCAGTGATTGTACCACTCAGGTCAGTGATTGTACCATTGTCACCCAATTTTTTGGGCAGCATTCGATGGTTGTACCGCCCATACCCAGATTTTTTAAATACGTTTAAAATTTGACTCTATTTTTTACACCAATTGGGGTCTATAAATACCTACAAGTTTTCTTGCATTTAGCACAAGAATTCACACAAGTCATTAGGCAAAAATCTGTGAAAACAGGGTGTGCTAAAAGTGTGCAAGAAAAAGAAAAGGGGGAAGTGAGTGAGCTAAGTGTTGTAATCCTTATAAAAAGTCTCCCTTGTAAGTTTTAGAAGCTTGTAATGGTTTGGTCTTCACCCAAAGAAGATCGATAGTGGACACTATTGGGCCTCGACAAAGCAGACTTGGGAAGTGGACGTAGGCTAAGATTGTGGTCGAACCACTATAAATTGTGAGTGTTTCTCTCCTGTTCATTTTTAGCATTCATTAGCTAAATCAGAGTTTCTTGATCTTTCATTTGAATCGCTCACGTATTTAAAATTCCAAGAAATATTTTTTATCTTAATTTTATTTGAATAAAAAGTTTTCTTTAAACCGAGATTTCAGCAAGTGCAGTAACAAACACCCCTCCCCCACCCCCCCACCCCCCTTTCTTAATGTCAATTGATCGTAACAAATAAAATCCTAAGACATGTAATAAACCCTAAATCAATCGCCACCCACCTTGTTTGAAAAGGTTGACTAAGGTTAGAGAGGAGTCCTCATGTTGTGAGAGTCTCCTAGCCATCGCCCCGCCTATTAGGGAGGCCGGGTAGGGTTAGAGAGGGAGAATTCCATTTAATTAGGACTCTCTCTAGGGTTGATCAGTAGTTTAATTTAAGTAGGAGTCTTTTATAGCCATCGACCAAACCTTTGGTAGAAGTCAGCTAGGAATTAGGAGTTAGTTAGGAGATGAAGTCAATTAGAAGTAGGAGTCATATTAGGAGTTAGGGTTTTAAGACCCTATATAAACACTTGTAGCCATAACCTTTTATTCATGAATGAATCAATATTTCTTTAGCCTTGTGTCGAATACCTTGGAGGTGGGAACCCTTATAGTATTCCAAGAGGGTTGATCCCCTATAGAGATCAACTCCAAGCTTAGAATTCGCAAGGATTCTAACACTTGGTATCAGAGTAGCATTCCTTGGTGCTTCACTGCCCTTCCACAATCACCCATCATCTTTATCCAACCACCCAAGTAATTCCCACAATTGCTAAGATCATTGCCAACTTTGCCATCTTCACCATTGTCACAGATCACTCTGGCAGTTCCCACAAGAATTGCATCAAGTTCTAATAATCTACTTTACTACTGCTATAATTTAGTTATCCTAAATCTAAAATCCAAAAAAAAAGTGTTACTCAATTTTGCTGCACAAAGTTGTCGTCACAAAGTTACCATCTTTATGATAAAAGTTACATTACATATTTCAGCTGCATACCACTGTCCTATCTTTGATCGTGCTACCACTATTTTACTACCATATCTTCTACATATTTTACGATGACTTTAGCATTTCTCATCAGCGGATTTTCTTTGGATTTTGCGTAAAAATTCTTGATATAAGTCACTAAAACTTTTACATCCAAACTATTGAATTTTAGACATAAAAATATGTCGCAACACCTTCTTGTATGATAGGACCCCAATAGGGTTAAGTCCTACTCAACCAAGTAGCATCTAATAAAAACCCTATGAGATTGTAATAAATCTCACCTAGTCGCCTCTATCCGATAAAGAAGAGTGGCTAGGATTTATGTTTGGGGCCTTAGGACTTTTTAGTCGTCGCCCCCATTACTTGGCTAGTCATCTAGGGTTTCTAGTAGGGGCACATGGCTTGTGCAAACCCTTAGGCTGCCACCCCCTTTAACAGGGTAAGTTAGCTAGATGGAGGGTAAAAGGGGGAATTCATTTAGGAAGTAACCCCCTAGAGCTAGGGTTTGAAGCCATATATAAGCTTGTAGTGTCTACCTCTTTTGAATAAGCAAGATCAATCTTTAATTCAGCCTTGTGACCAACTACTAGGAGGGAGGAACCCCTATAGTATTACAAAGGTTGATCCCCCTCAAAGATCAAATCTCCATAGAATTCCTGAAGGGTTCTATCATTTAGTTACAGAGCAGCGATCACAACTTACACTAAATTCCTTGTTGTTATGCTATCAAAATTTCCTTGATCTAAATTGTCATTATTGCTGATATCTGAACTGAGATCTTGTTGTCAAATTCCTCCTCAAATCTCTCAATTTTTAGCTAAAAATTTTGTCGAGAAACTATTTTTTCTTTGGCAACAATTCTGATATGCGAGATAGCACCTATTGCAGCAAACTTTCACTGAATTCTATCAAAGCTTTGCTGTCATCCCTCACAGATCCGAAAGCCTTTTCCTAACCTTCATCTACCACTATCATAGCCCCAAAACCCTACCAAACCATAGCCCTAAACCGCATCTAAAGTAGCCACAAACAAGCCTATACCGTAGCCTATACTTCTACCGATCCACCCACCTTTTTGGCCACAACCTTCCCCAACTGATTCATTCCATTAACCCAACAACAAAAGAGAGATATTAGCATCACATATTTGGATGCTTATACTATAGCATCTGAGGAGGCCATCAATGCTAAATTTGAAGCCTTCGAGACCTGAATAGAGGAGAAGTTACGAACTATCTTTGTTGAACTCAATTTGGGCCAGCCACCGAGCCCGAAGAAATCACATCAAGGAGAGAGCTCTGATCAAAGAGATGACTTCCAGGAGAGGGGAGGCTCTATGACTAATCCTTGCAATCCACTTATGAAGGTAGACTTCCCTGTATGGGAAGAAGGAGTCCCGATTAGTTGGATCTCATGCACAAAGCGATATTTTCAGTATCACAGAACTGCGGACACATCTATGGTGGAAATTACAACTATACATCTTGAAGGGGATGCCATACAGTGGTTTGACTAGTTTGAACATGTTGGTAAACCTCAACAGGAGTAATACTTGCACAATGGAAATCAAAATAAAAATATGTTTCCTATGTAGATCAAATCGTCGTGCAAAAGATTGGGTCGCGAGAAAACCATAAAAACTAAAAAATCGCATCATATGAGAGATTGATTACCTAGGGAGATCGTATATCCTTATTTTTCAAATCCAGATAGAGAGGATGAAGGAGGTCAAGCATCCTCCTCTATAACAGTATTCACATGATGGATCTCTACAGCGAAACTCCTCTAATCTGATCTCGCAACTCTTACGTAGAGGGAGGGAGGAGAATAAGAGGGGGTGGCCAAAGCTATAGCCTATCAACCATGAACCTCCCTACTATTTATAGAGAGCCACTAAAAAAACCCTACGGGTTCTGCCTTAGTGAGTATTGAATCTTCATCTAATTATCCACTAACCTTACATTATTGGATCTATATCCAATAATCTCCTTAGGCATCTAATTGAGCCTCATACAAGGAGCCCATCAGTATAGGGTCTCATCTAATAAGAATAGGGACTAATTGGATCTTCATTCAATCTTCTATTTGCTGAAGCATCTACCATATGTGTGTGACCCTCTAGGCCCAATACCGAGCTGGTTGTGAGTTGCTCCCATCAGAACTCCTTCTGATATAATGAATTATTATCCCCATAATAATTCACTCGACTCATGACTATGGGCGTACTAAGCCAATACAGCATAGTCCCTAGACGGTACAAGGAGATCAAATCCATCGGATATATTTATCTACAGTTATCGTGTATCTATAATCCCAAAGACCATATATTGGACATGGTATTGTCAGGTCACATACAGAATCCATTTGAGTCTCACTCTAATCAGCTTCTTCTGGAGAACTCACTCTCTTTCAATTCGAATGACCTTGGTCAGAGATTTGTTTGAGCAAGTACACACAGGATATTCCTCTCGTGATACCGAGAGTGGATGATCCTTTATTGACACTCAATTGCCTTCATAAGATTGACTACTAATCATGATAACCAATTGTACCAGATTTGAAACTTTCTAAACTTGTAAATCTAGCATCAAAGAAAGGAGTACTCAAACAAGACATCCTTTATGTCTCAAGTCTAAGGACCAGATACACAACTGGGACTATAGAATCGCTATCTGACATTAGGTATCTTTAACCATATAGCATTCTATAAGCGGATCAATCAATGAACTTATTATACAATGAGCACCTATATTATATCCTTAGTGTCTCTACACAAGTGGCTATGAGACCAACCGCCTCTATTATATGGACAGGTATATAGTACACTGGTCTGTCCGGTTATCTTGATGTCCCTCTCAAGTAATATATGATCGTGATTATTTAGGATCTGTATTTAAAGATGAATCAATCTCATTATCGTGATCTCATCATGATCTGATTCATATTGCATAGAATCAAAGATATCACAATATATATATACAATAAATAATATAATATGATGATATGTTAGTAATAATCTTAAGCAAAAAGATCGCACGGTGTGTTACTCGTGTCATCACTCACATGACTGGCTTGCAGGGCACCTGTAACCAATAATTTTCCACTTGACCAAAAGTCAATCACCTATATGTTTTATCCCTATCAGACCCTTGTGACACTCAAATACAATCTGAGTCAGTGGCTTCTACAGTAGATTTGTAATGTTATCTTTGGATAGAACTCTTTCCATTGCTATATCTTTTCGAGTCATGATCGCTATAATCAGATGGAATCTCCTCAAAACAATTCTGATAAGACTTGGGTTCCCTTACTAGAGCTATCGCACTATCGCTGTCATAGTATTTGGAAATTAGCTCCAAGCTACTTAGTACTACTAGTTACAGGTGTCTTATAAGCCAATCACGTGAGTGATGGCATATGTGACACACTGCATAATATTTTTACTTATGATTAATATTGGTATATTCTCACATTATATTTATTTGTTATATATATATTGTGATGTCTTTGGTTATATGCAATGGGAATCGGATCGTGATGAGATCACAATAATGAGATCGATTTACCTTTAAACACAGATCCTAAATAATCCCGGTCATAGGTTACTTGAGAGGAACATCAAGATAACTAGACAGATCAGTATACTATATACCCGTCCATATGATGAAGGCGGTTGGTCTCATAGCCACTTGTGTAGAGACACTAAAAATATAGTGCATATGCTCATTAGAGAATGAGTTCACTGATTGATCCACTTATGAAATATTATGTGGTTAATGATACCTAATGTTAAATAGCGATTTCATAGTCCCTATTGTGTATCTGGTCCTTAGACTTGAGACACCAAGGATGCGTTGTATGAGTACTCTTTTCTTTGACGCCAGACTTGCAGGTTTGAAAATTTTCAGATCTGGTACAATTGGTTATCGGCATTAGAACCCAACCTTATAAAGGTAACTGAGTGTCAATAGAGGATCATCCACTCTCGATATTACGAGAGGAATATTCTATGTATACTTGCTCAAACAAATCCCTAGCTAGCATCATTCAGACGGAGGGAGAAAGAGTTCACCGAGAGAATTCGATTAGAGCGAGATTATAACGGATTTTGTATGTAGCCTGACAGTACCATGTCTAATATACGGTCTTTGGGATATTAGTTGGATGAGGGATTATAGATACATAGTAGCTATGGATAGACAGGTCCGATGGATTTGATCCCATCTGTACCATCTAGGGACTATGGCGTAGTGGCCTAGTACGTCCATAGTCGATTAGTCAAGTGAATTATTATGAGGATAATAATTCACTATATTAGAAGGAGCTTTGATGGGAGTGACTCATGGCCAGCTCGGTATTGGGCCTAGAGGGTCACACACATATGGTCGATACTTCAACGAATAAAGGATTTGATGAAGATCTAATTAGCCCCTATTCTCATTAGATGAGACTCTATACTGATGGACTCTTTGATCAAGGTCTAATTAGAGGCTTAAGGAGATTATTGGATAGAGATCTAATTATGTAAGATTAGTAAGTAATTGGTTGGAGATCTAATACCCACTAAGACAGAAGCCCTAGGATTTTTGGTGGCTCTCTATAAATAGGAGGGGAGACTCATGGTTGATAGGTTGTAGCTTTAGCCACCACCTCCTATTCTCCTCCCTCCCTCTATGCAAGAGTTACGAGATCAGGTTAGAAGAGTTTTGCTGTAGAGACCCGTCATCTTCTCTATCCAGATCTAGAATACAGGGATATATAATCTCCCTAGGTAAAATAAATCTCTCACACATCGCAATTTTATCAATTTTTATTTTTCTCATGACTGAAATATTTTACACGATGATTTGATCTACGTAGGAAATCAATTTTTGTTTTGATTTTTGTTGTGCATGTGATACAGCCGCTGAGGTTTTTCAATAGGTACGACTCCCAAATCCCTAATGAACTTCGTCATCCACACCCCTTCTTTTGCTACTTCTGCTATAGCAATGTATTCTATTTTTGTAGTGGAGTCAATAGTAGTATCTTGCTTGGAACTCTTCCAACTTATTACTCCTCCATTTATGGCGAAAATATACACTGAGTTTAACTTGCTATCATCGATGTCAGACTAGAAACTTGAGTCCGTGTAGCCTTCAACCTAGAGGCTACCTCCTCCATATACTAATAAAATATCCTTAGTCCTTCTCAAGTACTTAAAGATACACTTTACTGCCTTCCAGTATTCAAACCTAGATCTGCTTGATACCTGCTCGTGAACTCAGAGCATACACCTGGTACATAGCACAACATACATGATAGACCCAATTGATGAGGCATAGGGTATCTTATTCATGTCTGCCCTTTCTTTAGGAGTCTTTGGGGACATACTCTTAAAAAATGATATTCCATATCTTATTAGTATGAGACCTCTCTTAGAATTCTCCATGCTAAACCTTTTGACAATGAATCCCCAAAATATAGGATGCTTCTCTTAAGTCCTTCATGAAGAGGTTTCTGGATAGCCAAGCCTTTACTATGGAGAGTATTCCTACATCATTTCCAATGATTAGGATGTCATCCACATACAACACCAAGAAGGTGATAGCACTCCCACTTACCTACCTGTATACACAAAACTCATCTTCATTCTTAACGAAGTCATAAGATCTGATCACCTCACCAAATCTTATGTTCTAACTTCGGAAAGCTTGCTTTAATCCATAAATGGATCTAAGCAACCTGCACACTTTATATGGACTCTCTCTAGATATGAATCCCTCTGGTTGTATAATATATACCTTCTCGAGATTACCATTGAAAAATATCATTTTCACATTCATCTACTAGATCTCATAGTTATAGTGTGCTGCAATAGCCAAAAGAATTTTAATGGATTTAAGCATGGCTACAGGTGAAAATGTTTTATCATAGCCAACTCCTTGTCTTTGACGATATCCTTTAGCTACCAGCCTTACCTTATAGGTCTCCTCCACCTTTCCATCTACCCTGATCTTCTTCTTGAAGATCCACTTGCACCCGATGGGTACAATACCCTCAGGTGCATTAACAAGGTTCCGAACCTTATTAGAGTATATGGAATTCATCTAAGAATTTATGGCTTCTTACTACTTTCTAGAGTCTATACTCATAATAAGCACCTTATAGGTCTAAGGATCAACATCCTAAGACTTCTCTCCACTTATATGCCTCACATATCTTTCAAGAGAATGAGATACTCTGCTAGACATATGCAAAGTTAAAACTTGTGTACTAAGTACCTGAATAAACTCGGACTTTGGAATTATGCTTGAGCTAGGTTCTATAACCTCACTCAACTCTATCTCACTCCCACTTCCACTAAGAATATGTTCCTTCTCAAGAAACATAGCTCTCTTAGCAACAAAAACCTTTTGATCCTTGGGATGATAAAAATAGTACCCACAAGTTTCTTTGGGGTATTCCACGAATTTACACCATTCTGTCCTTGATTTCAATTGGTTGGGATTGTATATTTTAATGTGAGGATAGCCCCAAATCTTAACCATCTTAAGATCGGGTTTCTTTCCTTTCCATATCTCATATGGTGTAGATACTATCAACTTTGATGGAACTCTATTCAGAAGGTAAGCTACGGTCTCTAGGGTATATCCCCAAAATGAGACAGGTAGGTCAACAAAACTCATCATGGACTGCATCATATCTAATAGTATGTGATTCATCTTTTCTAATACACCAATGTGTTGAGGTGTTTAAGGAGGTGTCCATTGGAACAGAATCTTATTATCTTTGAGGAAATGGGTAAACTCCGTACTCAAGTATTCTCCTACTCGATCTGATCGAAGAGTCTTAATACTTTTTTTAATCGAGCTCTCTACTTTATTATTATATTCCCTGAATTTCTCAAAGGTCTCGGACTTGGACTTCATCAAGTACATGTATCCATACCTAAAGAAATCATCAGTGAATGTAATGAAGTATGAGTAACTATTATAGCCTGAGTTGACATAGGACCATATACATCATTATGTACGAGTTTCAATAACTCAGTGGCTCTCTCTCTATAGTTCCACTAAAAGGAGAGTTGGTTATCTTCTCATGAAGTCAAGGTTCGCAAGTTGCATATGACTCATAGTCAAATAGATCTAAGTATTTATCTTTCAGTAACTTTTGAATCCTTTCCTCATGTATATGACCTACCCTATAATGTCATAGGTATGCATTGTTCACCTCATCTCTTTTCATCTTAGATATATTTATATTCATGATGTGTGGAGAAGTGTCTAACATATATAAGTCATTTATCAGTGTCCCTCTAGTGATGATCTCATCATCCATAATTATGGAACAACTATTATTCTTAAAAACTAATTTATATCAACTAATTATCGAACAAGAGATGGATATAATATCTTTTATAATAGAGGGAACAAAATAGCATACATCCAATGTAATGATACTTCACCAAGCAGATGTAGGGTGATCTCCCTAATGGCAACTGTAGCAACTCTGACTCCATTGCCCATCTTGAGGTCTATCTCACCTCTGGCCAATCTCCTAGGTCTTATCAGAAATTGCAATAAATTGCATACATGATAAGCACTCTCGGTATCCAATACACATGTGTTATCATGAAAATCTTACAAGTGAAGGCTGATCATGAATATACCTGAAGCTTCTTCAAGCTTCTATTTTGCCTTATCTACAAGGTAGTCCTTACAATTCCACTTCCAATGCCCGTCTTGGCCACAGTGGAAGCACTGTCCTTTATCCTTTGCCGGATATTTCTTGGCAACTTTTTCCTTACCTGGTCTTTCTTTACCCTTGCCCATCTTAAGGGTCTTACTAGCCTTTTCCTATTGGTCTCACCAGAACTGACTTCTTTTTCTTAATGGTACTCTTAGTTTCCCTCAACATATTGAGGAGCTCATGTAGAGTCACCTCAAACTTGTTCATATTAAAGTTAATAATGAACTGTGAAAAAGGAATCTGGTAGGGATTGAAGTATAAGATCAATACATAGGTTATTCTTTAGGACTATCTTTATACTTCACAAAGCGAACGATCTCATTCTCGCTTGTCCTTTCCTCCAACGTGGGCATAATCGTGTTAGTGAGATCAATTCTCAAATTATGAAGCCTTTGGACCAATGAGACAGTTGGTATCAAGTATATCACATAAGTGTTTTGTAAGCAATAAACAAGATATAGTGTACATAAATAACATGCAGAGTTTACAAAAAATACTAATTAAGATATGAACTTCTATCTTAATGTACTCCTACTATTTTCCTAGCAAATAACGTGACACCCTTGACACGTGAGACGGAAGTCTCCGGCAGACTCCTAATGGAGATCAGAATCCAATCAGCATCTTAGTGCAACCTCGATGAACTCGACCAATTACACTAAGTCCAAAAGGTAGGCAACTCTTGTCAATCATAACTTTTTTGTCATGTACGGCCTCTGAATCATCATGGTCTCGATTGCTCGACTAACCATAAAGTTTAGTTAATTCATCACCATCGTAACGATGGAAGGCCACGTGGATCAATCTTATTGTCTCACGCTTACTGACTTAATATTATCGTAGGAGGGGTTTTGTTTTGTATCAGTCTCCTAATATGTCATGTCACACATATACATATTTAATATATATTTATATCATATGCAAATATATATATATATATATATATATATATATATATATATATATATATATATATATATATATATATATATATATATATACATATATCTATTAGGTGTATAATAAATCACATATGCAAGCCACACACCGGATGATCATGAACCGTCACCTAATATGATTAAGCCCAAGCCAATGGGCCTAATCACTCACAATAGGATCTATGTGTGCATCAGCACATCTCCATGCCCTATGATCATTGATCTCGTCATCATCGGTTTCATCGGATCCTCGTCGCATCATCATGCATCGTGATATCCCGCCACGACATCGTAGGTCCTACTGTCACCTCTACACTCCCGCCGCGCCTCTCCATATAATTACAAACAATCACAGGCACGTAGGCCCGACAATAAACGAGAAAAAACAAAGGCTCGCAGGTTCCAATAATAATAATAATAATAATAATCATAATCATAATCATAATTATACATATCATAACATATGGCTCATGACCATCCATCTACATCATATATCACATGTACATCACATCACATGTAGCATTACTAAATATATATATTAATTAATTAAATTATTTAATTAATTATTTTTTAAAAAATTAGGACATGCTCAGAATTTTCAGAATTATCAAGGGCATTTTTAGAATTTTAGACAAAAGGATATTCCTTAGAATTTTTAGAACTATTATGGGTATTTAGGGAATTCTAGATAAAAGGATAGACCTAAAAATTCTCAAATTCAGAGGGGTAGAATAGTCCTTTTTTAGAAAATAGAAAACCTAGCCCTTGCTGCCTCTTTCCTTCGGCCGCCGTCGCCCTAGCATAGGCGACACCTGCACAACGCCCCTACGGCGGCGCCTCGGCGACACTGCGGCGTACATTGTGCCCGCATGCGGTGCCTCTGTGGGTGCTACCCCTCTGTGGGCTGGCCGCGTGTCACGGGCTTAGCTGATTTTGCCTAAGCCGTGCGGCACCCATGCGTGTCCGTCCGCAAAGGTCAGCCCTCCCCGAGATCTCCTAAAATCCCACAGACTTACAAAAAGAGAAAACGGGCCAGAAGAAGCAACTCCCACGGGATCCACAAGAAACTGCTCAAGAAAAACACTTTATAAAGCCAAAATACAAATTACACCCATGGACATTACAAGCTCAGAGAGGTTGCACACAAAGGATAGTGGTCCACTACAGACCGAATGTCCCCACAAGTGCTTATAAGACACACTTGTATCTACAAGCCAAACTTGGCCATAAAGCAAATCAAACTAGGGCTTCCAAGCCTCAGCAGCCCGCTTGTTGTACAAGATATGTATATAAACCAAGGACACGGACTAACACAAGCATTTCATCGAACACCTTGTTTACATTGTTGTCCGTGACATTCTCCCCACTTATTCCTTCGTCCTCGTCGAAGCCACTAGACGCATCTCCTCGCATTCTGAATCTTTAATCTTCTTCTTTGGCTGCAACACGCCTTTGGCTCCTAGCCGCTCTCCGCTATTGTTGAGTAGTCGAACTCCAATCCGCTTCAACTCACCAATGAGAATCGGTGTGGGGTTGGCTGAGTTGTCTTGATCCTTGTTGGTTCTCGGATCCCTCGATGAAGGAAAAGACACGCCTTATGATGTGCCGATCGCGATACTCATATTGCTTGAACTGGGTAGATGCTTGTTGGAGCTTTAACGAGCATCGCCTCATAGACTTTGAAGTTTTTAAGGTCCTTTCTCCATAATATTTGCCCATTGAACCTTCTTCTGCTGTTAGTTGTCACTTCCAAGTATATTCGCATCACTCCCTCTTAGTCAATTGGGAAATGAAGTGAAAAAAAACTACTCTCAATAGTACTGATCACCAACGGTGAGGATTTGACAACCATTGTCTTCCATAAGCTTTCTTTGAAGGGTCACTGAACTTGTGCAGAGCTCCCCTGCTTGGATAAGTAAGAGAACTGGGATACTCGACTTCACCCATTCTCTTCATAGTTGAGGAGGTAAGGTGGCTTCTCTCACCTCCTCGAGTTAAGAGAACTGGGTACTTCGCCCATTCTCTCGAGTTGAGAAGGCAAAGGTTACTCAATTTCCGGCAAAGGTTACTTGATTTCGCGCAAAGGTTACTTGATTTCGCCTCCTCGAGTTTGTACTTCATGCATTGGGTACTAACATTCGCCTCTTTGCTCACACTTCAAGCACTTGAAGTGGTTGCACTCCTGCGTTGGGATAGCTACGGTGATTCACCTTCCCACGCCATTGAACTTCGGAATGCAAGAAGTTTTGCCCGAAAAGTGTAAAGTTTGCTTCGCTCACTTCCTCGAGTTAAGAGAATGGGTACTTTCGCCCATTCTCTCGAGTTGAGAAGGCAAAGGTTACTCAATTTCGCTGGCAAAGGTTACTTGATTTCTCCCGCCTCCTCGAGTTTGTACTTCATGCATTGTGGTTACTAACATTCGCGCTCTTTGCTCACACTTCAAGCACTTGAAGTGGTTGCACTCCTTGCGTTGGGTTAGTTCGTGATTCACCTTCCCACGCCATTGAACTTCGGAATGCAAGAAGTTTTGCCCGAAAAGAGCAAAGGTTTACTCCAACTTGGAGTCCCCAACTTGGAGTAAGTCCGTGATAGATCCGTCGCCTTTGGGGTTATACCGTGTTCTCCATCACCTTTGCCGCCTACTCCTCCCGAGTAGAAAGGTGCAGTACCATTCTTGCCTACTTGCTTCCTTGGTCGAGCACTCGCATCAACCAAGTCCCTTAATTTCGCTATCTGGATGAGAAGCACATTGACATCGGTCTTATGAAGTTTCTGGACTCGCCTCGTCTTGGTACTTGGGTTTGCCTCTGCACTCTCCACCTCCTTGGCCCCTTTACGACCAATGTTGTCCCTTCATGAGAGCAAGGGATCGATGACTTCACGGAAGTCCCATCTGTACCATGGCGCCAAGCCCATAGCACTACTATCCGTTACCTTACATCTTCATCCCTTCCTCCGCGATCGGTATATCGCCTCGTGGCACCGTGGAGCTCCTCAGTGCACCTCCTCTCTAACCGACGCTTTTCTTTTGGGTAGCTGAGCCTGTTGGGCTCGTTTTCCTCGCCCCTTTCGACCACCGCCGACACCACCGTGTCCTCCTAGCGATTCTCCTTGGTCGATGGAGAGGCAACTCTCATGCATGGCCTCCGCCATCTTGTTGCAGGCTCACATTCTGCTCTCCTTAGCTTCCTTGGTAGCGCTTACTCGGCCTTATCCTCGACTTGCCGAGCTCCCTTAGCGAATGTGAGCAGCCCAACTCTCCAACTGCTCCGATTAATCAAGTCCCTCCACAGGACTCACCGGTACTTGCAATCGACTACTCCCTCGGTGGTACACGGCCCCATATCTTGACGACCAAGGCTTTCATCGATGCAAGCTTGATGTATATACACGGAAGACCCTCTGTGATGTGGCATTCACTCCTTGAATCCACGCCCTTCTTTGCATTGTTCACCAAGTGGAGCTCCCAGCTCGATCATTCACATGATCATGTCCCCTCCATGGGACTCACTGCACGTGCACTTGGACTTCTTCCTCGGTGGTATACAGCTCCCATATGCTGATGACTAAGGCTTTCATCCAATGCAAGCTTTGATGCACACATGAAGATCTGCCTCTGCGGTACTACGGCATTCACTCCTTGAATCCATAGCCCTTCTTCTTGTTGTGTCGTACACCAAAGTGGAGCTCCCAGTAACTCCTGATCATACCTCCGCATGATTTTGTCCCTCACGGGACAAGATTGCCTGTATTGCATTGCCACGAACTATTCCACCACGATCCGCACCATGTCGCCTCTGGTGACATCTCATCTGATTCTCGTGTGATGAACTCGGACTCGACTTCTCCACGTGTGGCCTCGCCAACACATCGTAGGGCCTCTGCCATCTCCGACTTTTAGTTCGCTCCTTGGCAATTCCCTTCCCCTCACTCATGGGTTACTCACGAAGCATAGCTCTAGGACAGTCAGCCTAGTAGCTCAAGTCCCCGACTTCGCTAGAGTGGGTGCACCATTGCGGATCTTGGGCCTCTATCCCTACCAAAGACAATCTTGCTATGCACCTCTTTTCCCGACAACTTGAATGGCAACATGGCATATTCTTCAAGAGTACCCTCCTCTGCGTCCTCTTGACCCGTACTAAGGTCTCATGATCCTAACTTTGCCTCCGCAAGTTGAATCACCTTAGTTACTCCATCAAGTGCATCTCTGAGGTAGCTTGCATGTGCCTTGAAGCTCCCTTCATCTTTGGCACCATGCGAAATAAGTCTGTCCCATCGAATGAAGAACCCATGGAGCGACATGATCCCACCCTTGCCTCTACAAGAGTTCATGCCCTTGACCTGCCTAAGGAAAGCTCGTGCCTCCGCTCCATGTTCCATCTTCTATGTCGACTCCTTCATACGACTTGGATACTTCACCGAGTTCCACCCAAGTCACTCTGCTCCTCGATTTGCACTGAGTTGATAGTGGCCCTCACGTCCACCATTTTACGGGTCAGCCCTCTGTTGAGTTCGATTTCTGCCTCGACTCTAAGTGTGCCTTCATATGATGTTGCCTTGGATTGCTCCCCCACTTGATCTCGAAATGCATCCCCCAATGCATTACCTCCTTCGAGATCATGCGACAACTCTTCGTCGCTCACTCGGTCCGTTGAGCTTTATGAAGATATAACCCTGAGAAACTCTTCCTCAATATGTGCAGTCCGTTGCACATGATTCTCCAACTAGAGAACTAGGACTTATCCCTCCTGGATATCTGTCCTGCTGGAGCAACTTTTCTCTTTATATACTTCCCATTGGAAGTTTGAGACCATCATCCCCTTTGGACTACTCCGTCTTCTTGAACTTGTGCTTTGTCGCCCCCACAAATGTACTTGCTAGATTGCGACCCTTCTCCAATACAGTCTCCACTGCACCCTTCAAGGTCTAGCAACATGCTGAATTTATTGCACATTTCAGCCACCTACGGACATATCCTTTCCATGTTGAAGAGAAAGTTCTGATGCTCCATGGCGTCGAGTTCTAATCACGCCTTGGGATGGCCACGAACACTCTGTCATCCGTGTACAAGCCCTTGCATGAGTTCCGAATCCTTGAGTTAGCAATTCCCTCACCTCGTGAGCTTTGCATAACTCTTTCGGTCGTTACACAACACATCCCACCTTGCACGGTCTCATCTTTCACTAAGCATCCTGCTTTTGCCTTAAGCACCGTCAAGTTTAGTTGCCAACGTCGAGCTATAGCTCAAACTCAACCATCCCAATCTTTGTGTGCTACGCATTCTTCTTCGCTTGTTTGTCCTCGTGGTGCCTCTCGCGAAGGGTTGGCTATTCCTTGAATGCCAAACCGGGATGCCCTCCTCTCGAGCGACTCCTTTCCCTACATCTCAATGTCCGTTTCCCTAAGCGGTTGCACGTGTGTCCTCCACATAGCTAGGTCCCCCACATTTGTATGGCAAGTGTTTTGCGTGTGCTTGTCCCGCTCGATACCACATTGTCACGGGCTTAGCTGATTTTGCCTAAGCGGCACCCATGCGTGTCCGTCCGCAAAGGTCAGCCCTCCCGAGATCTCCTAAAATCCCACGGACTTACAAAAGAGAAAACGGGCGGAAGAAGCAACTCCCACGGGATCCACAAGCAACTGCTCAAGAAAAACACTTTATAAAGCCAAAATACAAATTACACCCATGGACATTACAAGCTCAGAGAGGTTGCACACAAAGGATAGTGGTCCACTACAGACCGAATGTCCCCACAAGTGCTTATAAGACACACTTGTATCTACAAGCCAAACTTGGCCATAAAGCAAATTAAACTAGGGCTTCCAAGCCTACTGCAAGCCCGCTTCTTGTTGTACAAGATATGTACATAAACCGAAGGACACGGACTAACACAAGCATTTCATCGAACACCTTGTTTACATTGTTGTCCGTGACACGCGGGCGAGTGCTGCCCCTTGCAGGCTAGCCATGGGCCAGCGCCGCCCCTTACGGGCTAGCCACGAGCGGTTGCCTCTGCAGTCGACCACCCTTGCAGAGGGCCTGGCTGTGACCGGTCACCCCTTTTCGTTGCTGCCTTTGCTACGAAAATGTTGCAAGAATGCGTAGAACAGTTCTACGTAATTCAATCTCCTCGTACGTAGTTTAAAACCAATCTTTCGCATAAAAACCTTGGCTCTGATATCGCTGTTGGGAAACCTCAGCGGGAGCATCAAATGCGCAGCGAAAATTAAAATAAAAATAGGTTTCCCACTCAGATCAAATCATCATGCAAAAGATTAGGTCGTGAGAAATCCGTAAAAACTAAAAAACCACATCATGTGAGAGATTGATTACCGAGGGAGATCATACATCCATGTTTTCCAAATCTTGATGGAGAGGATAAAGGAGGTCAAGCGTCCTCCTCTCTAGCGATATCCACACGATGGATCTCTACAGCGAAACTCCTCCAATCTGATCTCACAACTCTTACACAGAGGGAGGGAGGAGAATAGGAAGGGGTGGCCAAAGCTGCAATATATCAACCATAAACCTCCCTCCTATTTATCGAGAGCCACTAAAAAAACCCTAGGGTTTCTGCCTTAGTGGGTATTAGATCTCTATCCAACTGCCCACTAATCTTACATTATTGGATCTCTATCCAATAATCTCCTTAGGTCTCTAATTGGACCTCATGCAAGGAGCCTATCAGCATAGGGTCTCATCCAATAAGAATAGGAGCTAACTGGATCTCCATCAAATCCTCTATTTGATGAAGCATCCACCATATGTGTGTAACCCTCTATGCCCGATACCGAGCTAGCCGTGAGATGCTCCCATTAGAACTCCTTCTGATATAGTAAATTATTGTCCCAATAATAATTCACTCGACTAATCGACTATGGACATACTAGGTCACTACGCCATAGTCTCCAGACTATATAGGGGGATCGAATCCATCATACATGTCTATCCATAATTATCGTGTATCTATAATCCCTCATCCAACTAATATCTCAGAGACCATATATTGGACATGGTACTATCAGGTTATATACGAAATTCGTTTGAGTCTCGCTCTAATCGAATTCTCCTGAAGAATTCCTCTCTCAATCCAAATGACCCTAGCTAAGGATTTTTCTGAGAAACCACACACGGGAGATTTCTCTTGCAATACCAAGAATGGATGATTCTTTATTGACACTCAATTATCTTCATAAGGTTAGCTACCAATCTTGATAACCTACTGTACCAGATCTAAAACTTTCCAAACCTGTAAGTCTAGCATCAAATAAAGGAGTACTCAAACAAGACATCCTTGGTGTCTCAAGTCTAAGGACCAGATATATATCTGAAACTATGGAATCATTATCTGACATTGGGTATCATTAACCATATAACATTTCATAAGCGGATCAATCAATGAACTCATTCTCCAATGAGCACCTATACTATATCCTTAGTGTCTCCACACAAGTGGCTATGAGACCAGCCACCTCTATCATATGGATGGGTATATAGTACACCGGTCTGTCCGGTTATCTTGATGTCCCGCTCGAGTAACCTATGATCAAGATTTTTTAGGATCTGTGTTTAAATGTGAATCAATCTCATTATCATGATCTCATCACGATCTGATTCCCATTGCACAAAACCAAGGACATCACAATATCAATATATATATATATATATATATATATATAATAGATAATATAATGTGAGAATATGCCAGTAATAATCTTAAGCAAAAATATCGCGCAGTATGTCACATATGTCATCACTCACATTATTAGCTTGCTAGGCACCTATAACTAGTAGAACACACCCATGGTGGCCTCTTATGGAGACAACTTAAAGAAGGGCTGTTGATCTACTTCAGACCAACTGATTACGAGAATGTTGATGGACAACAAGCAAAGATCCGGCAAACCTCCACCATTCAGGAGCACCAAACCAGGTTTGAAAACCAAACTCATAATTGGTTTGAAAAATAGCTCTTAGGGGCTTTTATTGAGGGCTTGAAGTCGGAGATCCGAGGAAAAGTTAAAGCACAACAACCGTACATACTTATGGCAGATATATTTTTCACATGACTTCAAGAGGAGCGATTGAACCATGAAGCCTGGAGGACTATGGTCACTCCCCGACTAGCAATACTAAAGCCCTTAGCCCCCCTACTATCAACTAAGCCCCTACACCAAAAAAGTTGATGAGAGAAAAGCTTCGGGAGCGATCAGCGAAGGGATTATGTTGGCATTATGACAAAGTATGAAGACGTGATCATCGCTATAAAAAGAGATGACTTCTTGTAATTGAACCAATAGAAGAAGAGGTCATTGAACATCTAGAAGAGAGCCTTAAACATGAAAAAGAAGATGTAGAAGAAGAGCCACAACCAACTGACTTTATGGTGCATGGTTAAGCGGCTTCTCAAATCTGCAAATGATGAAAGTCGGAGGCCTTCTCAAACAACAACCGATCATTGTTCTCATCGACATGGGCAGCACCAATAACATATTAAATAGTAAGGTTGCTACTCGGATGGCGCTCCATATCGAAGATTGCAACAAGTTCAATGTAAAAGTCATCGACGGCCGGATCCTAAAGTGCGACCAAAGATGCCCGCAGGTCAAACTCTTGCTGCAAGACCAAGAAATCATTGCCAACTTCTTCCTCATACCTATTAATGATTATGAAGTCATGCTCGGCATTGAATGGCTAATGATGCTAGGTGATATCTCTTGGAACTTTTCCAAATTGATTATAAAATTCTACTATAAAGGGAAACAGGTCACCCTATGCGGGAAGCACGGAAGTAACATAACCATTATTTCAACTCAACGAATGGAGAAAGTCCTACATAAGGCATGTTATGGCTTTTTGATGCATCTCCAGCAACAACCAGAGGAGAAGAACATAAAAATTGTAGATCAAAACCTCAACCAATTGCTTGCTAAATTCGTCGATGTTTTTGTCGAACCGCGTAGTCTTCCTCCTACCTGGCAACATGACCATAGGATCCCAATTCTCCTAAGCAAACCACCAACGAACTCTCAGCCATACCATTATTCCCATCTTCAGAAAGATGAGATTGAAATTATTGTAAAAGATATGCTTGAAACATGGGTGATTCGGCCAAGTTGCAGCCCTTATTCCTCACCGGTGCTACTTGTACGCAAGAAGGACGGAACTTGGGGGATGTGCATCGACTACCGAACTTTAAATGCCATTAACATCAAGGACAAGTATCTAATACCACTAGTGGATGAACGTTTAGATGAGTCTAAAAGGATATCGAGTCTCCATGAAGTTGGACCTATGATCCAAGTATCACCAAATTCGGGTATGTGAAGAATATATTCCAAAAACTACTTTTCGAATACACAATGGACGATATGAATTCTTGGTAATGCCTTTTGGACTCACTATTGCTCCTTCCACATTCCAAATCTTGATAAACAATATTTTTTGGATCTTTCTTTATAAATTTATGCTAGTATTTTTTATGATATTCTCATTTATAACCCTTCTCTTAAGACTCAGTTTTACGTTGTGTTTTGACGATCCTTCAGGAAAATACTCTTTTTGTTAAGCAATCAAAGTGTAGCTTTCTCTAACGAAAAGTAGAGTCACTTGGGCATATAATCTCAGAAGAAAGATTGGTTCTTGACCCAACAAATATTAAGGCAATGCAAGGCTAGCCAAAACCTACAAATGTGAAATCGCTGTGTGGTTTCCTTAGACTAACCAGCTACTACCAAAAATTTGTGAAGGATTATGGGAAGATCAATGCACCCCTCACCTCTCTACTAAAAAAGAATGCCTTCTAATGGTTAGACAAAGCCTTTACTATCTTTGACAGACTTAAGGTGGCCATGACGACAACGCCGGTGCTAGCACTACCAAATTTCAGCTGACCCTTCGTCATTGAGGCCGATGCATCTGGAGTTGGAATTGGAGCCACTCTAATGCAAGAAGCTCAACCACTTGCATATACCAACAAAGTGTTATCTCCCACCTATCAAAAAATATCAATATATGATAAGAAGATGCTCGCAATTGTGGATATCGTAACAAAGTGGAGACCCTATATGATCAGTCGACGCTTTCAAATTAAAGCCAACCATCGAAGCCTCAAGTATTTTTTGAAACATAAGATATCATCCCCTAAGTAGCAAAAATGGGTAACCAAATTTTTTAGATTTATTTATGAAATTATTTACAAAAAGGGAAAAGAAAATATTGTTGTAGATGCACTCTCACGGCTACCCGAATAAGTTGAAATTTCAGTCATCTCCCTTCCTACCACCAGCTTTCTCAAGGAAATTAGGAAGGAATGGAAGAAGGATCCAGAGACCAGCAACATCATTAAAAAATTAAAGGAGGATCCAAGTGCAATAGCCTACTATACTTGAGATTCAAAGGATCTGCGCTACAAATGACGCATTATGCTTATACCTGACTCTCCTTACATCAAAACCATCCAGCAAGAGATGCACTCCACACCTTCAGTAAGGCACTCCAGATTTTTGAGAACCTACAAAAGAGTGAAGCAAAATTTTTATTGGAGAGGGATGAAAAGAGATTAAAAAAAACTTATTTCTGAATATGTTGTATAATATGATGTATGTCAACAGCAAAATGGTGAAACACTGGCAAGTCTAGAAAAACTACAATCACTACCCATACCTGACTCAGTATGGACTGACATCTCCACGGATTTCATTGAAAGGCTGCCACCTTACAAAGGTAAAAGCACAATCCTCATGGTGGTTGATTGATTGATAAAATATGCTCATTTTTGTGTTGTACGAAATCCCTACACTGCTGCTAGTATTACTCAGATTATCATAGAAAATATTATTTGAGTGCATGGGATGCCAAAGTCCATTATAAGTGATCATGATAGGGTCTTCATTAGTAAATTTTGGACCGAGTTATTTCAGTTGCAGAGCACCAAACTCAAGATGAGCACAACATACCATCCACAAATTGATGGCCAAATAGAGGTGGTAAATAGGTATCTAGAGACATATATTTGGTGTTTCACCTGTGAACGTCCAAAGGAGTGGACAAAATGGCTCCCTTAGGCCAAATAGTGGTATCATACTGCATATCATTTATCTACAAAATGTACCTCATATGAGGTACTATATGGCCGACCGACCCCTGTGATTCCAAAGTATGTAATTGGCTTGGCCAAAGTGGATTAGGTCGACTAAGATTTAATTAACAGGGACAAACTCCTACAGCTACTAAAGGACAATCTATCTGTCATTCAAGCCAGAATAAAGTAGCAAGCTGACACGCAATGGAGCGAAAGAGAGTTTTCAGTAAGAGATTGGGTTTATCTTCGCCTGCAGCCATACAAGCAACTATCCATCAATACGCGAGCCTCCATGAAGCTATCCCCTCGCTTTTATAGGCCTTATTAAATTAGGGAGCATATTGGAGCTATGACATACATACTTAAATTGCTTGAGAATGCTAAAATTTACCTTGTCTTCCATATGTCTTACCTGAAGGCCATGTTGGGAGAACACGAATCAGCCTAGACGCAACTACCAAACACCACCGATGATAGAGACATTTAAGCCCAACCACAAGCCATCCTTGACCGAAGAATTATGATGTGTTGTCGATGTCCTACTGGTTAGAGGTGACCTGCAAGCCAATCACATGAGTGATGGCACGTGTGACACGCTGTGTGATCTTTTTACTTTTGATTAATATTGATATATTCTCACATTATATTATCTATAGCATGTATACTATGATGTCTTTGGTTCTATACAATGGAAATTAGATCGTGATAAGATCACAATAATGAGATCAATTCACCTTTAAACACAGATCCTAAATAATCTCGATCATAGGTTACTCGAGAGGGACATCAAGATAACCGGACAAACCGATGTACTATATACCCGTCCATATGTAATTGGCTTGGCTAAAGTGGATCAGGTCAACTAAGATTTAATTGACAGGGACAAACTCCTACATCTGCTAAAGGATAATCTATCTGTCATTTAAGCCAGAATGAAGCAACAAGCTGACACACGATGAAGCAAAAGAGAGCTTTCAGTAGGAGATTGGGTTTATCTTCGCCTGTAGCTATACAAGCAACTATCCATCAATACACGAGCCTCCATAAAGCTATCCCCTCACTTTTATGGGCCTTATTAAATCAGGGAGTATATTGGAGCTATGGCGTATATACTTAAATTGCTTGAGGATGCCAAAATTCACCTTGTCTTCCATGTGTCTTACCGAAAGCCCAAGTTGGGAGAATACGAATCAGCCCAGACTCAACTACCGAATACCACCGATGATGGAGACATTTAAGCCCAACCACAAGCCATCCTTGACCGAAGAATTATGATGTGTCGCTGATGTCCTGCTAGTTACAGTTGACTTGCAAGCCAATCACATGAGTGATGACACGTGTGACACACTGTGTGATTTTTTTGCTTATGATTAATATTGATATATTCTCACATTATATTATCTATAGCATATATACTATGATGTCCTTGGTTCTATGCAATGGGAATCGAATCGTGATGAGATCATAATAATGAGATCGATTCACTTTTAAACACAGATCCTAAATAATCCGGATCATAGGTTACTCGAGAGGGACATCGAGATAACCGGATAGATCGGTGTACTATATACCCATCTATATGATGGAGGTGGCTGGTATCATAGTTACTTGTGTGGAGACACTAAGGATATAGTACAGGTACTCATTAGAGAATGAGTTCACTGATTGATATGCTTATAAAATATTGTATGGTTAATGATACCTAATGTCAGACAGCAATTCCATAATCTCAGTTGTGTATTTGGTCCTTAGACTTGAGATACTAAGGATGCCTTGTATGAGTACTCCTTTCTTTGACGCCAGACTTTCAAGTTTGGAAAGTTTCAGATCTAGTATAACTAGTTATCGAGATTGGTAGCCAACCTTACAAAGATAATTGAGTGTCAATAGAGGATTATCCACTCTCAGTATCATGAGAGGAATATCCCATATGTGCTTGCTCAGATAAATCCCTGGCCAGGGTCATTCGGATTGAGAGAGAAAGAATTCTCCGGGAGAATCTGATTAGAGTGAGACTATGATGGATTCTGTATGTGACCTGACAGTACCATGTCCAATATACGATCTCTGAGATATTAATTGGATGATAGATTATAGATACGTGGTAACTATGGACAGACAGGTCTGATGGATTCGATCCCCCTGTACCATCTGGGGACTATGGCGTAGTGGCCTAGTACGTCCATAATCAATGGTCGAGTGAATTATTATAGGGATAATAATTTATTATATCAGAAAGAGTTCTGATGGGAGTGACTCACAGCCAACTCGTTATCGAGCCTAAAGGGTCACACACATATGGTGGATGCTTCAGCGAATAGAGGATTGGATGGAGATCAAATTAGCCCCTATTCTCATTAGATGAGATGCTATACTAATGAGCTCCTTGATTAAGACCTAATTAGAGACCTAAGAAGATTATTGGATTAAGATCCAATAATACAAGATTAGTAGGTAATTGGATGAAGATCCAATACCCACTAAGGCAGGAGCCCTAGGGTTTTTGGTGGCTCTTTATAAATAGGAGGGGAGACTCATGGTTGAAAGGCTACAGCTTTAGCCACCACCTCCTATTCTCCTCCCTCCCACTGTGCAGGAGTTACGAGATCAGATTGGAGGAGTTTCGCTACAGAGATCCATCGTGTGGATACCGCTAGAGAGGAGGACGTTTGACCTCCTTCATCTTCTCTATCTAGATCGGGAATACAGGGATATATGATCTCCCTAGGTAAAATCAATCTCTCACATATCGCGGTTTTATCAATTTTTATGTTTTTCTCGTAACTCCAATCTTTTGCATGATGATTTAATCTGCGTAGGAAACTAGTTTTTATTTTGATTTCCACTATGCATGTGATGCATCCGCTGACGTTTCCCAACAGTGGTATCAGAGCCAAGGTTTTCATGCGAAAGATTGGTTTTAAACTACGTGTGATGAAATTGTATCATGTAGAATCATTCTACGAATTCTTGTTGCATTTTCGCAGCAAAGGCAGTGAGGAGGAGGGGCGGCCAGCCGCGGCCAGCCCCCATATAGGGCCGGCGGGCAAGGGCAGCCGCCACACTGTGCAGGGTAGCGGTGATGGTACAGAGGGGGCAAGGGGAAAGTAGGGTTTTCTTTTGTTAAAAGGACTATGTTGCCCCTCTAAATTTAGAAAATTTTGAAGATTATACTAGTGTACAGAATTTTAAAAAAGTCCTTAATAATTTTAGAAATTTCAAGGATTGTCCTCTCATCCAGAATTATGAAAATACCCTTGATAATTTTAGAAATTCCCAACATGTCCTAATTTCTAAAAAACTAATTAATTAAATAATTTAATTAATTATTAAATATATCTAGTAATCTTGCATATGATGTGATGTACATGTGATGTATGATGTGGATGGATGATCATGAGCCAAGTGTGTGATGTATGTAATTGTGATTATTATTATTATTGGGGCCTACGAGCCTCGATTTTTGTCGTTTATTATTGGGGCCTACGAGCCTCCGTAATTACATGGAGAGATACGATGGAGCGTGGAGGTGACAATGGGACCCACGATGCCATGGCGGGGGATTATGGCGCATGGTGATGCGACGATATGACGGAACCAACGATAACAAGATCAACAATCATATGGCATAGAGATGCGCCGATGCATACATATATCCTATTATGAGTGATTCGGCCCATTGGCTCGGGCTTAATCATATTAGGTGATGGCTCATGATCATCCGGTATGGCTTGCATATGTGATGTGTTATACACTTACAAGATATATGTATATATATATACATATAATGTAGATATATATTAAATATATATATATATGTGACACGACATATTAGGAGACTGATAGAAAATAAAAATCCCCTCCTATAAGAATATTAAGTCAATAAGTGTGAGACAATAAGATTGACCCATGTGGCCTTCCATCGTTATAGGAAGAAATTGAATTCCGACATAAGTTAAGTTGGTTGAGTCACTCGAGGCTCACCTATCTACGTAATCAAGTTCTTGCCTACGATATATATATATCACCGGTGACCTGAGGACATGGTATGACTTGGTCAAGCAGTCGAGAGCATATCCATCGAATTAGACTCATCTTATAATGATAGTGATGACTTAACTGAACTTTATGGTTGGTCGAGCAGTCGAGACCATGATGATTCAAAGGTCGAACATGACGGGAATCATAAAGAGTTATGATTGATAAGAGTTGTCTACCTTTTAGGCTTAGTGTAGTTGGTCGAGTCCCTCAAGATTGCACTAAGATGTCAATTGGATCTCGATCCCCACTAGGAGTCTGCCGGAGACTTTCGTCTTACGTGTCGAGGGTGTCGCGTGATTTGCTAGGAAAATAGTGGGAGTACATTAAGACAGAAGTTCATATCTTAATTAGTATTTTTTATAAAACTTATATATTATTTAATTTAATCTATATCTTGCTTGTCGCTTGCAAAACCCCTATGTGGCATACTTGATGCCAACTGCCTTATTAATCCAAAAGCTCTATATTTTGAGAATTGTTCTCACAGAAGATAAAATCATATATGTCCTTAACATGATTATACTCACGCTGGAGGAAAGGATAAGCGAGGATAAGATCACTCACTTTATAAAGTATATAGATAGTCCTAGAGGATAACCTGTGTGTTAATCTTATACTTCAGTCCCTACCGGATTCCTTTCACAGTTCATTATTAACTTTAATATGAATAAGTTTGAGATGACTCTCCCGGAGCTCCTCAATATGTTAAGGGAAGCTGAGAGTGCCATCAAGAAGGAGAAGCCAGTTCTCTACATTGGTGAGACCAAAAAAAAAAGGAAGGCTAGCAAGACCCTCAAGAAGGGCAAGGGCAAAGAAAGACTAGGTAAGACAAAGGTTACCAAGAGAAACCCGACAAAGGACAAAGGATAGTGCTTCCACTGTGACCAAGATGGGCATTGGAAGAGGAACTGTAAGGACTACCTACTAGATAAGGCAAAACAGAAGCTTAGAGAAGCTTTAGGTATATTCATGATCAGTCTTTACTTGTCAGATTTTTATGATAACACATGGGTATTGGATACTGGGAGTGCTTATCATATCTGCAAATCATTGTAAATTCTGGCAAGACCTAGGAGATTGGTCAGAGGCAAGGTAGACCTCAAGATAGGCAATGGAGTAAGAGTTGTTGCAGTTACCATTGGGGAGGTCATCCTACATCTGCCTAGTGGAGCTATCATTGTATTGGATGCATGCTATTTTATTCTCTCTATTATCAAAAATATTATATCTATCTTTTGTTTGATAATTAGTACATATAAATTAATTTTTAAGAATAATAGTTGTTCAATAATTATGGATGATGAGATCATCACTAGAGGGACCCTTGTAAATGTCTTATATGTATTAGACACTTCTCCACACATCATGAATATAAATATGTCTAAGAAGAAAAGAGATGAGGTGAATAATGTAAACCTATGGTATTATAGGCTAGGTCATATATATGAGGGAAGGATTCAAAAGTTGCTGAAAGATTAATACTTCGGTCTTTTTGACTATGAGTTATATGCAACTTACGAGCCTTGCCTTCATTGGAAGATGACCAACTCTCCTTTTCATTGAACTAGAGAGAGAGCCACTAAGTTATTAGAACTTATATATAGTGATGTATGTGGTCCCATATCGACTCAGGCTATAAGTAGGTACTCATATTTTATTATATTCACTGATGATTTCTCTATTGTATAGACACGTGTACTTAATGAAGTACAAATTTGAGACCTTTGAGAAATTCAGGGAATATAAGAAAGAGATAGAAAATCAAATTGGAAAGAGTATTAAGACTCTTCGATCAGATCGAGGAGGAGAGTACTTGAGTATCGAGTTCACTCATTTCCTCAGGGACAATGGGATTCTATCCCAGTGGACACCTCCTTATACACCTTAGCTCAATGGTGTATTAGAAAGGAGGAATCACACATTGTTAGATATGATGTGGTTCATAATGAGTTTCGTTGACCTACCCGTCTCATTCTGGGGGTACGCCCTAGAGACCGCAGCTTACCTTCTAAATAGAGTTCTATTAAAGTTGGTAGTACCTATACCATATGAGATATGAAAAGAAAAAAAGTCCGATCTTAAGATTATTAAGATTTAGGGTTGTCTTACCCACGTTAGAAGACACAACCCCGATAAGTTGGAATCAAGGACAGAATGGTACACATTCATAGGATACCTAAAGGAAACTTGTGGGTATTATTTTTATCACCCCGAGGACTGAAAAGTCTTTGTTGCTAAGAGAGTCATGTTCCTTGAGAAGGAACATATTCTTGGTAAAAATAATGGGAGCAAGGTTGGAGAACCTAACTCAAGCACTATTCCAGAGCCCGAGTCTGTTCAAGTACCTAACATACAAATTCCAACTTTGCATATGTCTAGTAGAGTATCTCACCCTCCTGAAAGATATGTGGGACATATAAGTAGAGATGACTCTTAGGATGTTGATCCTCAGACCTACAAGGAGGCTATTATGAGTATAAACTCTGGGAAGTGGCAAGAAGCCATGAATTCTGAGATAGATTCCATATACTCTAATAAGGTTTGGAACCTTATAGATGCACCCGAGGGTATTGTACCCATCGACTGCAAATGGATCTTCAAGAAGAAGATCGGAGTGATAGAAAAGTAGAGACCTATAAAGTAAGGTTGGTAGCTAAAGGATATCATCAAAGACAAGGAGTTAACTATGACGAAACATTTTTGCCTATAGCCATTCTTAAGTCCATTAGAATTGTTTTGACTATTGCAGCACACTATAACTATGAGATCTGGCAAATGGATGTCAAAATGGTAGTCCTCAATGGCAACCTCGAGGAGAAGGTGTATATGATACAGCCAAAGGGATTTGTATCTAAAGAGAGTCCAGATAAAGTATGCAGGTTGCTTAGATCCATGTCTGGATTAAAGCAAGATTCCTAAAGTTGGAACATAAGAGTTGATGAGGTGATCAGATCTTATAACTTCATTAAGAATGAAGATGAGCCTTGTGTGTACAGGAAGGTAAGTGGGAGCGCTATCACCTTCTTGGTGTTATATGTGGATGACATTCTAATCATTGGGAATGATGTACGAATGCTCTCCATAGTAAAGGCTTGGCTATCCAGAAGCTTCTCCATGAAAGACTTAGGGGAAGCATCCTATATTTTAGGGATCTAAATCTATATAGATAGATCTAAGAGGATGTTTGGCTTGTCCCAGTCTAGGTATATAGACTCTATTGTCAAAAAGGTTTAGCATAGAGAATTCCAAGAGAGGTCTCATACCGATGAGACATAGAATATCACTTTCTAGGAATATGTCCCCAAAGACTCTTGAAAAAAGAGCAGATATGGATAAGATACCTTATGCCTCAGTGATAGGGTCTATCATGTATGCGATGCTATGTACTAGGCCTGATATAGCATATGCTATGAGTGTCACGAGCAGGTATCAGGCAGATCTAGGTTTAAAATACTGGAAGGTAGTAAAGTGTATCCTTAAGTACTTGAGAAAGACTAAGGATCTTTTATTGGTATATGGAGGATGTAGCCTCCAGGTTGAGGGCTACACTGACTCAAGTTTTCAGTTTGATATTGATGATAACAAGTCAAATTCAAAGTATGTTTTCAACCTAAATGGAGGAGCAGTAAGCTAGAAGAGTTCTAAGCAAGATACTACTGCTGACTCGACCACAGAAGAGGAATACATTGCTACAGCAAAAGTAGCAAAGGAAAAGGGGTGGATAAAGAAGTTCATCAAGGATTTAGGAGTCATATCAAGCAGCGTGAAGCTGACTTCCATATATTGTGATAGCAACATGGCGATAACTCTAACAAGGGAACCTATGTCTCATCATAATTGTTCTGAGGAGGTTACATCTAATTAGAGTGATCATGACCCAAAAAGATATAACAATGGAAAGAGTTTCATCTAAAGATAACATTATAGATCCACTTACGAAGCCGTTGGCTCATATCGTATTTAAGAGTCACAGGGGTCTGATGGGGATCAGACACATAAGTGATTGGCTTTTGGTCAAGTGGGAGATTGCTGGTTATAGGTGCCCTGCAAGCCAATCACGTGAGTGATGACACATGTGACACGCTGTATGATCTTTTTGTTTATGATTAATATTGATATAATCTAATATTATATTATCTATAGCATATATACTGTGATGTCCTTGGTTTTGTGCAATGGGAATCAGATCATGATAAGATGATAATAATGAGATCGATTCACCTTTAAACACAGATCCTAAATAATCTCAGTAATAGGTTACTCGAGAGGGATATCGAGATAACCGGATAGACCGATGTGCTATATACCTGTCCATATTATGGAGGCAGTTGGTCTTATAATCACTTGTGTGGAGACACTAAGGATATAGTATAGGTGCTCATTGGAGAATAAGTTCACTGATTAATCTGCTTATGGAATGTTGTATAGTTAATTATACTTAATGTCAGACAGCGATTCCATAGTCTCAGTTGTGTATCTGGTCCTTAGACATGAGATACTAAGGATGTCTTGTATTAGTACTCCTTTCTTTGATGCTAGACTTACAAGTTTGGAAAGTTTCAGATCTGATACAACTAGTTATCGGGATTGGTAGCCAACCTTACAAAGGTAATTGAATATCAATAGAGGATTATCCACTCTCGGTATTACAAGAGAAATATCACATATGTGCTTGCTCAGACAAATCCCTAGCCAAGGTTATTCGGAATGAGACAAAAAGAATTCTCCGGGAGAATCTGATTAGAGCGAGACTATAACGGATTTCATATATGACCTGACACTACCATATCCAATACACGATATCTAAGATATTAGTTGGATGATGGATTATAGATATATGATAACTATGGATATAAAGGTCCAACGGATTCGATCCCCCTGTACTGTCTGGGGACTATGGCGTAGTAGCCTAGTATGTCCATAGTCGATGAGTCGAGATAATAATTCACTATATCAGAAAGAGTTCTGATGGGAGTGACTCATGGCCAGCTCGGTATTGGGCTTAGAGGGTCACACACATATGGTAGATACAACGAATAGAGGATTGGATGGAGATCCAATTAGCCCTTATTCTCATTAAATGAGACTCTATGCTAATGTGCTCCTTGATTAAGGCCCAATTAAAGGCCTTAGGAGATTATTGGATAGAGATTCAATAATATAAGGTTAGTGGGTAATTGGATGGAGATCCAATACCCACTAAGGCAGGAGCCCTTGGGTTTTTGGTGGTTCTCTATAAATAGGAGAGGAGACTCATGGTTAATAGGCTGCAGCTTTAACCACCACCTCCTATTCTCCTCCCTCCCACTGCGCAAGAATTGCGAGATCAGATTGGAGGAGTTTCGCTATAGACATCTATCATGTGGATACTACTGGAGAGGAGGACATTTGACCTCCTTTATCTTCTCCATCCGGATATTGAATACAAGGATATACAATCTCCTTAGGTAAAATCAATCTCTCACACATTATAATTTTATCGGTTTTTGTGTTTTTCTCGTGACCCCAATCTTTTTCATCATGATTTGATCTGCATGGAAAATCAGTTTTTATTTTGACTTCCATTATGCATGTGATGCACCCATTGAGGTTTCCCAACATGTCCCTCTATCGAAGTGCTGGTGCATTGGAATAATTTACCACCTGAAGATGCCACGTGAGAATCATATGAGAAGCTAAAGATCCGGTTCCTTGAGTTTATGGAACCTTAGCCTTGAGGACAAGGCTGATTTGAAGAGGCCAGGCTTGATAAGACCCCAACAGGATTGAGTCTCACTCAACCAAGTATCAACAAATAAAAACCCTGTGAGATTGTAATAAATCACCTAGTTGTCTCTATCCTATAAAAAAGAGTGGCTAGGGTTTATGTTTGGGGCCTTAGGGCTTCCTAGCTGTTGCCCCCTTTACTAGGCTATTCGACTAGGGTTTCTACAGGGGTGCATGGCTTGTGTAGCCCCTTAGGCCGTTGCCCCCTTAATAGGGCAATTTGGCTAAATAAAGGGTAAAAGGGGAAATTTACTTAGGAAGAATCCCTCAGGGCTAGGGTTTGGAACCCTATATAAGCTTGTAGCCTCCATTTATTTTAGATAAGCAAGATCAATCTTCAATTCAGCCCTATGTCCAACTACTAGGAGGGAGGAACCCCTACAGCATTCCAAGGGTTGATATCTCTCAAAGATCAAATCTCCATAGAAATCCTCTAGGGTTCTATTATTGTACTCCTTGATCTTACCAAATTTATTATTGTCATATTCTCCTATGATTTTTATGTCGGCTTAGCTTTCCTTACCTACAGATTCTCCCTGAATTCTTCCTTTAATCTTTGACGAACCGCTAAAAACTTTTTGTCGAACTATTGCTCTTCGATGTAAAATTTTACCACCACATCTTTTCAGTATTTTTTGCTGCATACGCAACCGATCTCTACCATATTTGTTGTTGCCACTACTCTTTATCTATCTTACTGCTATCCTCACGGGTTTTTTGCTGATGTAATACTCTAAACATCACTAGAATTTTTGTTGACACACTATTGAAATTTTTGACATAAAATTCTACCACCATACCTTTTGTCGTTATT
The DNA here is from genome assembly GCA_021527575.1 of Ensete glaucum. Lineage (NCBI taxonomy): Eukaryota > Viridiplantae > Streptophyta > Magnoliopsida > Zingiberales > Musaceae > Ensete > Ensete glaucum. The sequence goes on along the minus strand of CM038554.1, from coordinate 13,926,183 downwards.
TTCCACATAACCAACTAGATTCTACTGAGTTTGCTGCTATCAACCACATCATCATTAAGGCACCCCTCTAGCCTTAAGATGCAGCCATTGTAGCCATAGCCCAAATAGCGGCCTATTGAAGTCGCAATCCTCTACCACCAATCTTTATCTTCCGCAACCACCAATCCCTACCAAACCGATTGCTCCCATCAACAACAACCCTTAGCCACCCCTTTAACCCTAGACCTCTATCATCAAACCCCCCTTACAGCCTCTACAATAGTCCCAAACAGTAGCATCAACAGCACCCACTTTAATAAATAAACTATGCTGCACTACCTTTGGTAGTACTTGCTACATCCAAACTTGATCCCTACCAAATCCATTATTGTCATCAGTAGCAACCCTAAGCCATCCTTCTAACCTTAACCTTTGGCCATCATATCTCCTATTTGACCCCTATAGTAGCTCCAAACCATAGCCCCAATAGCAACTAAAAATAACAACCTATCAGCCCCAAACTGCAGCCATCTACCCTTAATCCACCACCTCTTTCGACCAATCCACACAACTGGTTCATACCATTGACCCAATAGCAAGAGAAGGATCTTGACATGATAGATCTAGGGTTTTACATCATGGCATCAGTAGATCTAATCGGTGCTAAGTTGGAGGCCTTCGAGACGTGTATAGAGGATAGATTATGCGCTCTCTTCACAGAATTCAAAATGGGATGATCATCGAGCCCGATGAGATCATAGCAAGGTGAGAGTCTACATCGAAAGGAGAACCCTTCGGAGAAAGAAGAACATGCAACGAAAACCAACATCTACACACATACAAGTGGACTTTTCCCGATGGGAAGATAGAGACACGATGAGATGGCTTTCATGAGCAGAATGCTACTTCCGTTATTACCAAACACCAAAGGCTTTCATGGTAGACATCACTGCCATCCACTTTGAAGGAGATGTTATACAATGATATGATTAGTACAAAGACACCCATAGAATTCCAACATGGAGGCAATTCAAGAGCGGTCTGCTATGCCACTTTGGACCATCTGAGTACAATGACATCAACAGTTAACTTGTAAAAATCCATCAGACCTCCACAGTTTAGGAGTACCAGACCAGGTTTGAAAGACTCTTTAACAAGCAAGGGATTGGTTAGAAAAATAACTATTGTTCATCAAGGGGCTAAAGCCAGAGATTCGAGGATAAGTCAAAGTGTGATAGTGCTATACACTGATAGCGGCTATCTCTCTCGCATGTCTACAAGAAGAATGACTGAACCAGGAACATTGGAGGACCAAAGTAATCACACAACTAGTAGCACAGAGACCCTCAACCCCATCTACTACTAGCCAACCATCTCAACCGAAGAAGTTATCAAGAGAAGAACTTCATGATAGATCCGCGAAGGGCTTATGTTGGCATTACGACAAGTTATGGAGCCACGACCACCATTGTAAAAGGGGGAGACTTCTCATGATCGAACCTATTGAGGAATCTAAACTTAAAGAGGAGGACCTCGAGCATGAGGAGAACGTGAAGGAGGACTCGTAGTTGGCCGATTTCATGACTCATGCTCTAGCCGGCTATGTGAACCCGCAAATAATGAAAGTTGAAGGATTCCTTAAGCAACAACTCGTCACCATCCTTATCGAGTCCAAGAGCACCAACAACTTTATGAATAGCAAGGTTGATGCCTGATTGATACTCCAAAATGAAGATTGTAGTAGGTTCGACACTAAGATAGCTGATGGTTGAAACCGAAGTGCAACCAAAAGTGCTCATAGGTGAAATTATTTCTATAAGACCAATTGATCATTGCTGATTTTTTCCTCCTCTCTCTCAATGATTCTAAAGTGGTGCTTGACATTGAATGGTTATCCATGATAGGTGATGTTTCCTGTAACCTTTCAAAGCTAACCATGAAATTTTTCAACAAAGGAAAACAAGCAATCATACATGGGAAACGATGGAGCGAAGCGACTATAGTTGCAATACAGCGCTCGGAGAATGTACCGCAAAAAGAGTCCAATGGCTTCTCAATTCAAATTGAAGAACTTCAGGAGATGAAGCCAAAGGAGATTGAAGACATGAACCCTCTCCCAGAGCTTGCTAAAATTTCAGGTGCCTCCACAAATCGAGCTGACTACCTCCTATCAGGCTACCCGACCCCCCCACGCGGAACTAGCCACTAACTGATGCTCGACCAAATTACTACCCACATCCTCAGATGACCGAAGCTAAAAGGATCGATGTCATCCTCATCATCATGGACCATACTAGAGGGCAGCCAAGATTTCAAAAGAAAGACTGGCTACTACTAAAGATCAATCACATGGTAGCCCATGTAAAGAAGAAATGACCTTTTGACAACCTTCAGAGCAAAAGAAATTTTGAAGATAGAGCTTTTCTACACTTCCAACACTACCAGCAAGAAATTCAAATCTCAAGAAAGTGGTCTCCCTATTACTTTCGACCTTACAAAATTGGGATCACATTGGAACTGTGACCTATAGATCGAATCAGTGCACCAATTTAAAATTACAATTGATCCTCCAAGTATCTCATCGTAAATGAAAGTTTAGAGAGGATGACTCAGCCCAGATCCATCCACCTAACACCCAAGTCAATGAAGAGGCCCAATTCCAACTGGAGATTACATGACATCACAAGATCACGACTTATCACCATTCAAACACTACCACCGGTGAAGAGATACAAGATAAAGTTGAACCATGAGATCATGATGTGCCTACCTCAAATGCAACAAGGAAGCCTCATGACAAGTTGCAAACTCGGACCTGGAGATCATGGAGCTTCAGCCTCGAGGACAAGGCTGATTTTAAGAGGACGGGTCTGTTAGGATCCTAGTTGGGTTAGGTCCTAGGTTCACTGAGTCATAATATCAATAAAACCCTAAGGCATGTAATAAATCCTAAATCAATTGCCACCCACCTTGTTTGAAAAGGTCGGCTAGGGTTAGAGAGGAGTCCTTATGGAGTGGGGTTTCCTATCCACTACCCCACCTATTAGGGAAGTCAGCTAGGGTTAGAGAGGGAGAGATCTATTTAGTTAGGACTCTCTCTATGGTTGATTAGGAGTTTAATTTGAGTATAAGTCTTCTATAGTCATCAACCACACCTTTGGTAGAAGTTGGCTAGGAGTTAGGAGTTGGTTGGAGATGGAGTATATTATAAGTATGAGTCTTATTAGGAGTTAGGGTTGTGAGACCCTATATAAATACTTATAGCCACAACCTTTTCATCATAAATAGATCAATATTTCTTCAGCCTTATGCTGAATACCTTAGAAGAGGGAACCCCTATAGTGTTCCAAGAGGGCCGATTCCCTATAGAGATCATGATAGAACTCTAGTATGGTTGAGTCCTAATCTCCCTAGAAGTAGTCAATAAAACCCTGCTAGATTATAATAAAGTTATTCCTACCTTATAAAAGAATATGGCTAGGGTTTAGATTAGCCCTTAGGGCTTAGTGGTCGTCGCCCCCTATACTTGGTTGGTTAGCTAGGGTTTCCCTTGCTTAGGTCAGCAATAGAGCCAACCTAGCCGTCCCCTGTTCCTATTAAGGGAGGTTGGCTATAAGAGGGGCAAAGGGATAATTTTACTTAGGCAAGCACCTCCTTAGGCTAGGGTTTTGATCCCTATATAATGATATAGCCGCCCCCTCTCTTGAATCAAGTAATCTATAATTTTAATTCAGCCTTGTGCCGAGTCTAAGAGGGAGGAACCTATACAGCGTTCTAAGGGTTGATCCCCCTCAAGGATCAAAATCTATAGAGCTCCTTCTGGAGTTCTATCATCTAGTATCAGAGCAATGATCTTGCTTCCCTTATAGCCATCTCAGCCACCTTCACCTTCCTAAGCAATTCCCATAATTGCTATAACACGCGCCTCCACCTTCCACCCCAGCCATAGATCAAATCAATCTACCGTTGCCCCCTGCGTTTGATCTGGAAATCTGATATATTTTTATCATCCACACCTCTTCAATACTACAAGATTCCTTACTTTACATGTTGAATATTTTTTTCAAATTTTATCTGCTGTAAATTTTGTTTATCGCAAACGTTATCATCATTGCAAAGGCGAAACACTGCAGAAATTTTTAGTCGATTATTGTTTCTTGGAACTAAACTTTTAATCATCCTTTTTGGCTGAAACTTTTATACAATTTTATAGATCGTCTTATTTTTCATCTAAGACCAATCTCATAAAAAAACTCATTCTGGATCCAGACTTATAGCACTGCGATTCTTTGTCGCATAGTGCTAAAATTTTACAATGTAGAATCTGCCTTCCATTCATTAGCCTCTTGAAACTGAACTTTTGTTCATCCTTTTTAGCCAAAATTTTTACACAATCCCAAGGATCAACTTGGCTTTCATCTGGGACTGATTTTTTGAAAAAAAATTCTACTAGAATTTTTATGATGAAGGATCTACCAATATGTAGTTCTAGAATTTTTATGATGAAGAATCTACCTTTCGTCTTTTGCCCTATTTCCCTACTGTTACATTGCCAAAATTTTGCCAAAACTTTTACTGGTATTCCCAACATCTAAATCAAGGGTTTCTACAAAAAATTTTTAAACTTTCATTTGAAAATTATGTCGAGAAGTCATCATTTCTCTGATGTAAAATCTGTTCTACAAGACTGCACATCACCGCACTTTTTTTCATCGAATTCTGTTAGATTTGAGTGCTATTTTTTTATTAGATTTTGGACTCTTTTATCCTCATCACTAAACCCTACCATCCTTATCAAAACCCTTCAAAACTCTACCCTAAACTAAAACCAAGTCACCCAAATCAGCCCTAACCGCAGCCTACTTCATTATCGATCCACTTACTTTTTCAGCCAACTTTCCTTACCGATACACCTACCTTTGCTGCCATCTATCCCAAATCTAAAATCTATTTTCCTAACCCTCATCTATTACTATCATAGCCCTAAAATCACACTAATTTATAGCCTAAACTCCATAAAACCGTAGCCCCAAATTGCACTCAAGACAGCCATAAACTACACCCAAAAATCGAAGCCTTCGATCTACCAATCTTTCAATCGCTTAATCTCCCTTATCCCTTCAACCGTAGAACGCATCTTTCACTACCTAACACTACCAACAGCGACCTCTTACTGCCATCCTCCTTGATCGCAGCCAGCAATAATCCTTGCGGCTAAAAGCTACCAATAGTGATCTTTCGTTGCAATTTGTTTACATCGCAGCCTGCAACAATCATTCGCTGCCAACTATCTTGATCATGGCTAGCAACAAATTGGACATAACAGCAGTCATCTCTCACTTCATACTGCTGCTTCCCTCCTCCAAAATAGCCATGTACATCGTTGCCCCCATCTTCCTCCTATTACAATCGCACCCTTGCTGCAACTAACGCCACTTACAGCCATGAAGTTGCAACGCAGTCGTAACCAGCATTACTGCTTCCCTCTTCTTCCTCCACTATCGCTGCTACCTTTGGCTGCCATCCTCTACTTGGAGACTTCACCCCCACAGTCCCGACATTGTTGCTATTCACTGTTGTTAACCTAAAAATTACAGCCACACTTTTCAGTTGGTTTGTTTGATAGGTTGGAGATCCTTACGTCATGATATCATTGGACTTATTTGAAGCTAAATTAAAAACTTTTGAGACACATATGATGCTAAATTATACACTCTCTTCGAGGAGTTTAGATTGGGTCGATCACTAAGCCCAAGAAGATCACAACATGGAGCAAATTTTGATTGTAAAAAGAACCCATCAGAGATAAGAAGCGAGGATAAGACATCGCAGCCCTACACCTCGATGATGTCGATCTCCTTTGTACAACTTTAAAAAGGACACCTCAATCAAGATGCTCAGAGCATGAGAACCATATCCTAACCAAAAGCATATAAACCTTTAGCACCAATCAATTACAAGAACATTGACGAAGAACTAACAAAGATCCGTCAAACCTCTACCATCCAAGAGTACCAGATCAGGTTTGAAAGGTTAACTAATCAAACTCATGATTGGTCTGAAAAATAGATATTAAGGACTTTTATTGAGGGCTTGAAGCCGGAGATTCAAGAAGTTAAAGTATGACAACCCTACACACTTAAGGTAGCCATCTCCTTCGCACGACTACACGAAGATAGGCTGAACCAAGATGCTCAAAGGACCAAAGCCATCGCACAACTAGCAGCACAGAGACTCTAGGCCCCATCTACCACTAGCCAGTCACCTCAGTCGAAAAAGTTAACAAGAGAAGGGCTTCATGACAGATCGGCAAAGGGCCTATATTGGCATTATAATAAACTGTGGAGCCGAGACCACCATTGTAAAAAAGAGAGACCTCTATTGATTGAGCTCATTGAAGAACCCAAACTCAAAGATATGGCTCTCGAGTCTAAGGAGAAGGATATGAAGGAAAAATCACATTCGGATGCCTGCACATTTCATGCTCCACCACAGATATTGGACATTGATGGCTTCATCAAGCATCAGCCCATCACCATCCTCGCCGACACCAGGAGCTCCAACGATCTTATGAATGACAAAATAAAACATGTGACCTTATGTGGGAAAAGAGAGAACGAAGAAAAGATGATCTTGACATAGTGCTTAGAGAAGCTCGCTGAAATCTCAGGTACGTTCGCTGAACCGAGCCGACTCCTTTCTACTAGACTGCACGACCCCTGTATGTTGGTCTTACAAGGGGAACCACCAGCACATATTCAGCCATATTGTTATCCACATTTTCAGAGGACCGAAGCTAAAAAGATAATCCAAGAGATGCAGGAGATACGGATCATTCGACTACAACCTTCCCTTGTAATGACATTTTATCTCCAAAAACTTTGCCTCTTTGTCTGCAAGGATAAGCTCTTCCTGAAGTGTCATATTCAGCTGAACCAGCTATGGTTTCTGATGCCGGGGTCCCTTATCTCGGGCTACTTCCACGACTTCACCGAGGAGCAGACCATGATGCTAAAAGTCATCCCTGATGATGACCTCGGATCCACGGCCCACGATCGCAAGAAGGAATAGGAGAAAGGCATTCACATAGCCTCCACAGCCATGATGCCATCTATATCGATGCTAACATTACTTGAACATGACAAGATGTTCATACTTAGAGCAGATATATCCAGAGTTGGGATCGATGTCACCCTTATGCAAAATGGTCCATGACACAAAAGAGGAGTAAGCCCAAAAGAATTACAATCCATGCTCATGCCAGCACATGCAAAGAAAAAATGGCCTTCCGACAAACTTCAGAATGGACAAAAAATTGAAGATCGAGTTTTCTTACACCTCCAGCCCGATTAGCAGGAAAGTCGAGCCTTAAGGAAGTGGTCTCCCTATTTCTTTGGGTCTTGTAAAATTGGGGACCACATTGGAGCCCTAACCTGGATATCAGATCCGCGCACTATATCAAGATTATAGTTGATCCACTGGGTACCCCATCTCAAATAGAAATTTAAAAATGATGACTTAACTCAAGTTCTTCCAACTAATACCCAAGCTGATGAAGAGCTGAAAACCCGATTCCCTAAGTTTATAGAACTTCAGCCTTGAGGACAAGGCTGATTTTAAGAGCGCAGGTTTGATAGGACTCCAGCAGGGTTGAGTCCTAATCTCCCTAGAAGTAGTCAATAAAATTCTACTAAATTGTAATAAAATCATTCCTATCTTATAAAGGAGTATAGCTAGGGTTTAAATTAGCCCTTAGGGCTTAGTGGCCACCACCCCCCTTATTGGGTTGGTTGGCTAGGGTTTCCCTTGCTTAGGTTAGCTATAGAGCCAACCTAGCCGCCCCCTATTCCTATTAAGGCAGGTTGGCTATAAGATAGGCAAAGGGGTAATTTTACTTAGGCAATCACCCTCTTAGGCTACGGTTTTAATTCTTATATAATGATATAGTCGCCCCCTCTCTTGAATCAAGCAATCTACCATTTTAATTCAGCCTTGTGCCGAGTCTAAGAGGGAGGAACCCTTACAGTGTTCCAAGGGTTGATCCCCCTCAAGGATCAAAATCTATAGAGTTCCTTCTAGGGTTCTATCAGATCAACCCCAACCTTTAAATCCATAAGGGTTCTAACACGCTGCCCTTATAGGTGGGCACTTTTTAGCCCGTAGGCACCCTACGAGTGCCCTTGGCTACAAGTGCCCGGTCCTATGGACGGCTTGGTCGTATGCGATCGCCACTACAGGAGCCTTAGCAGCAACCGACCACCTCTATAAGCAGCCTAGCCATAGGTCGTCACCTCTACAAGGGTCCTGGCCAAGAGCAGCTGCCCTTGTAGGCAACCTACCAGTAGGTGGCTACCCCCTTCCTTGATGCCTTCATTGGGAATCACAGCAACAAATGGGTAGAATAGTTCTACATGATTAAATCTCATCACATGTAGTTTAAAACCAATCTTTTACATGAACAATCTTGGCTCTGATACCACTATTGAGAAAGCAAGCAATAGCATCACATGCAGTATGGAAGATCAAAACAAAATCGGTTTCCCACCTAGATCAAATCATTGTGCAAAGATTGGATCGTGAAAAAGCATAAAATCAAAAACTGCATCGTGTGAGAGATTATTTACCTAGGGAGATCATATATTCCTATTTTTTCAGATCTATATAGAGAGGATGAAGGGGGTCAAATGTCCTCCTCTCTAGCGGTATCCATGTGATAGGACACTGCAATGATACTCCTCCAATTGCAGCCCTAAGTCTCACAACTCTTGCACAGAACGAGGGAGGAGAATAGGAGAGGCAACCAAAGGTACAGCCTATCATCTCTGTACTGCCCCTACCTCCTATTTATAGAGAGCCGCCAAAAACCCTAGGGGTCCTACCTTAGTGGATTTCCCATGAACCTTAGATTATAGGATCTCTATCTAATAATCTCCTTTGGCCAATAATTAGGCTTCATGTAAAGAGCCCATTAATGTTGGGCTTCATCTAATGAAAATAGGGGCTAATTGGATCTTTATCTAATCCTCTATTCGTGAAATTATTCATCATATATGTGTGACCCTTCAGGCCCAATACCGAGCTGACCGTGAGTCCTCTCTGTCATAACTCCTTCTGACTTAGTAAATTATTATCTCATAATAATTCACTCAACTTATTGACTATAAATGTAATATGCCACATATCATAGTCCCTAAACGGTATAGGGGATCTTATCTATTGAACATATATGACCTTAGTTATCATGTATCTATAATCTCTCATTCATCTAATATCCCAGAGACCATATATTGGATATGGTACTATTAAGCCGAAATCTGTCCGGGTCTATAGTATCTTTAGTGTCTCCACACAAGTGGCTATGAGACCAGCCACTTCCATCATATAGATGGGTATATAGTACACCGTTCTATTTAGTTATCTCGATGTCCCTCTCGAGTAATTTATGACTAGGATTATTTAGGATCTGTGTTTAAAAGCGAATCGGTATCATTATAGTGATCTCATCATAGTCTGATTCTCATTACACAGAATTAAAGAGAATAGAATATATATACATATAACATATAATATATTATATGTGAGAATGCTAATATAATCATAAGCAAAAAAGATCATGTAACATGTCATATGTATCATCATTCATGTGATTGGCTTGCATGGCACTTTTAAAGCTCACTAGCCAAGATGGAGGGTATATTACCTTCGGAGACAATAACAAAGGAATGATTATCGATATTAAAAATATTGATAATAAATCAAATATGTTGATTAAAAATATTTTATTAGTAGATGGTTTAAAATATAACTTACTAAGCATTAGTCAATTGTGTGATAAGAGATATAATATTAAATTTGAATCTAATGTTTACATTATAGAAATACCATATAAGAATAAATACATGATTGTATTAAGGCATAATATTATTTATACTATTGATCTTGATGATTTTTATGACGAAACTAATTTTTTGATTTTAAATGATGATACATGGCTTTGGCGTAAGAGATTAGGTCATACAAGTATAAAATTGATTTCACAAATAAGAAGTAATTAAATGAGTAACTCTAGACCATTACAATTAATTCATATAAATTTCTTTGGACCAATTGATATCATAAATCTAGGAGGTAGTAAATATAATTTTATGATTGTTGATAATTATAGTATATTTACTTGGATATATATATATATATATATATATAATGTCTCTTATTGTAACATTTAATTTTGTATTATATAGATCTCTTCAACATAAGTAGATAATATATATATATATATATATATATATATATATATATATATATATATATATAATGTCTCTTATTATACTATAGAAAATATATATCATAACTTAATAATTTATATTTATCATTATTAAGTTATATTCAACTAATATTTTTTTCAGTGTAAAGTCAAAGATTCCTAAATTATCTATCCATACCTCCATCTTCAGCCCTACTTCGTAGTCTTAACCTGTGTCACTCTCTTATTTACAATTTTAGGCTTTCTTAGCTACTACGTCATCCCCTTCATAATATATAGTTAATAGTCATTATTATATCGATCATTTTAGATGTTTTGTTTTTAAACCAAATTGTAGGAGTTGTTGTCACATAATATCTATTTCCCATACGCTGTATTATCTTTATGTTCATAGGAGGACACCTTGTTGTCATATAATAGATATTCTTAATATTCCTATGTGTCGATTTGCTATGTATAGGATTTTGCAACATTGAACAGAGCGATCCATTTTTTAGTTTTGGTATTGTCTCAATTGAGTTTAGCTCGAGCAATATTGCTTTGGTTTTAGAGGTTCGCAACTGTGGATAAGTCAAAGATGTCGAAGCAGAAGCAATGACTTCGGGTTAGATATTTGAGAAACACTTGAGAGATCAACTACCTAATAGACAAATATAGAAAATTTGATATATAGGTTGGTATCTAGTGATATTGATGTTGATATTATCGAATTTTATCGATTTTATATTTTATTCATTTTTATTTTATTTTATTTTATCAAATAAAATATACCCCTCATGTTACTATCTTCTACCGATGATTTGGATATATTGATAAATTATAACTGGGTGATGGTTGTCTATTTTTATATCATCATTAAGATTTCTACTGTTTGTATCACTTTGGATAATAAGTCGAATCTCATTTTTCTACATACATATGAAAAGTCCAGTATAATTAGCAGGCATGGCTATGCGAGCATGTTGATATGTTTATGCCATCATATTATCCTGATCATCTCTGACTATGGAGATGAAATCGAGTAAGTTTTAGCAACTAGAAAGTTATTGACTTAAGGTTATAGTCGATAATTAAGAACAAGTTAATTAATGACTTAGGTATCTATATATATATGTTATGCAGGTATATTAAGTGTTTAACCCGATAGCCTATCGAGTCTTATCTACTATCAATTGAGAATATCAAGGTATAAAAATTTAATATTTTTATTTATATATTTAAAAGAAATATTTATTTAATATATTAAACTATTTGTAGGATGCAGATATTGACGAAGATGTAAGAATATGATAAGCATAAAAAGAAAGAAGATGAAATCAAAAGATCATAAAAGATACTCGAAGATTATGGACTTGATCATCTTGTGACTATATGGATGATCATTAACTTGGATCTACTGATGATCTATTATATTCCTAGTGTGTTCTATGACACTTAAAAAGATTGATCAAGGATTACTCCATCAATAGCTAGCTCATAGACAGAATAGGCTGAAAATATATTGAGCCTTAAGACACGACTCATATTTTCTTAGGAAGAGAACAGTACCTAAAGGATTTGGGGATAATAAAACCTCCTAAGCAAAGGAAAGTTTGATGATAGCCTATGTTGTAATATAAATTGTTTGACAATATGATGTCATCTTGGTAATCTAATTAAGATATAGAAAATAGATAAATTTGAGGAAAATTACTTCGAGTTGCACTTACGTCACACTTGGGTTATACTCGAGTTACACTATGCCTCTATAACTATCATAATATGATTCTAGTATATTTAGTTTTTCTTTATTTTCTTGATTGTAGGCTAATTAATTGACCAAATAAGTTATTTATGTTTTGAATTTGTGGAAGTAAGGGATTTATATTTTGAATCTATGATCAAGTATAATGGGAGTGTAACCCAAAAAAATTTCACCAAAATTATCCAAACTTCTGTATCACTATCATAATATGACTCTAATGTGTTTATTGTCACCTTTTTTATTTTTTTATTTTTAGATAATTTTAAGGATTAAAATGTTTAAAAAGGTTATTATAGTTCTAAGCGATACTATTGCTTAGTCTAGGGTTGTACCATCATCATTGGGCAATGTTACACTATAATGGAGTGTAACACAAGTATTACTCGAGTTAAAAATAATTAAAATTATTTTTCATTAGTTTGGATGATTTTAGTGTATTTAGTAAAATTTGGCACATGGTGATTGGACTTTTAGATCGGAATCATATCTAATTTGTAACTCAAGTGCAACTCAAATAAAAAATCATAATTAAATTAAAATCCACATTAAAATGAGCAAAATGGTAACATCAATTCAACTAAAATATAAATACAATAAGGATTTTAACATCAATTACAAAATGATAATTTTAGATTCCGAATCAGCAAAAGTTTATTGTGTTTCATAATGTTGCTGCACACTTGTCGAAAAATTGTATATGTATATTTGAATATATAAACTACACATAAAAAATCACCTCCTATAATCAATTTAAATAATATCAAAACTATGTTATACAAGAGATTGAAGATATCACCTTGCTTTATATTTGATATGTCTACTTATACAATCAGTGTGAATTGGATAATCAGATTATGACCTAATTGTTGCTACCTAATTGGCATAATGTTAAATAATTTCCTTTATGTATCGATTCTATCCTTATGTTATTCCTTCTGACTTAATAATATAAAGCTAAAAGAATATATTCATCTCATACTATATAAAATAAATTAAATAATTAATTTATTTTAAACTGGTTTAATCTGGTTCATATCAAACAAATCAGTTCTAACCCAAAAAAAAAATCCAAAGTCAAATAGGATCAATATATATTGTTTATCATTATTTGATTTTATAGAGGATATCTTGGTTATAGTATGAAAAAAAGGATGCCATTTAGTAAAAACCAAATATAAGGGGCATCATATAGTAAAACCCTATTATTGTGGGTTTTCTTGGGGGTAAAATATCCAACATAAAGTTATAAATATTTTAAAATTATTTTTATATAAAAATAATAAAAAATTGTTGATTATCTTGTTTTAAAAAGTATCGCCCGAACAGTTATAAATTGGTTCTGCCTGATTCTTGTTTTAAAAAGTAATAAAAAAAAAAAAGATGGTTTCGAAATCGAAATAAATTGGTTCTGGAACTATGGACTAATCTGAAATCATGATAAGGACTATTTGCGACAGCATATTGTGCTTGCTAATGTGAATCTCTTACAATGCTTCGCTTTGCTATCTTACCAGTTATAAATTGATCAAGCACCACATAATTTTAGAGGTGGACAAGGTATCCAAAAATAATAATTTTAATTCATGGGGGACAAATTGAGAATCCTTCTTTCAGGTTTTACATTTGATATTAATTAACTAAAAGATAAAAAAAATAGTTTGATATAAAATATATAAATAAGTAAAGTAAATGCTTCTGAACTTGTTACAAAAGAATAGCAATGTTAGTTAGAATTTCAACTCAAATCATTCTTAATTGAGAGAGAATAAATTATAATGACTATATATATATATATATATATATATATATATATATATATATATATGTGTGTGTGTGTGTGTGTGTGTGTGTGTGTGTGTTAAACTTAGATTAAATTTGTTTTAGAGAAGTAAATACAAAAATAAACTTATTGCAGGGGGTATTATGATAGCTTCAGCAATAAATAAATAAATAAATAAATAGGAAGAACACAAGCACGCCTCTTAAAAGCGCATGGCATCTTTTTTATCTTTATAAAAGAGCGTGCGCGTATCAACCCGATCTCCGCCTCGTGAGGAACAGAAGCAGGTGGGACGGCAGAGGGAACGGGACCACGTGCTTTAATTTTGAATTAAATGACCATACTGCCCACTCGTCCCCGTAAATTATAACGTAAGCAAATCGTCCTAAATGACTATATTGACATTATACCCGTAATTATAACGAATGCAGAGCGCATAAACCTCGAATGACCCCTACCGACCCTCCTTTTAAACGGAGGAAACACCCCGACGTGACGATACGAGCGACCGAACGAACGAACGAACGTGAACAACTTGAAGGAAGCAGCGCGCTCTTTTCTCTCTCTCTCTCTCTCTCTCTCTCTCTCTCTCTCTCTCCCACTCTCAGATCGAACGATCGAAGATGAGCTCTCAGGTCCTCCGATCGGCTTCGAGGACGGCGAGGGCTTTCCTGTCGGCATCGCCTACCGCCCCACTCCTCCGCCGTCAGTTTCTCTCTCTCTCTCTCTCTCTCTCTCTCTCTCTCACGCACAGTTTTCGGATCAAACCTTTATTTCTTTGCCTTTCCGCTGGAAGTTTGTACAAGTACATTATCTTTCGATTGGCGGTAATTTTGAACTAAAGATCTACACAACATGTGTGAGATTGCGTGTGTGTGGAGTGGTTTGATTATGTTTCCACGAGGATGTGGAATCGATTGCTTTCAGATCAATTTCGCTGGAAATTTCTTTTATATGTTTTATTATCTTTCCGCTTTGATCGATTGCTCCTTAAAGCAAGCATCTGTCCAGAATGTCCTCATTTCTGTGTTCTTTGAATCGGACAATCTCATGTTGGGTCAAAATGTGTAGAATTGATAGGCTTACAGATTAGCCTTTTTTTTTTTTCCTTTTTTGCTTTGGCACCGGAAATATATATTTTTTCATTTTATTTTTCTCTTGTAGCGAGGATCTGTTAAAAAAAAATATGTATTATTGTTTTGGGTATTTTGATCAGAAAAGCTCCTGATTTGTATACATCTGTTGGAATTTGATTGTGACTTGGCGTGAGCTATAATTTTTTATATCACGACTCCTCTCTCTCTCTCTCTCACTCTCTCTCACTCTCTCCATCGAAGTAGAAAATTTGACCGACGGGTTAACCTCTGGTTTGACTCTCTTTTTCCCTACCCCATCGGAATCCCCTGAATCGATTCAGGCAGGCCACCCTAATGATCTTTTCGGAACTAATTAGTATCACATTCAGATTAAATCTCGGTATCTGTACTTTGGAATTTAAAGAATACGTTAGACGACTTTC
Source organism: Ensete glaucum (assembly GCA_021527575.1). Classification (NCBI taxonomy): domain Eukaryota; kingdom Viridiplantae; phylum Streptophyta; class Magnoliopsida; order Zingiberales; family Musaceae; genus Ensete; species Ensete glaucum. The sequence goes on along the minus strand of CM038554.1, from coordinate 13,910,897 downwards.
TCCAAAACAAACGAATTTATCGGATCAGTGCACAAAACTTCACTGCAACTTTTGTACTTCCATTAGGCCACTTAGAGTAACAAAAGGATTTCTGTCATCAGCTGTAAATGGGCAAGGCGAGGCCATGCCACTTTGGCAATCTTTGTAAAAAAAAAAGCCCCGAGAACCCAGTCCAAGTTTAGGCACACAGCGCCTGTCCTGCCTGTCCTTTGGATTGAAATAAACTCAGCAGCATTGAGCACCTTTCTCTTTCTCTTTCTCTTTCTCTTTCTCTTTCTACTCTTCTGCTTTTGGGATATGTTGTTGAAGGAAGGAAGGAAGGAGAATGACTTGAGGTTGGTGCCTAATCTCCACGTTCCGAGGAATCACGTGATTAACTTTTGATAAATCATGGCTCATTGCTCGACTGTTCCTTACAACTAGCTTTAGTCCATTTCTTGTGACTGTTTGCTTCCTCTCTCAATCATTTCAACCATATTTATATATAACGTGCTGAATCGAATTATTTATATCATGGTTCCTAAATATCTCTGTTTTATTTATATATATATATATATATATATATATATATATATATATATATATATATATATATATATATATATATATATATCATGGTTTCTACTATCGATCTTTTATTTCTCTCAAAATGAATTCCGCATTTCCTTCTTTTGTCATCAATTCCTTGGCATTCTAGACGACCACCATCACCAGCTCCCACTCCTGTTGGTCATGGTAGATTTATCGGCTAAAGAAATATTTGTCGATACATTGATGGATCCCTTCCAATCTTGGCAGTCAAGGTTAGTACGGTTTCATGGCTATATGTCAGTTACTTCTTTCTACTTTTCATTTCTGTCTGTAGTAGGTCCGGTGTCGATGACCCTGCTTCCTGCATCTAATTCCTGAATCCATCACGGATTAACTTACCACAGCTATTTGAGAGTAGGACACAAAGAGTGTTTGCACCCAAAAAAAAAAAAAAAAATTCATATAAAGTTGATGAAATGACTTGTTAGCCGTGCCTTTTTGTTGTGTCATAAATCACTGACAATAATAGGTACTTCAACATTCTGCTCATGACAATGTTTTCTGTGTTGGGTGGCGCACTGCAGCGGTATTCAGAGGGTCAGCGCGCTATCGGTCTTCAGATTGTGGAAAGGCTGATTGCAAGAAAAGCACATCAAGAGGATGGCTGTATGGTAGTACTCTTGCCTTTCCTGCCGCAGGTCAGTTGTTGAAATATGCATCGGTTTCGTTGCTCGTGAAACCTCCCAAGTTTCCTCTGTCTTTTACATCATCCATATATAAGAAGCTTCTTTTCCAGTTCTTGTTTGGCACTTCCAAAATGCGCAACATCTTCTTCGTAGTGCTTTGCATATCAAGATATTGTTTCTCCGTCTGATAACTCTTTTGTCGCACATATTGCTAGATTTTTTTTTCTTTTCTAAATTCGACAGTATTGCAAATTACGTGCTTCATGAATTGATATCTCAAAACTTTTCTGTTACTATGTTTTGCTATTCATAGCTGGTGGAATGTATATAAACATTTGTTTGTATATATATATATATATATATTTGGCAGTATACTTGGTTCAAGATCACCAATTACACGCAGCAGAGGTACGAATTCAGATAAAAATTTTCAGCTAAAATTTCAAACTGTAACTTCAAAATTTTCTGATCGTGGTCTTTAATATGCTTAAGCTGGAGAGGACATTCATTGCGATAAAGCCTGATGGAGTGCAAAGAGGGCTGGTAAGTTGGTCCTTCATATATCACAGATATCGATCGGTAAAGCAGTTGATGTGTTCCTTATTTGTAAATTTTGAATATTGCACTAATATCCGGTTGGTTGCGCTACCTTTTAAATTTTTTTTTTTTTTTAGTGTTCCTCATGCTGATCTTTCAAGGAACAATTTCTTTCTAAATCCCATGGTGTATGAGCACTCCGCTTTCCAACACTAATCAGGTTTCCCTGCCATCTCACAGAGATGTGGTCTGTTTTCAGACCAGCAATCTTTCCTCCTTTGAACTACATATGGAATCGATTGTGCTATCTCAAATCATAAAAGATGTTGGCTCAGAAATAATTTGAAGTTTTTAAATTATAAAGAAGAAGATTGTTTTGTTTAAAAAGAAAAAAAAAAGTAAATTTCCATCATACCTATGAAGTGGTTCTACAAGTTGAAGAAAGCTTGATAATCCAGTGTTTATTGAACTGAACTAGCTGTTAACTTTTGTTAAATGTTGTTTGTTAATGCACATTTGTTCTTGAAATGATCTTTTTCCAGCGGGACAATACTCTTAACTCTATTGTCTAATGCACCGATGATCACTGTGTTTGTCTTAGTTACAGAGATTAACTGAGCTGGGTTCCTTTTCCCTCTTGCACAATATCTAAGTTGGTAAACCTGATAACTTCCGTTCCTCAGATCGCAGAGATTGTATCCCGTTTTGAGCGAAAAGGATTTAAGCTTGTGGCGATTAAGATTGTGGTTCCTTCCAATGAATTTGCTCAGAGACACTATCATGATCTCAAAGAAAGGCCATTCTTTAATGGCCTCTGTGACTTCCTTAGCTCAGGCCCTGTGGTTGCTATGGTAAGAGAACAATGTGTGTTGTTACCGAGAAAAACAAAATTTGCTAACTTCATATGCTTACTTTATTAGTTACTGAATTGTAGGTTTGGGAAGGGGAGGGAGTCATAAAATATGGTAGAAAATTAATTGGTGCTACTGACCCACAAAAATCTGAGCCTGGAACAATCAGAGGTGACCTTGCTGTTGTTGTTGGAAGGTATGTCCTGAAAACATTTTTTATCTTAAAGTTTGACCAATAGATCTTTGTAATATAAGCAGTTTTTTTTCTTATATATAGCTTATAGGCAAATCGAGAAGTTAATAATAATCTGCAGGTAGTGTTATGCACAAACATTTCAGATGAAATATAACTGGTCCGAAACAAAGTGCATCTACACTATCCAATAGATCTGTAGTACATTAAGTGTTGTCATTTCTTTCTTATCTGTTGATAAAAATGTTCCATATTGTCTAAATAGATGTCTTATCATATGCAAATATTATCGTGAAATATAGCATCTATGTCATATATTTGGATGGTGATGCACATCTTTTGGAACTTCCAAAGTTCCCATATGGTTGAAACCGTCAAGAATCAGTCAAAAGAGTATGGGGGATGGGGCAAATAATTGATTTTATATACACACACACACACATATATATATATATATATATATATATATATATATATATATATAATCAATTTGAACTATACACAACATCTCGTTTTCTTTTTTTCTTTTTTCGTTTTTACAAAGGTTAAGTGATAATGATAATGATAGGTTTTGATCTAGGACCTTGTAATGATCTGACAAAGCTAAGCTTAAGCTAGCTATTACCTTCCAATCCTTGGTTAGCGAGTCTAATATACCACCATTAAACAAATGTTTTTAGTGTAAAAATTTATCGGATGAAATCTTGAACCCTTAATCGTTGGTGAGTACGTACGATCCACAATCAACAAGGTTATGATGTAGATATGAAACTTAGATGGAGATTTCGAACTCTCAACCTCTGATGATAAGTGAGTTTATACAGAATACTTGATAATTTAATAAATGTTTTACATCTGTTCTTTACATTTGATGACAGTGATAGCTTATTCTTCTCATTTCTTGATACCAATAACATTGCAGAAACATCATCCATGGAAGCGACAGGCCCGAAACAGCCAAGGATGAGATCACCCTATGGTTCAGTCCTAGTGAGTTAGTCTCTTATGCGAGCAAGGATGAGAAGTGGATCTACGAAGTAAATTGATTAGCTCTTCTCCAGCTCTATTTTTCTCACATTTTGGTGGACTTTTTAGATGTTGCAGTTGCAATTAAAATTATCGGATGTTTAAATAAGTAACATCATCATGTGATGAGTTAGTTCCATGACATGCTATCGCTGAAATCTGTGTGGTGGTGGAATGTTTATCTGGATATCATGAGCTGCTCCATTGTCTTCTACATGATATTGGCTGTTGTCTTAGCTATGTGCTTGTCCTGCTCTTGACCTCTACATATCTTATAAGCGGATTGGCATTTAGCGTGACCAACTCACATTCCCAATTATTCATTTTGCTTTTTGAGTCATTAAATGCGAACAAATTTTTTTTGTAGTTCATGTATCAACTTTGCCTCTGGAAGAGGTGTCTCGGAGACCTATTAGAGATTAAGTGATCTAATGCAATGCGAAGGACAACTTAATCAAGGATGACAGTTTTGATTTTTGGACCCTGGGTTTATGGTCAAACCAGTTCGGATTTAGTCTTTATTCTATCATACCGTGTGTATGTTAGAACATGCTAAAATACTACAAGGGAGGAAAAGAAAAAGGAGAGAGGAAGAAGAAAAAGTGAAAGAAGAAGAAGAGGAAGAAGAAAACTAAAGAAGAAAAATGAAGAAGAGGGGGACGAGGAAGGAGGCAGAGAAGAAAGATTAAAGAAGAGAAAGAGAAAGCATGGAGGAGGAGAAGAAAGCTTAGTGGGTAAAAAATTCTCGCAAGAAGAACACGCGAGGGAAGGAAAGAGGAGGAGAGGAAAAAGGCAAAAATCCAAGGATAGGAAAAGAGAAGGAAGAGAAAGCATGGAGGAGGAGAAACCCTTGTTAAATATATATATATATATATATATAAAACTCAGTTTGGAATTGATCCACGTATCAACCGATGGTCGGCACGATTAATATTTGATCAAACCATACCGATCAGTTTAGCAAAACAATAATCCTAATTTACCGAAAACTAAGAAATTTTGCAGATTAACTCGACGGTTTGTGTGAATGAAAGAAAGAATGACGTTTAGACATCATAATAAGATTGTTCTTTAGCAACATTATAAATGACCTTTTGGGTTTATAGGGGTGTGTGTGACCCATTGCCAAGATTCTGACTCTTCCCCAAGTATTTGAAAGCAAGGACAATAGAGCTAACATTAACCATGCATGTAAACAGCAGACCATCATCTCTGGAACACAGTAGTGCATGCCACATAAACTACAAACTCAAATGTATTTAAATCAATGATAGAAAAATATGATTGGGAAGAACATCTATGTAGACATATGTGGCGGTAAAAGCAGAGTCCAATGACCCTAGCATATCTTTGCCTCCTACCCAAATTACCCGAAATGATCAAGTCATGATGCCTATAGTGCCACATAATTTTGTTGATACACTTGAATTCATGTAACTTGACAATGTCACCTGAAGATAAAAGAATTGGCTGAGATTAGACAAGGCAATCTGCTATAATTTCCAGTGAGACCACTTTTGTGAGAACAATAGGATTTGTGAAAGCATTACAAGGTTAGTTCAGATACGCACCTCTGCACAAAGTTAATACCGACGCTAAAACATATCCATCCATTGTATCATAACATACTAGAGAAAATTCCAGGAATGAGGTCCCTAATTCTTTGCCAATAATTGAAGTTATAGCTGCAACTGCTTTACAAAATCTTGTGCATGAGAGTAAATATCAATCCTATTGTAGATTTGTTTTTGCACAAAGCAGAGCTCTTGAAATATTCTAACCATGTACTGAAAAATTACTGATTAGAATACAATCAATATTTGAGAAAAAATAAAGTCGACACCGTGTTTCTAAAATATGTGTACAAACAACGCCAACAATAGTTGACAATGTAGTGCTCTTTTAGGCACCTGATGGAGCACCTAAATTGGAGCAACAGAACCTTGACAGCAGATGCAAGCAACCAAGACGCCGAGAACAGCCCCAGCAAATACTTGCGATGGAGTGTGACCCAGGAGCTCCTTTAGCTTTCTTTCGCTGATGGGATGCCCTTGAAACAAGTCCTCGATGATCTTATTAAGTACCTAAATGGCATAAACATCTTTAGATTGGTGAATGTCAGGAATAAGAAAAATATTCAAAGCTACCACACACAAAAGAAGCCGATTGTATCATCAGCATGAGTCATCAAACATGCAAGCATACACACGTTCAAACAACAACAAAAAATCAATTTTACATGGAAACTAAATACACATCTCATGTCTGTTTTTAGTCCATGTGAAATATAGCATATTATATATACGTGATTCGTATCGAAGTTTCCACTTAGGTAAAAATGTTCATCTTTTTCCACATCAACATATACAAAGTAATCAGGGAGGATGGCATATTTATGAATGACAAAAATCTCATATGAATTGCTTCAAAGTATATGACACAATGTAGTATGGAAGATGACAATAATGGTTGACAGCTCTCTCAAAGTACACATACGATAAACATAGTATGAAACAAATCGATCAGCAAAGATTCATCCATATATAAATTATTAGAAGAAACACTACATGTATTGGTAGGTTGACCTGCATACTAGTATATCAACAATATGCTGATGTTCAAAGTTTAGTGTAGATTCTAAAGCATTATATTACATTAATTTTCTGATGCAGATCAAGTAAAACAAAAAATTCCCTGGCATAGTAAATAAATCATCATGGTCAAGTCTTACAAGGGTTCAAGGCTTTAAGCTACAAAAAATCAACTAATCCAACTTATTATCAACAAAGAGCTTATTATTTTCAGAAAGATATATTTTAAGAAAGAGTTTAGGAATGCCATATACCACCAATTAGGCCCTATTAAAAGAAAGATGAACTGCTAGTGGTAAACCAAGCACATCAAAATTAACATTTGAACAGTGCTTCACAAGAATTTCCAGACTATGAAAAAGGTAACATGGTAATATAAATTATAAACTAATACCAATTAAAGCCAAAAACAGTGCTGCCAAAGAGCCTAAAATTGATGGTGCAAAATTTAGATGACTTGACTTTGCTAGATAAATGGGAGGTGCCAACGCTTTCTTTCTCGGAGTTTTATCTTATTCACTCTCATGGAGGAAAAGCAATAGTCCACTCCAAGCCATTGAGAAACTAATTAAGGCAAGCCATGCAAAATGACCACAAGCAATCACCCTTTTTCGTGTACTAAGTAGAACTAAATAGTGTTGCAAGTTTTCATTTGGTCGAGCTTTCATGTTTTAGTTTGACAAACTAGATTATAGAGATCTTGTTTCACTCAAATTGGTGACTAAATAGTGCAAGCATGTTACTATATTTTTCATTATTTGATATAATTAAACTTGTCATATATTCACTCTCTATTATTATCTATTCCCGAAGCATGTTGTATCAGGAGATAGATCTATAGCAGGTTCATATAAGAAAGAGTTCCTTTGATGCAGAATCTCCTTCTTTCTAACACTTTCTGACATATTCTCAGCTTTCAACCCAATCCACATCCAATGCCTTATCAATATTGGACAATCTCCAAATACTGATAAGATATTGATGACCTATACCTATTACAAGTTTGTAGAATCAACAAACTCTACTATATGATTTGCGAAGTCCTTGCTTTGCTACTTAATGTCATATATAACTTTCGAAGTTTTTGATCATGTAAAGTAAGAAACAGCATTATGGTTTTGCCTTGCACACCATGCATGAAGCATCATATATTCAAACCGATAGCCAGAAAGAACTTCAGAGCTCAGATTGTCCATCTTGACAAGTTAACAAATTAGATTGATGTTGGTCTTGCAAATACTTGCACAGAATTTTGATGAAGTCAATGGGCAGAAATTTGTCCTTAAGTTATGATAAAAAAACAGATCTTAAGAGTGAGTTCATGTGGTGGAGAATAACAATATTCAATAGGTAATTATGTACTAAGTAAGAAACACACCACTATGTTGCTACAATGTTGATTTCTTTTTATTTCTTTTCTTTCTACACTACCATTAATAGAATATTTGGCTTTTGCATATACTCAACTTACCTTGCAATCTAAGCTAGTTTCCAAAATAAACATCATTTAATAGCTTGTTTGAACTGCCACTTTGTTCTAAAATAGTAATTTAATCTCAAACAAAATATCAATATCCTCATTTATGAAACATAACATATATGTTTTATTTACTAGTCCTTGTAACCAAAGGTTTGCATCTGCAGTGGCAAATCTTTTTTCCTTGTCTTCATTTCTTGAAAATCAATACCTTTCCTTCTATGACAATGATCATTTTATGATTCCTTTATCTCAAGGTTCTCTAAGATCTTCTTGGACCCAAAAGAAGAGGTTGAATATTTTAATTCAAAATAATGATTCAGTCACCACATAGGACCAATAATCTTGGATTACTTCTTCCACTCTTGATTGGTTAAAAGTATCAATATTGAACCAAATTAATATTGTATATAATATATGATATAAATCTTCAGTTTTGTAACTGCATGGTTTTTGTTAGACATATCTTTTGTGTATTTGTGAATAATGATCCAAACTTACTTTTTAAAAAAATGCAGAAAGTTTGTGTATGCATGCTTGTGTAGAATGTTTTCGACAATGCCTATGATCCCAGACAAGGACTGTCGTATCGCGACGACCGATGGTATTGATCCATGGGTGTACCATATTTATATGGTGCACAGACTATAAATATCATACTGGCATACGTACCATACTTATGCTGCAAATACCATACGTACAATATAAATACAATACAAATACCGAATGAATGTACGCTATAAATCATATAAATACCTTGTCCAGTATGCCGGTACATATTGGTTTTCGAAAAAAAGCTGAAAATTGGCCAAAAACTCACAAAATATCTTTTTCTAGGTCTTTTATCCTAATTTAATAGTAATTTTAGTGTATTTAATTAAGAATAGATTGTACATGTGACAAAATAAGTGCATAAGGCTATGATTAACACTAAATACCTCCAATTTGGGCCTAAATGTAAGACAATAGACCTAATTTTACTAACAAGATAATGACCTTAATCTTTGTAAATATCCATTTATACACCTCTAATTATATGGAATGATAAATAAAACATAGAAAAAAGCTAAATACCTTCAACTTTGAGAGAAATTCCACTGGATCTTGAATCCAACCCCTCTTTTATCCAAATCAATAGCTTAATTACCACTAATCACCAACTACAAACTATGATCACAAGCGAGAGTGAGAGACGGGTGAGAAAGAGTGTGAGAATGAAAGCGAGTGAGAGAAAAGAGGCCCCAATGGTCAATTTGACTGTTGGGAGTCAAACTTGACCCGATTTGGGTCGATATCAGTCAAATTCAAACTGGAACTAACCCATATCGATTGACACAACATGAGTTTCAACGTATCGGCTGATACATCACCCGTCTTGATCGATATCTGATCATTTTCTGTATATCTCCTGAAACAGATACCAGTCAGCTGGTGAACCAATACATACTGCTCGTTTCGTATCATTTTGGGTGGTATGTCAAACCTTGATTCTAGATATATGAAAGTTCAAAAGTACTTGTAGAATTATTAGCCATATTTACAAGTCAAGTCATATTGAAATTTTACAATATACTTAACGAAAAGTCCACATGTATCAAAGCAGTAGCATATGCATGAGCTTGAAATTTAAAAAAGCATTAAACATTTCTTCACTTCATAACTTTTATGTGAACATGGTTACCCAGAATAACATGCTAGGTTAGAGAAGTAGAAGAGTTGACTCAAATAAGTCACATATTTCATAGCAGAGCTAACTTAAAGAATGATGAAAGTCGGCTGTTAGGAAAAATTTGTGACTCTCCCTGATTATTATGAGTGGAGTGACTTGTTGATGAATGAATCTTCTAAAAAACTGACCGAGTCTGAGTTTTTTTTTTTTGGTGGCTTCGTAGCTGATTTGCAACTCAAATGGCCCAGTTTAAATGCAATTTTCTCTTTATTTGGAAGAATAAATGAAGGCATCATTCAACAAGATGTGTTGCCCAATAATGTTAGACGCCACAAGCATGATGTCATCTTTTCAAAGTTCAAAACCTTAGTCCAGTGTCGATAACAGTTGATGCCTAACTGGAATGGTTCGTCTGATTTGGCATACTGACACGTAGTACAAGTACAGGCTGATGTACCACACTCGGTACATCAGATGATGAGGATGCTAAGGATGAGCAGGAGGCAGAGAAAGATGAGTACCAGTAGGAGGAGAAAATGGTGACCTCAACTGGGAGGATGACTGCAACAATGTGGTGAGGTGGATGAGGTGGTGGCAGTGATGTGAAGGGGAAAAGAGGAAACTGTGGTGAAGGAGGGGAGAAAGAGAGATCACATGAGAGGTATATATATATATATATATATATATATATATATACACACACATATATATATATGTATGTATATTCAGAGAATAGAAAAAAATAAAAAATGACAAACATCACCCGCAACTGTAAAAAACTCTAATAAAAGATTATAGGTACTGGATGTAAACTTACCATCTTGTCACGAACAAAAATATAAACAAGATGTTCGATGTAATGCTCATGTTTGTCTGTGTCTTTCAATTTTTGTACATTCTTTGTACAGAAAGTAGCAGGCTTGCAATAGGCTTGGCAGCCCTAGTTTGGTTAGCTTTTGTAGCCGGTTTCGACTTGTAAATGAGACTCGTGTCATGTGGACACTTGTGGAGACTTCGGTGTGTAATGGACCTTGATCCTTTGTGCGCAACCGTTCAGAGCTTGTAAAGTCCATGGTTGTAATTTGTATTGGCTATATAGTATTTTCTAAAGTGGTTGTTTGTGGATCCCATGGGAAATATTTCCTCTAACCCATTTTCTCTTTTGTAGGTCCTAAGGGACCCTAGGAGGTTTCGGGAAGGCTGACTTATACAAACGGACACGCAAGGGTGCCGCACGACTTAGGCAAAACCAGCTAGGTCCGTGACATTTTGGTCTCAGAGCGAGACAAGCACACACAGAAACACTTGTCATGCAAACGTGGGAGACCTAGCTAGGCTATGTGGAGGGCAGCCAACACGAGCGATGGTTTGGGAGAGACGAACATAAAGATGTAGGGAAAGGAGTCGCTCAAAGGAATGGACATCCTTGATTGGCATTCAGAGGAATGGTCAACCCTTTGCGAAAGAGGCACCATGAAGACAAGCAAGCTAGAAAGAATGTGTAGCGCACAAAGGTTGGGATGGTTGAGTTGAGCTACGGCTCAATGTTGGCAACCAAACTTGACGGTGCTTAAGGCAAGCGGGGCGCTTGGTAAAAGATAAAACCGTGCGAAGTGGGATGTGTTGTTCAATGACCAAAAGAGTTATGCAAAGCTCATAGAGGTGAGGGAAATTGCTAACTCAAAGAATTTGGTACTCATGCAAGGGCTTATATGCGGACGATGGAGTGTTCGTGGCCAACCCAAGGCGACCGGAACTCGGCGCCATGGAGCACTGAAACTTTCTCATCCCAAAGTGACCGGAACTCGACGCCATGGAGCACTGAAACTTTATCTTCGGCATGGAATGGCGTAGGAGACTGAAGTGTGCAATAAGTTCAGCACGTTGCTAGGCCTTGAAGGGTGCAGCGGGGCCTGTATTGGCGAAGAGTCGCAATCTAGCAAGCGCATTTGCGGGTGCAGAACAATACATAAATTGTTCAATAAAACGGAGTAGTCCAAGGGGATGGTGGTCTCCGAAACTTCCAAAGAAAAAAATGCAAAGAGGAAAGTTGCTCCAACAGGATAGATATCTAGGAGGCATAGGTCTTGGTTCTCCAGATGGAGAATCATGTACAGCGGACCGCACATGTTGAAGAAGAGTACCTCAAGACAATATCTCTACAAAGCTCAATGGAATAAACGAGTAGGCATGATCTCGAATAAAGTAATGCATTGGTGGATGCATTGCGAGATCAAGTGGGGGAGCGACAATGGCAACATTTATACGAAGGCACACTTAGAGTCACTGTGGAAATTGAACTCACCGGAGGGCTAACCCATAGAATGGTGGGCGTGAGGGGCACCATCAACTCAATGCAAATCAAGGAGTGGAACAACTTGGGTGGAACTTGATGAAGTATCTAAGTCGCATGAAGGGAGTCGACATAGAAGATGGAGCATGGAGCAGAGACACGGAGCTTTCCTTGGATAGAGGTCAAGGACATGACCTCTTGCAGAGGCAAGAGTGGGATCATGTTGTTCCATGGGTTCTTCATTCTGATGGGCTAACTCATCTTGCATGGTGTCAAAGACGAAGGGAGCTTTGAGGCACATGCACCTTATCTCAGAGAAGCATTTGACAGAGGAACTAAGGTGATTCAAGTTGCGAAGGCGAAGTTGGGATTAGAAGGCTTTAGCACGGAGCAAGAGGACACAGAGGCGGGTACTCTTGAAGAATATGCCATAGTGTTGTCATTCGAGTTGTCATGAAGAAAGTGGTGTGCAATGGAGATTATGTTGGTGGGGGATAGAGGCCCAGAATCCAAACAATAGTGTACCAATTTTAGCGAAGTCTGGGGACTTCGAGAGCTACTAGGCGATGGATTGTCGTAGAGCGATGCTTCGTCCAGGGGTGACCCGAGAATGGGTGGGCAAAGGTGAATTCCTAAAGGAGCGAACGCAATCAGAGGTAGTGGAGGCCCTACGAAGTGTTGACAGAGGCCACACATAGAGAGATCGTAGTTCGAGTTCATTACATAAGAATCTAAATACAATAGAGATGTCACCAGGAGGCGACATGGTGCAGCGGATCATGGTGGAATAGTTTGCAGCAATACAACATATGCGAAGATGTCTCGTGAGGGATACGATCATACGAAGGTATGATCAGGAGCTACTGGGAGCTCTACTTCGGTGAACAACATAATGGAAAAAGGACTATGGATTCAAGGAGTGAATGCCATTAGAGGCGGGTCTTCCGTATGTGCGCATCGAATCTTGCATCGGATGAAAGCCTTGGTTATCAGTATATGGAGACTGTGTACCACCGAGGGAGAATTCTAAGTGCAAGTACTAGAGAGTCCCATGGAGGGGACTTGATCATACAGAGGTATGATCAGAGCGACTGGAGAGTTGGACTACTCCAATGCTTATATTTGCTTAAGGGAGCCCGGCAAATCAGAGGACAAGGCCGAGTAAGCGAACATTGCTACTAAGGAAGCTAAGGAGAATAGAATCGGCGCGAGCCCTGCAACAAGATGGCGGAGGCCATGTATGGGAGTTGCAGTCTGTCTTTCCAACGACCAAGGAAAGTTGCTTGGAGAACATAGAGATGTTGAAGCAAGTGGTCGAAAGGGGAGAGGAAGCAACGACGAGTCCAAAGGGGCTTAACTAACCAAAGTAAAGCATCGGTTAGAATGGAGGTGGATTCAGAGGAGTGTCACAGTGCCGCAGAGGCGGATCTACCGATCACGAAGAAAGGGATGCAGATGCAAAGTAACGGATAGTAAGGCCATGGGCTCAGAAGCACCATGGTACCGTAGAGGCAGGACTTCCGTGGAGTCATCGATCCCTTGCTCTCATGGAGGGAGAGCGTTGGTCATAAAAGGGGCCGAGGAGGTGGAGAATGCAGAGGCAAACTCCAAGTACCAAGACAGTGCGTAAGGGCAGAGGCCAAGGAACTTCATAAAACTGGTGTCGACGGGCTTCTCATCGAGATAGCCGAAAGTGAGGGACTTCGGGTTAATGCAGAAGTGCTCGACCAAAAAATGAAATAGGCAGTACGTGGTGTTGTACCTTTTCTACTCAGAGAAGTAGGCGACAAAGATGATAGAAAAGATAGTACAATCCTAGAGGCCACCAGAACTATCAAAGACTTACTCCAAGTTGGGGGACTCCAAGTTGGGGTAAACTTTTACTCTTTTAGGGCAAAAATTCTTGTATTCCGAAAGTTCTATGGTAGTGGGAAGGCGAATTATAGTATAACTCAACGCAAGGAGTGCAAACACTTTGAGTGCTTCGGAGGTGTAAGCAAAGAACAGGCGAAAGCTAGTAACCAGCTCGATGCATGAAGTACAACCTCGAGGAGGCAAGCGAAATCGAGTAACATTTGTCTTCTCAACTCAAGAGAATGGGCGAAACTAAGTACCCTGATTCTCTTATCTCGGGGAAGCGGGCGAGATCAAGTAACCTTGCCTTCTCAACTCAAAGGGAATGGGTGAAACTGAGTATCCCTATTCTCTTATTTCTCCAAGCAGAGGAGCTCTGCACAAGTTTCAAGACCCTTCAATGAAATATAATGAAGACAAATTGCCAACTCCTCACTAATGGTGATCAGTGCTACTGAGAGTAGATTGTTCGTTTTATTTCTCAACAGAATCTCAATCGAAAGCGAAAGTGATATGAACTTATTTGGAAGTGATAGCTATGTTGAAGAAGAATTGATGGGCAATTTTGTGGAGGAAAGACCTCAAAAACTCCAAAGTCAGTGAGGCGATGCTCATTAAAGCTCCAACAAGCATCCATCCAGTTCAAGCAAACATGAGACCATTGCAAAACTAGCGCATAACAAGGTCTTTTCCTTCATCAGAAGGATCTGCAAGAGTCCACGAGGATCAACACAACTCAACCACCCACACCAGAGTCAGTCATTGACGAGTTAAAGCAACATTGCGGATCAAAGTTCGACAACTCAACAACAGCAGTAGAGAACAACTAGGGAGCCAAGAGGCGTGTTGCAGCCAAAGCAGAAGATTGAAGATCCAGCAAAAGGCGACGAGATGCAGCATCTACAACGGCTTCGACGAGGACGTCGAAGGAATAAATGGGGGAGAATGTCATGGACAAAAATATAAACAAGGTGTTCGATGTAATGCTCATATTTGTCCGTTCCTTTGATTTTTGTACATTCTTTGTACAGTAAGTAGTGGGCTTGCAGTAAGCTTGACAGCCCTAGTTTGGTTAGCTTTTGTGGCCGGTTTCGGCTTGTAAACGAGAGTCGTGTCATGTGGACACTTGTGGGGACTTCGGTCTGTAATGGATCTTGATCCTTTGTGTGCAACCGTTCAAAGCTTATAAAGTCCATAGTTGTAATTTGTATTGGCTATATAAAGTGTTTTCTAAAGTGATTGCTTGTGGATCCGTTAGAACCCTAGGATTCTATTATGGAGGAAGAGGGTAGAAAAGGGGGATAATCGATCTCTTCGAGGGGATCGGGCTCCTAGATCACTTCGAGGGGATCTACCTCTGCCTTTTAGCTAAAACTAATACTTCATTCCTTTTTTCATAAAGAATTTACAGCCTTATTTATAGGGCTCTGCCAAGAGTCTCATTCAACTTTAACTCTTAACTAACTGAAAATAATAATTGACTCCATCCCAACCGAAGATAAAAACCAACTCTAACCACTCATAACTGACTTAGTGAGGTTTACCCGACCTATAACTAACTTTGATTAATATGACTCAACCTAAATAGATGGACCTGACTTAGCTAGGGTCTTAATAGGATCCCGTGGGAAATGCTTCCTCTAACCCGTTTTCTCTTTTGTAGGTCCTAAGGGACTCTATGAGGTTTCGGGGAGGTTGACATTTACGGACGGACACGCAAGGATCCTGCACGACTTAGGCAAAACTAGCTAAGTCCATGACAATCCGGTAAACATGAGCTTATTGGATCATGCAACTCATACTGAACAAAGTCAAACTGTGTCATCCAGTTTATGTTTGAGTTGGCTGTCAGACCAAATTCCCATTGATACCAACTGCTACACCTGATGTTTGATCCTTAGTTTCTTTTAAGCATGTTCGCCACAGCTGCGCTATTCCCATGAGCATGTAGGAAAAGACCACCTCTCTACTGCCATTTATTATATCCAAGGAAGACAGAAAACAAAGTACATAGAGGATAAGGAAAAAAGTGATACCAGGTTAGAAGTTTTTCCTCCATCTTTTTACTTATGGGCTGACTCTTGCCAATCTTTCCCTTATACTATTTTTCCTTTTTGTTCCTTTTTTTTCCTGTTTTCTTAAATGTGTTTAATGTTATGCATTTTTCATTTCAATTTTTTGGTTCTCTAAGCTTGATTTTTTCTTTTTTTACCTTTTATTATTATCGTCCTGATTCATGATGACGATTTGATTGAATGGTTAACTATGATTTTTATTAGAATGTTCTTTGATAATGAACTTGCTCTATCTAAACTGCTTATGCTGCTATGTTTCTCATGGTAGACAACGAGCTTCTCATATAGTTTTAATAATAATAATCATGCATAGATACCATGTTTATTCAATAAAGACCACAGACAGGTGCCACCACCTTTGACTCAAAATGCATATTGTTTTAAAATGGTGAAATTGGAAATGGCACACAACACCTGTGCTATGATCCCAATACTTACAGTAGAATTGAAGTGTTATGTGAAATCCTTCATAACTCAGATCAACCATGTATGATATAAGCAGACTTATCAACAAGTTCTCCTTAATGGCCATGAGAAAAGGAAGGCAAAAGCCAGCTAGATAATCTGAACATAAGAGCAAAATCATGTGTGTCTAAAGTAATGTGTTAGCTCAACAATGAAAACATATTAGTTCTATTGCACTGAAAAAAATCTACTTACGAAAAAAACTATGCATACAAGAGAAATAAAAAAAAAAATTGTTGATCTATGGTATGATAATAGCCGACAGTGTAAATAGAGCAGTCTTAAGTTTCTATTTATAATAAAAACATTCATGATAAACAATCACAAGTATCAAAGCCTAAAGACCATCTAGTCCAACAAATGTAAGTTTGGCTCATTGACTTTATAATCTACAAGTTATTGTGCAACCTCATATGAATATGAGGACTAGAAATTTGCTATACAGGGCAGCGACATAAGAAAAAGGTTGCCCAAGACCAACTTAAACAACATTTAAAAACCAGAACTCAATTGTATAATTATTGAGGCACTAAGCTTGGATCTGCAGAGCTATAAAGTTGAGTATTAAATGGAGAAGATCTATAGGACCAACTCATGAGACGCTAAGCTCTAAGATTGATATCCCAGCCTAAATGTCAGAAGTTTTTGCATTAAGAATGAAATTCATGGATTTCACAAAGCACTGATCTGTCATCTCATGTATTGACAAATCAAACGGTTGCCTCTGCACTCAACTCTGATATAGTGGCATTTAACTAAACTGTAACAAATAGATAGCGTACTAAAATGGCTATACAAAACTGACAGAAAAAACAACTCAACCTCCTTATAGAAGCAACAAACTATTCAACAGTACAATGACCGTAGCCACAGAAGACTAATGGTAATACCATTAAGAGAAGAGGAAATGTAAGTTTATCTTGAATCGTTAGTTGGAAAAGATTAAGCTACCTAGTTCTACACGTTTGAAAAAAATGAATTCCGATTACACAATAAAAAAAATGGTTATGTGGATGAATTGAAACGCAAAGAGAGGAAAAAAAGGAGATAAGCGTATACAAATAAATGCTAAACTACTGCCTCAATGGCACTATCCTAAATATTTAAGTTTTAGGTTAGGGCCTCCACATATTTTGTTCTTACTATTATTGCATGGAGAAACTAGTAACAAATAGACAACCAACAGAAAGGCAAAACATTGTCACCTCAGCCTGCATGCCAGCGTGCCGTCTGACGCCAATCGCATCATACATGACGATGAGGCTGAAGCCAAGGCACACGGGGAACAGCGAGTCGCTCACTCCATGGTTTAGTGCCACCGAAGCCGTGAGCGCGGTGCAAAGCGCCGAGTGGGACGACGGCATTCCCCCGGAGGTGAACAGCATCCCGAGGTCCCACCTCCGCTCCACAAAGAAGTTGAGGAACATCTTCATGGTCTGCGCCAGGGACCAGGCCACGAGCCCCGACACGAAGGTCGGGTTCCCGGCCAGCGTCCACAGGAAGGGGCTGACCCGGGCCTTGGACACCGCCGCAGTGGTGCTCATCAGCAGCGTCCCGATGCCGCCGCAGCAAAGGTAGCCGTCCTCCGCCTCGCGACCATCGAGGCCGCCGTGCAGCCAAGGTCGCACCTGTGACAGCCGGGAGAGGACGAACCCGCAGAAGGAGTGGAGGATGGGGAGGAGGAGGCAGAAGGGGTTGACGTGAGGGGAGCTGGAGACAGATCGGGCGGGGAGGGTGGGGGGGGCCCTCCTGGCCGAGGAATCGAAGGAGATAGAGGTGGGCGAGGGTTTGGATCCGGAATGATAGGAAAGAAGCCTGGATCGGGAACGGGTAGGGTTTTGATGGAGATGAGAGGAGGGAGGAACCCTAAAGAAGGGTTTGAGGCTGACGACCTCCATGGCTGCTGCTCCGCATCGCTCGCGCCCTCACGGGGAAGAGGAACGGATTGGGAGATAGCAGAGGGATGGCACTTTACCAAATAAACCCCTGCCTCGTTTCAAAATTTTGCTGATGCGAGAAACCACGAAGCTGGGGGAGATCAGGGCCGTCAATAATGTCTGCGGATTGCTAGTATTAGTGAGCGGTTGGGGGGCGGGGTCCGGAAAGGCCTAAATAGATTCCGAGGGCGTGAAAAAGATTAGTGGTAGGCAGGGATGGGGGGGGGAGCGCGACTTCAAGAAAGGAGAGAGGCAAAGGGTGCGGTGCGCGATGCTGCACTTGGCTTCCACACAACATGGACACGCTTTCTTCAGCTAATATGAAACAATTCTTTGTTGTTATTTCCAATGTGTTTTTATTTTACTTACTACTTCCACGTATGTATATAAAGGTGTAAGTATTATAAGTTACATATAAGCATTACATATCTCATGTTTATAAACAAATTTAAGATCAAAATACGTTTCTAAATCATCAAACACCAAGAAACTAATTCAAAAATTAAAATTATGTTATGTTCCTTAATAATAATATTATTATTATTATCAAAAATTTTAGCAACGATTTCTCTTAATATTTTGATAATTTTTTACTCAAAACTCTAGCTTGAAATGGTATATAAAATCCTTATGACTTGAGATTGAATCTAGAAACTAAAAACATTATTTATATAGATATTCTTTCATCGAACACGTTTTTCTTCATTATCATTAATTTTGTACTATTTAAAAATTAATTTAAGTTCAAAATATTTGAACCATAATGACTTAATAAATGAAAAAATTTAATGATAACGAATAAAAACAATTAATGATAATGATTACATTCACAATGAATGAAAAAATTGAAAAACCAAAGAAATTAACGATAATGAATGAGGAAACTTAATTACAACAGTTACATTCTCTCACTTACTCCATGCATAATTTTTCGAAAAATAAATATATGAACGATAGCGATAAGTCTTTAAAAATGAATATTATTATCTATATATCACGATATATTTAGTTTTTAAGAATTAATTTTAATATGATAATATTATTTGATGAATAAATTTTAATATGATAATATTATTGTTGATCCAGTTTAAATTTTTTTTAAATTTTAAAAGTAATTTAAAAAATAAAAATTTTGAAAATAATGGTTCTGGAACCAAAACCAAAATCGGTGTAGGTTCCATTTAATTTAGATTCTCAAAATTATTGAATTGGAATGATTGAGTTTGGAACTCAGGGCCATACAGAAATAACGCATTGTGGTTTCGGCATTGATCATATACTCTTAGTGTCTTGTTACAAGAAAACCACATTAAAGTTACAGCAAATTGCATGAATTCTTAGTGTCTTGTTCCAAAATCCACGGTCATGAACAATGACATACTCTTAAAGCATGATATCTGAGATAGCTCCTGACTGAAATCTGACACCATAACATTGCAAACCAAAAGTCTAGATCAGCTAATAATTTACATGCTTATGTTAGGATTTGTAATATCACTAAAATGGAGTTCTGAATTAGTGCTATGGTAAAAAGAATTTAATTTATTAAATTTGATCGATGAAATGTTATTGAAAATATATTTAACTAAAAATATAAGTAAGGGTAATACGTAAATAATATATAATGATAAAGTAAAGGAAAGAGGAAGCAAATCGATTTATAGTGGTTCAATCTTTTTTACCTATGTCGACTCTCGATTTCTCTTTCCTTGAGACTACCAGTTTTCATTACCTATCTTTTTTCCATTGGGCGAAGATTAACTTATTAGGATCAATTGACACTGGGGAGGCTGAATTAGTGAGTATAAAAATTTTGATTTAATGAAAACTTTTTATGAAAATCAAAACTAAAAATCGAAACCGTTTCATTGAGTAAGTGAGTAATAAGCCATTGAATGAAGCTAAGTTATGATTATGCTAAATGAAATCTCCGTATAAGAACATACATAATCAAAGACAATAAAGTAGAGAAATGCTCATAGATTTATAGTGGTTCGGTCTCAACCTGGCTTATGTCCACCCCCGAGTCCTCTTCTCCGAGGTCTACCAGTGTCTGCTACCGATCTTCTTTCGGTGATGACCAAACCCTTATAAGCTTTTCAATCTTAACTTACAAGGGAGACCTTTACAAAAGGCTACAACCTTTCTTGTTCACTCCCTTACCCTTTTTCTTTTTCTTGCACGCTTTTAACATATATTTTGTGTAAAAACTTGTACTAAATGCAAGAAAATTTAAGATATTTATATACCACAATTGACTTCAAAAAAAATGAAGTCAAAATTAAAACGCACCCAGAAAAAGCTGGGTATGGGTGGTACCACTATCGGCACCAGTGGTGCCACCATCAAAAGCAACCCAAAATACTAAGTGGTACAATCATCGTCCATCGACATTATAATCATTGGGAATCCCGATAAAGTGATTTCCTTCACTTTTACAATCTCGATTTATAACTTCTATTGATTACTTCTTAGGTTAACTAATTGAGCTCGACCTGAGCTTAATCCACTATTCATAGTAGATTCAGTTAACCTCATTTGAGTTAATTTGGATCCTTCTAAATATAACTCAAGTATGACTCAATCTTAATGATGCTAACTATAACTTAATTAATTAAAATCAACATGGTCAACAAATCCAATCAAAACCTTTCCAACTCCTGATAAGCATTTCTTGGTCTTCTTCTGACGAACTCCATTGCGCCATCCTGGCAAGCTCCTGATACCCTCGGCGAGCTCCCGATGCACTCCAAGTAAGTTCCCAACCACATCGTCCTTACTTCGACCCGATACCTGGACTTGACTTTGATCAGACCTCTGATTATAATTTTCTCTCTATCATAGTTAATCATGTACCAATCAACTCTAGCAACCTTATTAGATCAATAACCTATCAATTGATTTCATCATCAAAACATGAGATTTAACAATCTCCCCTTTTTTTGATGAAAACAATCAAATGATGACGTAGTTAAACCTTACTTCCTCTAAATTCATGCTATCATTCAAATAAGAACAACTTAAATTTAAGAGAACTACATACCCTTGAATTAAAGTATCATATCATTCATTTAAATCTTGAAATGATATACCATGAATTTTAAAATCATCAAATCATACATGATATATGATATTTATTTCAACCAATCATCGATCATCATATTTTCAAGAATATTTCAAGAATTTCATGTAAAATTTTATTCTTTAAAAATCATCATGATATAATATTAATTTTAACAAATCATAAATCGTTAAAATTTTAAGAATATTCTAGGAATTTCATGCAAATTTTTCTTCTATATCATATGTGCTATTTCTTTCCTTTTGACATGTATGTGTCATTAATTTGTTATTTATCCCCCTTTGTTTATCAATAAAAATATGAGAAATATTTAATCTCGCCTTTGTCATTAACAAAAAAATAAAATATTAGAGTAAATAATTTGATGGCACATGTAATTTTCTTAAAAAAATTTCTTTCTGACATGTATATATCATTTTTTTATCATCAATTCGCTATTTCTCCTCCTTTGTCATTATCAAAAAAAGGTGAAATAATAAGCAAATAATTTTATGATATATAAGATCATCATGTGTCAAAGTTTTCATATTTTTAGAAAATAAATTTTGCATTGCTCCCCCTTAATAAAATAGGATAAAGCCATAATTTTCTTATGAAAATTTTTCTTCCATTTCTTTGAATAATAAAGAAGAAACAAGGGAGGGGAGTGAAAACATCATATCACAAAATAGAACTTAATCTTGTAAATTCTGATATCTAAAAGTTAAGAACTGCCTATTCAATTTAATTCATTTTATTTCAAATAAGAGTAGCAAAATAAAGTAATTTAAGCATTCTCATGGTTTAGCATTCCGAGCTCTTCAACCTCAATCTTATAGATATAAATTTCGAAATGATTATCTTAAAGATGGTCTAAAAAATCTAAGAAATCCAAGATCCACTTATACATTCATCTTATGTATTTTAAACATAATAGCAAATCAAGAAATCTGAAATATAGCAAATAATGTATTTTAAAGATCATCTCATGTAAATTTTGATAAGAAGCACAATTTATAAAAGTCACGAATTCTAAAAAAAATATGATAGTAAATCAAGTTTAATTTGTAAATCATACATTTTGCATTCACTTATAAAATTTTAAAATTATATTTTTTTCTAAGCAAATTGTTTTTCATTCATTATTATAAGATTCATCATATCTAATTTATTTCTAATCATATGAATGATTTTATCTCCCCTTTTTTTATTGTCAAAAAAATTTATGATAACATATTTCTTTTATGACCATAAGCACAAATGGATTATGTTATTAGAGAGGAAAGATCAAATCATAAGTATCAAAAGATATAATTTATTTTAATAAATCTCTCTTTTTTTATAAATAATAAAAATGAGACTTTGGGGATTAAATTAATTCATTCAAGATAAATCATAAGACCCCAATTCATTTAGATAAGTCTTTTTAATAAAATCAAAGAATGATCTTGATAAAAATCTCAATTATAATTATTAAGATTATAAATCTCCCTTTTATTAAAAAAATCATAGAGATTAAACATGATTCCTATAAAGAATAAATCAACTCAGGAGATCAAAGGAATATTCATGATAAAATAAATCACATATAATTTTTAATTTATCACAAATTTAAGAATATTAATTTTAGTGATAATATATGCTAAGAAGGAAGTCATAAGTAATTATGTCATAAAAGATATTATTATCAAATCATTAATGCTAAAGGACATGATTTATTTTGACAAATCTCTTCTTAGATAAGATTCAAATCTTTAGAAAACTTAGAAGATCAAATAAGAAAAGTATTCATTCATATCAAATTATAAATATCAAGATTATGAATAAATTACAAAGAAGAAAATATTAAAGATCTTGATTTATATATATGAAACTTCAAGTTGTAAAGAATATGGTTTATAGGAAGATTTTCAAATCATAGTTCTGAAGATATAAATTTTGATTCATTTATATAATCTTCTTTGAACGAACTTGATTTATATAAGAATTTAAAGTTTTAATTTTTCAAGATATCAATATCATGATAATAACTTATTCAAATTTAAATCATCAACATCGGTTTTGTAGTTTAAGAGATTTAACAATAATGATATTATTTTATCTCTTGTTGAATGATTGTAGTATAAGAATATTTTTAAGAATAATTATACTCATTTTTAGTTGTTTCATGTAATTTGTTTCAAGAAAGCTTTTCAAATCAATGAATTATCATTTAAGACCAAAAACCGAATTTCATTCTAGAAGGAATCACATCAAAATGATAAAACATCTTCAAAACATAAATTCAACCTATCTCAATTCCAACATTTAAATGAGTCTAAACCTTTACACATAGTGCAAGGAGTTGACAAACTCATTTTTAAATTTTTATTTATTCTATGTTGAGATTCAAAAGTAATCTATCATTTAACAACACACTTTCAATCTTAACGTACAACTATTCAATCATTTAAATCAATCATTCAATAATGATATTTATAAGCTAACTTAGTCAAAGACACTATAACATTTAAGTCATTCAACAATAGCCTTTGCATTTAGATCAACAAATATCTAAGCCAATGATTTTGAACCTATTATTCGATTATCATTAAAATCTTATTTTCGTAAATTTTAATATAAATAATTTTTCATTAATAAAAACTAAGGTTCTTTAGTTTTAGTTTATTTTCATAATATATGATCTAGCTATGTATCATCAAGATTAATGAACTATCAAAAGATTTATTATCAATAATTTTAATTTCAATAATTTTCTTCTTATCATTGTTTAGGCTAGTGAGCTTAAAAAGTGTTTTAGATATCAAGTCATATGCCTTGAGCATCCACTTCTAAGACATTATCTAGTGCTCCTAGCCTTGTTAGGAGATAAATTTATAATATGGGAGGTTTCAATTTAGGCACCCATTTAAGTTTGAGTCTCTCATGAAAAGTTCTTCCCATTTTCTTTAATGGCTTTAGATTGTTTATGGTTCCTTTAGGAACCTAAATTAATTTATGTTAACTATAATTTCTAAATTAATACTTATAAGCAAATTGTCTACATCTACCATAAAAATGACATCTATTTTTAGGCAAAAAGTATAATATGGGTCTTTTAATGAGGGTAGTTGGCTTTTGATGAGTATTACTTATAATGCCAATACCTTCCTTCTGAATATGACCATTATTAACATGATTCATGTTTAGAGACTCATTATTTATCTTAAGTCTTTTTTGAGTTTGTTGTAGTATGTCATTTTCTTATTTAATTACCTCTAGTAGCTAACACTTAGAATAAGAAAAACATGATGTTGATGCATCATTCAAGGTTTCATGTTTAGTGCATGAATTGTGTGATGGTGCTACTTCATGTATTTCTTTAAGTTTACAAACTAGTGATGCATGCTCCCTTTTAAGTAATTTATAAGATTTATTAATCATTCTAAATTCATCATAAAGCTCTTACAAAAAAATAGTAACTCATTAAAAGTAAAAGAACTTTAAGGTGGGTTACTTACCTCATTGTGGCTTGCCACAAGCACGAAATTCTCTACTTCTTGATTGTGCACTTCATCTTCAGAGCGCCTTGGCTTCTTGAGTTTATAGCAAGAGTTATTGTCTATCTTAAGATCATTTTTATGGTTTATGTTCATTAACTTTTCTGATTCATTTGTCAAGAGTTCAAGTTTAAGGTTCTCATCACTCGAGGTTTCACTCGATGAGTCATATGTCATGCTCAGTTCAAATTCCTTCTTATTCTTTAAAAGGTCTTCTTTTGTTCTTAGTTCGTTATCCTTCCTATTCTTTGAAAGAAGTTTTTTTATTTAATGATTCATTTAGATTAGTTGTACTTTTATATGTCATTTTCAACGTATGTCATATATCGAAACCCGAATCAAAACAATAAACCCGACAAAATTAATTTTTATCAAGTACACAAAATAAAACATTTATTTCTTTTACATTAAAAAAATATTTATTTTTTATAATTATTCTAATTATTTATTAGATTGGATGACTTCTGAAAACCTTTTTTAATAATACACCATAAATCAAAATCTATCGAAATAAAAAAGATATGCATTCGGATTTTCCAAGATGTGTAATACATCCTATTGAACATGGGAGGACGTAAAATAAAATATCCCTCATATATGTTAAACAAAGTCATTTATTCAAGTGGGTGTTAGTCTAATGAGTAAGACCTTGCTCTAATATCAATTATTAGGATCAATTGACATTAAGAGGAGGAGGAGGAGGAGAGGGGGGGGGGGGGGGGGGTGGTGAATTAGTGCAAGTGTAAAAATTTTAGTTTAAGAAAAAATTTTCGTGAGAATCAAAACCGAAAATCGAAAGAGTTTTATTGAATAAGTGAGTAATAAGCTACTGAACGAAACCAAGTTATGATTATACTAAAAGAAATCTCCGTATAAGAACATGCATAATAAAAACAACAAAGTAGAGAAATGCTTATAGATTTATAGTTGTTTGGACTCAACCCGGCCTACATCCACTCTCGAGTCCTCTTCTCCGAGATCCATTGATATCTACTATCGATCTTCTTTCGGTGAAAACTAAACCCTTACAAGCTTTTCAATCTTAACTTATAAGGGAGACGGTTACAAAAGACTACAACCTTTCTTTCACACTCCCTTGCCTCTTTTCATTTGCTTACACACTTTTAGCACATCTTTTTTTTTTTGCCCAATCAATTGTGTAAAAGCTTGTACTAAATGTAAGAAAAGTTTGGTATTTATAGACTCCAATTGGCTTCAGAAAAATAAAGTCAAAATTTAAATACACTCAAAAAAGCCAACGATAGTAAGATTATCATCAAGGCCAAGAATGCCGCCACTGAAAGTAACCCGGAATACTGGGTGACAGTTGTACAACCGTGGACCTAAGCGGTGCAACCACCTCCCACTGAAGGTACAATCATCAAGAATTCCGAAAAAATGATTCCCTCTAATTTTCCAATCTCGACTTGTACCTTTTGTTGACAACTTCTTAGGACAACCAATTGAGCTCGACTTCAGCTCAATCCACTCTCCATAATGGATCCGGTAGCCTCACTTGAGTTAATTTAGATCCTTACAAATCTCACTCAAGTAGGACTCAACCTTAGTGATGCTAACTATGACTTAATTAATTATAATCAATATGGCTAACAAATTCAATCAAGACCTTCCTAACTCCTGGTAAGCATTTTGACTACTCTCAATAATCTTCTGGTGAGTTTCAATCTTCTTCTGGCAAACTCTCTTGTGCCATCCTGGCAAGCTCCTGATACTCTTGGCAAGCTCCCAACACACTCCAAGTGAGTTCCCAACTACATCATCCACACTCCAGCCTGAATACTGGGTGACAGTTGTACAACCGTGGACCTAGGTGGTGCAACCGCCTCCCACCGAAGGTACAATTGTTAGGAATTCCAAAAAAGTGATTCCCTCCACTTTTTCAATCTCGACTTGTACCTTTTGTTGACAACTTCTTAGGTCAACCTTGAGCTCGACTTGAGCTCAATCCACTCTTCATAGTGGATCCGGTAGCCTCACATGAGTTAATTTAGATCTTTACAAATCTCACTCAAGTAGGACTCAACCTTAACAATGCTAACTATGACTTAATTAATTACAATCAATATGTCCAATAAATCCAATCATGACCTTCCTAACACTCGGTAAGTATTTCGACCACCCTTAATAATCTTATGGTGAGTCTCGGTCTTCTTCTGGTAAACTCCATTGTGCCATCCTGGCAAGCTCCCAACACACTCCAAGTGAGTTCCCAGCCACATCATCCACACTCTGGCCCGATGCCTGGACTTGACTTTGGCTAAATCTCTAATTATAATTTTCTCTCTATCATAGTTAATCCTGCATCAATCAACTCTAATAATCTTGTTAGATCAATAACTCATCAATTGATATTATTATCAAAATATGAGATTCAACACAACTATCATTATTACAACCCTTCACTCAGGAGATAATATTTACACCAACTCTTTTATAAAAGACATCACACCTCCTTAGAATAACTTCTAAACTCAAAGAGAAAGAGACTCAACCAGTTTCAAAAGAGTTTACACACTTCAATTCATAAGATTTCGTTCTTGTTCACCCTTTATATCAAGCAAACATAAGTATGATATTTATAGGCCCTAAAAGCTTCAGAAATAAAGTCAAAATTTTAAATTCCCAAGTTTTGGATACTAGCAATACCACCATTGGTGTCAAATAGTACTACCACCATAATACTCGAAAAAGCACAAATAGTGCTTTCCGGCTATCTAAGCAGTAACATCGCTTGGGCCTACGGTACCACCACCCAAGCTAATTTTAAGTCATTAAATTGGCCTTTCATCAGACCCAATTCAGTCCTGGTTCAGGCCCAATAAGCTCTTAATTAAGTTAGATTTTTTTGACCCAATACTAGCTTAATTTGACTCTAAACGACCATGATCAAGACTTAACCACTTTAATTACAATCACAAAGCTTTCAGCATGTTGTCTAGCATTCTGATAAGTCATCTAATCATCTAGTACTTTGTTGAAACCTTTCGTGCATCATCCTTTCCTTCTAACCCGATGCTCGAAATCATAGCATGAAGTCCATCCAATGACATTTCAACCAATCCTCTAACCCAACATCGAATCTTTGACATGATGCTTTCTGGCCTAACATTTGATTTTTCTACTTCGATAATTTACTCTCCGATGGTTGGAGTCAATGATTAAAGTTTTTCCTATGTTATTTTTTAGTTGTCTAGGTGGTACCACTGCTTGGGCCTAGCAATACCACTGCCTAGGCCAATTTTAGGTCACTTAATTGGCTTTCTATGAAGCCCAATTTAGCCCTGGCTCAGGCCCAATAGGTTTCTAATTAAGTTAGCATAGTTTTCGCCCAATACCAACTTACTTTGACTCTAAATGATCACAATCAGGACTTAATCACTTTAATTATAATTATTAAGCTTTTAGCATGTTGTCCAACATCTAGGCATATCATCTACATATCTGGCACTTCGTCCGAACCTCCAACATATCGTCCTTTTCTTCTGACCCGATGTTTGAACTTATGACACGAAGTCCATCATATGACACATCAACCAATCCTTTGGCTCGATGTTCAATCTTTGACATGATGCTTTCTGACCTAACGTTTGATTTTTCTGCTTAGATAATTTATCCTTTGATGATTCAAGTTCATAATCAAAATTTTTTTCTACATTACTTATCTTGAAAGTATATTAGTTTATAAATTTATTAATTAATTTTATTATCAAAATTCGGGATTCAATAATTTATTCCCACCCTTTTCTGCCCTTTGGTACCCACATTTATCCATATTGTTCAAGTATTCAAATTGATTTGTACCAAAAATAAGAAAGAAAAACAAAACCACCACCCCGAAATAAATTCTCAAGCAAACTTTATATATCAATATATATCTTATATTAATTCCTTAAGTTATCCGTACTTTATAATTTCTTTGTATTCTCACGTCAACTATGAAGACTTCATGCTTGTTTTTTCATCTTTAGAAATTTTACAGAACACCCTTCCTAAACACTCGAGAGATTCTCTCTCTAAATAGCTAGTGAGAAACTCAAAGCACACAAATTATTTTACATATCTTGCTCTCCTCCACTAAAACTAGAGATACATGAGATATTTATAGAATAACTAAACATTAATTTTCAAGATTTGATTCCTTGATGGTCTCCTTTTCAGATTAGAATTTCTTCAACTCTTAGGACACTTGACTCCTGAAATCTCAAAATAATTATCAATTTTAATAATCTCCCACCTTAGTGAGTGTTCTATATACTACTTTTATATCTCCTAATGAAAAAATTCCTGTGCATTAAACTTCTTCTAATTTTATTGCCCATCTTTATTGAATCCCTAATCACTAAATTTTTTTAGACTCTAATACTTCTTTGTCGGGGATGGAGAGAAAAAAGCCAAAACTAAAGAAAAATTCAGAGATTAATAGTTAAGAATATACAGAAAGTGGACGCAAGATTAATATGGTTCAATACTTTCTATTTGTATCCACGGAGAAATAAAATCATTCACTATGAGATTAACTATAAGACTCTATCTCCATAATTCCTTGTACACCTCTCATATCAAGATGCAAGCATTCATATTTTTTTTATCATCCTCTCTAGAAACCCTTAGGAGTACCCTCTCTAAACACCATATAGATAAACTCAAGATCATATCTTACATCCTTCTATCCCCTCACCAAAACCTAGAGTTACATGAGATATTTATAGAAGATTCAGACTTTAAATTTTTTTACTTTTTCTTCTTTATGCGAACTCTTTCTTATATTAGGATGTATTTTTTTTTTATTTTCTTTAGACTTCTTAGCTCTAAGAATCTCAATACTTGTCAATCCCAATAATTTGTGCATCAACTATAAATAATTTTGACAAAATTATAAATTGTAAGGTGCAGAAAAACATTAACTGATGTACGAGAAGATATTTTTTTTCCTCAAACTACTTACAATATCATGTGATATGTATATAGATGTAAAGATAATTATGTTATTTATATTCATTTTGTATTCAGATATTAGTTCAAGAAATTTGATAAGATTTGTTCAAGACAGATCAGAATTGTACAATCGATCAAGACAAATGAGATAGTTCGGGCACTACTATTGATTGCGTGGTTCAAGATTCGAAGACATTATAAAACAGTACATACACATTGAAACTACATCAAACGAGATTGCAAGTTTTAAGATTTTTCATAATATTTTGTAGTTAGGAGAAGAATCGGTAACACCTTCATAAATCGAGGGTTGACATAATGTTTTAGATATAATAGAAGGAAAAATAAGGTAGAGAGAGCGAGAAAAAGAGAAAGAGTTTCTCTATCATTTCTAGTTGTTCATCATAATTTTGAGATAATTTTAATTTTAATTTTTTTCACTCTTTTTATTCTCTCTACCTCCTTGTTTATCCTTTTTCTTAATATCTCAACTATGGTTGCACATTAGATTCTGGAAATGCTGATTCGAAATCAAACGAGATCCTAATCCACGTTTGTCATATTAGTTAAGATAGCCTTTGAATTATTGGATTTTTTGGTTAAATATATGGAGTCTGTGAGGGGAAATATATTAGGAGAGTCACACTAGTATGGAAGATCATACTTGAAAAGAACATTTCAGTGTACGGTTTAGGATCACCGCAGTCAAGATTGTGATCTAATATCGAGGATGAGTACATACATACTTTCTCTAGCATTAAATGCAGTTATATAGCAACAAATCCAAGGAGCATGCATGACATAATTATAAACGGGTATGTTATGTCTAAAGGGTGATGATATCTGTGTCAATCACATGGTAACGAAGTTATCCATCATACGATTACATAGAAATACTCCGATGACCTTTGTAGTCAGTAGACGATGGAGGTGAATCACTTTTTAAACAAATTATTATTTATTTTATTATTATTATTATTATTATTATTTTGTAACAGACAGATTGATTGAAGAGACGGTGGACGAATTGGAGTGACCCACATATTTGTTTTGTGATATTTAATAATGATTTATTAGATGACTTTAATTCTATTAGTCAACGAAGGAGAAAGACAAACTTGATTCGAATTGTTATATCATTAATAATAAAAAGGATGTGACTATTTCCCTAGTATATCTTCATATGCTTATGCAAGAGTGTCATTTTAGCCGGATCCTCTCCCGATATGTTCTAACCTACATTAATATAGAAGTTGTGTCATTAACTTCTTTAATAATTCAA
The DNA here is from genome assembly GCA_021527575.1 of Ensete glaucum. NCBI lineage: Eukaryota > Viridiplantae > Streptophyta > Magnoliopsida > Zingiberales > Musaceae > Ensete > Ensete glaucum. The sequence goes on along the minus strand of CM038554.1, from coordinate 13,879,874 downwards.
CTATTTTTTTTTCTTCCATTATTTGTGTTAATGGTCTAGATCAGATTATATATAGGTTGGTTGTACAAGTCGTTAGTTAATTTTTATTATTTTTTTAATGATATTAAACAATAGAAGTCAATGTAATATTGCACTGATCAAATTGGAATCGGATTTTCACTCATACAAATAATTTACAACATTCTTTATTACTATTACTCAATAGTGTCAATTAGAGTGGTCAATCAACCTTCGTTACTCTTTATGGTGCTTTTTGACTAGTAGGTTTCATGTTATGCCAGTTCGAATTTGATCGATCTTTTCAATTACGATCACATTCTCTACTTCAGTCACTTGACATAACGATCGAGTTGAATAGGAATTTAAAAAATTAAATAGAATGTGTCCCAAAGTAATTTTGTCTTTAAGATCTCATGATAGTTATCATTTGACGGAAAGTAGTTTACTTTAAAATTTCATATTTCATTTTCACCACATATTATTATAAGTAATTAAAAAAAAATAAAAGCACAATATCAAGCTTTAAAGTCTCGAAGTTATCAACTATCTTAATTGGTAAGGGTTTTGATAATACATCATAAGGTTTTAAGCTGAAATACTATTTTTATCACTTATCTTTCATTAAAAAAAAAAGATTTACAACTTGTTATGATCATCATTGAGTTAGTCTTAAAGGTGTGGAAAATTTAGAATATACTAACTCTTACAATAAAAAAAAAAAAACAGGTTTGTAGTGGAGAAAAAAGACCATGGAGGAGGAAGGTAACTAGAAGAGTGGCAGATGAAGCTTCCTCAAAAGCCATCATTTAGGGAGGTAGGAGACTTTGCACCGAATGTATCCATCCATCTTTGCGTCAAGGTTCATCATGTCACTACTATACAAGAAACATGAGATGGCTTACACATTATAGAAACAAATAGAACAACTAGCATGAAAGCTAGGTGTGCATAGCCAAAAGATATATATATAATTAGGGCTGCTAATCACCATATGATGTCTTCAAGACATTAAAATCTATATTCATATACTGACCGTTTGTCCAAAACAAACATTTTAGTCAACCAGTTATTTGACATTGTTATTAGAGACTCTAAAGATCTTGAACTTGGAGATGGTTTTCTCCCATGAGATGTTGTTGGTAATGATGCGCACTCGACATCTATGTGCTAATTGTCTGCTACAAATTGATATTAGTGAAAGACAATTAAATAGCAAAAATTGATTTTCACTATTTCTTTTTGTTTTTTTTTTGTTGCTATTAATGATGTATGAGGTATAGAAGACAGAATATTTTCAGGAATAAAAAAAAATATAATCCTCATTCATTCATTAATATTGTTATGTAGTCTATTGAATTTATTAAAATTCTTCTTATCGATTAGTTTGATATATAATGAGTTTTAATCCCTTTGTTAAAGATAGACAAATTGATTCGATAATGAGTATTCTTCTTTTTATTAATTTGTAGGAGTTAGATCTTCCAAAGTCAGCACTACATCCAATTACATCTCTCCTTTTATGAATCGAGTATATATCAATTTCTCTTGGATTTATCAACTTAAATAGCAGAAGCATACCCTTGATATTATTGGCCATTTGTTTCTACAATTTGGACATGTAAGAATAGTTGGGCTATGACTACTAGGTTTTCAACTTGATCACACAAGTTGCGGTTGTTGCACAGATTTAAGTCTCGAGTTCCTTTTCCTTTATAAACATAATATTTGTTAGTGGCATCTTACTTCTCAAAAGAATATTTTCTAGTGCAATCTGCCTCGTATATTTATGTTGGAGATCTCTGTAATGTTGTACTCTAAAGGCGATGGCACATGGGTTTAAGCTAGTAAAAACATAGAAATGTGGCCAGATCCAATGAACCTAACAAAGCTATTGACGCAAGCTGATGCTGATTCAAGAGAATAATACTTTTTTGTGTTGTTAGATTTAAGGCATAAGAAATGAAGCATGTTGCAAGAAATGCAGGCCGATGCATATCCCTTCTAGCTAGTCATGCTGCCTAACATCATCAAAATAATAATAATAATAATAATAATAAATAAATAAATAAATAAATTCATTCTTGAACCTTATGGATCTGTTATATCACTATAAACCATGAATATTAAACCCATTTTGATAATCTGATCGGACTGGTGCATATTGGTTATATATAAAAAAAATCCTTATCTTCCTTCTTAATTTATGTATATATTTTGTCAAGTAAATATAAATGCTATCCTACATTAGACAAATCTAAACTTTAAGCACTATCTCGTCGATGATTCATTCTCATCACACTAAACCTAGAAAAATAATGCATGGTCAATTGTTCCTACAGCACCTAAGCTAGAACCTGCCCAGGTTACGTCTACTGACGACTATTGGCCGGCAAATCTGATAAAATACCAATTAACAAAAACTTTTGTGAGGAATATTAGATTTTTGTTCTCCAACGCACACACTCTCCAAACCCAACATCACATCTTGTCTTCGTTCCTTACGTACACCTACAAAAGTCCTACATTGTTGAAGACATTGTCTCATGGAAGACAACCTACTCATATATATGCACGCAACCTAGCTGAGAGAGAGAGAGAGAGAGAGAGAGAGAGAGAGATGCCAACGGCCGGCCACATGAACACCGAAGGAAGCAGCGGCTGCAGCGGTGGAGGAGAAGGTGGCGTCACCACCACTAACACCAAGGGCGCACAGTCAATGATCCCAACGTTCCCGCTGGCGCAGTCGTGGGTCTGGGCACAGATAAAGGCGGAGGCGCACCGGGACGCAGAGGAGGAGCCGGCGCTGGCGAGCTTCCTGTACGCTACCGTGCTGTCCCACCCGTCGCTGGCCCGGTCGCTCGCCTTCCACCTCGCCAACCAGCTGTGCTCCCCAACCCTCCTCTCCACCCTCCTCTACGATCTCTTCCTCCATTCCTTCTCCTCCGCGCCGTCCCTCCTCTCCGATACCGTCGCCGACCTCCTCGCCGCCCGCCAGCGCGACCCCGTCTGCCATTCCTTCTCTCACTGCCTCCTCTACTTCAAGGGTTTCCTCGCTCTGCAGGCTTACCGCGCCGCTCACCTCCTCTGGGCCCAGGGCCGCCGCCCCCTCGCCCTTGTTCTCCAATCCCGAGTCGCGGACGTATTCGGAGTCGACATCCACCCTGCCGCCCGCGTCGGCCGCGGCGTCCTCCTCGACCACGCCACCGGCATCGTCGTCGGCGAGACCTCCATCATCGGCGACAACGTCTCCATCCTCCACCACGTCACCCTCGGCGGCACCGGAAAGGCCACCGGCGATCGCCACCCCAAGATCGGCGACGGGGTACTCGTCGGCGCCGGGGCCACCATCCTGGGGAACGTCAGGGTGGGGGAGGAGGCCAAGGTCGGGGCCGGCGCCGTCGTGCTTATCGACGTGCCGCCGAAAACTACCGCCGTCGGGAACCCGGCAAGGCTCGTGGGGGGCACCGGCAGCCCGGCGGGCCACGAGGACCTGCCGGGGCTGAACTTGGATCACAACTTGTGGTCCGACTACGTCATCTGATCGATGCTGAACGCCGCCATTAACTCCATGCATCTGCCCATCTCGATACATGATCATGATGATGGTGTTGGTGTATGTTAATTGCTAACAGGTGGTTTACGGGGCTCCCCTATCTACCTCCCATTTTCTCCTTCCCTTGTGCATCTTCTTCTCCTTCTGTTGCTCCCTCTGTTGCTTGTGCTCCGAAGAATGTGTTCCCATGTTTCTGTTCATTTATTTGGGCTTGTTGATTTGGTAATAAGATTGTTCATGCTATGGGATCGCTGCATCTTTACGCCAACTGCATGCATCTTCTCAATCAGAATCAACATCTCTTCTCGGTCTTCGAGGGTTCTAACAAAAGCAGTCTGTGGCGTAAGGGTTCCATGGAGGTTTTGGAAGCATGATTCGTTTACTTATACTTAATGAAGCTTAATACAAGTTAAATTTGATCTAATCATTTGTCCAAGCAGCTGAGATAGTCGATTCTGATATACCAAACATTCTAGGATCAGATAGCAATAGAATCTAATGTGCAGAACCAGAAAAATAATAATAGTAAGTTGTTGTGATAAGTTGATGTTTGGGATCCACTCATTTTGTTTGTCCCTTTTTCTTGGTTGACTGAATAGGGAAATAACTGATGAGAAATTATACTATAAAATGATAATATATATATATATATAGATATATATATATATATATATATATATATATATATATATATATATATATATAACTTAAAATATTTCGCTTTAAGCAAGAAAAAAAAATCCTAAACTTTTCGTTAAAGTAAATCAATTGAATGATTAAAAAAATACTAAGTTTCTTTTTATTAAAAATGACTCAGTAATAAGTAAATTCAAATAAAAAAATAAGCAACTTTGAATTGATTGCCTTGAAACTTTTCTTTAAAAGAAATGAAGCATCTATTGGTATTTAGAACTTGACAATTATTAGTAGTAAATATAATAAGTAAAAACACTCATAATTATAGTGGTTCGACACTAATCGATCTATGTTCACTCTCAAGTACTCCTCATTGAGGCACACCGGTGTCCACTACCAATCTTCTTTGGGTGAAGACCAAACCCTTACACTTGAGCTTACAAGGGAGACTTCAAGAAATTTTCTAACTCTAAGCTCTCTCCCTTCCACTTTTCGTTTGCTTACAATTAACATAATTTTTTTTTACAGAACATAATCCCAAAAAGTGTTGCATCGAATGCAAAAAACTTAGGGTATTTATAGATCCCAAATGTTTTCAGAAATTGGAGCCAAAATTCAGATATACCCAAAAAAATTTAGGTACAGGCGGTTCAGCAACAGGCCTAGGTGAGTCAATCACCAAAAGTACCCAAAATCTAGGGTATGATCGGTTCAGTCGCTGACAGTTGCCCGAAATCCTTAGCAGTGATGGTACACCCGTCATTCACCGATTGTTCAACCGTTGGGAATCCCGGAAAAGTGATTTCCTTCACTTTTCTAATCCAGAATTGAACCATATATTGACTAATTATCTAGTCAACCAATTGAGCTCAACTTGAGCTCAATCAAACCTTTATAGTGGACCCGATTGCCTCTCTGAGTTGATCTGGATTCTTTTTAAATCATACTCATTTAGGACTCAACATTAACCTATGACTTAAAGATTACAATCAAATATGATCACCAAGCTCACGACCTCACTCCCATAATCTGGCAACCTCCGACATTTCTTGTAGTGAGTCTCACGGTCTTCCTCCGATGATCTCCTGGCGTGTTTCTAGCGATCTTCCTGATACCTTTAGCAAAGTCCTAGTGAACTCTTAATGAGCTCCCACTATATTGTCCAAACCTTAGCCCGATGTCTAAGCTTGATCTTGGATCCATGTCTGATCTGTAACTCATTTTCACCATCGTGGTTAAACCTATACGATGCTAACTAAAACTTGGTTAATTACAATCAACATGGCCATAAATTCACTTTAAGACCTTCCCAACTCTGACAAGCCTTTCGACTACCTTCGACAATCTTCCGGTAAGTCTCGGTCTTCTTCCGATGAACTCTCCTGCGCCATCTTAGTAAACTCCCGATACCCTTGGCGAGCTTCCGATACATTCTAGGCAAGTTCCCAACCTCATCATTTAAACCCTGACCTGATGCTTGGACTTAAGTCTGGCCAATCCTCTGATTGTAATATTCTCTTTGTCATAGTTAATCCTACATTAATTAACTCTAACAATCTTGTTAGATCAAACACTCATCAATTGATCTTATTATCAAAATTCAATATTCAACAATCTCCCCCTTTTTGATGATGACAATTAATTGATGACAAGAGTTAATCCTAACCCCCCCTAAATCCATGCCTCAATAAAGAAAGTTAAATTCAAGAGAACCACACCCTTTTTGAATTCAAGTATCACGAAACAAATTATATTCCAAGCAAATTTCAACAAGAATTTACATCAAGTCATCAAATCATGAATTTCAAAAAGAATTATGCATCCATATCTAATATAGCTAAGTATATCATCATTACTCCCCTTAGTAAAATAAAATATGTATTATAATAAGGAGAGAAATAAGGAAGGAGTTATGATATTATCATTAAGAAGAGCTCTTAATAAATTTTAAAAAGAATATTAAGATGAGCTCAAAAGTCTAAGTTGAAATAATTTTAGTCACATCATATACAATATATAATATCATCATAATAAAATCATAATTATTATTCCAAATCATTGTATATATTTTTAAAATCAACATTCATTATCATCATACATGATTTCACATCATCATATCTTCTCTCCCTTTGTCATCAACAAAAAAGAAAAGTGCAATTAGCAAGTTTTTGATATATGAAAGCTTAGCAATTTAGCAAATTTTTCATTACTTTAAAATATGCAAGCTAGTGAGTTCTTTCTTCTCATTTGAGAAGTACAAGTTAGCAAATTTTTGATTCCTTTGTATATCATGCAAGCTAACAAGTTGGCAAGTGTTACTTCTCTTAGCATTTTTTTTTTTTAAAATGTGAGGTTAAGTAAAGTTTTTTGCTTCTCTTGAGATAGCACTTCTTGCTTCTCTTTTGAGATGAGCAAGTTAGCAAGTTTTGCTCTCTCTTTGTCATTATAAAAAGGAAGGGATGGTTACAATAGTGTAAAACTTTTTTCATTACATCATTTTTCAAATAATCACATGAAATATATCAATAAAAATTAACATGGTGATGATATATACAATTCATGAAGATAAATTATGAATATCAAGAGATAAATCATAGAAAAAAATAAATAAAATATCTCAAGTTGTCAAGATCATAAGTTATATAAAAAATCTCCTTTTAAATAATACTAGAATATATAATAAGATATTTTGATTCATAAAGGATTTAAAGTTATAATTCCGAGGAACCAAAATCATGATATTGGTAAAGAACTCATTCATTTTTAAAATCATCAAAATCACTTTCAAGAGATTTAAAATGAAATTAATAGACTTATCGTTCTCTTGAAATGCTAGTGATTTCTTTTCTCTACTTTGTGTGAACAAGAAGGTAGAATTAAGGTGGAAAAGTGAAAAACATCACAAAAATTCTTAATTTTATAATATCAATTCTAAAATCCAAGAAAAAAATCAAGAGTTACCCATACAATTTAATTTATCTTATGAAAATTTCAAGCAAGGTAGCAAATCAAGCAAATTATACATTTTTATGTTAAATTTAAAATTTAAAATGTTCTTCTAGGCAAATTATTTCTTATTCAATGTTATCATCCAATTTGCTTCTAACTATATTGATAATTTTATCTGATACTTTTTGTCATTGTCAAGAAAGAAATATAATTGCATAATTTTTTCTTAACATCCATATTCAAATTACGCACAAAAATACAAGAAAATTATGTTATAAAATCAAATCTTTAAGTACCAGAAGATATGATTTAAATTAATAATTTGTCCCTCCTTATTATTTATGAATTTCAACAAAATTAATCAAGAAATCTTATATATTCAAAATTTCAAGTAAAATAGAAATCCAATCATGCAAATCTATTTAAAATTCATAATTTTCTTTTTAGCAAATCACTCATAAAGATTTCAAGTTTTATTTTTTAAACTTACCAAAAATCATGATAATAACTTATTTAAGTTCAAATTATCAAAATTATTTTCATAGTTCAAGAGATTCATAAAAAATAAAATAATTGATTCATTAATATCTTTTTAAAAAATTATAAGATAGAAATTTTTTTAATAAAAATATATTTCCTTTTTATTCAAGCAAGCATGCCTTTGTCTTTTAAGCCAAATAAAAATATATTTTTTCATTTAAAACCGAAAAAACTTTTATTACAGTAAAGATCAATAAGTCATAAATCACAAAGATCATCATGCATAATTTTGAAATATAAACTCATCACTATGCATCATTAAATCATCAAGCATGGTTTCGTTGAACATATAAACATCTTTAATTAAAATTAAACCTATCTCAATTTAAACTTTTAAATGAGTCTAACTCTTTACACGTAGTGCAAGGAGTTGATAAACTTAATTTTAAATTTTTATTTGTTTTATATTCAAATTCAAAAGTAATATATTATTTGACAATACACATTCAATCTTAACATACAATTATTCAACCATTTAAATCAATCATTCAATAACCATAACATTTAAGTCATTCAACAATAGCTTTTTCAAATATTTAAGCCAATGATTTGGAACTTATTTTTTAATCATCATCAAAATCTCATTTTTATAAATTTCAATATGAGTAATTTTTTATTAATAATAACTTGGATTCTTTTAGTTCTAGTCTTAGCATGCTTTAGCTATGTATTATCAATCAAGGTTATGATAAGATAAATCACTTTCAAGTGGAGTCATCACAACAAGATATTTTTCAAATAAAATCCAATGATTTTTCTATGTTGAATGATTCTATCATGTTATCAAGAAATTTTTTTAAAGAAAAATAATTTTATATATGATTTTAGGTTCAAAATTAACACAAATCATCAACACAAGTCATTTCAATTATAGAAATCAATACAATAATCATCATCAAAATCTTTCTTTAATGCATATGACTTTTATTCAGTATAACTAAACTTTCTTTGTTCGAATTATAGCATGCAACGAAAGGGTTATGCATAATTCTAACGAAGATTCATTTTTATTTTTAATAATTTATCTTGTTATTATTTAGGCTAGTGAGCTTGAAAGAGTGTTAGATCTTAAGTTATATATCTTGAGCATTTAAAGTATTATTCAGGGCTTCTAGCTTTAATTTTGAAGTAAACCAATAAGAAAGATATATTTGATTTAAGCACCCATTTTATATTCGGTCCTACATAAAGAAATTTATCTTTATTTAATAATTATTTTTTGTTATATGAAGTTTTTTTGGGAACCCAAACTAGTTGGTGTGGATTATATTTTCTAAATAGATATTTGTTTGCCTTATGTCATATTTTTTTATAAAAATTACATTTGATTTTTGATGGCATATTTAAGGTAGATCCTTTTACGAAGATGGTTGGCTTTTGTTGAATATATTACCAACAAAACCTATGCTATTTCTTCTATTAATATGACCCTTATTTGAAATGATCATATTTAGGGATTTGTTCCCAATTTTAAAATTTTCTAATATTGTCTTAAGCATGATGTTCTATTCTTTAACATTATATTCCATATTACATTTAGAACATGGGTTATGTGATACTAACGAATCATTAATTTCATCAAGTCTACTAAATGACAAATCATGATCATTCTTAAGGAACTTAAAAGATTTGCTAAGTTTTCTAAACTCATCAAACAAACCATGAAATATATTTAATATTTTTAAAAAAATATTTAATGAATTATTAACCTCGTCTTGGATCATTATAAGCGCGAGATTCTCCACTTCTTGGTTATGCACTTTATCTTTGGAGCTTCTCGGCTTATTACATTTATAATAAGAGGTTTTGTCACTCTTTATATCATTTTTATAGTTCATGTTGATTAATTTATCTGGTTCATGTGTCAAAGGTTCAAAGTTTATATCACTCCAGATTTCATTCAATGAGTCATATGTTCTCTTTAGTTTCATTTCCTTCTGGTTCTTGGTGTTCTTAGATTCTCAACGTCAAATTCTTAGGAATGTATTCTTTTTATTAATTTTTATAAGATATTTTACTTAATGATTCTTATAGATTAATTATGCTTTCATGTGTGATTTTTAATCTATACAAAATATCAAAAACTGAATCATAAGAGGAAATCCGATTAATTTCATTTTTATCTAGAGCACAATACAAGACATTTATAGTCTTGACAAAATATTTATTTTTTATAATTATTCCAATCATTTATTGGATTGGATTACTTTTGAAATTTTTTTTAATAATACACCACAAATCAAAATCTATCAAAATTAAAAAGATACACATTCGAATTTTTTAAGATGTGTAGTCCATCTCATTGAATATAGGAGGACTTGTGATGCATTTACTCTCATTCATGTCAAACAAAGCCATGCACTATAGAGGGGGTTTAGTCCAAAGAGTAAGACCTTGCTCTACTACCAATTGTTATAATGAATTGACACTAAGAAGGGGGATGGTGAATTAGTGCAAGAGTAAATTCTCATTTTAACTTAGAACTTTTCACTTGAAGCAAGAAATAAAAAATCTGAAGCTTTTCGTTCAAGTAAAGCAAGTGAATGATACAAAAAATGCTAAGTTTCTTGCTTAAAAATGACTCAAGAAGGAACAAGTAAATCCGAATAAAAAGATAAGCAACGTCATACGTGAAGAGCTTGACTTAAAACTTTTCTTTTAAAGAGTGAATAAAAATCGAAAGCGTCTATTAGTATTTACTTCAAAATGATTAAGAACTCGATAATTGCAAGTAGTAAATGCAACAAGTAAAAACACTCACAATTATAGTGGTCTGGCACCAATCAGCCTATGTCCACTCCCGAGTCCTCCTCCTTGAGGCACACCAGCGTCCACTACTGATCTTCTTTGGGTGAAGACCAAACCCTTATACTTCAAGGGAGACTTCAAGAAATTTTCTAACTCTAAGCTCTCTCCTTTTCCTTGTTCTTTTTCTTACAATTCACACATAATTTTTTTCACAGAATGTAATTCTTAAAATTATTGTATGGAATGCAAGAAAACTTAAAATATTTATAGGCCCCAAATGGCTTCAGAAATTGAAGCTAAAATTCAAACATACTTGGAAAGTCCGAGTATGGGCGGTTCAACCGTAGGCTTGGGTAGGTCAACCACCGAAAGTACCAAGAATCCAAGGCATGGGTGGTTTAACCGCCTAGCCTGGGTGGTTCAGCTGTTGACAGCTGCCCAAAATCCTAGGCGATGGCAATACACTTGTCGCTCACTAGCGGTTCAGCCGTCGGGAATCTCAGAAAAGTAATTCTCTTCACTTTTCCAATCCCAAATTGAACCACACGTTGACCAATTCTCTAGTTAACCAATTGATCTCAACCTAAGCTCAATCAAATCCTTTTAAATCCTTTTAGTAGATCTGATTGCCTCTTTGAGTTGATTTGGATTAATTCCAAATTATACTCATTTATGACTCAACCTTAACTTACGACTTAAAGATTATAATCAAACATAACCACTAAGCTTACGATCTCACTCCCACAATTTGGCAACATCCAACATTTCCTGCGATGAGTCTCACCGTCTTCCTTCAGCGATCTCCCAACACGTTCCTAGCGATCTTTCCGATACTTTCGGTGAAGTCTTAGCGAGCTCTCGCCATATCGTCAAAACCTTGGCCTGATACCTATGCTTGATCCTGGGTCCATGTCTAATCTGTAACTCCTTCTCCCATCGTGAATAAATATGTATGATGCTAACTTTAACTTAATTAATTATAATTATAATGGTCAACATATCCACTTCAAGACCTTCCTAACTCCTGGCAAGTCTTTCGGTTACCTCTAACAATCTTCTTGTGAGTTTTGGTATTCTTCTGGTGAACTCCCTTGTGCCATCCTGACAAGCTCCCAATACCCTCGGTGAGCTCCTAAACACACTCAATGTGAGTTCCTAACCGAATCATCCGAACCCCGGCCAGATGCTTGAACTTGACTCTAGCCAATCATCTGATTGTTATATTCTCTCTGTCATAGTTAATCCTACATAAATTAACTCTAACAATATTTTTATATTAAACAATCATTAATTGATTTCATAATCAAAATCTAAGATTCAATAATATATATAAATACCTAGAATAATGAAGGATTATAATACATGCAATTGTGAATAAATTGTTGAAAATAATGGTGTGTATTAATGATGCTAGATTTATAGTTCAATGGATTTATAAATTTATAGCAAATATTTGTCATTACATATTTTGATATAGCATCTTATATATATTACAAGTCATTAACAACCATCCCAAAAATGCAAATGATTTGTTAATATTATTTTGTTCGGGTCAAAGTGGTATATAAAATTTTGAAAATGCATAAATACTCCTATTTTGAACATCAAAATAAGTTTTAAAAGGGTACAAATGTAAATTAGAATTCCAAGTAACAATTAACTTACAATAGCTAAGAGAGGTTAACTGCAAGAGATGTAACCTTAGTTAATTTAGGGCAATAATTAAGAAAATAAAGACACGTGTGTGTAATTTTGCTTTTTCTTATTGTAGAGTGGTTCTTTAGAGCAATCGAGCAAGATTGCATAGGATTTAATTTACAGGTTGCCTTATTTCTTTAATCTAAATATTGTTATTTTTTAGTAAAATAAATATCCAGTAAAATAATGTTTTGGTAAACACTGATGGTAATGATGAGAATGATAATAACAAAAGAAATTATTGTAACATTCGTAGCGACTTGTTATAGTAGGAATAATTTATTGCATAAAATTTCATCGTATCTCTTCCTATATTTGATAATTGAAATAGTTTCATCCTAATATTCTTATTTAAATTAATTTCTGAGTTATTGATAAATATTTGGATTATGTTTTTCCCCCTCTCTTTTTCCACTTGCAAATGCTGTAGTGTTGGCTAGATTGTGCTTGGGAGGTGTACATTGAGATTTCCACCTAATTCACGCATATTTTTGTCCACTTAATAAAAAGTTTGCAAGTTTATCTCCATACCTCTTTCATTGCATTAATGAATCTGAGGTTGTATTAATTTGGTAGAGAAGCTACATAAACCTTGCGGGACACGAAGCCACCCCATTCAAGTAAATTTGAGAATGTGCACTTTGGTATTAGATCTCATTAAAACTCCGAAGTTAAACGTGAACGGGAATAGTATTGACGTAAAATTTTTTTCAAACAATAATTTTCTGGTCTGAAATTTTCAATGACCGCTTGGTAGTCAATCAACTAGCGCTAAAAGATAGCTTTTTAGAATAAGTCATAATATAAATTCTAACTTCAATGCAAGTGGTCAAATCAAACACATGTAACATAAAATAATACCATCCGAGTCAATTCAAATGGTCTAAGTCAATAGACATTGAAATAAATGTGAGGGGACCCAGAAAGGAGATCCACACTAGGATGCCCCGCCCATTTCGGATGGGCATGTGCACTTAGGTGTCAAGCGATGAAAGAGGAATGAATGCGATCGTACCAATACTAATGAGTTAATTATGCGGGCAAGAGTAGCAATAGGATAAGTGACTCCCTAGGAAGTCCTCGTGTTGCATCTTTTTTGCTCTGTCTTTTATTACATCAAGTAATATAATTCAATGTCATAGACTACTCAGACAATTGACTTTTTAGCCCAAATCTTTGGTGCCTGCTTTGTAGTCTGATAGAAGATAAAATTTATATGGTAAATAAGATTTAGATATGATTTTCTTAAATGAACGAGGAAATCTCATATATCAATTGAGGAAAATCCTTCTATCTTCACCTGTATAAATTGATGATGAATCAATAAACTCAATCGGGCTTTTTATTACTTCTTTCTATTTTCAACATGATATTAGAGCGCCTCTCTCTCTAAGAGAGATTACCTTTTCTTTATTCACTGTCCAACGATAGCTTCTTACTTCATCCTCGCCTTCCCTCTCTCTTTTAAGAGAGACTACTTTTTCTTGTTATCAAACGGTAGCCTCTTACTAATGATCGAGGAATTAGTAATACTATCGATGGCTCCACTCCAACTATCCGGGTGACCATCCTATGCAATGCAACAAGTTTGTAAAATTTGTGGATTCTTTCTCTATCGACAATAAAATTTCACTGCCAATGGACACCCTATGTCGACTCGACCAGAACCTATCCTCTGCTTCAATCTTTCAACCGCCAGCATTGCCCCTCCGCTACACACGGTCGATAAACTCGCCTCCTGCCTCTCCATTGATGGTCGCTCCCTCAACCTTGCCTTGACACTTTAGCCTCCTCAGCGAGCCCACCTCACCAGCATCGACACCCTCTTTCATGGCAATCAGCTTCTCCTATCCGCAGCCAGCATCTCTCCATCGCCGTCGATTGCTGCTTGGTCTCCTACGAGCTTCTCCTCACTCCTCTACTGAGGGCTCCTCTTCCTCGCCCTCTCTTATCATAGCGAGCGATGCCATCCTCTGCTCCCATTAGCCGCCAGCAGCACTCTGCCTCCCCTGCCATCTTCTTGTTGTTGCTCGCTCCCTACAACTGTTGCCCTTCCCTCCTTGCTGCCAGCATCTCAGTAAGAAGGAACACCGCCATTGCCTTCCTCCTCAATCCAATTGCTATCCAATGATGGCAAACTCTTTCTTCTGATCAAATCTTTAGCAATAGAGGATGATCCCCTACTGACTCCTCATCTTCCTATTGCCATCACCCACTCTCCGCTGGCTACAGCCAGCGTCTTCCAGTGATTGGTGTTCGTAGTGCACCCGCCGATGTTGACTCCTACTACCTCTCCTCCGCCGATGGTAGCCCTTCGCTGTCCAATGACAACTTCTTACTTTTTCTTTCAGCATTGCCAACGTCTTCTTCCACAATGCAACAAAAATAGAGAAACCTCTGCTTCTTCTACTATAGCCGTCATACTTTCTCTTCCTGCCATCGAGGTCCTCAAGTCCTCCTGGTCCTGATATCTAAGTCCGGCACCTCCATACTCACTTTTGTTATCCAGTGACAGCTTCTACTCCATCAATTTTGCTGCACCTGTCCTATGCCAGACCTCCTCTTCCTGCCATGTCTGTACCCTTCTTCTCGGCTAGGCTTACATGGCCACTGAAGTTAATTGCCGTTAGACCTTCACCACGGTTGACAATACTGCGACCTCCTTTTATCGCACTTGTGGCTCCAACGTAATCGTCCACTCATTTTCAGCCAGGTTGACATCGTCATCGAAGTCAACTGTCGTCAGACCTTCATCGTGATTGACAACATAGCGATATCCTTCCTTCAGATTCATTGACATCGGTTTAAGATCTGTGTCATTCAAAGGAGCTTGATCTTGTGGGGGCATGATAGTCTGAAGAAGAAAGGAGTTCTTCCATGTTCGCTGCAAGGTGGTGTGTAAAAGCTACGAAGATATACAAAACTATGAGTTTTGCACTATGATTGAAGGAGTATCGCTACATCAATCTACCATGTGGATACTGCTAGAGAGGAGGATATTTGATCTCCTTCATCCTCTCCTATTGGATCTAAAAATTTTAGGGATATATAATCTCCCTAAGTAATATATCTCACATGATTCAAAGTTTTTGATTTTATGATTTTTCACGCACCAATCATCACATAACAACATAATAAATGCGGGGACCTTTTTATTTTTGCTTTTTTTGCTATGCATGTGATATGTATGATAAGGTTTCCCAACACTACGGGTAGACAATTTTAGGTGTGAACTCTTGAGAGAATACCACAATTCCCTTTGGGCTATACATATGGGTATTCATCGAATATTGGCTCTCGTGAAGAGGGCTTTTTATTGGTCGAAGATGGGGACCGACGTGGAAAAATATGTTCGAACATGCCTTACTTGCCAATAAGATAAAGTAGAGCAACAAAAGTCAGTAGGACTTTTGAAGCCATTGCCAATACTAGAAAGGTCATGAGAGAGCATTTTCTTGGACTTAATATCAAGCTTGCCGGTAGTATAAGAACTCGGATCGATCCTTGTGGTGGTAAATTGGCTTTCGAAGTTTGCAACATTCATTGCTGCATACCTACACTATTTAGCAGAGGAGGTAACCAAGTTGATGATGAAGAATGTGATAAAGTATTATGGCATCCTACACTATCATTAGTGATTAAAACACATAATTTTTAGGATGATTATGGACTCAACTATTCAAACTGTTGAGGTCCAAGTTATACTTCTCTATAACCCTCCACCCCTAAATGGATAGCTAGACTAAAAGAAAAATTTCGCTCCTTGAGCAATATCTTCGGTATTACGTGCTAACTAATGAGATTGAGTGAAGCTATTAGACATAGCTTAATTCTCCTACAACTTATGGTGGATCTCTGCATCCAATAAGAGCACATTTGAGATTATTATAAGACAACTACCAACGACTCCTCACACCTTGGCTATTGGTTATACTAGGAGCAGTATTGGGTCCAGCCCATAGGTGGGCTTGGACCAGTCAAACTTGCTTTGTAAAAAAAGAAAAGAAAAAGATAAAGTGAGAAAACCTTAACTAACTAAGTGGGTGTGTGTGTGTGAGTTGAGGTTGGCGGCTACAGAAACAGAGAGCACAGTGAGGAGAAAGAGAAAGGAAAGAATAGGGAGAGAGTGAGCTTTGACAAGATCGAACGGTGAAACTTCCTCAGATTTGGTCCAAATCTTATATGGAGAATCATTGTAGTAAGCTCTACAATCATAACGGTATTGATCTATAATCTATCCTCTCTATGATGGTTTCCTTCAATACCCACTTGGGGAGATTTGATATTTTCCTATTGTGAGATCTATATATTTTGATGATGCTATCTCATTTGTAAACCAAGACATATATTCTTGATATTGTGGTGATCCTCTAGTTGTTTAGAGAAGCTTCATTATAAACCTATTATCCATAGTGGTAATAGTGGAAGTTAAGTGGACTACGGTCACGTGATTTTTCCATATTGGGTTTTCCATGTTAAAATTTAGTGCCTCATTTTGTGGATGTTTTATTACCTTGCTCTGGTTAATATTTATCTTTTAGTAATAAGTTGGTAAGTTTGGTGAGAATCCCATTTTGATACATAAAGAGGGAAAGATATTATTTCGTATTCTATTTTTTTTCCCAACAAGTGGTATCAGAGCACAGGTTATTTGGTGTAACTTTTCTTGTGTGATTAAAATGGAAGAGTCAGGTATGATTAAATTGAACTCATCGAACTATTCCACTTGGAGACATATGATGGAAGATTTACTCTATTACAAAGATTTGTATAAGACAATCAAAGTTAAAGTAAAACCTTCTACTATGGATGATGAAGAATGAGAGGTACAACACAGAAAGGCCATTACCTATATCAGAAGATTAATGGATATCAATCTTCATGAGCATATTTCTGATAAAACCCGAGCTGATGTTATTTGGCAGAGGTTAGAAAATCTTTTTACAAAGAAGACAGTGGGAAATAGAATTTCTCTCCTCAAAAGGCTTGTCAATCTAAAGTATAAAGATGTTGATAATATTATTGAGCATATAAGCCTGTTTCAAGGTCTTGCAAACAAGTTAGTTACTATGAAAATAAATATAGATAATGAGATGCAAGGACTGTTACTCCTCAGCTCTTTACCAGAAAGTTAGGAGACATATGTGGTGACAATTTTTAACTCCACGCCAGAGGGGACTCTAACTATAGATATGGTTAAAGACAGTTTACTAAATGAAGATGCCAGAAGAAAAGAACAAGGAGAATCTTCTTCTGGTGCACTTGCTATTGAAAAACAAGAACGACGTGGAAGAAGTCATAGCAGAAATCCACATGGTTATAGAGGAAGATCCAAGTCCAGAAGAGATATCAAGTGTTTTCACTATAACAAGTCAGGTCACATGAAGAAAGAGTGTAAGTTCTGGAAGAGAGAACAAAATGACAGAAAGAAAAATGAAAAAGAGACTAATATAGTTGTTGTTGAAGGTGATATTATTATTATTTATGATGATGGATGTGTTAATTTTGTAGCTCAGGATAGTAACTAGGTAATTAACTCTGGTGTTTCTTTTCATGTTACTTCTCATGGTGATTTCTTTAGATCTTGCACTGCTGGTGATTTTGACAATGTCAAAATGGGAAACAGTGGTACATTTAAGATTATAGGTATTGGAGATATTTGTTTGGAGACCAATATTGAGAGCAAATTGATACTCAAAGATGTAAGATATGTTCCAGATATTCATCTAAACTTAGAAACTTGATGAGGGGTTTATGTACTATTTTGGTGAAAGCAAATGGAAGCTCACTAAAGGTTCTCTAGTTGTAGTAAGAGGAAAGAAGCAGAATTCTTTTTATGTTATGGAGGCTAAGCTACATAAAGGAGAGATTAATGCAATCCAAAATAAAGAAAGTATAGATCTTTGGCATAAAAGGCTTAGTCATATCAGCGAGAAGGAACTTCAAACTCTTGCTAGAAAGCAGATTTTACCAAAGCTACAAGGTATATCTCTTAAAACTTGTGATTATTGCTTAGCCGGAAAAACATATAGACTTGTCTTTCATACTTATCCATCATCTAGAAGATTAAATGTCACTGATTTGATTCACACTGATGTTTGTACTATGCAAACTAAAATTCTTGGAGGTGCTCTTTATTTTCTTACTTTTGTTTATGATCATTCTAGAAAAGTTTGGGCTTTTGCTTTGAATTCTAAAGATCAGGTACTCGATATTTTCAAAGAATTTCATGCTAGTGTTGAAAGAGAAACAAGAATAAAATTGAAGTATCTTCGAGTAGATAATGGTGGTGAATATATAGGTCCTTTTGAAAATTATTGCAGGTTTCATAGTATCAGGCTTGAGAAGGCAGTTCCTAAAACTCCTCAACAAAATGGTGTGACAGAAAGGATGAACAAAACTATTGAAGAAAGGATTAGGTGCATGATTTCCCATGCTAAGTTACCTAAGTCTTTTTGGGGGGAGGCTATGAGAACTACAGTTGATCTGATAAATCTTTCTCCATCAGTTCCTCTGAATGGTGATGTTCCAGAGACAGTATGGAAAGAGAAAAATGTATCTTATGATCACTTAAGAGTCTTTAGATGTAAAACATTTATTCATATTCCTAAAAATGGGAGATCCAAGCTTGACAATAAGGCAAAAGTATACATTTTCTTGGGATATGGTCATGAAGATTTTGGGTACAGATTATGGGATCCAGTGAATAAAAAAATTATTATAAGCAGAGATGTCATATTTTTTTAAGATCAATTATTTGAAGATGGTGATAATGTTGAGAAGCAAAATACCTCTATTTATACTCCTTGGAGTTTGAGCTTAGTTCCTCCACCTATAGTTCATGATGATCAAGGGGGAGATGGATATGAAGATGATGGTGAGAATGTTAGTGATGATACTCCTATAGTTGATGAAGCTAATCTAACTGAACAAACTGAACAAGCACCTCCACTACCAGATGAGATTCCACTGAGAAGATCTACAAGAAAACGAAGACCATATACAAGATATCCTTCACATGAGTATGTTATGTTGATTGACGGTGGAGAACCAGAAACTTACCAAGAAGCTATTGTCCATGAGCACAAAAATGAGTAGGTTAAAGCCATGCAAGAAGAGATTAAATCCTTGCTTGATAATCACACCTATGACTTGGTAAAGTTGCCTATAGGAAAGAAAGCTCTCAAGAATAAATGGGTTTATAAATTGAAGACTGAAAATAATAGCTTACAACAAAGATATAAGGCACAATTAGTTGTGAAAGGATTTAGTCAAAAAAAAGGGTATTGATTTTGAAGAAATATTTTCTCATGTAGTGAAAAATGTCTTCTATCCGAGTTGTTCTTGGTTTAGCTACCCGCTTGAATTTAGAAGTAGAGCAACTTGATGTGAAAACTATATTTTTGCATGGTAACTTAAAAGAAAAAATTCATATGGAGCAGCCAAAAGGTTTCAAAGTCAAAGGAAAGGAAAATCTAGTGTCTAAGCTTAAGAAAAGTTTATATGGACTCAAACAGGCACCTAGACAGTAGTACAAGAAGTTTGATTCTTTTATGATGAGCTAAGGGTACAATAAAACCACATCTAATTATTGTGTGTTTACAAAGAAGTTTTCAGATAATGATTACATTATTCGCTTGCTATATGTTGATGATATGTTGATTGTTGGCCATGATGCTGGTAAAATCGAGAAGCTTAAGAGGGAAATAAGTCTTTTGCTATGAAAGACTTAGGATTGGCGAGACAAATTCTTGGCATGAAGATTCTTCGAGATAGAAAGAATGAAAATATTTTGTTATCTCAGGAGACCTATATTGAAAAGGTTCTTGAAAGATTCAACATGAATAAAGCCAAACCAGTTTGTTCTCCAGTTGCAGGTCATTTCAAGTTGAGTTCAAAACAATATCCTACAAGTGAGAAAGAAAAAGAAGAAATGTCCAAAGTGCCTTACTCATGAGTAATAGGTAGTTTGATATATGTTATGGTTTGTACTAGGCAAGATATAGCTTATGTAGTTGAAGTTGTCAGCCAATTTCTCTCTAATCCTGGTAAGGAATACTGGGCAGCAGTAAAATGGATCTTAAGATATTTAAGAGGTACTACCAGGTTGTGTTTATGTTTTGGCATCGGTAAACCTGTGCTAGAGGGTTACACAGATGCAGACATGGCTGGTGATATTGATTCCAGGAAATCCACTTCAGGGTTCTTGATGACTTTTACAAGGGCAGCAGTCTCTTGACAGTCTAAGTTACAGAATTGTGTTGCTCTATCGACCACAGTAGTAGAATATATAGCAATTACTGAAGCATATAAGGAAGTTTTATGGATGAAAAATTTTCTATAGGAATTGGGTTTAAAATAGGAAGGATACACTGTTGATTGTGATAGTCAGAGTGTCATCCACCTCTTTAAGAATTCAATATATCATTCTAGATCCAAGCATATTGATGTAAGATATCACTGGATTCGTGATGTGCTTAAGATGAAAGAATTATACTTAGAAAAAGTACATACCGAGGAGAATGGTTCAGATATATTGACAAAGTTTTTGCCTAAAGAGAAACTTGAAGCATGTAGATAGAGAGCATGCTTAGTACAGTACAACCCACCCTATGAGCTGGAGGGGGAGAATTGTTGGGTCCAGCCCATAGGTGGGCTTGGACCAGTCAAACTTGCTTTATAAAAAAAAAGAAAAAGATAAAGTGAGAAAACCCTAACTAACTATGTGAGTGTGTATGCGTAAGTTGAGGTCGGCGGCTACAGAAACAAAGAGCATAGTGAGGAGAAAGAGAAAGGAAAGAATAAGGAGAGAGGGAGCTTTGGCAAGATCAAACGGTGAAACTTCCTCAGATTTGGTCCAAATCTTATATACAGAATCCTTGCAGTAAGCTCTACAATCTTAACGGTATTGATCTATAATCTATCATCTCTATGATGGTTTCCTGCAATATCTACTTGGGGAGATTTGGTACTTTCCTATTGTGAGATCCATATATTTTGATAATGTTATCCCATTTATAAACCAAGACATATATTCTTTATGTTGTGGTGATCCTCTAGTGGTCTAGAGAAGCTTCATGGTAAACCTATTATCAATAGTGGTAATAGTGGAAGTTAAGTGGACTACGATCCCATGATTTTTTCATATTGGGTTTTTCATGTTAAAATTTAGTGTCTCGTTTTGTGGATATTTTATTACCTTGCTCTGGCTAATTTTTATCTTTTAGTAACAAGATAGTAAGTTTGGTGAGAATCCCATTTTGATACACAAAGATGAAAAGATATTATTCCGTATTCTATATATTTTTTCCCAACAAGTAGCACGTCAGCATATCACTTCACGAAGGAATAACATCAAAATGAAGATATTGTGTGGGCTTACTTGGAGAAGGCAGCCAAAAAGTGAAGTGGGCTAACTTGGGAAGGTGACCACAGGAGTTCAAAGTTGGAAACTTGGTATTGGTGAAGCTCCAACCAGCATCACTCCAGCTCTTTAGGCACAAAATTCATAAAGGATTAGTGTGTAACTGCAAATAGCCCTTCCCCATTATCAACAGGATAGGTAATGTATCATACAAGTTACAACTACTAGTATGGCTCAAAATTCACAATATCTTCTATGTAAGAAACTTGAAAGCCGACCACTCAGATTCGCAAGATACTTTTTGAAGTGTTCCAACTCAACTATCTCTCACCAGAACCTCCTACGAGAAGCGAGTTGAAACCATTCTCTCAGATTCGTAAGATATTGTTAAAGTCCTTATTATCTCCTTCCTCTCTTTTCTCTCTTGCATACAAAGTATTTATTAAATTACTTATAAAGCTTTCCTCTTCGTGAGATGTTGAGACTTATCGTCACTTGGTTTTAAATTAATCAACCTTCATTTTAACAGGTCCTTCGAGACCTACGCGAGGTTGCAACGTGGCTAACCCTTATACAAACGGATAACACAAAGGCATTTCATGACTTAAGCAATCTTAGCTAACTATAAGACATTGGTGCAAGAGTATTGGTGACTTAGGCAATCCAACTAAGTCTGACATATTGGGACATGGGTGCTTCATGACTTGGAGAATTCTAGTTAAATCCATGACTTTGTCGCAAGAGTACCTCACGATTTAGGTAATTTTGGCTAAATCCATAACATTACATACCTTCATGCTGTTCATCATGTTAGCACTCCCACATTAGCAAGGAGGAGACACCGGGATGAGCCTGTACCTTCAGTAGTGAACCAATCAGTTTGACTCACTAATCGACTATCACCTTGTCTTTTATCTAGTCATATATATCTTTTATTGGTCTTGTGTTAGGACTCTAGCTAAGAGAGTCCTAATTTAGTTTCATGAAAGAAGGCAAACATATAAATTCTAAGGGCATTTATGTAAATCCTATCTAACCGATCCCTATTAAGGAAGTAAGGAGGCCGGGTAGGTTAGGATTAGTTGGAAGAAGATATTTTGAGGGGAGAGTAAGATGCATGTTACCTAATTAATCATCCTTTATCCTAGTTAAAGAGGGAATGGTTGAGGAGGGATTAAGCTAGAATAGGATTATGAAATAATAAAGCAACCAACCACCCTTAGATGGGTCGATTGGTGGTTGGACTTAAAGTTGTATTATGAGTTGCTTTAGGAGTTGATTAGGAGAAGAAGTCTTGGAGTAGGAGTCCTAATAGGAATTAGGGTTAGAAAGCCTATAAAGAGCCTTGTAATCATTCACTTTTTATCATGAATAGAAGAGTATTTACTACAGCCTTTGAGCAGTAATTCTGAGGAGGGAACACCCATAGAGTTCCAAGGAGGACGATCCCCTATAGTAATCACCCCCAAGCTTAGAATCTATAAGGCTTCTAACACTTAGTATTAGAGCAACATTCTTGACATTTGGCTGCCTTTTCACAGCCATCCATCAGCCCCCTATAGCCATCTAAAGTAATTCCCACAATTGCTTGAAGATCATCACCAAATTTCGTCATCATCTCCACTATTACAAATCATCCTTTGATCTCCTCATGAATTGTAACATATTCTGCTTTCCTACCTTACTGCTGTTATAATTTATTTATCCCTATTCAAAAAAAAATCCAAAAAAAATTTGTTCCTATTTGCTGTAAAAATTTTTTGTCACAAAGTTTTCATCTTTACGATGAAAGTTACACTGCAGAATTCCAGCCGCACACCTTTGACTATTTGATTTACTGCTGCATTTTTACTAATCTAATCTCTACAAAATTTTTAAGATAGCTTTAGAACTTCCTATCTTCAGATCTCTCTTTGGTATTGTCAAAAAACTATCAATATAACCAGCTGATCTTTTACGTCCAAACTGCTACACTTTAGACGTAAAAATCTGCTGATGTACTTCTTCGTGATCTTTGATTTTGCTGAACCTATTGCTATTGTTTCTTTCCATTAAAATTTTAATAGCATTACTTCTCCCTACTAGTAGATTCCCCTTGGGTTTCACTTAAATTCTTTTATGAATTTTTGGAAAAAAATTATGTCTTCACTGCTGAAATTTTTTGATGAAAAATCTGCTACTGCACCTTTGTTTTTCTTCTTATCCTCAACCCATCGAAACCCAACTATCTTGCTGCCACCACTCAAGACATCTTTAGGGCATCCCTTTAGCCTTAAGATGCAGTCATCATAACCTATTTTTCTTATCCTAACAGTACCCAAAATCATAGCCCAAAATAGTAAACCCTTATAGCCGAACCCTTCTATCACTAATCTATTGTCCGAACCTTCCACCACCCCATGCCATTAACCCATAATAAAAAAAAATAGGATAATGACGTCTCTAGTGTACAAGCATATGTTATGGCTTTTCAAGATCCAATTGATGCCAAATTTGAGGTGTTGGAATCTTGGCTCGAGTCACGGCTTGAATCACACTTGAAAAACAAACTGCACGCTTTGTTCGCGGAGTTCAAAATCGGACAACCACCGAGTCCAACCAAATTTCAGCAATGAGAGAGTTCAGAGAGACCTCCAAAGAAGAAGGGACAATCCTAAGACATGCTTCAGTCACGCATGAGGGTGGACTTCCCACGATGAGAAGAAGGAGACCCGGCGGGATGGATTTCACACGTCGAACGTTACTTCCGCTACTACTGAATGTCAGATGATCCTATGGTGGAAATCACTGTCATCCACCTTGAAGGAGATGCAATTCAATAGTATAATTATTTAGAATATAATCATGGGGCTCCGACATGGAATCAATTTAAGAACGCACTATTGAACCGTTTCGGACCCATAGAGAGTATGAAAACATCGATGGCCAACTCATAAAGATCCGACAAACCTCTATAATAAAAGAGTACCAAACCAGATTTGAGAAGCTATCCTACCTTGCTCATGATTGGACTGACCGACAATTGTTAGGAACATTCATCAAATGAAGCCAGAGATAAAAGGGGAGGTTAAGGCACCATTGCCCCGTACCATGATGGCTGTAATTTCATTCGCCCGAATATAAGAGGAACGACTCAACCAAGATACTCGGAGGATGAGGACCACTCCTAGGCCCACATCATATAAACCTCCTTCTATTCTTAGCCACCATTTGCTATCAAAAAATTTGACAAAAGAAGAACTACGCGATAGATCGACAAAGGGTCTTTATTGGCATTACAACGAACCGTAGAGCCACGACCATCGCTGCAAAAAGGGGTGCCTCCTACTGATTGAACCCATTGAAGATATGGAGGAGGAGGTCCAAGAGCATGAGGAAGAACAACAGTCAATTGATATTACGATGCATGCTCTTACCGGCTACGCGAACCCCCAAACGATAGAAGTGGGAGGACTTCTAAAGCAACAACCAATCACCATTCTTATTGACATCGGGAATACTAATCATTTTATAAACAGCAAGGTTGCTGTTCGAATGGCCTTACCTATTGAAGATTGCAGCAATTTGATGTTAAGTTCACCAACGGACAAAATTTGAAGTGTGATCACAGGTATCGCAGGTGAAACTACTGCTGCAGGATCAAGAGATAATTATATATTTTTTTCCTCCTCCCTCTTGATGATTGTGAGACCGTGCTTGGTATCGAATGACTGATGATATTAGGTGATGTTTCCTAGAATTTTTTGAAATCAATCATGAAATTTTGCAGCAAAGGAAAATAGGTGGTGTTGTGCGGCAAACGGGGGAGTGACATATCAACGATTTACACACGACGAATGGAGAAAGTTTCGTACAAGACATACAATGGCTTCTTAATACAACTTGAGCAGCAATCTATGAAGGAGTCTACTAAATTTAAAGACCCAAAACTACTTCCCTTGCTTGCTGAATTTTCAGGAACATTTGACGAACTGCCCAGCCTACCTCCTACCCGTCGGCATGATCATCATCTCTTAATTCTTTCGGACAAACCTCTAGCAAAGACTTGGCCATATCGGTATCCTCATCTTTAGAAAGATAAAATAGAAAAGATTGTAAAGGAGATGCTTGAAATAAGAGTCATCCGACCAAGTTGCAAACCCTACTTCTCACCGATGCTCCTCGTACGAAAGAAGGACGGAATGTGGCGAATGTGCATCGACCATAAGAGCCTAAAATATTTTATAGAGCACAAGATATCCTCCCCTAGATAGCAAAAATGGGTAACAAAGCTTCTTAAGTATGATTATGAAATATAACATACAAAAGGAGGAAAGAGAATGTTATTGCAGATGAGCTTTCATGGCTACCCGAGCAAGTTGAATTTTCGACTGTTTCCCTTCCCACTAGCGACTTCCTTGAGGATATTAGGAGGGAATGACGAGATAATCCAGAGACCAGTAAGATCATAAAAAAATTATAGGAAGAACAAAACTCCATGACTCATGATAGTTGGGACTCAAAAGACTTGCGCTATAAGGGACGCATTGTGCTTGTGCCAAATTATACTCACATAAAAACCATCCTTCAAGAGATACATTCCACACCCACGGTCCAACACTCCGGGTTCCTTAGAACCTATAAGAGAATTAAGAAAAAATTTTATTGGGTAGGGATGAAAATATTATTATTGAATTTGTAGCACAATGTGATATATGTCAACGATATAAAGGCGAAATAGTGGCAAGTCCCGGAAGGATGCAACCTCTACCCATCTCGGACTTAATATGGATTGATATATCAATGAACTTCATCGAAAGGCTACCCTCATCACAAGAAAAAGGTACAATTCGTGTTGTGGTTGATCGCCTTACAAAGTATGCTCCCTTTTGTGTTGTTCGCAACCCCTACACTACCTCTAGCATTGTCCTAATTTTTATAGAAAATATTATAAAATTACATGGGATGCCAAGATCTATCGTAAGTGATCATGATAGTGTCTTTACGAGCAAATTTTGGATAGAATTATTTCAGATGTAGGGTACTAAATTAAAGATAAGCACAATATATCATCCACAAATCGATGACCAGACTGAAGTGGTGAACATGTGCTTGGAGACATACCTCAAATGCTTCACCAGTGACCGGCCAAAAGAGTGGACAAAGTGACTTCCCTAGACCAAGTGATGGTATAATACAACTTATCATTCATCCATAAAATGTACTCCCTATAAGACCATGTATGACCGATCTCCTCTTGTAATCGCAAAATATGTATTGGGCAACTCTAAAGTAGAACAAGTGGACATGAAACTACAAGACAAAGACAAAATGCTGAAATTACTAAAAGATAATCTCACTACAACTCAAGCAAGGATGAAGCAACAATATGATCAACACAAAGGTGAAAGAGAATTTTCAATAGGAGATTGGGTATTTCTACGACGCCAACCATACAAGCAAACATCAATCTAGACCAGAGCCTCCATGAAGCTTTCACCTCAGTTTTATGGTCCCTACCAGATTTTGGAGCGCATCAGAGCAGTCGCATACATATTGGACTTACCGTTGACTCTCGAATCCATCCAGTCTTCCATATATTATGCTTGAAGCTCAAATTAGGACAAAACGAGACAGTCCAGAGCCGCCTACCAAATATGACTGCCTAAGGAGAGCTCTAAACCCAACCGAATACCATTAGTGATTGACGAATTATGACAAGGCAACGACGACTCACTACTGAAGTATTAATATAGTAGATGAATCTTCCAGTAGAAGAGCCTACTTGGGAGAACTATGACGACTTCAAAAATAAAATTCCTAGAGTTTATGGAGTGTCAGCCTAGAAGACAAGGCTAATTTAAAGAGGGGGGGGGGGTTCTGTTAGGACTCTAGCTAGGAGAGTCCTAATTTATTTTCATAAAAGAGGGCAAACATATAAATTCTAAGGGCATTCATGTAAATCCTATCTAGCCAACCCCTATTAAGGAAGTAAGGAGGCCGGATAGGTTAGAATTAGTTAGAGAAAAATATTTTGATATGTTATCATAATTAACCACCCCTTATCCTAGTTAAATAGGGGTTGGTTGAGGAGGGGTTAAGTTAAAGTAGGATTATGAAACAATAAAGTAACCTGCCACCTTTAGATAGGATGTTTGGTGGTTAGACTTAAAGTTACATTAGGAGTTGATTAGGAGAAGAAGTCTTGGAGTAAAAGTCATAATAGAGATTAGGGTTAGAAGGCCTATAAATAGTGTTGTAATCATCCACTTTTTATCATTAATACAAGAGTATTTTCTATAGTCTTTGAGCAGTAATTTGGAGGAGGGAACCCCTATAGAGTTCCAATGAGGCCGATCCCCTATAGTAATAACCCTCAAATTTAGAATCCATAAGGGTTCTAAAATCTTATCTATTTTTACATTCTATGAACTAAAAATATTAGAATTTTTTTTCTTTAAACATAATAAATTGTTCTTTCTAATGAACATCTCACACGTAGCAAGTGAGATTCAAAATGTCATGGTGTTAATCAATTACGATCGTTAGGTCGGTCTAAATTAATCATTATTGTTTATTTAATTAGATACAAACTTGAGTACTTGGTCACGTAAAGATTCATATTACTTTGAAGTTACAAAATTATCCGTCAATAAGCATCACTGTAGTGCCAAACTAACATGCTTCTAGTGATGAAATTATATATGATTTGTCTCCGGAAATAGTAATGTAGTGAGAGATACATATCTTTCTATCAATGAAGCTTGTAATCACGGAATCTACACCTAGTCCGATGGAAGGTGACGACGGATCATTTGGCACTGCGCTGACATTCTTATATTCTAGTGGCAATTTTTGACATTTGGCTAATGAGCATTATTAGCTCATGATCTCGTTTTGATTCTCGTGGAGTCAGAAATTAATGTAAATCTTGTGAAAAGGTCAGATCTGCATGTATGTGGGGGTGGGTACTATTTGATTCTCTTAATTGTTACTGGGATCAGTGGATACATTTTTTGTGCGGAATTTCCCTTCTTATGAGGATTACTGATGAACGTGAACAAAGCCATTCTTGTACTTACTGCTGTATGTGTGAGATCAATACCTTGACAACCAAAATCGAAGAAGAAAAAGGGAGAAAGAATGACCGTCTTAAATCTAATCATGTAAACCAAAATTTGCTTCTTCAAAAATTGAGCATCGACTAACAGAAGTGCATCATTGTATAACATCAACAAGTTGAATTTTCCAAGCAATCATACTTCACGAAACGCTCGTAATTTTATTGATCTAAGAGAAGACAATGCATGCTCCTCAACGACTCGATCAAACCAATTTGTAAGACTGCTTCTACGAGATTTGAATTCTGGTCTTTCATGCGAGTCCAGCCTCGATCTTTCGAACGGTGGCGGCATCAGTTTTGAACGATTTGGCAAGGGTGCCGTCATCGATGCCCGTCGTGAACACAGCCTTGGGAACCGATACGGTGCCAGGACTTGCACTCCCAAAGGCAGAAATTGCGATTGCAGGATTCTGGGCGTTGCAATACTGGTAGTGAACGAGTCCCTTTGGGAACACAAACAGGTCCCCTGGCTGCAGCGTCTGCGTGTAGAGCTTGTTCGTGGTGTCGACGAATCCGACCTCGAGGTATCCGTCGATGAGGAAGAGAAGCTCGGCGGAGCGGGGATGAGTGTGAGGGGGATTGACTGAGCCAGCAGGGAAGGTGAGCACAGCATACGAGACGCTCTGCCCGCCGAGGGCCGGGAACTCCGCCATTGTAGCCTTCAGCACGGTGAAGTTGGTCGGCGGGGACGAGACCAGCAGGCTGCGCATGCCGGTGAAGGTGAAGAAACTGCCATTGACGGCGTTGGTGTTCGGTGGGAGGACGAAGTCCGAAGTGATATCAGGATCACCTGCAAGAACTACTCGCGAAGTAGCCAATGCGAGCAGCAGGAAGAAGAAGGGACTGCGGAGATCACAGAAGGCCATGTTTCACGATGCCTTTTAGAATACGGTGGTGATTGGTATGGTGAGCGAGCTATATTTATAAGCAGGTGCGATTCCCAAGGCTCGTCTGGTGCTGCCGGCTGAAGGAAAGGATATTTGTCGTAGCTCCGGTGCTAACGAAGAGTCATCTGAAATCACAAAGTAGTATATATATATATATATATATATATCACAAACCAACTAAGATTTTGGTCGTTATTAGATGGACTTCAGTGAAACCAATGTTGTTAATGGATAATTTATTATATATTGATAAGCCAAAAGTTCCAAAACAAAATAAACCAAGTCAAGCGATCTATTTGGTTAGCTAATTTTTTATGGTTGAAATTCTAATTTTGGTTCCAGATTTTGGGTTTTTGTTCTTCGTTTATTTTCTTTGAGCTCGATGATGACAAAAGAATAATATAGCTGACCATTTATGATCTATTATTGTTGTTACTATTGAACAATCTATTGAATCATACACTTCAATTTGAATTTTAACTCATACCAAACATTTATTAAAAAAACTTAATTAATTTTTTTATAGAGAACTATAAAGATCATCCAGAGAACTTTATTAAGCCGTCTTGAATCATATTAAGAAAAAACTTAATTAAGTCATCTAGAGAATTATATGATCACTTAGAACCTAATTAAATAGAGTATGAATGAGAGAGAAATGTATGTATAGTTTTTCCTTAGTCATACTCTCACTATTCCTCTTAATTTATTTTTCATTGGAAAGAGTGACATCTCTACATAATTATGTATTTTGTTTGATGACAAAGAGTTAGGAGAGATTCACCATTCATTAGAGGAACAAGTAAAAGTTTGGAATCCTAGTCAAAGCGAAGAAAAGGAGAAACATATTATGATTGTAGGGTGGATACAAAAGAGATAATGATAAGAGGTGAGAGGTCAGACGGCAAGAGGCTGCAAAGAGGATATCGAACATCTCTCAATTTACATCAATTATTCGACAGGAGCGAAAAAGAACAAAAGAGATATAGATGTTCCTCCCCTGCTAATCCTCTCCTCTATATCTCATATAGAGGATTCACTTTTAAATCCACATTTGAATTTTCAGAAATTTTGCACATCATTTAGATCTCACAAGAGTTAACGTCATTGATAGTGTTGGCGTTAATGAGGAGATGTTCTTGAGGCCAACAATCTAGATGTGGATATCAGAAGATTATATGGCACCAGTTGCAACACAAGATTGTGATCGAAGATAAATTAGGGGATAAATGTTAGATATCAGTACAATGATTAAGATGATCACATCTGTAATAAATTGAAAGAAGATTTTTATTTTAAAAAAAATCCTGAAAAAGACCAACATTAGGTTCACCAATCCATCTTTATCTTGTATAAGGGGTTAGATAATCTCAACTTTGATACATATACGAACAAATCTACCTCAACGAAAAGATCTAGGGGTCGATTTAGATTAGACAATCAAATAAAATATAATATAGAAGAGGAAATTCTCATTCGATTATTAAATAGACAGACCAGATAGATGAATTCAAATTTAAGCAGTACAAATTCGTGTTGTCATGAATTATAAAAGTTAGAATGCTAAGGACCAGTTGGGGAATGTCCCTCGAAGATGCCAAGGTCGGTAGGGGTTTGAATAGTGCCGTCAGCTTCCATTTGAAACTAAATAAAAAAAATGAACTATGGGAGGAACTTCTAAAGAACAAAAAAAAAAAAAAAAAATGAAAGTGTGGACGATGAACAAACTTTTAGGTAGGAGACCCACGGGCGATGCCATAGTTAAAGTTTCTCCTTTTCGATCTAGGGGAAGATTTGATGATCAAAATTGGAGATTTATATAGAAGTCTGTGGAGGACGATGTTGACGAAGACAGGATAGACACCCCAAGAGGCCTGACGAGGAACGATAGAAGAAGACGGCACAACAAAAGCGATAGGCTTCCCCGGATGTGGAGGTTTCGTCGACACGGCTTCAGCTTCAGGAGGACAGGGAGCCGGAGCCGGAGCCGGAGCCAGGGGAGGGAAGCGGTCGTCGCTTCTCCTTTTTAACTTGCCAATTAATCTCCATGTGTCAATGTGTGTTGGTTATGTGAAATCTTTTAGAATTTGCCATGAGAGCAACAAGTGCAAATGGCTCAGATAAGGTTTGATTGGTGTTGCCTGCAGGACCTCTGTCTTTCTCCCCCTGATTTCGAAATTAATCTGCACGTATAATGAAAACTTAAATACATGAAGATAATAGAATTTTAAGAACTTGAACAGATTCAGATGCATGCTCAATGTGTTGACAATCAAAATTTCTCATTAGACAAATGATCACCCTGACTATACAATAATAAAGAAACTATTAAAAAGTTCTCTAGAGAAAGAAACAAACACTTCTGTTTACTATTCTTTATATTATATCGTGATCAAGGTGTTAATATGATTTAATTCAATCCGAATGTATAAGACTATCAATGTTGCCTCCAAGCTAGAGAGAGATTTGGCGGGAGACCTGATTGCGAGATCATCTAACTAATCTTTTGAGGCGCGGATGAGGATCGTTCTTACCTCCTGGATGCTAGTATCTTGCATAAAGCTCGGAGTCCCACAAAGGGGTCTCCGACTTGATTCCTTCGATACTTAGGTTAGTTGGAGTTGGAGCTCTAAGGAAAGGAAAGAAATATAAAACCGTGACATGCGTGTGTGTGTTTAGGATCCAACCCCCAATGTTGTTCCTAGGGATGACTCTTATATCTAAAGCCTTAAGTATACGTACGTGGTGGTTTAAAGATCATTGGTGTCAGTGTATGTAGATGTTTAATACTTGCTAGCGCTTCAGGCGATCCACCCATACTTTAAGAGCAAACGATGCTTGAACTATTCAACGCTGATCCTTGCTTCTAAAGTAACGGGGTACGAGGCAGTACCATCCCTTACTTGTCAGGGGTCGAGGTTGATGCATGAAGTTGGCCGAATGGGTGATAAGCAAATGTTTTATCCTTGGTTTATAGCACTGAGTTGGCTTGACATGCCATATTACCTTTGTCGTGGCGCCCCAGGGCCCTTCAGAGTGGAATGTCTGGATATACCATATTATTCTCTCTCCCCCTCTCCTCCCCCAATGGAGTTGTGCCTCGGGAGAATTGTGAAGCATGGCTTGGGGCCCATGCTAGCTAGGTTGTGGGTCACATTGATCAGGTGGGTCTTTTGGGAATAGGTTTGGATTCATGCGATCGGAGCCCAATGAGGCTCAAGCATTGCTTTGGTCGAGTCGTCTTTCAATGCTAAACTGACTAGGATGTATTTAGCGATGAACTAACCGAGGCTGAGTTAGCAATGAACTAGTCAAGACTGAGTTAACAAAGGACTGACCAAGACATAGTTGGTAATGGGCTGGTCGAGACTGGGTCGACAAAGGATTAGCCGAGACTAGGCCAGGAATGAATTTGCCAAGACTGGGTCGATTAAGGATTGGCTGAGACTAGATTGACAATAAACTAGTCGAGACTGGGTCGACAATAGATTGGATAAGACTAGGTTGGCAATGGACTGGCTGAGATTAGGTCATAGACTGGCCGGGACTAGGTCGGCAATGGACTAGCCAAGACTAGGTCGGTAATAGACTGGCCAAGACTATGTCAACAATAAATTGGCTAAGACTAGTCAACAATGGACTAGTTGAGATTAGATCAGCAATGGACTGGCCAAGACTATGTCGCAATGAACTGGCTGAGACTAGGTCAGCACCTCTATGCTAGTTACGAGTATCCTGAAGCCAATTATGTTAGTGATGGTACGTATGATACGCTACATAATCTTTTGTTTATTATTATTATTGATATATTCTCACTTTATATTGCATATTTCATACACTGTGATGTCCTTAGATCTACAATGGGAATTGGATCATGATAAGATCATGATAATGAGACCAATTTACCTTTAAACACATACTCTAAATAATCTTGATCATAGGTTACTTAAGAGGGATATCGAGATAACTGGATAGACCGGTGTATTGTATACCCATCCATATGATAAAGGTGATCATATCAATAAAGAATCGCCAAGTATTTCTAGATATATTACTCAAAAGAATCGTCACAATACGCCTGGTCGATTAGAATTGAGAAAATTTTGTTATTTGATCGTTGTACATTGCTAACATGAGAAAATAGAACAATCACGAATTTCGAGTAATTGGCCAAGCCGTTAAGGTAGCTAAAGTAGTGATAAATCCTGTTAGTAAAATAGGTCAACGAACAAAGTAAATAATACCAATATAAGCAAAGGAAATAGCATAGTATTGTCCACTTCGTGAGGGTACATAGAAGTGTACTTTTTTTCGAAAGAAATATGAAAATATCGTATGTATTAAAGTATTGGAGAATGAGTTCACTAATTGATTCATTTACATAATACTTGACGGTTAATAATACCTGATGTCAGACAACGATTTCGTAGTCCCAGTGGTGTGTCTAATCGTTGGCTTGAAATACTAAAGATGCCTTGTTTAATTACTCTTTTTTTTTTTTTTACATTGGACTTATAAGTCTAGAAGTTCTAGATATGGTACAATCGGTTATCGAGATTGGTAACTAACCTTATGAAGGTAATTGAGTGTCAATAGGGGATCATCCACTCTTGGTATCATGAGAGGAACTGTGTGCTCTCGCTTAGGCAAACTGATAGAACCCCAGCAGGAGCTCTATAGAATTTGATCTTTGAGGAGGATCAACCCTTGGACACTATAGGGGTTCCTCCCTCCTAGGGTCGGCCAATAAGGCTAAAATAGAATTGATCTTACTTGATAAAAGAGAGGGGATGGCTATATCATTATATAGGGTTCTAAACCCTAGCCCATGGGGTACTTGCGTAAGTAAAATTATCCCTTTGCCCTCCTACCGACCTAGTTGAGGGAAACATTGGCCGACCAGTCCGATAAAGGAGCGATGACCACTAAGCCCTAAGGCCCCAATCTAAACCCTATCTATACTTCTTTATAGGATAGACTACTTCTAGGGTGATTAGGACTCAACTCTACTGGAGTCCTATCACAAATCCTTGGCTAGGGTCATTCCGATTGAGCGATAAGGAATTCTTCGGGTGAATCTGATTAGAGTGAGACTCGAATAGATTCCATATGAGGCCTGATAGTACCATACCTAATATATGGTCTCTAAGATATTAGATAGATGATGGACTATAGATATATGGTAAATATGGACAAACATATCCAATAAATTGGGGATCGAGTCTCCTTGATCTCTATAGGGAATCGGCCCTCTTTGATATATATAGGGGATCGAACATCCAAGGGTTTTGGCCAATATACCAAAACAATAGTTTTTTCATTTATTTTGGCCAACAGATGTTGAAGGGCTATAGCCTAGGGCTGGAAATTACACTGCTTCAGTCCTTGTGTGGGATGGAAATGCTTACAGAATTCCAAGCAGCTAGGGTTGGAAGGCAGTAGCGTTGGCGTAGGGAACGACTGAGGCTACTACAACCAAAAGTGGCAGCGTCAGTGTAGGGGCGACGGTGATGGCGAAGGAAGGCAACAACATTGATGGCGGCAGTGGATAAAGGCAAAGGGGCAACGTTGGTGTAGCCGACAAAGGAGGAAGATGGCAATGGCTAAGGGCTAGAAGTTGCCCTGTTTTGGTCATTACAAGGAGGGAAGATTGCTACCTATTTTTATCATTGTGTGGTTGAGGACAAAGCTACACAACTACTATGGTGCGTTCAGGAAGAGGTGGCCTGGCAATCGTCTCCGATAGAAGCGATGGGTTTGAGCGGAAGCGACGTTGGTGTGGGAAGCGACCAATGATGGTTGTGGTAGGTAAGGAAATGATTGCGACAGATGGGGCGGTGATAGAGGCGCCAAGCTCCATAAGTAAAGAGCAGCAACAACAACTGAGAAGAGCTGAAGGAGAGGTAGAGGATGCCAGCGGCGTCAGTGTGGAGAGTGCCAAGGTAGCTTGTGGGACAAGATGGCAACGGGGGGTTGTCAAACAAGATGGTAGCGATGGGTTGTCAAACAAGATGGTAGTGACCATTGAAGCGGAGGGCATAAGGTAATGCGTTATAGTGGGAGGCAGTAGCGACAATGCTATTATGCACGAAAATGTCATAGTAGTGGCGGTGAGGCACTAGAGATGAAGAGGAGGCGTAGGGTACGGTTGGAGGGGAACAACGACAGTGGTAAGGGTAGGGAAGAAGGGATGAAGATGTGGGTAGTGGCTGGGCTCGACGAGACTCTACAGTGGATGTTGAGTGGGACCAGGGGAGAAGGAAGGGGGCAGCAGCAAGGTTTAACAAGTGTCGTGGTGTCGTTGGGGGCCCGTGGTCAATGGCTGTGGGAAATTATGATGGTTGGTGGCTATTTGGCTATAGGAGGTGGCATCGACAACCAGCGACGATGACTGTCGACTGGCAGAGGAAGAAGAGGGTAGTAGGAAGCAGGGGAAGCAGTGATAGTGGCAATCAGATGCAGGCACTGATAGTGGGTTACAGAGGGAGGTGACGATGGCAAGGGAGGGGCAGGGATGGCAGAGGTGGCAAGGGTGACAAGAAGAGATTGAGGGTAAAGGTTGTAGTGGTGGCAGGGCAACGACGCTGAAGAGGTTGAGGGCATGGGAGTTACATTGGCAATGGAGGGCAGCATGCGATGGCTAGCGACGACGATGGAGGGACAACAACAGCCAGTGACGGGGGCCCCTTTCTTGCTCGAGCAGGATGGCATGGTAGCCACTTCA
Organism: Ensete glaucum; assembly: GCA_021527575.1. Taxonomy (NCBI): domain Eukaryota; kingdom Viridiplantae; phylum Streptophyta; class Magnoliopsida; order Zingiberales; family Musaceae; genus Ensete; species Ensete glaucum. The sequence goes on along the minus strand of CM038554.1, from coordinate 13,843,673 downwards.
ATGTTCCCCTTTCTCCTTCGTTCTCTCTCTCTCTCTCTCTCTCTCTCTCTCTCTCTCTCTCTCTCTTTTGGTTGATGATAGCTATAGCGAAGATAGTGAGAAACTATAGCAAAATGGCAGTGGTAGGGGAAGTATGGTAGTGCGACCAAGGTCTACGACTACAATGGCTGGGTTACGTAAAGATGGTTGCAAGGCTACAAGATATTAGTCGAGAAGTTGCAGTGGAGATTGATAGTGGAATCATAGCGAGAATGCCGAGGATCGTTGCTTTGATACCAGATCATATGAACCCTTATATTTCTATTGGAGAGGAATAGGGATAAACAATCACTTCGAGGAGATCAAGCCTCCTTGATCTCTATAGGGGATTGGCCCTCCTTGATCTCTATAGGGGATGGGCCCTCCTAAGGTTTTGGCCAATAGACTAAAATAATAGTTTCTTCATTGATTGATTAAAAAAAATAGTTACAGCCCTATTTATAGAGTTTTACTAAGAGTTCGTCTGTACTTGGACTCTTCCACCTAGAGTTTTCTAAAACTTGAACTCCTAATTAAATAATTAAAAATAAATAAACTCCTAGCCGACTCAACCAAACTCTTAACTGACTCGATTGGACCGACTAACATGACTCAATCATGAAATATATATGGACTCGACCCTATTAGGGTCATATCAATCCCCTTTCATTGTTTAGGGACTATGACATAGTGGCCTAATACATCCATAGTTGATGAGTTGAGTGAATTGTTATAAGATATAGTGGCTAATTGAGTGGATGTTACAATAAGTAGAGGTTCAGATGTGAGATATCCGTAGAGCTCCTATTTTATTGTATATCCAATAAGCCCCTATATTAATGGATCATATGGATGAGATCCAATAAGAGCTAACAAGGGATTATTGGATAAAGATCCATTGATCTAAGAGACTTGGGTAGTTGGATAGAGATCCAATACCTAATATGGCAGGATCTATTAGGGTTATATTGATAAGGACCTCTATAAATATGAGGGAATTTTAGGGTTCATAGGCCAGAGCTTCTAGTGGCTATCTCTCCTATTCTCCTCAGCCTCCTCTCCTCCTGTGATAATAGATCTTGAAAAGGGAGATCCCGTAATAATCTAAGGAGTATCATCGATGTATCTATCATGAGGATACTACTAGAGCGGAGGACATCTGACCTCCTTTATTGATGCCTATGGATCTTATTTTTTTAGGGATATACGATCTCCATAGGTAAAACATCTAACACACAATGTGTAGATTTTTTAGTTTTAGGATTTTTCACTCACCAATCATCGTACGATGATTTGACAAAGATGAGAAATAAGTTCTATTTTTATTTTTCGATATGTATGTGATGGTCATATTTGGTTTCCCAGTAGTGGTATTAGTGTCAGGTTCATCTTGCGATGATTGGCTTATAAACTACATGTGTTATATTTAATTATGTAGCATTATTTTACATATACTTACTGTGTTTATTGTCGTAGTTCTCATATCTAAACAACACTCTTTCTCACTGTAGAGAAGATTTTTGATGTCAAATTTGTTGACGCAAAAGGGGTAGCAACTGTTGCTTCTCGGCATGTCGGCCACTGCAGGGGCAACGCCCGTAGTCAGGTTACCTGCATAGGGGTGGCACCTACCACAATGGGTAGTGGTCATCTACGGGAAGGCGACGGCCACCCGTTGGAAGGGTGCATAAGGGAATTAGGGTTTTTTTAAAAAAAGAATGATTCTACTCCTCTGAATTTGAGATCCCTAGATCTGTCCTCCTATCCAAATTTTAAAAATACCCTTCATAAATTTCAAAATATTAATTAACTATTATTGTTATTATCTAGTAGTCCTACATGATGATGTATGTACATGTGATGTATAATATGGATGGATGATCATAAACTATATGATGTGATGTGTGTATATGTGATTATTATTATTGGGGCCTACGAGCCTCCGATTTTTCTCATTTATTGTTAGGCTTACGTGTTTGTGATTATTGTTGTAATTACACGATGAGGCACGACGGGAGTGTGGAGGTGCCAATAGGACCCATGATGCTAAGATAGACGATCGTGATGCATTGAGATGCGTCGAAATGCCTGTGGAGCCGATGATGATGATGGATGATCATAGGGTATGAAGATATATCGATATACACATAGGTCGTCATGTGAGTAATTGGGCCCACTAGCTCAAGCTCGATCATATTATGTTGTGTTCAATGATATCAAGTGTGTTTATACATATGTGATATATGATTGCTTATACACCTATTAGATATGTATATATATTTACTTACAATGTAGATATATATTAAATATGTATGTATAGGACATATCATATTCAGAGACTAAAATAAAAAATTCCTCCTACGATAATATTAAGTCAGTAAGTGTGAGGCAATTATATTAACCCATGTGGCCTTCCATCATTATAGGAAGAAATTAAATCTTGACATAGGTTGAGTAGTCAAGTCCCTTGAGACTCACCTATTTTCATAATTCGAGATCTTGCCTACGACATAGAGATATCACCGATAATCTGAGGACATGGTATACATAGTCAAGTCCCTCAACGACATATTATCAAATCAAACTTATTTAGTAATGATGTTGATGACTTAATCGAACATCATAGTTGGTTGAGTCCTTCCAGACCATGATGGTTTGGAGGCCGAACATAATGGGAATCAAAAGGAGTTGTGATTAGCAATAGTTGCCTATCATTTTGGGCTTAGTGTGATTTCTCGAGTCCCTCAAGATTACACTAAGACATTGATTGGATCTCGATCCCTATTAAAAGTCTGTTGGAGATTTTCATTTCATATGTTGAGGGTATCGTGTGACCCATTAGAAAATTAGTAGGAGTATATTAATATAGAAGTCTATGTCTTAATTTTTTATATTTTATAAAATTTATATATTATTTATTTATGCTATGTCTTGTTTATCAGAAACATATCACTTGTAAACCCCCTTGCATGGCATACTTGATGTCAATCGCCTCGATGTGCCAAACTATACAGATTGGCTCTGCAACTTGAAAATCATTCTCATAGTAGAGAAAATCGTATATGCCCTTGACACGATATTGCTCTCACCAAAGGAAGGGACAACTGAGGATGATATCACTTGCTACATGAAGTACATAAACGATTCCACTTTAGCTAAGTGCTATATGTTAGTCTCTGACTCCTGAGCTACAAAGACAATATGAGAGCATGGATGCCAATTTCATCCTTCTTCATCTTTCCCAACTGTCTGAGGAACATAGAAGTACTCTGAGATATGAGATATCCAAATGTCTCTTCTACACTAGGATGACGGAGGAGACATTCAAAGCCATGTCCTGAGGATGATTAAGTGGATTGAAAAACTCTCAAGTCTAAGAATGGTCCTAGAGAATAACCTGTGTGTTGATCTTATTCAGCCCCTATCAAATTTTATTTTCTCAATTCATTATGAATTTTAATATAAACAAGCTTGAGGTGACTCTCCTTAAGCTCCTCAATATGTTGCGGGAGGCTAAGAGTATCATCATCAAGAAAAAGAAGCTAGTTCTCTTCATTGGTAAGACTAAAAAGAAAAAAGGTAGGCTGATAAATCTCTTAAGGGCAAGGGCAAACCAAGTAAACAAAGATTATGAAGAAAGACCTGACAAAGGATAAATGTCAGTGCTTCCACTACGAAAAAGACAAGCATTGGAACATGAATTATAAAGAGTATCTTATATAAAAGGTGAAATAGAAGGTTGGAGAAGCTTTAAATATATTCATAATTAGTCTCCATTTGTTAGATTCTTATGATAACACATGGATATTGGATACCATGAGTGTTTATCACATCTGTAGTTCATTGCAAGTTTTGGCAAGACTTAGAAGACTAGTGAGAGGTGAGACAGACCTCAAGATGGGCAATGGAGCAAGAGTTGCTATAGTGGTCATAGGCGATATCACCCTATATCTACTTGGGAGAGCTACTATTACATTAAATGCATGTTATTACATTTCTTTTATTATCAAAAATATTATTTTAATTTCATATTTGATAATTATGAGATATAAATCAGTTTTTAAGAATAATAATTGCTCATTGATTTTGGATGATAAGATCATTACTAGAGGAATATTATATAATAATTTATTTATGTTAGATATAGCTCTACAGTTCATGAATGTAAGTGCGTCTAAAAGGAAATGAGATGAGGTGAACAATATATACCTATGACATTATAGCCTAAGTCACATCCACGAGGGAAGGATTCAAAAGTGGTGAAGGATGGATACCTAGATCCATTCGGCTATAAGACATATGCAATTTACAAACCTTGCCTTCGTGAAAAGTTGACCAACTCTCCATTTAGTGAAACTAGAGAGAAACTGAGTTAAGGACTCTTCAATCAGATCGAGGAGGAGAGTATATGAGTACAGAGTTCACCAATTTCCTCAGAGATCATAGGATTTTATCCTAATAGACACCTCCTTAGACATCTCAGCTCAATGGTGTATCAAGAAGGAGGAATCATACGCTGTTAGATTTGATGCGATCCATGATGAGTTTCATCGAGCTACCCATTTCATTCTGGAGATATGTCTTGGAGACTGTAGCTTATCTTCTGAATAGAGTTCTATCAAGGTCGATAGTGTCAACACTATACTAGATATGAAGGAAAAAATCTTGATCTTAAAATTGTTAGGATTTGGGATTGTCCTACCCACGTTAGAAGACATAACTTCGATAAGTTAGAATCAAGGATAGAGTAGTGCAAGTTCATGGATATCTAAGGAAACTTGTGAATACTATTTCTATCATCTTGAGGACCAAAAGGTCATTGTTGCTATGAGGGTAGTATTCTTTGAGAAGAAACATATTATTTATAGAAATAGTAGGAGCATAATAGAGTTGAGCGAGGTTAGAGAACCTAGCTCAAGCACCACTCTAGAAATCAAGTCTGTTTAGGAAACTAACATATAAGTTCTAACTTTGTGCAGCTCTAGTAGAATATCTCACCCTTCTGAAAGTATGGACAGATGAAGCCGATGCCCAATTTTTCTGTCATGGCTCCTCTGCCCTCATCTGGCAAAGGAGATCTACACTACCCCCTTAGAGGCACTGCTTAACAACATCGTGAAAAACTTGGTCACGGTCAATTGTTCTTCTTATGTTTTCTTTTCATACCCCTTTTCGATTTTGGCCTCTCTTACAACACCATCATTTCTCCATGGGGCTGATTGACAAGGTGCATGACTCCATGAGAGATATTGATGAGCTTTCCTAAATAATCGACGGGCTTCGCACCAAGGTGTGAAAGTTGAAGGAGGAGGCAGACCCAATGGTGGTGGCGACCATCGAGACCCGGGTCAATGAGGTGACCCAACAACTAGAGGAGATCAAGTCCTATCGCTAAGAGAATGAGGCTTAGGGGCGGATCAAAGTTTTGGAGACTCAGCTTCTCGGCCTGACAGTTGATCTGGACATTGCCCAAATTAAAACCAGTAAAGCCAAGCAGACTCTGACAATGGTTCAATTAACATTAGAGAATGCTAAGAGCTTGATGGCCAAGGAGTAGTGTGCCACCCCCGAGAGAGCCCATGTAACCATCACCCATACAAGGAGTCACACGGCTTCAAGCTTGGCTTGCAAAAGATGGGCCAAATGTCTTATAAATATGGGTATAGGGTTGCCCTAGCTTGTTTTCGGGTGAGGTATCCCGAGCTAGAGATCGAAGAGGACCCTTATGCAACTCTTTCAGAGAATGACAACATGCCGATGGAGGAGAAGGTTCCCTTCAACCCAGCGATCCTCCAGTAGTCTAAGGGGTCCCTTGAAAGTTGCCATCAATTTTGCTTCTTTTTCTTCTTTGTACAATAGGCCTGGTCGGGGTTGATATCATACGGTCCCGGTTGAAAAATATACTCTATTTTTTATTAACGAAGACTTCCTTTTGCAATCTTCATACCTTCTCACTGTGGTTGTTTGGTTAGTATGCTTTCGACTGATAGGTGATGGGATCGAGAGTTCACTGATGGCTTCTGGAGCATGGATGTTGAGTTGGATCAGACGAAACCAAGGCTAGACATCCCAACCGAGGAAGATAACCTTATTGGCTCTTATGAAGTTGACAAGTCATGTCTCAGGATGTATCTTGTTTTCTTCTCTCTTCTTTTTGGTAGTCGATCGGGACTTGTCTTGGGTTGTAAAGTCACGACCAAGCAGGTAATGTAATCATTTTCCTTAATCAATAAAGCCTCTTCTTTCTTAGATCAATTGTCTACCCGATCGATAAGACTTCTCCTCCATGGGCTGACTAGCTACTTGTGTTTCTTCTCCATAACTTCACAAAGACTAGTCTGTGAAATCAATGAAATCAGGCTCTCGAAGTCTTAGTTCAGACGTAGAACTTCTTTAGGATAGAGACGTGCCATGTTCTGGAGAGTTGGACTCCTTCCTAAGTAGCTAGATAGTAGGTTCCGTCACAGATCATGTTAGTGACTTGATAAGGTCCCTCCCATTTTGGCACCAGTCGAGTCGTTAACCTCAGCATTCTGTAGTACCAAATCTTCAAGCTTGATTAGTTGAGGGTGCACCTTTCGATTGTAAAGTCTTGCCATGGCATTCTTATATGTCAGGGCTTAGACGTAGGGGTGTAGTTTCCTAGGTGCTTAGGTTAGAGCTAACACCAGTTTTTGGATCACTAGGTAATGTTCCTCCGACCCATTTAGGACATAGCTGGAGCATAAGATGGGTCGTTGCACATTCGATTCTTCTCGGACTATAATTGAACTAGTCGCGTGCTCAAAAGTGAACAGGTAAAGGCTAAGGTGAGTTACGGTAGTTGGGCAAGATGTTCCTTCAACTTCTCGAAGGCTTCTTGATATTCAGAGTTCCATTGAAAATCTTTGGTGCATTTTAGCGCATGAAAGAAGGAGAGGCATTTGTCCCCTGACCAAGATAAGAATAGGTTGATGGTTGTGTCTCATTGACTATCCAAGGAGGTTGCATCTCGGTTATCTCATGGATATTCTCAGGATTCACATCTATCCCCCTCTAGTGAATGCTGACATTGAGAAACTTACTCGAATCAACCCTGAAAATGCACTTGGCGGGTTTGAGGTGCATTCCAAACCTTCTCAAGGTTCGGAATGTCTCGGTGAGATCTCCCAAGTGAGTCTCGGCAAATTTGCTCTTCATGATCATATCATCGATATATACTTCCACATTCTTCCTGAGTTAATATTTGAACATCTGGTTAACCATCCTTTGGTACGTCATTAGGTCGGAGCTTCAGTTGTAGGCCTTTAGCATCATGAAGCAAAAATTAGAGGGGATCAGCTTGTCTTGGATCTCTTAGAGAAAAGGGGATCCCACGAAGAAACCTTCATCATGGTCTTCCTTTGACTTGTGAAATTCTTTCTAGACTTTGTCGAAGTGACGGTTGACCAAGTGTAGTTGAGCCCGAAAAGAGTCTGCCGAGTTTGACAACAAAGTGTCTAGCTTAGGATGGCTCGTGATGGCTAGTGGGACCTCTAAAGTCCCATGCTCAGGCATGGGTCGCCTACCTCTAAATGGCCTTCCACTCGGCGGGCAGGTAGGTATCTACCGCCCGGGCTTATCGGTCGGATATGAGGGGATCCTAGAGTGCAAGGAAGAGAGTTGGTTGGGGCACTAGTAATGGTGCCTGTGGTGGCACAATTTGCTAGGCGAACTAGGGGAAAAGTCCTGCTTGGAGAATAAGGGGAATGATGGTTTGGATCATTCTAGCCAAGGCTTAAACCTGGTGAGTGAGGCTGAGGAACACCTCTACTAAGATGACAAGATGTCCCATGCCTCCCGATGGGGGAGAGAGTCGTAAGTGATTGAACAACCTTCAATATTGACTCAAGGTTTGAGACGGGGCGTTCCCCTCCTAGGATAGGGGGAAAGGGGGTTGTCTCCCGAGACCAAGGACTGTTTGTGTCATGTGGGTTTCCTCTCCGAGGCATTCACCTATGTTACTTGGCTGTTGGCATTCTTGCGGCATTGCCCTCTTTCTAGTGCAAAAAATATTATTATTATTTATACCGTGGTCAGGGTGTCAGCACAGCTTGATCCGATCTGAATACACAAGACTGCCAACATTACCTCCGAGCTAGAGAGAGAGCTGGCAGGAGACCTGATTGTGAGATTGCCTAACCGATCTTTCGAGGTATGGGTAAGGGTCGTTCTTGCCTCCTGGCCGCTAGTGCCCTACACAAAGGTTGGGTCGGGCAAAGGGATCCCTGACTCGATCCCTCTAATGCTTAGGTTAGTCGATGGAGCTCTAGGAAAAGGAAAGATATGTAAGACTGTGGCATATGTGTATGTGTTGAGGGTCCGGTCCCCAATGCTGCTCTTAGGGTTGGCTCTTATACCTGTAGCTTTGGGTAGACATACGTGGTGGCTTATTGATTGTCGATATCAGTGTATGCAGATGTTTAATGCTTGTTGGTGCCTCAGGCGATCGGGACGTCGCCTGAACTATTCAACGCTGCTCCTTGCTTCTTGAGTAATGGGGTACGAGGCAGCACCATCCCGTACTTATCAAGGGGCCGAGGTTGATGCAAGGAGCTGCCCGAGTGAGTGACGAACAACTCTCTTATCTAGGGTTTGCAGTGCTGAATTGGCTTAACACGCCATGCTGGCTCTACAGTGAAAACCCAAGGGCCCTTCAGAATGGAATACCTGGATATGTCATATCACTTTCAAAACATAAATAGTTCAAGAAAAAATTGAATGATGATCTAGATAAATTGACAACAGTTTAAGATTTCCAATTCATTACTTAAGTATGCAATCACTATAAAGTAGCTCAACTATCACCTAAAAAATACCTATCATAAGGATTTACTAGTTAAGTATGTAATCAAATATAATACACCATAGAGTAGCTGAACTATCACCTAAAAAATGTCTATCATAAGTGATACCGGGAAGGGAAAAAGATGAATAGAATTTGGGAAATAAGAGAGAAACCAAAAAGTCAATTTGCAGAAAAGAAACAAACTTAGAACAAATCTTGCGTAAAATTGATAAAAAGTTCACCACCAAGTTTAATATCATAAGAGGATATAAAAAATTCACCATCTCAAGAAAATTAAATAAGGATACAGAACTAAATCAAAAGACTCACCACTCAAGGATGCATCTAAGAGATACAGAGTTTTAGAGAAACTCCAAAGGGCTTCTGCAAATATAAATCAAGTACCAAAAGTTCTTTCTAGCCTTATAATATCAAAATAAGTACTAGTGTATGAAACATCCCTTCATGCATACGGAACTATGGTATTAAGTGCTTCACATCTGCCAATTAACCCCTTTAATATATTCCTTGGTCATGAAGAAAGACATCTTGAAATAGCTTTAGCTTTGTCTGAGGAATATACTCATGAATTGTCATTTTGAGTGAGTTGGGTTAAAAACTCTAAAATATTATAGAGGACTATGGGGAATACCATAGGATTAGCAAAATGCATAAGTATTGATTATAGCAAATTGGACACTCATGTGTCAATCTCCCCTGGTTGAAAAAGACTTGTCCTCAAGTCTTCATTTATTTCATCACCATGATAATGACTTAAATCAACCACATTGAATGTTGATGATACCTCATAATCTTCAGGTAGATCAATCTCATAAGCATTCTCTCTAATTCTTTTAATCACTTTGAATGGACCATCAGCCTTTGGTTTCAACTTTCCAAATTTACCTAGTGGAAACCTCTCCTTCCTTAGATGAATCCAGATCAAATCACCTACATTAAACCTCATATATTTTCTAAGTTTGTTAGATGCTTGCATATACCTTTCATTTTGCTTCTCAATAGTTGTTTTAACATTGTCATGCAGCTTCTTTATCTATTTAGGCCTCTCGTCAGCATCTCCACTAAATTGCTTAGTTATAAAATGAGGGACTATGTCCAAAGTACCAGTAGGATTAGCACCATAAACAACCTCAAAAAGACTCTTATCAATGCTATGATGCATGGAACGATTGTAAGCAAACTCAATTTGTGGAAGAATGAGATCTCATTGCTTAACGTTCTTACCAATATAGCTTATAAGCAAGTTTCCCAAGCTTCTGTTTGTTACCTTTGTTTGCCCATCAGTTTGTGGATGATAAGAGCTATTGAAATTCAAAGATATACCTAGTTTTCTCCATAGAGTTCTCCAAAAATGACTCAGAAATTTTGAGTCTTAATCAGACACTATAGTTTTTAGAATGTCATGCAATTTAACAATCTCCTTGAAGTACAAATCAACAATATGAGATACATCATTTGATTTATTATAGGGAACAAAGTGAGACATCTTTGAGAATTTGTCAGCAACAAGATGATAGAATCTTTGTTCCTTTGAGTTCTTGACAGTCCCAAAATAAAAATCAAGAGTCACATCCTCCCATGGAGCATTCAACATTGGTAATGGAGTGTACAAACCTGAATTTTGGCTTCTTATTTTTGCCAAGTGACACACTCTGCATTGCTTCACAAATCTCTCCATATCTCTAAACATCTTAGGCCAATAGAAATTTAATTGAATAAGAGCTAGAGTTTTGTCCATACCAAAGTGACCTCCCAAAGTACCACCATAAGCTTCAGCTAGAAATACATGTTTTAAAGAACAAGATGGAACACATAAGGCATTAGCTTGAAAAAGAAACCCATCAAAGATAAAAAATTATTGAAAAGAACCTAATTTGTAATTCTGCCATATTAAGCTGAAATCCACATCATTCTGATAGAGATCTTTGAATATCTCAAATCCAATTACTTTGACTTCCGTGGCTGATAATAAATAATATTTTCTACTCAATGCATCAACAACTATATTTTAAACACCAGATTTATGCTCGATTGTGAAGTTATAAGATTGCAGAAACTCCACCTAAGCTGCATACCTCTTGTTTAGCTTGTGTTGGTGATTAATAAGCTTCAATGGACTCGTGATCAGAATATAAGACAAATGGCTAGGCAAGAAGATATTGACTCCAGTGAGATAAAGCTCGATAAATGACATAGAACTTCTTGTCATATGTAGAATATTTTCTCCTTGTATCATTCAGCTTCTCACTAAAAAAATAAATGGGCTTTGCTTCTTGACCCAAAATAGTACTAATTCCCATATTAGAAACATCACATTCAACCTCAAATACTTTATCAAAATTGGGAAGTACCAAAATAGGAGCTTCGCTCACCTTTCTTTTTAATAGCTCAAAAGCTTCATCTGCCTCATTAGTCCACTTGAATTTATCACATTTTAGGTATTCGGTGATTGGAGCAACAATCAAGCTGAAACCCTTGATAAATCTTTTGTAAAAGGAAGTTAAACCATGAAAAGTCCTCACATCATGTAATGAAGTTGGTGTTTGCCAATTAAGAATAGCTTCTACCTTACTTTGATCCATCATGATTCCATTTTTTGAAACAACATATCCTAAAAATGTGACACTAGGAGTAAAAAAATCACACTTCTTCAAATTATTATAAAGCTTTTGCTGCCTCAAGATAAAAAAAATCTTCTTAGGATGATTTATATGCTCTGCCTCACTCTTGTTGTAAGCCAATATATCATCAAAATAAAAAACAACAAAAGTCCCAATACATAAACTTAAGTATATGATTAATAAATCTCATAAAATTACTAGGAGTAGTAGATAATCCAAATGGCATAACCAACCATTCAATACAAGCTTTCTCTAGTTTTAAATATTATTTTTCACTCATCTTCAGGCCTCATTCTTATTTGGTAATAGTCACTCCTTAATCAATTTTAGAGAAAATATAAGCATCATACAATTGATCAAGTAAATCATCTAATCTTGGAAAGGAAAAACGATAATCAATAGTGATTTTATTGATGGCACGACTATCCACACATATTCTCCAAGAACCATTTTTCTTAGGTATCAACAAGGCTGGAATAGCACAATAACTCATACTCTCCCGAATCAAGCCCTTTTTCATCAACTAATCTACTTGCATTTAAAATTCTTCATGCTCCTTGGGACTCATTTTGTAAGCTGACTTATTAGGTAGGATAGCCCCCCGAATAAGATCAATATGATACTGGATGTCTCTTAATGGTGGAAGACTATGTGGAATCTCTTCTAGTATAATGTCTTGAAACTCCTCCAGGATTGGTTTCATGTTTGTCGGTGGCTCCTTGTGATGTTCATTCTCTTCTACGACTACTAGAGCCAAAATATGATTACCCCTTTCCAGTTCACCCTTGCATTCACCATAGGACATAAAATCACTAACTTCCTTCTTTGGTGCATTAATTTCATAAGATTATAATGGAGCTATAATAATCTTATTTTCATTCAACTTAAAAGAATAAGTATGTTTATAGCCATCATACAATACCCTCATATCATAATGCTAAGGTCTGCCCAATAATAAATGATAAGCATCCATAGGAGTAACATCATACCATACTTCATCTTTATAATACTTGCCAATAAAAAACGGAACTAAACATCTTTTAGTTACCTTGATGTTATTTTCTTTTTGCAGCCAACATAATTGGTAAGGATACGAATGAGGAATTATATCCAACTTTAGCTTCTATACCATCTCGAGAGATACCACATTCTCAAAGCCGCCACTATCAATGATCACTAAGCATACCTTGTCATTAGAGGTACATTTAGTATGAAACACATTCTTTCTCACCCAACTTTCATCCTCAACCATATAAGATACTTGTAAGCTACGTTATAACACAATAGATAAACCACGATCAGCATAAGTAACATCTTCCTCATCATCATCAGAATTTTGTTCGTCATTGGCTTCATTTTCTTCTTCATCACTATATTCTTCAACTAATGTAACAATCCTCTTATTTGGACAATTTGAATAATATGCCCAAAACCATGATACTTGAAGCATTTTCGGTCATTAGGTGTAGAAGAATTAAGTGGTAGTTTGCTGCTGACTGATCTTTCACTCTTGTCTTGCCCCTTCGGTACTATTTTGCTTTGGTGAGTAGGCTTAAAATTTTCTCCTCTTATATAGTCATCTTTCACCCCATATCGAGAACCTTTTTCAAACTTTTGATGTTTTTTCACTTTTAAAGCCAACTTACATCATTTAAAGACCAATACAGTTGGAGTTGAACCACTTTGGCAATCTTATATTTCAGACCTCCTAGGTATCTTGCAGTGGTCTGCTCTTCTGGTTCCATAAGCTCTCTTTTTAACATAAGATTGTCGAGCTCTGTTGTATACTCCTCCACACTAAGATTTTTTTGCTTAAAATCATATATTTTCATAAAGATTTCCTACTTATAGTTGTCAGGTAAGTATTTTCTTTTCAGCTCCCTTTTCATTTTCTCCCATGTTACGATATTGCTCTTTCTCTCACGTTCTCTTTAATTCTTTAGATTTTTCCACCAAAAAGATGCATTCCTTCTAAGTTTCAGTATCACAAGTGTAACATTCTTTTATTCTAGTTGTTCATGAAAATTGAATATTCTTTCTACTGTATTGAGTCAATCAATAAAGTCATCAATATCGATTTTTCCTTCAAATTCGGAAATATCCAACCTTGGGTTGTATTTGTTCTGCTATTCATCTTGGTCTCTATGCCTTACTTGAAATCTTCGAAACTCCCTTAAGTAAAAAGGTGTATCATCATCAGAATCATACATTTGACCAATATTTTCATGCTAATTATTTATGTTCCGAAGTTATTCAATAATTTTATTTTTTTTCTTGTAGACTATGTAACAAATATTGTAGTTGTAACTTCAAGAATTCAACATCATCTTCATGGCCACTACCTTCACCAACTGTATCTTTTCCATTTCACCTTGTAATGACATCTAGACTTCAGTTCTAATACCAAACTGATACTGAGAAGGGAGAAAGAGGAATGAAATTATGGAAACAATAGAGAAACCGAAAAGTCCATTCGTAAAAAAAGAACAAACTCAGAACAAATCTTGCATAAAATAGATAAAAAGTTCACCACTAAACTTAATATCACAAGATGATACAAAAAATTCATCACCTCAAGGAATTTAAATAAAGATACAGAACTAAATCAAAAGACGCATCACTCAAAGACGTATCCAAGAGATACAAAGTTTTAAAGAGACTCTAAAGAGCTTCTGCAAAAACAAATCAGGTACCAAAAGTTCTTTCTAGCCCTTGAATATCAAAATAAGTACTAATACATAAAACATCCCTTCATGCATAGGGAACTATGACATTAAAAGCTTCACATCTTCCAACTAACCACTTTAATGCATTTCTTAGTCATAAAGAAAGGCATCTTGAAATAGCTTTAGCTTTGTCTAAGAAATATGGTCATGAGCTGTCATTTTGAGTAGGTTGGGTTAAAAACTCTGAAATATCATAATAGACTATGGGGAATACCATAAGATCAATAAAATACATAAGTATTGATTATAGTAAATTAGACACTCTCATGTCAATAAGAATTTACCAGATACATTGACATAAAGAATAAAGAATTTAACTCTACTTTGACAATTCTTTTATATGTCATATATGATGGGACGTATTTTGGTCCATCCAACATATACTTCTACATCACCCTCAAGAAGTCACGTAAATACTATCAATTAAGCTCAGATTAAGGTCTCGAAAAAGAGCACTGTCTCGAACTACCGCTTAGGGGCTAGGCTCAAGCCTCACCACCTCCCCCCCTCCCCCGCAAGGTTACCTTCCTTACGTCTCCTACACAGTGGAATGACCTGTTTCAACTCAAGCAACGCCTAGGGAAAGATCACGCCTGCTACAAATATGCAATAAAGGTAACATGCGCCCTAACGGGACGAGACAAACAAGTCGAGGGCTCAGCCACCGACCAACATATGATGTGGACCTACCACCCACGTGCATTAACCCCTTCTGTACGATTTCTACCTCCCCATGTAGTATAAAAGATACACATGCAACAATGCCAAGGGGGCCGGCTTACAGAGAAAAAAGACAAACAACACAAAATGATTCATGACTAACTTAACCATCAGAGAGGTCGCGTCAGGCCGTACATCCCCAACCGCGACCTTAGTGCAGGTATCGACGATTGAAGAACCAGTCGAGGAATGGTATGATACACTCACAAAAGAGGGAAGCTCGATCCTTAGTGACCAACCAAATGAGTCCCCTGGACCAAGGGGGCAAAACCGTCGCACACACCCCACCACCAAACCACCCCCCTCGAAACACCGCAACATATCTCCGACGATTGTAGCTGCACCATGGACCGAAAGTCAACCCTAGAATGAGATGACTGCCTAGATTTCTGATATACCGACTGACATCCCGAGGAGCTTACATATCCCTCGAACACCAACAAAGAATTCTCAAGCGCTAATATGTACATGAGTACGACGAGACGACACTTCAACCTTGATGAAATGTATAAGGTTATACTTGTTCTAAAAGAGAAGCTTTGCTGTATTAATCTGGTTACAGGTATGTCTAATGACACCACCTCATCCGTCCCATAAATCTTCATCATAAGAGCAAGGACATTCTATGTTTGTGTCCCCTCTCGGCTTTAGGTAATGCATTACGCTTACTTTGCTACTGCTACCCTGTTTAGTAACACAAGCATCCACAACTGGCTCCAAGACTGCCTCCAAACTAAATTTTAGAGAATTAACATCATACGACGCTGGTCTATTTCTCTCCAAGGTTCATATCCTGCAAAAACAAGTTGCAGTTGGGCATCATCAACCATAAACATTGTGCAACTCTAGTATGAAGCCTGCAAATATACTTTAGTAATCAAGTCTCATGGTTCTCGTAGCATTTTTTTGGGAAAACATAGACAACAGTAGAAAAAAGGGGAAGATATGCAGAGATTGAAACAAACTGACCTGATATAGAATCTTTCATCAGTGCAGAAGATTAACCAGAATATACTTGTAAAAGAATAACAGTACTCTTTTAGTTATATGTCTTGAGGATTTGAAATGTGGGCCAGTTCGTTTGATCAAACCCATGTTTACAATTATTTGAATAACACCTTCCCAGGAAAAACATACTGTTCTTGTATCAAAGAAAAGAATGCCCAAAAGGTTATATCAACTATAATTATAGATAGATCAAACTCAACTTGGATGGTATAGACCCAAAGGGATATCTTTCTAATGGGAGACTACAACTGTCGGTAGTGTGACATTTTTTTTAGCATCTCTTCGTTTCTAATCTTGGACAAGGCTTCCTTCTCTATTTTCCTTATCCATTCTTTGGTTACACGGCAAAGCCTTCCAACCTCTTCAAGTGACTTGCAACTCCCATCCTCTAAACCATATCGAAGAGCTAATACTTGCCTTTCTCTGGGATACAATGTTTGAAGAAGATTTAAAATATTTTGTCTCAAGTGCTGCTTCTCTATGACCTCATCTGGAGTTCCAACTGATGAGTCTGCTATCATTTCCTGATTGAAAATTTCGTATTAAGTGGACATACATTGTATACCTCTCAAAATTTCAGACTCTCAGTTGTAAAAAAGTCTACTTTTTTCCAAATTGAATAAATCATACTTATAATGAGAAGTCATGCTACATCCAAGAGAAAACAGTTCAAAAGGAATTTTAGTTCATGAAACAACAAAAGCATTACAAAAATCCATATAGCTTTGCCTAAAGAAAATGAATCAGAAATGTAAATACAGATGCTTAAATTATTATAACTTTGCTTCTGAGAGGTCCTATGATATATACTTTCTCAAGGGCAGAAATAAATAAACTTACAACTCAAATAAAATGGACCAGTGACAGTAGGCCATTGTACAAGATTTATTTCAATCAAACCACCTTTACTTCTTTAAAATATATTTCACATCTTTTAGTTCATAAACATGTTTTGGGGTGAAACCAGAAGGCCATGAAAGAAACTAGAGACCAGCCTATATAATAAGATAATACAATACACGTAGATAGATGACAATATACTGAAATTTATCAAACATTCTCAACAAAAAGGGGCTGCCAGTGTGCAAATTTTCCACCAATATTAGAATTAGGAGTGTTAATGTACAAAACTTCACATCTGTAAGAAGATAGGCTGTTTCCTTGGTTCAAACCCTCTGTTTCCTTGGTTCAAACCCTTATCACCCAAGTCACAATGTTGTCATGGCACCATGGCTCTCCATCTAAATCCCAACTCTCAATCCAACACATATATAGCTCTCATTCAAATGAAAAATTGTGGTCAGATAAAGGGTTAATTCCAGTTAAGCATACTCTTGGTAAAATGATCCATAAAAACAACAAGAAAGGGTCAATCTTCAGTTCCTTCTCAGAAATCCAAGTAAATTATGCTCTTAATTAATGTTGGGCAGAATGCAATTATCGAAGTACCAAAAGCAAGGCAGGCATCAAAATATGTCAACTAAAATTTTAAGGAGAAAAGATGCATACATGCAAAAGGTTCAGCTTGACTAAAATGAAAGGACGAGAGAGATTCTTATAGCTGTGAATTGCATATACAAAGCTATAACATGCAAAATGCAGGAAACAAATAGCAGTAAAGTCTGCTTCTATACACTTCAATGACTAATATAGAATGCACAATTTGGATACACATCAAAGTCCGTCAGATAACCCAGAAACATGACCAACACTACAAAGCAAAGAAACTGATCAAAGCATCAAATAGATATTCAAAGATAACTAACAAATTAAACATTCCAAACTAAGTTTGGGGTTATCTTCCATACCCTGAATTTTGTGGACCAACCACCATCCCTGATTTCCTGATCAATTGAGCCTACAGCTCTAGAGCATTTTCTAGCGAGTCTAACACTACCGAGCGATAAACCAGTTAACTTTGCTATCTCCTCATCTTGCGGCTGTCTTCCTTCCCTGTTATAATGTGTTCTCCTAGCTTTTTGTACCTGCTTAATCATGCTTTCCATTCTCACCTACAAAAGTCAAAAACAAAAAGTGAAAGTTTTATATGTCATAATAAAATTAGCTGAAACTAATGCCAAGAAGTACTGAATCTTCAATATCCTTAAGATGACCTACAGGAACTTGGATCACTCTGGAATGCTGTGCAACCATTGCCAATATTGATTTCCTGATCCAGTATTGTACATAGGTTGAAAAGCGATGCCCCTTCTTGATGTCAAACCTTTCCGCGCCATTAAGGACACCCACATACCCTGCCTGTGGTATGTTTGCATGGACATAAAGACATATTCAAAGATAACTATCCAACTTCTTAACAAATGTACAAAGATGCATCTTCTGAACCTGAAGTAAATCATCAAAGGCAATCCCCATTCCCCGATAGTTTTTTGCAATAAACATGACTAAGGAATGGGTACTTTTTACAAGATTATCTCTGCAAAACCAACCAAATTGCAAACACCATTGCAATGTCCTCTTATCAACTCCTGCTGCTTCTGCCCATCTCGTATAACTGGGTGGTCGCCCAATTTCTTCCTCCAGCTCTTTACATATTTTTTCTAGGTTTGCAATTTCCTGTACATCAAATTAAACTCATTAACCTTGTCCTTCTTGAGAATTGCACAACTGAAGCATTTCAAATCCATGCAGCATGATAAGTACCTTAACTCCCATTGACATCTCTGATTCATTTCTAGCAATCACTTCTCTCCTGTTTTCTGACTCAAAATGGCCAAGAAATTTTCTTGAAACAGTTTTTTGCAACAACAAAGACCTCTTCAGTTTGTATCTACCCTTTAAAAATATTTGTGGAGAAGATATCTTGGAATCCTTTTCCATTGCTCTCGCTCTTCTCAGTTTTCTCTTTTCCTTTTTACCAGAGTGGACAATTGTGCTACCCTTTTTGTCATTCAACAGAAGCTCAAAGGGACAGTCACTAAGATGCTTATTTATCATGAAATCTGAGTATACCACAGTGCTTCCCATGAGGGCCCTGGAGAGACAGGAGGTATGAAATAATTTCAGAGCTCTAAGACTTGCTATATGAGACAGAATATCTCTTTCCAACCTCACCATGTCTGCTCCAGCAATCAGATCTTCTATCCTATCAATATTTTCCATTAATAAGCTAAATTCTAAAGGGGCTTTCACTGTTAAATTTGCAAGAAAAGCAGATGAAGTTTCCATCATTGGAATTTGTTTGTCCAAATCAAGGCAAATTCTGGAAAACCATCTATCTAATTTCACCTGATATTTAGAAGAAAACAAAATTTGGTATCAGCAGCATGAGCTAAGTCATAAGGATAAGTACATAAACAAAGACAAATAATAAGATAGACCTTTACCTCTGGAGTATTATCAGAAATTCCCTCAGCACTCTGTATTTCTCCAAACAATGAGGCATTCGCTCTCAATGTAAATGCATGTAGTAATTTACCTCCATCTAAAACAGTACGCTGCAAAGGCAGTCTTACAAATTTAGCATAAACCTCTCTAACTCCCACTGTGTGAAGTAAGCATACAGCTGCAAGTAACAAAACACAAACACATACTGTTACATATCTATTACATATATTAACTATCATATATGAAACAACAAAGAAACAAGGCCTTCAAGAATACATCGCATAATGATTATCACACACATTTCAGGAAACATGAGTTTAATGATAAAAGATTATCTATGCCAAGACAATTGCAGCCATGGCATATAGTTCCTAACTATTCCTTCCGAGACGTGCTAACTTACAAGCCACAGTTGCAATAAGAAAAAAAAAAAACAGAGGCATAACATGAGAACTTCATAATCAATTGGTTGGTGAAAGCCCTGTATGATAATTCACAGAGTTTATGCTCATGAAACATATTAGAATGAGACAAATGATGACATATTATTGGCATCGAGTGCATTTTCTTGCAAATTATATCCTGATACAGCAAATCATTTTCAAAATAAGAAAATAACAGATAATAAATTGCAAAACGAAATTAGTTTAAAAAAATTGTATCCCAACAACAAAAACATATCAATCATGAGAATTGTATTCCACAAAAGAAAACAGATTAATCACTTTCTCTTTCCTTTCATAAGGTAGATGTATTTTCTTTTTGTTTTGTCAGACAATATTTCAAGTTGATAAAGTATATGATTAATATAGTTCCTCTTTGTATATCCTTGAATCAAGAGAAAAGAGTTCCTTATCAGAATGATATCTTCAATCAAACATATCATTCTTCAGAAAGTTCAATGAAACCTATAAGTATATTCTTCCTTTTATCTAGTTTTCTTGGTTTTTCTCTTGGACAACCTTGATAACTAAAATAGGATTGTAGCAGATGTTTTCATGTGACTAAAAATAAACATTGGAAAAGAAGATGCCCTAAATTAATTTTTGATCAAAATGGTTCTACATCACAATCGAAGCTCAGATTTGAGTCTCAGACCGTTGCCACCATCACTGTGCCATGATCTTCAACATCATTGTACCCAGCAACACCATAATTGTCAATAAAACCATCAACTATGTCGCAACTATTGCCACCAGTGCCTGCTATTGTCATCGATTCAACTCCATCATCGTGCCACTACCACCACCACCATCACAATGATGCACATCAATCACCATGCTGTTGCAGCCATTACCATGTGAAATGCAATTGTCTCACACACGACTGTAACCAACACGATTGTTGTCACCACTGTAGCAGCTACAAGCCACTAATGATGCTATCATTGCTATCGCTGCTATCACAGTTACCAAGCCACAACTACCACCATTGCAGTAACTGATGTTACCACAAGAAACTAAGTGAATGGGAAAACAAGGAAAAAGGAAACCGCTAATATCAGATTCAAAAAAGCTTAAATTAATAGGAAAAGGCCCAACTTATATATGGACTCTAACAAGGAGATGATCGTCACGATAACCCCATCAAGGAATCACAACAATTATCGCATACAGCCATATAAGAAAGAAAATGATACCTTTATCTACATATGAGCCGTAAAGAGTATCGGATAAATCAATCAAAGTTATGCTAGTAAAAACCCTAATCCTGACAGAAATTTGCGTTTACTCGGAGCATCCGCAAAAAAAACTTTCCCCTCAAGTAACGAAGCAACTTCGATTAATTCGAGAATTAGGGTTTAAAGAAGAGTTGCGCATATCTTTGTTATTCCGAGCTCGAAGAAAGAACAGAAAGAACACGAAGAAGATAGTGGGTCGAGGACTTACAGGAAAAAGAGGAGCATGTATTGGGGAGGAGAGGATGAGGCGGGATTTTCGTAGAAACCCATCCCTTGGAGACCACCATGATGCGAAGCCCCATCCGGTGCAGCGGAAGAAGCTTCCGGTGATTAGGAAGACGATACCAGTGGTAGTGGTAGTGGTAGCGCACGTGTGGAGGAAGAGACCGAGAGGGAATTTGGGAGAATCGCCACTCTCACCACCAGTTTCCAATCTTTGGAAGAGGTCATACTTTATGCTTAGTAGGAGACTGTACTTGAAATCTGTAACAAACGATGCTGTGGTGTAGTGGTTATCACGTTAGTCTTACACACTAAAGGTCCCCAGTTCGATCCTGGGCAGCATCATTTTACTTTGTATTTTGTTAGTTCTAATTTTTAATCTGATGAATTCAAAATAAGCATCATTTTGTTTTGCTATTTCTTAGTTTCATTTTCTTTTCCATCTTTGTTTTGTGCATCAGTTTATTTTTTTTCATTAATTATTAATCTGATGGATTCAAAATAAGCATCAAGCAGTTATTTCTTAGTTTTGTGCATCAATTAATTTTTTACATTCATTTTTATTCCGATGGATCATTTTGTTTTGTTATTTCTTAGTTATAATCTCTTTTTTCCACATTTTTATGGTGCATCAATTTATTTTTTTTATTATGGGTTCAAAATAAGCATCAATCAGTTTTTTTCTTAGTTTTATTTTTTTTACATATTTGTTTTGTGCATCAATTTTTTTTTTCATTCATTCATTCTTTATATTATAGCATCAAAATAAGCATCAAAATAAGCATTCTTTATAATATGTTTTCCATACTTGCCTTGCGGGTATTTCTTTTTCTTTTATAATCTGGTGGATTTAACTTAAGTTCAGCATCAATTTATTTTTTTCTCATTTATTTTTAATCTAATGTATTTAAATTAAATTCTGCATCAATTTTTATCTTTGTGCATCAATTTATTTTTCCAATCATTTTTAACCTAACGGATTCAAAATAAGCATCAATCAATTACTCGTTTTTAATCCAATCATTTTCATAGTTTGAGTTTTTTTCCCATTTTTTATTGCGTGTAAATTTATTTATTCTGTTTTTTATTTGAGGTATTCAAAATAAGGATCTTTTTTTTTCTAATATGATAGATCTGAATTAAATTCAGCATCGATTTGTTTTATTTTGGAGGTCGTTAGGTAGCATCAGTTCCTTTTCTTTCTAACATTTAATTTTTGTTTTATATACTTGTTTTCTGCATCATTTTATTTTTTTATTCATTTTGATCTGATAGATTCAAAATTAGCATCAATTTATTTATTTTCTTTCTAGTTTGACGGATTTAAATTTAATTCTTCATTTTTTTTTTTTTGTTGATCAGTAGGTAGCATCAAGTCCTTTTCTTGCCTACGTGTTCTCTGCATCATTTTATTATTTTATTCTTTTGTTCATTTAATCTGATGGATGTAAATTAAATTCAGCATCAATGTGTTTTATTTTGGATATCATTTGGCTGCATCAGTTTCTTTTCTTTCATGGTTTTCATCTCTGTTTTTTTCCTCAAATACTTTTTTTTTAGAGGTCATTAGGAAGCATCAATTACGTGTCTTCTTAATTTTAATCTTTTTAATATATGTTTTCTGAATCATTTTATTTTTTAATCATTTTTAATCCGATGGATTCGAAATAAGCATCATTTTTTCTTTTTAATTTATTGGATTTAAATTATGAGGTTATCAGGCAGCATAAATTCTTTTTATTTTTGTTTGATTTAATCTTTTTTCTTTCCATACATATTTCAAAGAGGTAGCAACAAATAATATGTTTGGTCAGAAATGAGAACATTATTGCTTTAGTAAAAAAGAACTCTGCTTAAGATTTTATGCCAAACTTTGTCCTACTAAAATAGTTATAAGCTACTAAAATAAAAAACAAGTAGAAATATGGACAATAAAGAAATGCTCATAAGTATTTTATTGTAGTTTGATTAAAACTTTGACTTACGTGCATTTCAGATCCGGGATCTTCAATCAAGATCAATTAGTATTCATTATCCATCTTTTTTTTCATGGGTGAAGATCAAACACTACTTTAGACATTCTTTTTTATATAGATTTATGAGAACATCCTCTATAATCTTCTTTTCTTAAGCTCAAGAGATCAACATTTACGATTCAATCAACCTTTCCCTTAACCTCAATTTCCACTTAAAGGATAAAGGGAAACTCTTAATCAATTTTCACATATTTTACTCAAGTATTTTTTTTCACTTTCTTACTCTTTTCTTTCCTTTTCCTTATATTTTCTTACTTTGCCAAGCAAGAAAATCTGGATATTTATAGATCCCAATTGGCTTTAAAAATTGAAGCCAAAATTTAATCATTCTTCGAAAAATCTGAGTACTAAAAATACTACTACCGATGCCAACTGTACTACCACTGAAAGATGCGTAAAAACCTAGGTGACAATGGCACTACCATCACTAGATAGTACCATTATCGATTAACAGTACCACCATCGACAGCCGACGATACCATTGCCTAAAATCCCTTAAAAAGTACTTTAAGTACTTTTCGTATCCTGAGCTATACCTTCTTTTGGCCTGGTCGTATCTCTTCTAGGTCATCGAAATGAGCTCCAATATAAGCTCAAACTAAACTCAAATTGGACCCAATCGACCCCTAATTGAGTTAGTAGGATTTCTCCAAAACTAACTCAAATTAGGACTGAAATCAATATATTAACTACAACACTTAAGACAAACAATTACAACATGTAATCTTCGTTGTTTGGTATGTCACTCGATCTTTCTACGAGCTCCTAATCTCCTATCAGTGAACTTCCAGTAAACCTCCGATAAACTCTCATTGATTTGGATCAGATCTGTTTGGAATTTTCAGATTATTGAACTTCATCAACAGCAAATAGTATTTAGCCCATTTTAGATTTGATGGTTTATCCACAAATGCTAAACAAATAGTACATGATTTGTAATGTTAAGTATAAAATACTTGCACTTAAGAACAGCAACAAGATATAGTGTCCTAATTACTTAAGATTATAAAGCAATATCCTAGTTAAATCAGTAGCATTCATATTATACTTGCATAACTTATTTCTCTTATGTTGATGTTATATTTGCATCTCTCACATGTGATAATATACATGTGTGCATAACCAAGATCTACAATACAATAAACTCATTTAGCAGTGGTAATGACAGACCACTTTCAAAGGCAATTATTTAGCAACAAAGACGTGGTTCTCTAATCTCACAAGTGCCTTCCTAAAGTGGCAAACAATATGGAGAACACAAACTACTGAGGAATTGCACACAACCAAATTCTCTCTCCATACTACCATCACAACACAGCAGGAGACATCGGCAGTGTTAAATGGAGTCCCAATGCAATCAGCCGGAAGACAAGTCGATGCAATGGTTTCCTCAGCATCTCAGTTCTCTGGCTTGTAAGAAGATTAGAGTCGATTGGGGTGCTCTATCTAATCTCTCAAACATTCAAGTTAGAATTGAGGTGAAACGTAAAATCACAAGTGAATAGAAATTGATTTTGATAATTATAAATTAATAAACTTAATAGTAGATCGGGTCTAAAGAAGTTCTCCTTTTGGGTTCATTATTATTGCTAGGTTTGAATGGCTTTAATGTTATCTAAGCCCTGTCTTCTATGCTATATGGGCGGCCACTTGATGAGCTATAACTGATGGAGGAATTCTAGCTCATCAATATCTATAATGGTAATATAGTATAAGAGTAAATTAAAGTTTAAACACAAACACATTAGCTAATCACCCTTCCAAACTAAAATTCAAAAAAAAAATCATTACTCATTTTTAGAAATAGCTTTCTTAAAAAAATCTTAGAGAAAAAAAAGAGACGAGGAATACTTCATCAAAGAGTGGAGCGAAAAAAAAAAAGGGGAGAACTCTTATTACTTTCGACTTTTCTAATGGTTGGAAAACAACATATCCTAATTGTACACATGGATAACTATAAAAAAAAAATGAACGACACAAAAGTCAACCTGGTTTAAAGTCCAAACTCATGCCTTAACCATGTCAAATAAAAAAAGTTCAAATCCCTACTCGTGGAAAACTCATTGCCTGTTAATGTCCTTTTTTTTTCATTCAATAAATGAAAAAGTCAACGAGGAGTGTCATATCCCGTTGTTCTTTTAATGTTCGAACTTGTGGATTAGAAATGCGCGCATAACATCATCTTTAGACTTCGTTCACGTTTCACTTAATAAGTCAAACCACAAACCAATAAAATTGTTGTAGACTTATATAGGCTTCTTATAGACCACTAAAAAAGAACAAAACTTAATACGAAACGCAAACCGTACAGAATTCCAATGTCAATTGAGATAACTATGACAAATTCATGACAATGATTGCATCCGGTTTGATTTTCTATTTTATTTATATGAGAGAAATATTTCTTGAACTATAAGGTGGCAAAAGTCAATGACATGTTTGTCGATTCAATTATAAGCAAAATACAACATGATAGCTAAACTATATCTCATGTTAAGAAAAAAAGTTTAAAATAATTATTATTATCATAATATGTAGGGCAATGTCATCCTCTTAAAAAATCTCTACGTTCATCTTATGTCATTGTTGATGATATAAAATCTCAATCTTTACTAAGCAGAAAATTTCTTGTTTTCTTTTTTTTCAAATAGTAAATGATAAGTACAAGATTTGATCTCAATATCTTGCCATCTATAATTAAAGTTTTTACCATCAATCTAATCTTAATATAGCGTGTATGTCCCACTAGATTTTATAAATTAAGATCCTCGACATGTATTCTTCTTATTAACATCCATCCTCCAAAAAAGTCCTGTTACCATTTGTGTGAGTAAGATAAATAATAATTTTTCTCTCTATTTCATTACCACCATAAAAAAAATCAGGTAATTGAGCATTTTAGAGATATTAATATCAACTAGAATCTTAATGAACATGTGAGTAATTGATGAAGGTTGATCATGAAAAAGAATGTATAATTTGGGAATGGAACTTAAGAAAATATAACAATTTTGGGAGCCTAACGGCAAGATAGATTTAAAAGTAGAGTTTTTGCATATATATCCTTTTACAATTTAGAAATGATACATTTATTCTTAAAAAATATAATCTATCATATATAACTCCAAATATTAAGATCTTTGGCATATATCCTCTTATACCATCCATAGAAAAAAAACTCAAGTTAACAATGATTAACTAGAGTTACCAATGTGCTAACTTAGGTTATATATATATATATATATATATATATATATATATATATAGCGAGAAGGAAATGCTAGAGAAAGCCAACGGTCTACGGCTCTCTCTTTAAATAAGCACACGAACGTACTGGGCCGTCTGTCTCTCTCTCTCTCTCTCTCTCTCTCTCTCTCTCTCTCTCTCTCTCTCGCTCTGTCTCTGCAGAGGGCACAGTAACCCCCCATGTGCCTCATCCACTACAGGTTGTACTAAGGAGCTCGGTTTTCCACGGAGGGGGAAGAGAGGAGATCGAGAGAGGAGAAATGGGGAGAGCTCCGTGCTGCGACAAGGCCAACGTGAAAAGGGGCCCCTGGTCTCCAGAGGAAGACGCTGCTCTCAAGAGCTACATCCACCACCACGGCACCGGTGGCAACTGGATAGCTTTGCCCCACAAAGCGGGTCATCCCTTGATTATCCTTCTCTTATTCTGCAACCGTGCTCTTTGCTCAGTTTCTACCTCTCGAGTTCTCCTCTCTCCCACTTCCTTGTATAACGTTCAAGTTTCAGTCACCTTGTCGCATGCAGGCCTCAAGCGTTGTGGCAAGAGCTGCCGATTAAGGTGGCTCAATTACCTCAGGCCGGACATCAAGCATGGAGGCTTCACGGAGGAAGAAGACGCCATCATCTGCACTCTCTATTACGGACTTGGAAGCAGGTTCGAAGTGTTCCATCTTTGCAACCATGTCCAGTTCAAGATCTGCGCTGTGGTGTTCTAAGTTTGACTGTGATCAGGTGGTCTGTCATTGCCTCGCATCTGCCCGGAAGAACCGACAATGATGTGAAGAATTACTGGAACACCAAGCTCAAGAAGAAGCTGATGGCAAAGCAGGCAATCATCCCAGCTCACATCACAACTCCACCTCCTCCTCTCCTCCCAACAGTCATGGAATCCGATGTTTACAGCAGCAACAAGCTTTCCTCGATGCCTCTTCAGCAACCCCTGAAGGTTGTGCAGTTTCCCATAACGAGCTTGATCGAACAGCCTCATGACTTGAGCCTCAGTTCTTCCATTTCTGTCCAACACAACAGCAGCAGCAACAGTGACTCGCTCCTCGCGGCGATGATTGGGTTTGGAGACGCCGGCGAGTTATGCAGCTACTCATCAAACATGTGGGCCACTGCTGGCCAAACTATCACATACTCATAGCAAAGCCATCAACCGATAGCCAGGAGACATGATGAAACTGAGAAGACAGGGTGCCAGTTCTTAGTTTGGCTGCTTCGATCTTTAAACTTGAGGAAACCTCACCACTGCTTATAGTTTGCATCAAATCTGAGTTTTAAGAATGATGATGAGACTGCAAATGCGTGCATGCTTCTTTCACTTGTCTGACCTGCTGCACAGATCAGGTCATGGAAGTTGCATGGTTTCTGCAGCAATAAGATTCCCTCTTTAATGCTGCCTGTTGTTTACTTTGGTCACTTGTTGTCTGTTGATTCAGCCAATGTTTTGGTATGCCTATCCTGTACATTTTGTTAATCATATGATGCACTTGGAGGGTCTCTTCTCCTCTTTTTTATAGCTGTGACTATGGCACAGTATCAACTTTGGGGAAGGTTCAGTCATGCCTCTCACATGTTTTGATCAAAACACCCAAACATAGTCATGCAACCAGTTCTTATTTAACAGTCCAAATGAGGCCAACAATCTCAAACCTCCCTACGTCCATGGAGATCATGCGGAGTACCTCTCTCTCTCTCTCTCTTCAATTCTCTTAATGATTGACTGAGATTATGGAATTAATGTACATCCATATCTGATTGATGGAGATATGTTTAGAGAAGCTTGAATCAATGACTTGACGTATGATTTCAAATACTCATCAAAATAGTATATACTAATTAGTACTCATCGGTCCGATCAAAGACCAATATTAGACTATTTATTTTATTGATATCGGATGAAAAAGATCGGTATATCATTCAGTACACTAGTATTATATTAATTTGATAGATTACTGAAATTGGTACGGTCAAGATTTAAATATACTTTTTATTTGAGAGTATGGAGCTGATCCTAGCTTAATCACTGGTACAATGAGGTTAAACTTTATTACTTAGCTTGACTTTGCCAAACATTAATGCTCAGTGCTTAAATTCCATAAGAAGTGTTTGACAATCCATTGCATCAGCTTATATTACATATATTAGATCAACACAAGAAAGTACTGGCTTTGATTTTTTTTTGTGTCTATATGAATCTAGAGAGATGACAAGCAACTTTTTCCTTCATTCACAAGTGGAAACAAGGTTAAAGAATGACAGAAGTATTAGGTTGTCTTTCTGTATCAGACTTAATATAAATCATGTCCAATAGCATGGTTTAAGAAGTTGGTTTATTTTCTTAACCACATTATGTGCCTCGCTAACGTCACTACAATCTACTTGCAAATATGAGACATCAATGTGTCCTAAATGAAAACCCTGTAATACCACCTTATTTGATTTTAAATTAGAATGTGGATGAAGTTTTTTCTTTTTTTTTTATTTATAAGTAGCTTGAGATTGAGATTTATAAAGCTAGTGTTTTCATAAGGTAAGGAAACCTAATACGGAATTTTTAAAGAAACTATAATAATTGGAGTTTGATTCTTCTATAAATATTTTATGTATCTCTATAATTAGAGAGTGGGAAATACTTTTGATTTTTTTTTGTTTCTCTTTAGGGTATATAGAGATGTGTTCTCTAGGGTTGCAAGGGAAGGTGAGAGAAAGGTTGTAAATTTTTTGGGATTTTTATAAGAGGATATATAAGAAAATTTATGATTGAGTTAGGATAACTCAAGAGTTTTGTAAATTGATCTCATAGAAAAATTTAATTTTTTGAAGAGATTTGTCAAACCATATTAAATCTTTTTTTATTAATTTCTATTGGATTTATCTTTTAGTTTTTAGATTTCTATTAGAGTCCAAGAGATATGATTGGAATGAGCACCAAGCAAAACTCATTTCTCTCCAAGAGATGTGAAAGTGAACAAGATACTCACCAATAGAAAGATTAACGGGTGTGACAAGTATTTTGAGATTTCTGGAGTTAGTGTTCAGTGTACTAAGGAATCCTACTAGAAAAAAGGAGTTCTCGTGAAGTAAGAAAACCTTAAAAATTAAGTTTGATTCTTCTATAAATATCTCATGTATCTTTAGATTTGATGATAAGGAGAGAGCAAAATGTAAAAAATACTTTTGATATTTCTGAGTTTCTCACTAGAGTGCCAAATGAAATGCTCTTTAAGGTTTCTAGAAGGATGAGAGAAACGATATAAATTTTTTGAAGTTTATGTGAAAGGATATGCAAGAAAATATATGCTTGAGTTATTATAACATAATGGTCTTGTAATTGATCTCATATGATTAAAATTTTATTTTCTTTATGGATATAGATAAGAGTTTATCTATCATGTTAAATCTTATATTATATTTTATATATTACATTTTTTAATTGATCTTCAATGATTTTTTTTTCTGGATATTTCTTCTCACCCTCTACAACGGTTTTAAATTATGGTTTTTATAACGGTGTAGGAACATTTTTATTCTTGGCTTGAAAGTAAACGAATTAAACATAAATTTCATGGCCTGTATTTATACATATTTTTTTTAAAAATAGTATAAAGCTGCTACTAACTTACCGGTCGATGATCTAATTAAATTTTAATAGAGAAGTGAACGTGGCACTAGTCTTGGATATGGTCAATGTTTCTAATATAATTGGGACTCAGTATATAAATTCAATCATCAACTTTAATATGAGGTTGAGGGGAGAATATTTCAAGTATTTTGGAATATTTTCTTGACCACCACTATCTATCTATTTACAACTCGGTGTAATTTGAGACATGAGAGTATTCTTATAGCTCTTACATCGGACCTTATAGACCTGAGCATCATATTGGTTTGATTGATCATATATAAACCCCCAGCACTAGTTTGCAAGTGATGATCTTAACATGAAAAGATCATCTTAAGAGTATCTTGAAAGAGCATTCAACCCCTTAGAGATACGGTTTTAAAGATGTGACCAACCTTCGTAAGAATTGAGTCAGGTTGGATCGATTGAAGAACCACTTGCTACTGGCAATTAAACCACAAAACTCTCACTTTGTGAACGTGAATAGACGATCAATTACGAACAATAGATATATTGGATTGTTAGAAATGGGAAAATTGTCAGGTTGAAGAGCTAACTTAGACCAAATCTATGAGGCTATTACTGTAAGCATGAGTTCAAGCTGACAAGAACCATCTCTGATATATCTAAGCAGCCTAACGATATAGATGACTTGGGAGGCATACACGCAACAGGAGCTGCAGATGCACTCAACAACTCAATCAATCAAAGCTTATCCATTTAGTAATAATGTAACAAACAAGAAACTTGAGAGGACTTCTGCCCTGAAAGCAAGCTCAGCTTGTCCTTTTTGCAGTTTACTGTACAGGGGTAAGAAGAGACTGAGTGCATGCCTCATCCTGACTTTTTGAACTTTTGCTCAATAACTCGGTCCATCTCTCATTCTGACAAGTTTTAGTTTCTCTTGCAATTTGGTCAAAGAACTCTGGTAATCTGTAAAGTCCCATCTTGCTGATGCAGACTCTTCTTGCTCGAGTTGTGCGAAAAGACCAAACTTTTTAGAAGTGCTCTGAATTATGTATGCTTTGTCATTCATGTATGATAAGTCTCGCAGTAGTCTAACTCAGAGTTGAACTCCTTTATCTTCCTCTTTTCTTAAGTTGATTATAACATTCAATTTAACTTCTCAAATGAATTACTCATCATGATGGGGTGGTGTTTGTGTACTTTGTGTCATATCTACTGTATCAGTATGGCTCGATTCACCTGAGTGGGTAAGATTATCTACATCAACAACACATTGGGTTTAGTATTTGGGTGAGATAGATAAGGATCGCTAGGGGGTGGCCCTCACGTTCCTTCTTTTCGGGGTTGGTGTCTCAGGTTGCTCGACCCGAGTCCCTCCTCGATCAATATATACAAAGACCTCCTCGTGGTGGGGAGTCCTGAGATAGTCCCTTCGACGATTAGATCAATGCTTCGATCGAGATGGTCTAAGCATCGTCATGTCTTGAGAGAGAGAGAGTGTGTGTGTATGTGTGAGCATTCCCCTTTTTTATATTTCCAGGAGAGATTTTTATACCCGTCGATTGGTGGTCGCTCGTACTTCTACCCTTACCACCACCGACGCACTAGAGTAAGGTAGGTGTACGATATTGCCGACTGCTGAGACATCATACATCCGATTGACATTGGGTGATGGCGTACAAGACATCCTTCATTTATGGGCGCTCCAGCTCGGCTATCGGTACCTTAGTCAATACTGTGCCACATCGTTCAGTCACTGTGCCAGCTTGATCCGTTGTGTCGCTAGCTCAATCGGTGTCAGGTCTCCTGTCGCTCTCGTAGCTTACTGAGATGGATGGGGCCTTAATGAGCTGGGTCGGCCCATGACTAGCCCCATCATTTTCTCCCCCTCGGAGGAGGACTTCCTGAAGTACCTTGAAGAGGGGCGTGGGGAAGATCTTGGGCGTCTACCATTGTAGGTCGAGGTTTCCATAAGCTTGGGCTGATATCTAGCTTGCCTTCGTGTGGGTGCTTGAGAGGGCCTTGTCGAGGCGTCACCCTAAGGTGCTAAGTCAATTACTGATCAAAGGGACTGATAGACCAACCAAGTTACTGATCTTGGGAGTTGATGGACTAGTCTCGTCACCCGAAATCGAGGAGGTCAGGGCAGAAGCAGTGGCTAAGAAGGGCGCTGAAGCCTCCAACAAATGACTGACCAAGGGGGCTATGCGTCCAAGGAAGAAGGTCAAGATTTCCTTGAATCGACACAAGTCCTAACATGGGGAAGAGGGCTCCAAGTCACACGTGTCCAAGATCAAGGAACGGGTCAGGGCTGCTAACGAAGCTCAGACTCCTCGACCCTGATGGCCAAAGTCAGTGAAGGAGTTGTGTTATGCTCCCGTTGGTGAGAAGGATGCCACACCCTCTATATGACAGACCTTCCCCCATGCGATCTTGACATGCTGCTTTTCTCCTCATCATCCGAGGTGCTAATCGATCGGGCATTGAAGACCATGGTGCTGGTAAGTGCCTTCTCGAGTTCATCTTTCCTTACGGCATTTTGACATCACTTTGGTGACTGACTCTAACCCAACTTCTACCTACAGAGCCAACACTACTGTATGGCGTTGGTCGATCATGTGCACAATGCGGGTCGAGTGATCGACATCATGGACAACAAGTCTGAAGGTCTCCGGAAGGAGATCAAAGACCTGAAGGTCAGATCAGAGCCAGAGGCCATCATCGCGGTTGAACTATGAGCCTCTGAGGTGCAAGTCCTCGCTGATCACCTTAAGGTCAAGCACGAGGAGGTGACCCATCGATGAGAGTCTTTGGAATTGGAGTTGAACGACTCCCATCTCCTCCTAGCTGACTCCCAAGAACAACTCAAAGATGTTCGGGCTCAAGGGCAAGTCATGGAGGATGAACTATTGAATCTGACGTGCAGCATGGAAGGGTTAAAGGTTAAGCTGCCTCAAAAGGCCATCATGGAGTACAAGGAGTCCCCCAATTTTTAGATGGGCCTGGTGCAGACTGGGTAGGTGAATTACGAGTCAAGTACCGGGTTGCCCTAGCTCAGTTTCGGGCTCGGTACCCCAAGATTGATGTAGAAGAAGACTCTTTCAAAGTCCTGCCCAAGGATTCTAATGTGCCCATGGAGGCTGAGCAGGCGTTTGATGACTCCTTGCCCCAACCCAAGGAATGATGAATACTCCTTTTTGCCATTTTATTGTCGGGTGCCCTTGTGGGGACAACATCTGACCATTTTGCATGTTTTCCTTTTGTACATAGGGACCATTTTGATGTCGTGGTTCCTGACCTAGATGTATATGCTTGTTCTTCTGATGAATACAAGTAATCATTTTATCCGAATGATTTTTACTCATATGTAAAATTTACTTAAATTTGATATATGTCATGTGCTCGGCAATTGTCTTCCCTCGATCATGGCCAATACATAAGTCCCTTCTTGGATGGTGTAGGTTATTCGGTAAGGGCCCTCCCAGTTTGGAGCCAACTTACCATAAGATCGAGCCGAGTCACTAACTTTGGCCTTCCTCAAGACCAAGTCACCCATCCCGATCTATCGAAGGCATACTTTGTGATAGCTTTCTTATATGTGAGTGCCCGTAGGTGTGCCTCGACCCTTGGCTCTTCAAGCAGGTCATGGCTCTCCTTTAGTTGGTCAGACGATGCTGATTCTTCATAGGATTCGACACGAAGGGTAGGATAGACCAACTCGGGGGGAAGAACTGCTTTGGTGCCAAAGGTTAAGTTGAACAAGGATTCCCCTGTCGAGGTCTTCAAGGTTATCCAAGATGCCCATAAGATACTCAAGAGCTCGTCTAACCATGCTCCTTGTGCCCAAATGACCCTCCTCTTCAGACCCTCGAGGATAGTCTGATTGGTAACTTTAGCAAGTCCATTGGCCTGGGGTGTGCAACCGAACTAAACCTTAGTTGGATCCTGTAGCTTTCGCAAGACACTTTGAATTTGTGGTTGTTGAATTAAGTCATGTTGCCGGTGATAATGGCCTTCAAAATGCCAAATCTGGTAATTATATTCTTCCAAACAAACCCTTCAACCTGTTTCTTCGTGATAGACGCTAGTGGTTCAACCTCGATTGATCTGGTGAAGTAGTCAACCCCAACTATCAAAAATCTATGCTGTCCAAAAGCCGAGACGAAGAGGTCGAGGAGATCCATTCCCCACTTGGCAAATGACCAAGTGCAGTCAAATGTTAAGAGTGGGACTGTGGGTTGATGTTGGATCTTAGCATGTTTCTGGCACTATTCACAATTTTGCACATAGATCTGAGCGTCTCGATGTATGGTCAGCCAATAGGATATTTGCCTAAGGATTTTAAGTGCCAAGGTTTGAGCATCAATATGTTCCCCATAGATCCCTTTGTGTACTTCAACCAGCATGGTTTGCACTTCGGTCGAGTGCAAGCAGTGAAGCAGGGGTAACCTAAAACCCCATCGGTAGAGTCGATCGTTGACTACGCAATACCATGCTCCCGTTCTCCTTACTCATCGGGCAACATCACTATCCATGGGTAATGTACCATCGCTCTTGAAATTGAGCATCTCATCAATCCAACTGTGCTCAACCTCGGTTGTGGCTACTTTGTGTTGGCTGATGGTCGGCTTAAGGATCCTGGCCATCCATGGTAGGTGTTGGCCCGACCCACGCGTGGAGGATAACCTTGCTAACATGTCGTCTTGTGAATTGTCGGACCAAGGCACTTTAGTGATGGAGAAGCAATGAAAAGCGTTGATATGGCATCGTGCCTCGACCAAATATTTGATCATTGATTCCCCCTAAGCTTTGAATTCTCTACTGGCTTGGCTAGCGACAAGCTGAGAGTCGGTAAAAACTTTAATTTCCTGCACATGTAGCTCCGCAACAAGCTTTAGCCCGAACAGTAATGCTTCATACTCAGCTTCGTTATTTGTGGCTTTAAACTTGAGCTGAAGTGCATGCTCATACGCTCGGTCGGGAGGGCCCTTAAGGACAAGCCTGGCTCCTCCCCGTTTGGTGTTTGCTGAGCCATCAACATACAACGTCCATCTCAGGCTTTGTTGCAATGAGGTTTCTGGGACTATTAATTCTGATATAAAGTCGACTATCACCTAAGCTTTTATCACAGTCCTTGGAATGTATTCGAGGTCAAATTTGCTAAGCTTGACCGACCATTTGAGCATTCAACCTACCACATCAAATTTGGAAAGAATTTATCTAAGTGGTTGGTCAGTGATTATTTTGATGGGGTGTGTCTGAAAGTATGGCTTTGGATTTCATGCCACAAGGACTAAGGCTAGTGCCAGCTTTTCTATCAAGGGGTAGCATTCCTCGGGGCCATTGAGGATGTGACTGGAGTAATAAACTGGTCGCTGTCCTTTCTTGCCAAGCCAGACCGGGACTGAGCTGACAACCGCTTTTGATGTCGTGAGATACAACCGATAGGCTCTTCAGGGGTGACTGAGGTAAGCTACAGTAGATGGCCGAGATGTGTTTTCAACTGCTGGAAGGCCTCTTCATATTGGGTCATCCAATCGAAGCCCTTGGCATGCTTCAGTGCCCTAAAGAAGGGTAAAGTTTTGTCTCCTTCTTAGGAGATGAACCAGTTGAATGCTGCTAGTCTCCCATGAGTCACTAGACCTCCTTAATGGTTTGTGGAGACCGCATCTGTAGAATGGCTTCCACTTTCTCGGGGTTCGCATCGATACCGCATTGATGTATGACAAACCCAAGGAACTTGCCCGAGGTGACACCGAACACGCATTTGGCTAGGTTGAGTCTCATCCTGAATCTCCTTAGGTTTGAAATGTCTCAGTTAAATTCGAGAGGTGGGTGTCAGCTCTTCGGCTTTTGATGATCATATCATCGATATATACATCCATGTTTCTCCCGACTTGATTCTTGAATAGTCAATTGACCAATAGTCAACTGATCCTTGAACACTCAATTGACAATCAATTGAGTATTCAATTTAGCTCAAACGACATAGCCTTGTAGTAATAGATGCCACGATGAGTGATGAAAGTTATGCTTTCCTGATCTCTCGATGCCATTTGGATTTGATTATACCCTGAAAATACATCCATGAACAAGAGTAGTTCATATCTTAAGGTGATATCGACTAGCTCGTCAATGCTCGGGAGGGGATAACAATTCTTCGAGCAAGCTTAGTTGAGATTGGTATAATCAATGCATATACACCAATTTTCCATTAGCTTTTTTAACAAGTGCAATGTTGGATAGCCAGGTCGGGTATGTGACCTCTATGATGAACCCAACGTCTAGTAACCAAGCAACTTCATCTTCAATGGCCTTCTGTCAGTCTAAGTGAACCTCTGAGGCCTTTGCTTAATTGGTCAGGCATCGGGCAATATATTGAAGTGGTGTTAGGCTATTTCTAGGCTGATGCCGAGCATATCCTTCGAGGACCAAGCAAACATATCGGTGTTCTTCTTATGGAACTCGATCAGCTGGACTCGCTATCCGTCCGGTAGTGCCGAACCGACCTTTATAACTTTGCTTGGATGTTCTAAGTCGAGTTGAGCCTCTACCACCTTCTCCACTGGCTCGGGATTTATGGCACCCTTGTCCGGATCCTTGGGGTTGACAACCATCGTTAAGGTTTTGAGTTTTTTTGGCAGCGTCATTGCCGTCAAATAGCATTACCTGGATTCCCGAAGGTCGCTTCATGCCTCGCCGACCCCTTCTCTGGTAAAAAATTTCATGATACAGTGGTATGTCAAACTAACGACCTTTAACTTGTTGAGCATCGGTCGACCAATGATGGCATTGTATGCCAACAAAAGTCCGACTACCATGAACAAAACCATCAATGTCTTTGACCTCGGCTCCTCACTGACTATGATCGAAAGGGTCGTCATGCTAAGAGGAGAGATAGAGTCTCCTATGAACCCTATCAATGTAGATGTCATGAGAACCAAATCCTTGTCAGTTATGCCCAATTTTTAAAAAGCGTCAAGATACAAGATGTCAACTGAACTCTCTATGTCTACCATGATCCTTTTGACCCAAGCATTCATGATTCATGCTGAGATTACTAAAGTGTTGTCGTGATTTGAGTACTCCTTGTCCCCTGATCTGAAAGTGATCTCGGGGTCGCAGTCGCATCTCAATCTTTTTTCCACT
The DNA here is from genome assembly GCA_021527575.1 of Ensete glaucum. Taxonomy (NCBI): domain Eukaryota; kingdom Viridiplantae; phylum Streptophyta; class Magnoliopsida; order Zingiberales; family Musaceae; genus Ensete; species Ensete glaucum. The sequence goes on along the minus strand of CM038554.1, from coordinate 13,806,479 downwards.
ATGGCCTGCGCATATGCTTTATGCACTGAGGCATTGTCACCTCCTGAAGCGGGCCTGCCCATAATAACATCAATTTGCTTTTTTATGGGTCCCTTCAGGAGGGGTGAAGAATTTCTAGCATGTCGGCCCTTAGGAGCTAGATGTTGGTCCCGGACATAACGACCGAGGTGTCCTTGCCGAATGAGGTCTTCAATCTAGTTTTAAATGTCATGGTGTTCCTCGATGTCATGTTCATGCTCCTGATAGAAGTGGTAGTATCTTCTCTTATCCCGCCCTTCAGGACACGTCTTGATTGGATTGGGGGGCTTGAGGAGCTCCTTCTCTTGGATGTGGAGGAAAATCTCTGTCCAGGTAGAATTAAGGAGAATTGTTAGTGGCCTTGGTAACGTCAATTCGGGCCTATCAATCCTTCTCCTTGGGGGTCCCGAGGGCTATCATCAGGATTGTTCTATGTGGGGGCACTTATGATTATCCCGCTTCCCGGCTACCAGGGTATCAACAGCTATGTATTAGTTTGCCCATTGTAGCATCTCAAGCACCATTATTAGTGGGCATTCGACCAGTGACCAGAAAAATATAGAGGGTCAGAGCCCCATCAAGAATGCTTATATCACTAAAGAGGGGTGTACATCGGGCACTCCTTGAATCTCAAATGCACAATGCCCGACAAATTTGGTGAAGGACTCTTTGGTCCCTTGGCTCTACCCGAGAAGCAAAGCGGCAATGGGACTTGGTCGGGCGCTTGTCAAAAAAATTAGTTCAAATTCCTTCACGAGCTGGTCGAATGATGTGATTGAGGATGGCTTAAGCTGGCTATACCACATTCGAGCCAGACCCCTCAAGGTAGTTAGGAAAGCCTGATAAATTAGTACATCCGAGGTGTTGTTAGAGGGCCATTTGAGCCCAGAAGGCCGCAACGTGCTATGTAGGGTTCAAGCTGCCATCGTAAGACTCAAGCGAGGGTAGTCGAAAGTTGGTCGGGATGGACTTGTCTTGTATCTCAGGGACAAATGGGGAGTTGCCCTTAGAGCTTTCCCCGAGCTCCTCCTTGGATTTGATGAACTCTTTCTAGACCTCATCCAGTCTTTGGTTTACTTAATGTAGTTGTACCCTTAACAAGTCCGCTACGTCAGAGGAGAAGGTGTCCAACTCGAGAGTCGTGGGAGTGGAGTTTCGGGGATGGCTCACCGACCATGCAGTGGTGATACTTGGGGTTCTCGACCTCACCTCGGTCAGGAGGCGTAGGTGCCCCTCAAGGTCGGGTTGAGGTATAGGCTGATCCTCTCGGGTTAGGGGCAATTCACGTTGTACTTGCTGGGGGGCCCACTAGGGAGCTAGCTGTGGAAGCACCACTGTCTGCATAAGTTGCGGGATGTGCGGGATGATGGCTTACATCATTCCAGCCAGTGCTTGGACTTAGTGAGTAAGGCCAATGAAGGTCTCGATAGTGATGACGGGTGGCCCGAGATTCACATCAAGGGAGAGAATCGTGGGTCATTGAATAGTCTCCAATAGTGGTTCGGAGTAGGTATTGATAGGTTTGCTTCCCCGGAGAGAGGGAAGGAGCTCGATTCTCGGACATCGAGGGTCGGTGGGGGCATGCAAGTATCTTCGCCAAGACATTATGTTTGTGTTACTCTATGGGTGCTCTTGCAACATCGAGCCCTTCTTATAGTGCCAAAAATATTTATGGACTTTATGCCATGGCCGCGGTGTTAGCACGACTCGAGCCCACCCGTATGCATAAGGTCGTCCACATCAGCAACACATTGGGTTCAGTATTTGGGTGAGGCAGATCAGGATTGCCAGGGGGCAGCGACCCTCGGGTTCCTCCTCTTCGGGGTTGGTGTCTCAGGTTACTCGGCTTGAGTTCTCCCTTAGTCAACCTACACAAAGGCCTCCTCGGGGTAGGGACTCCCGAGATGGTCTCCCCGATGATTAGATCAATGCCCTGGCCGAGATGGTCTGAGATGTCATCGTTTTGAGTTAAAGAGTCACAGAGAGAGAGAGAGAGAGAGAGAGAGAGTGTGTGTGTGTGTCCCCCTTTTTTCTTATCCCCAGGAGGGGTTTTTATACCCATCGACCGATGGTCACCATACTTTTGCCCTTACTGTTGTCGGTGCATTGGAGTGAGGTGGGTGTAGAATACTGTCGAGTATCGAGGCGTCGTACATCCGATCGACGTTGGGTGATGGCGTGCACGACATCCTTTATTTATGGGTGCTCTAACTCGGATATCGGCGTGACACCTTGGTCAACAGTATACCACCTTGGTTAGTCATTGTGCCAACTTGGTCCGTCGTGTTGTTAGGGTGATTGGTGTCAGGCCTCCTATTGCTCTCATGATCTACTAAGCTGGATGGGGCCCCGATGAGTTGGTCGGCCCATGACTAGCCCTATAATATTAAAATAAATCAATAACGGATAATAAATAGACACATGGAATTGGAAGCTATATAGGACATCAACGGGATACCGTCCATTACAATTTAGTCGGCTCAATTGTCACATCACCATCGTATAGAAATAAAAAAATCTTTGTCTAAATAGAATATGTTTGTCACCTCAATATCTTTCATATAAAAAAGAGACAATATTCTTTTTACCATGTTTTTTATCATATCGTATCTAACTTAGCATGGAAAGCGAATCCCGATGGACACATTATTAGTGCCTTATATTTTTTTAGTAGATTCTTCATTTTAACATGCTCATCTAACCGAGTTGCATCTCGATACTCATTTAGATCTTTTCCACCTTAGCATGTAAGAAATCGAGTGTTATGCTTTATGAAGGTCCCCGATGAAATATAAAAAATATATAATAAGGTCAACCATGGTTCCCTCGGTTATTCGTATCGTTATTATAGGTCGGACCATAATAAGGTCGACCTAATTTGGCCTTGATGTTAGAAGAAAGAATATTCACTGCGTGTCCACTTCAATGTTGGAAGTCATAGGGTTGACTTCTATTCATCAACTCATAAGTTGAGTCTTACAACGTAAGATTCAATTCATGTGATCTTTATCCGTCGAGAGACAAGTCCAACTCAGCGGAGTGATGATCAGACAAGTTATTACTTGAGACTTTCTCAAAGAGATGTGCTCCGAATGAGAAGATGATCTGTATCTTTCATTGAAAACATCTATTACTTGTACCCATAGGATGCAAGATCTGTTGATAAGAGTTCCTTTCATCATTCCATAGATATTGATGATATGGAAGACCATGCTTTCCTTTGGTGAAGTCAATGATCTTAACTTTTGATTTTTTTTTTGTTTATTGTAAATGATTTAATTCATGGAGTAAAGATGAAATATATTTACGATATGTTTTATCTCAGTATTTATCTCTTTCCAGAGGTGATGGATGAGGTATGATAGTCAAACAAGAACATGACAGAGTCAATCCAAGTGTTAAGAAACAAATTATTCACAAGATCTTTATTTTTTTTTAAATTTATTGATATTTTCTGCCAGTAAACCCCCAATTAGTCAGGCAAAAATATGATGACAATAAATTATCTAATTAAATAGTTTTTCCTGTGTCCTCATCAACCTAATGCCCCCACAAAGGAAGACAACAAACAATTATTAAGCTATGACTGAAATCTTTCTGTTAGCACATGTTTTCTGCAATCCTTAGTTCCAATTTTATTATTTATTTATTTATGATATTACAATGAATCTCTTCAATTTAAAAACTTTATGAATAATAATTAAAAAATTAAACTGAAAATCACTGATATACATATCCACAATAAAGTATCCATTAGCAAAATAAATAGATATAATATATAAAAACAAAGTTAATATTTTTGTATTTATAATTATAAAATTAAGTTTATTGTATGTACTCCTTCAAAAACTAAAAACTTACACATATCATCATTATAGTTAATCTCCATTAGCTATCAAAATTTAACTATTATTTGATATTATAATTTAAATTGATATTTTCTAAGAATTTATCATGATGCTAAAATATGCATTTTATATGTTTATACACTTTGCTAATTAGTTAAAATAATATCGTTAATTATGATTAGATATGTTTAATTTTTAGATCGATATTAATAACAGCGACAAGTTAAGATGATCTTAATATTTCATGAGATATACGCTATATCAAAATTTTTAATGATAACATGTTTCTTCCTATTTTCATATATATATATATATATATATATATATATATATATATATATATATATATATATAGAAAATGAAAATGAAAATGAAAATGAAAATTATAAAATTTACATAAACATGTCACGTGGGGGAAAACGGGGGTTTCCCTCGTGCGAAGGAAGAGAGGCTTCGGACCACACGAATTTGAAAGAGTTCCGATCTCCATTCCCCTACTCTCTTCAACGGATATCGCTCGATCGCCTCTGTCGGTCTCGGCAATCGATCTAAATGGTACGCTTCATTCCTTCTCTTTCTCTCAAGTTAATCCATCACGTTTCGCGAGCAGTCTTGTCGCCCCCGATTTGGGGGCGAACCATCGATCTCTAACTCTCCCATTAGGGTTTTTGATGCTGTCTCTGGAACTAACCCGAGTCCCTGCGGCTCTCAGATTAGAATGTTTCGTTGTTTTCAGCATACTGACCCTCGTTTAAGTAGGAATCAGATTTCCACTGGTTTTGATGCTTAAAAGAAACACGACACTTTTGAGTCGCCTTACTAGTAAAAAAAGCTTCATCTTCCAATAAGAGGAATCAGATTACATTGATTTCGGTGCTTAAAGAAACACAAAGGAGTTGGCTTTCTAGCAAAAAAAGAAAATTCATCTTCTTCCTATGGGAAAATAACAACAATTCTAGCTTCTGTATGTAGGAGTCCTAATCGACTTCTCTTAATATATATATATATATATATATATATATATATATATTCATAGAAGCATGCATGTGCACTTCATTCATTGACAAAACTGCAGACAATAACAGAACGTGGTTTGATGCAGTAACCAGACACAAATGCTTGTTGAAACCACCTTTTTCTTGTAGACACATCAAGAAACAAGTCCATGTAGTTGAAACATCAGCAGTTCATGATGGTTGCTGCAGTATTAGGTTTTCTGGGTATTTCGTGGTTATCTGCAGCCAAGTTTTTGGCTTGAAGACGCATCCATCGAGCAAGAAAAAGTCACACTAACATCTACAGGAACTGCAATGACAAGGTGAGCTTTTATAACCTTTGGCCAACAACTTTTTGGAAGTTTCAAGTTATTTATTTTAAGGTATTTTGACATGCTTTATAGTTGCCAGTGTTACTTAATGGAAACACTACCTCTCTGTGGTATTATTTATTCTACTGTTCATTTGATCTGTTTCATATTCCACATTCAGTCTCTTTCAAGGAATATTGTCCGTTTGCTACTATTTGATGTCAGAGTATCTAATGCCAAGGTGTATCTTGCGCAAATAAAGAAGAGGAAGCATGCATGTAGATCTCTATCCAAATTTTGCTGTAGATAAACAACTTGGGGAATGCTAGCAATAATAATTGGAGAACGAGTAGAAAGGCTATGCTATTCGACTGTCTACCCAAAGAAACTTGAGAAGACTTTTGCTAATAAGATTTGTGATAATTAAACCACTTCAAAAACACCATGGCTGTACAATACATTGTTACATGATTCCATGGATTATTTGGTGCTAAGTTCATATTGATCATGATCTAGATGCACTTATTTGATAAATGCACACATCGTAAAAATATGTTGCTTCTCCACTGGAAGACGATAATATATCACTTAATTATGCTGGCACACGCTCTCAACAAATGTTAGCAATGCTGTTAAATAAGCTTCATATTAAGTAGAACCATTTTCCAAGCATTTTACCTCGCCAGATGTCTGTTTGGGTTGCTCCTCTGTTATATTTGCCTCCTCGACATCTTTCGAACTCAAAAAGCTTGGCTGATTGGTTGAAGACAGCAGCCTTGCCCACATTCTGTCAGTGATGACGACCTTATTTCGTTTTTCTGTCACCCTCTGCAGTTGTAGAAAGAGTTTGTCAACAAATGAGAAGTTAATGCCAATATCAGCAATTGATTAGAGATTCTTATGATGTTTTTTTAATTTCTCTTCTAAACTACCTTGGCATACGATGTTCAAATCTCCAAAATCCAACAAAAGATTTCAAATATACAACAATATGTATATCATTCTTTTATGAACATAATAAAATCTGCAACTCCCGATATGATTCTTCTAATGACAGTCGCAAAGATCACAAACTTTCTCTAAATGCACTAGACCAATATAACAAATCTGAAAATATCTCATATTCGTAAAGAATCTAAGGATATAAAGTAGACCTCAAGGGCACTAGTCTCATAAATGTAAATATCGTATATTGCTTGTATCTAAATTTGAAGCCAAATTGGGTTTCTTCAATTTAGAAAACTCTAGAAGCTCCTCTGAAAATAACTACCCGCACTAGAAAACATGTCTGAAAGTTACCGCACAATATAAACAAGATTATGCATAGGCAAGCAAGTAATTTCAGATTGGAAATGAAAGAACAACCTGAAGATTAATGCTAGCAGAACATGATTTTACCTTGACTTAGATTTTCAAATTAACTAACGATGTCCAAAGTGATGCTTTATTATTATTCGTTAAGATAAATGATTTGCACAAAAAATTTCTCCATGGAATTTGACATTAAATTAAGGTGAAATTTCCAGTCCCCAATATAGGATTGACCGGAAACCCTGATTTCATCAAGTGAGCTTTGATCACATAGTTATAGTACTTACATCAAATGGTATGTAAGTGTGTCTGCCATTAACTAGCCCCACAGTGAAACCTGTGTATCCAGCCATTGCCCCATGGACTGCACTTTGTGCCAGAAGCGTGCAGTAGACGTTATCAGACGCATTGCTTGGAATTGCACGAATCATATATGTCGGATCTGCATTTAAAAATTCAAACATTTACATATAACAATTTATAGATGGATGTGATCGGTTCAAGTCTGCCAACATACCTATGTACTTAAGATTTATTGTCATCTTTTCTCTGCTTGTGAAGTAATTCTGCATGGTAGAAAGGGGAAAAACAAAAGGGAAAACAATTAGTATAGTGGACTTATATGGATAATTTGTTCTTCAAATAGCTGCAGCTGCAGATGAATCATACTGAATCATTTGCTGCTAGGTGATTAAGTCCATCTAGCAATATCCATATTGAACAAGCAATAAATCGAAAAGGAAATTGATCTGAATATGAAAAGTCACCTTTATTCCTTGGGACAACCAAAGCCCAACATCCAGAAGCAGCTTGTTTCCAGAAGCATCTTCATGGTCGATTGACTTCATACTTTCAGCAATAAGATCTTGTCCTGCTCCCTCGGCAACAACAATAACCATGTGTCCATTTTCTTTAAGCCTCTTCTCTATGTATTCATAAAGGCCACCTTTTCCTTCCAGATAAAATGGTGATTCTGGAATTAAGCAACAGTCCTAAACGAAAGAAAAAAAAGCACCAGAAAGGCAAATTACGTCATTTCTCAGATCATTCCATAGCTGAAATTCCAAAACCAAATGCCTCAGCCAATGGATACAAGCATATACAATAAACTAATACAAAAAAGTATGATGCTTACGACATCTCGGCTCGCTAGAGTAGCATACATTGCAATGAACCCTGCATCATTAAACATTCTAGGCTTATAATGCGCATTGCTAAAAATGAAGTCTTAAATTAATCAACATAATCAAAGTCTACATAAAATTCAACAGTTCATGTTAGCTGAGACAGTATTTTGAATCATATTAAAGTTTTCATGGCTATTTTCTGTACTGGAGAAAACTTCGCTGGCATGCACATATTTGGCAAACCTTTGAGACATGGTGCCAGATTAATCAAATGTCAGCATGAAGAGCAAGTGCCTCTTCTAGGTCTCTAGTTAGGTTATCTACTAAACACAATTGAGTATCTACAATCTTTAATTTTCATGTTATATCATCCCATACAGGTCCAACAATTTAAGAATAAATTACATCACATATCACTATCGGATGTTATTTTTAACCAAGAAAAGAGATTTACCACTGTAACGACCCATTAGTTTCACTACGCCTATACCATTCTCAACACTCTCAGCCTCCACATGTGCAGCATTAATTGCACGCTGGGCTTCTTCGACAGCAGTGTCAAAGCCAAAGGACTTGTCAATAACCTAAATCACCACTCCGAATGTAACAATCATAAAGTGGTTAACAAGACAAAGAAGCCCATTGAAGTTTACAACAAATGCTGTACCGCAATGTCATTATCTATTGTCTTAGGGATCCCAGCAACAGCAACTTTAAGGCGACGCCTTCGGATTTCCTGCAGGTTACAATCAAGTAGAACTTGTCAGATAGCTTATCATCTTATAAAATTCCAGAAATGGAGATCTTAATTCCCTAAGACATGATTGAATAAAATTCTAAAACGAGAAGGTAGATTGTATTAGTTCTTCAAGCACTGGAAAAGAAGAGCTTTGGAGGAAGAGTAGGAACGGAAAGCCAAGTTTGCATCAGAAGTGGTACCATCAGCGAAAGCAAGGGCGGGAGTAGTAAATAGTCATTTATCCTAGACAACTATGGATAAAGCTGCCTCCATAAATTTCCACCATGAAAAGTGAGTATCTTCATGTGTTGTCAGATAGCATTAGCAGATAGGTGACATTAAACTCGTGTGGAGCAATATTATTAGAGCCTACAATGAAAGTATTTACTGCTTCCTAACTTGGTTATACCTCAAAAATAGCAGCTGCTCCTTTTTGGGTTCCATCTCCTCCTATGATGTAAACCTGGATAGTGAATATTTCTTCATAAATCAATCTGATATTGGTTGAACTTGCAGCAAAACAAATAGAATTCACATTACAAAGCAACACATTCGTTTACCTGATTTATCCCACGATCCTGAATGTTGTCAACTATCTTCAAGGTATCATGACCTCCTCGTGATGTGCTGAGGATTGTGCCACCACGTTTATGAATATCATTTACACTCTTTGGTGTCAACTGTATGGTGTTGCGAGCATAGAATCCCCTGTATCCACCCTATAAATGCCAATAAACAAGTCATTACAGCAATATCATATATGCAAAAGACCAGACAGCCAATCCAAAATCTACGTTCTCAATTGACAAAACATCATACTTTTTATACAGCACAAGTCATTAACCATATTGACCTCCATTCTAGTATCAAAACATAGAATTTGTACCATGGCCGAGACCATGGTTTCAACTCTCAAATATCGGTTGTGATGGGGCATATCGACCAGTATTTATTGACTGATACCGTATATTTTCGGGTATACTATCAGTATACTGATACCATATTGGTCTATTAGATTACCCAAACTGGCTGGCATTGGATCAAGATTTAAATCCTTAGGCAAGACAACGTCATTCATGCATCATCTGCCAAACTCTACCTACTTTTAATCAGCCTAACATATATGAGTCATGTTCGCTTTAAATTATCAGCCTACATTAAAAAACAGGCATCAAATGGTGAAGTTACTGTCTACAAGTTCAAAGTTGAAACATATAGTATTATGATGCATTATGATCCTAGGTATACCTCACTACTTGAAAGATTGATGTAATTAGTGATGTGCAGACCAAGTTAAAGCATTGATCTTGGTTAACTATTGAAGTACTATAAATGACGGAGTATACAGAAAAAGATCCACAAAGGATTCAACTCCCATTTTGTCTTTAGATGTCATCATCATATATATTAATTTTGCCTCCTGATGCTTGAAAATATTGTCCCTGCTACTTGATAGATGAGATGTTTTTCAGGAAAAGAATGTACACCTAGTCTGCTACATTATTTGGAGATGCAACACATACGGACAATACAAATGTGATTTCTCAAAGTGACTGTGGAGATAACTAAGATGTCTTTGTATCAGTAATCCCAGCATTTAATTGTTCCTAGTCTTCTTGATTGTCTAGTGTGAAATTTCAAGTACTCTATAGAAGTTACAGATATTAATGATGTTTCAAAGGAAAAAAAAGATGTTCATTAAACATGCATGATCAAGATAAATCAATTCAACTAAAGTTAACTAGTGAGAAAATCAGGAAACCTCTACAGGTGGAAGATTTTTAAGGTGGGCACTGACCTTTATAGTCATTCCTAAATGGAGACACAGCTAGGTGTCATTACTAAGCGGAGATACAGCTAGGACAGAAAGTAGTCCCCCTAGTAAATTCTACGATGAAGAAGTTGCCGTGGTACACAAATAACATTGCAGACTACGTCTAAAGGTTTTCCAAGTTCCTAGGAAACTTTTTCTCCTTGATGATCATAAATAGGAGATAGACAAAAACTGAACCAATTAGCTAATAATAGTTAGGACAGGCTTTGGTATGTTGTAGATCATGATGGTACACAGGAATTCCCACATCTTTTCATATCCAGTTCCTCACGTGTGAATAAATTTAGAAGAATGTGCAGTCAATGTGCCCAGACAACTGATTTTTCAACCAAACTCATCATACAATCAGCTGTAGACAGTCTTATTGAGATAGTCACACTGAAACATGTATCTATCCTTCAGAATTAAAGGTAGGAAAAAAAAAATCCAAGCAATTGTCCAAAAGTAGCTTAGACTTGAGGCTCCAATTTTGTGGTATGCAACACATAAATACTAAAATTATTAGATAAAATTTGATGCCTAGGTGATGAAGAAATTGCAAATGCAGCCTTGTTCAATCCATCTCTAAATGTATACACTAACAAGTTCATTTTTAATGCAACAAGTCCAACAAAAGCACCAATAGAAAGCACATAAATGAAGTACATGCAGCATTATGCAAAAGACCTAAGAAAGCAGGCTTCAAATGTAGTTCAGAAATTTTCCCTGACCTCGATACCAAGAACTTTGTTGACACCGTACATGTAGGACAAGCCACATATTATTTCACGGATCACCGTGTTAAGCCCAGGGCAAAGACCTCCACATGTTACAATGCATGCATTCACGTCATCTGATTCAAAGTACACCTGGGTAAAAACAAGGTTACCTGTCGGTTAAAAGTGTTCATACCAATTTATTTATGATCGATACACTCAGGTGCACAACCAAAACAAAAACATACCCTTTGGCGGGGCCCAGCACGTCTAAAATGGATCCCTCTTGGGCTGTCTTTCTGGACGACAACCTATAGACCATATAAACATAATTTTAGTTACTCATTGAAGAATAAAGATCATAGAAATACCATTAACATCTTTTCCACTTAATGTGACAAACAGAAATTTCAAAGTGTGTTCCGCTTGCATCTAAAACCCTCCTCACCTTCTTTGGAACAGTATCATCTTGATTGACGAAGAACTGCCTGGAAAGGAAACAAGGAGTTTAATGGATCAGGAAATATGACGATAACAAAAATATCATTAGCTGTTGGTAACTCATATAAGGTATTAGGAGACAGGGTGAATGAGCATACTTGACAACTGAATAAGCTGGATTTTCTTTGATTGGATTTGGGTATGTCTGTAGCAAAAGCATCATCACAGCACTTCAGATTTAACTTCCAAGAGATTAATTCCAAAGGTGATGAACATCTATTTTGTTTCAAAATGGAAAAGTGCATATGTAAATCTCCTTTCAACGATACAACTAGCAGCGTGTCCTATGTAAAATTTAGTTTAAGACTACCACCACACACCTGACAGATGTAAAGAAGAACTATTAATAGACACAAAAAGGCAAACAAATTACGCGCAATACATTCATGCTCAAGCAGTTCATCAAAACACATAAAACAGACAACATTAAGAGGTCCTGATGTGATAGAGACTCATATTAAGTTACTTCTTCTAATCTCAGATCTTGTTCTTCTCTCTCCTCCATTTCTTGATTATTGTAATGACAGCCCAGAAGCTAGAACAAGGACCTTCACGAGTTATCACTCTGACCTGAGACTAGGATCTGATCTAGACCGTTCCGATCTAGTGGGATGCGTCGATAGACAACACCTGACGCCAAGATCAAGCAATAACTTGCTTGCCCTGTAAAGATCACGCACTCCTCTGACCAGAAACCGGGGTTCTCCTTGATCCCCCAGATCCGAACCCATAAAATGACCGAAGAAGAGTGAACTCACCGGGAGATCGGGGAGGTAGTCGGTGAGGTGGGGCACGTCCTCGAGGACGTAACCGAACTCTCCCTTGACGATCTTGAGCGTGGATCCCGGGTCGGTCCCCATGACCTGCGACGAAGCGGCAGACCCGGGCGGAGGATCGGCAGAGGACGGCGAGGGGGCGCGGACGCGGGGGAGCGAGTTGCGGAGCTCGAAGTCGATGATCTGGCGGCCGGTGGGCGACTGGGGCTCGTGGTACTCCGCGGCGGTGGCGTCGATTCTGGGTTCAGCGGCCTCGGACTGCATCGCAGCAACTGCTCGACAAAATGGCGAGTGAGGAAGACGGGAGGCTTTGGGAGGAAGCCATCGTTGATAAGCGTACGATATGACTATATAACAATATTCAACAGTTGTGGAGTTCTCTCGATGTCGTCACGGAATGGAAAAGATGGAGTCGCTTTTGCTTTATATATTAGGAGTTCTCATGACGCTGGCCGGAGAGGAGAAAGAAGAAGGGGAGGCCACGAGAGAGAGAGAGAGAGAGAGAGCTGTCGTCCTATTTAAAAGGTCTTCTAACAGTTTGTCCTGGAAACCACTCGGAATCCGCTGCTTTGCCACTGCGTGCCAATTCTTTGGCCCCGCCGCTGGTTCGTCCGCGGTTCCCGGTTGCGACCGATCGCGGATAGCCAAGTCATCAGAAGAAGGATGGTTTGGTAGTCCGTGTAAATTACATATTACCCACTTTTTGCAATTAGTTATTTTTTTGATATCTTGATTTTTATAAATTTAAAATTATATTAGGATCTTTATATTTATTAAAATAAAATATTTAATAATATAAAAGTACCACACATATTATCATGTAAAAAAATAATATTAAAATAAAATTAAAAGATAATATTATTCTCATGAACCAACCACATAACAAAATAAAGAGAGAGATTTTCTTGGGAAACAAAGTAAGATGATAATATTTAATTATTCTATCCTTTTTTTCTGTATATTTGGAGGCTTTCTTGAAAAATAAAACACTCGACCAATACTAATACCTTATCACCACCAGATGACCAACACGACATCATTTCTCAAGCATTACAATTATTAGTTGCACATTCTCAAGAAAGATGTAACTATCCCCAACATTAATGTATGTTTTCAAGCATAAGGGTCTTCAAACATTACTGTAAGTAGCCCCTTAATTGTGTTCTTCAACTCTCTCTCAAATTCTTTAGTTCTAATATGGTCAGTTTTAAAAGGACTCAAAGACACTTGATTGGCACTAAAACCTCTAATATGATTTTGTAGAATTGAATAACTTATGATTCGAGGAGATGATTCTACCTTTTTTTTTTTTTTTTGGGATACCCATAAGAAACAAAGCATGGAATAAAAACTTGATTGACTTTGAATCGATATGATATCCGAATCAAATAATCAAAATCTACATTCATAATTTTGTATCTTAAGATGATGAGATTGACTTAGTATTCTTTCCTTTCCTTTCCTTGAGAGTTATTGCTGTAACAAATTGAGTTTCTCTTAGTGAGTACAATTTAGTCATTCCAATTGTACTCATTCTTGAATCAAAAGGAATGTTAGTTGTTCCAATCTAATCTGGTGCTCTCGCCCATAGTAACCAAGCTGCTACTTTAGTTTATCTGATAGATTAATTAAGCAATGTTGAGGACATGGGTTAATGATTAGACTAAAGATGCAAAGCATCATTTTAAGTCTTCTCTCTCAAGAATTTTCTATAGTTTGAATCTTGCACCCACAATGATCACATCAGCTTTTAAACCCTTTAAATTTTAATAGTACATTAATATATTTCGCATATATGTCACTTCAAAATTTTAAACCTTTCATATATGTCGTCATGCAAATTGTTTCAACTTATAAATTATTCTTGAAGATTTGATTGAGCGACCAATAATCTCAAAAGTTTAAACTATTAGGAATCTTCATTTTTTAACATTTCCTCTCACAAGTGAGCTAGTTTAGACTTGACGTGTGAATAAAACCCTAATATTTAACCTACTAGTTTGAGTGACCAATAATAGACCCAAAAGGTTTCAACCATTAGAAAATAGTCAAATATATGCCTTAAAATTATCATTGAATTTAAAAAATATTAAAACTTTATACTAACTTTTTTCTATTACTTTCACTAATTATATAATCTCTCATGTTTCCTGATAGTTATCAAGGGCTATTAATGCCAATTTAAGTTTTAATATTATTTTTTAAATTATTATCCGATGAAGAGTAAGTAAAACGGTGTATCTACACAATAAATAAATAAATATATTCTTCAAACTTTTTAGTCGTTTCTCATATTTATGTGGGGAATATGATGAAGGTCTTGATTTAGGATTTGGCTTATGATATTCTTGAAAATTCATGTGTGAACAAGATCATTAAGGGATTATAAAAATCAAACTATAAATGTTGAATTATGTAACTTAACGAACTAATGTTTAACTAGCATATACGATAACTTTGTTTAATTTGACTAAAACTCCAATATAGTAGTCAATATTTAAAGCCAACGAAAACCAAACAGGTAGATCCCAATCAACTAAGCAATTATCTTTTACCCTCATATTAAACCTAAAACTAACTTAAGTAGTATCTATCATATGTGATTTTATTAGGTATCCCACGACATTAGTTTTATAAATAATGCTTGTGTTGTAAGTGACTTGTTTTGAGGATCATTCTTAAGAAGCATATATTCCTATTCTCGAAACAAGATAACTGTGGCCCAGGATCGACTCAGTGACATAGATAAATAATCAATTTTGATACTAATAACTAATCCTAAGAAATAAAAAATGTACTTCACTTTTTTTTTTTAAGTTATATTGATGCTTATGTAAACATTTGCATTCATGCACCAATATAACATTATGGTGCACAACATTAGACTTAATGGTTTTCATAAAAATAAATTTTCATTAAAACATATGTCAATCCATAAATAAACATCTAAAGACATAATTTCAAAATCTGACTTTTATTAAAGATAGAACAGATAGTCAAATTTCTGATTTCTCTCCCTTGTCCCTTTTATTTTAATATGCGATATCGATAAATATTTTAATCTATGGTAGAAAGAAAACTCAAAATTTATAGTGACAGAAATGATACCTTCCACCAACATATCAATTCAGAATTAACATCTGACCAATATACCACATTAATTTCAATATTCTCCCACTTGACGCATGTGACATTAATACACTTCAAGATTTAATAAATTTTAATACCTAAAACATTAGACTAATTCTCTTTTATAATGGTTGAATCATTCATCATTATTAAGTAAATCACTAATTTCCTTTCATGTATCACAGTATTAGTTTTCTACACTCATAACAATATTTTCATAATGGCCAACAATAATGTCTTTCTCAGAGACTAATCTTGTCAACTTTCATCTACTGCAATCATGTATATAATGCAGAAAACAGGATAAATCAGAAATACATAAGTGAACTCAAAGTGTCAAATAAATTATTCATGAATATGACATAATATCAATAATGATGTCTAGTAATGCCCATTCTTTGGGCATGTTCGGTGATAATCTTTTCATTAATTGATCTATAATTATAAGGGCAATGCTAATATGTTTAATTGACACTCTTCTGAACTTCATGACTAAGTATTTTAGTTTTATGTGTTTATCACTCTTATAATATTTATCATTTTTAAGAATAATATTATTGTAGAATTATCACAATAAATTTTAGTGGTTTGGCTATATTATCGACAATCCCAAATCCTAAAATAAAATTCTACAGTTATAATCAATCAGTGAATTGTGACCTCTAAGTATTCCTCAAACTTGATTTTGATAGTGGATGTAGTAATAATGGATTGTTTTCCTCTACTCCATAAAATTACCCCTCTAAGTGTTGATTTTCTTGTATCAACATAATCAACAAAGTTTGGATCTCAATATATAATCATTTTAAAATATTTGATCTCCTATAAATGAGCATATAGTCTTTCATTCCTCATAAGTATCTTAGAATTTTCTTTACAACTTTTCAATAATCCATTTCAGAATTACTTTGATACCAATAACAAAACAAATGTCTATCTTGGTAAGTCTGGGCATGCATTAGCCTTCCATAACATATGCGTAAGGAATTATTTTCATTTGTTATCATTTCAATTTATTTTTTTGGATATTACAAAAGATTAAATTTATCTTTTTTTTTTGAATTGGAATAATATTTGTTGAATAATTTATTATCTTAAATCATTTTGAGATGAAAATTTTAGGTTTGCCTTCCCGCTATACCATGCATAAGAAATTCTTTCTCATTTCTTATCGATTTAATTTATTCTTTAGACATTGCAAAAGATTAAATGTATCCCATTTTTAAATTGGAACAATATTTGCTGAATAATTTTTCATCTTAAATTATTTTAAACTTTATTAATATATTTTTTTCTAAATAAACCTAACAATTCTTATGATCGATCTTGAAATATTTCAAAGAGATAATTTATTGGTTTCATATAATAAATCAAGATTTACAATAGCAAGTAAAATATCATTAATATATAGAATAAAAAAATAAACTTGTTTCTGATGACCTCCATATGTATACACTAATCGATGATGATTTTTCTCAAGTTCAAATATATATATATATATATATATATATATATATATATATATATATATATATATATATATAGTATTATTGAACTTGACATCATTGTCAAAAAGTTTGTTTAAGTCAATATATTAATTTTTAAGTCAACACAGTAATTAATGTTCCTTCCCTTTAACTAAGTTTAAATCATAATGAGCTATGAAGTCATAATAATTTGATAGAATCTTTTATACAAACAGTTCATTTAGGTTTATCTTTCTTGTTAATAAATATGATAGTTTAATTCAAATTTTACCTTCCTCATTAATCAATAAATTTTAACATCATTAATATCGCAAGAATGAGAAACGACACGTCCGCCACCTTAATTCAAACTTTTGAAGGGTTGAGTCGTGCCTGATAATTTCTAGAAACATCAAACTTGAGCTTATTGCTTCCTGGCATTTGGAAGTATTCATTCGTCTTTTCTTTTTTTTTCTTTTTTTTTTTGTTCTTAATCGGAAGGCACACGAGAGCTGCTATGAAGTGGAATATGATGGAGCTTCGTACAGATGTTTCTTGCCAAAGTGTAGTCTGTCTTACTCACTCACACAGGCACAAAAAGAAATCCAATAAAAGAAACGTCATGAATGACATGTCCACTGGAAACTTTCTCACAGCAGCATCATCAGTCTTTTCAAGACCATCTTTCCGAATATTGCCGAACATCTCAGATAGAGATTTTTGTTTTTTGTTTTTTTTTGTTTTTGTTGTTGTTGTTGTTATAATTTTGACTAATAATTAGGCATATCGATTTGATAATAAAGTTTGTTTTCCTATTATAATCAAATATTTAAATATCAATCTAAGATTAATTTTGATAAATTATATTCATTCAATAATATAGACCATATCGATCAATATATATCAATTTAATTGGCATTTAAAAACTTATATTATAACAGTGACTTGGCCATTAACCCATAATGATGACTCATTATGTCCACAAGCACTTCCAAAAGTGACAAAATCTAATGACTTGGGGGGTGTTAATGAACCTTTAAAACCTTGGTCAGACTGATATAATTAATAATGTAAAATATGTAGATTACAGTTAGATTCATGTCTAAATTTCTATAACCAAGAGGAACTGTAATACTCGCATTTTCCAAAAATAAAAACTACGGCCACATTCTTTGCAGAACACATTCAAGGATTGACATTATATCCTCGGGATGGGCTTTTTTTTATAGGAACTGATATGGAGAGCAATCAAGAATGTGTTATGTACAAGGAGAGAACACGGACTTTATTATTAGATTATAAGATTCTATCTACTTACGTATGATATATTATTATATGATTAAATTTTAATTATGATTATTAATTAATAAAAATAAAGTTCAAATTCCTTAGAAAAAAATCATGATTAAAAGATTCATCTTACACCCTCTACTCTCATTATTAAGAGATTATAAATTTTAGATATTATAAACCATTCCCTTAATCATGTGAACTAGTCAATGAGAAATCATAAGTATTCTCTCGTCTCTCTTTTAACTCTAAATCTATCTTTTAGTCATGTACAAAATAGGAAGAGAGGAGAAGGCAATTCCAGTTCTCCTTATATATCGATATTACTATATTTTCAGATCCGATAATGGTGTACTTACAGATCGGATAAAGATTTTCTAAGTAGCATACAAAGGTATGAATCATAAATTAAGGTATAGTATTATTTGATTTCAGATTTTGATATTAAAATTTTTCATATAATAGTAGCATATTTTAATTTTTATGCTTAGAATTGATATCAGAGCTATGGTTATAAAATAAAATATTATAGATCTATTTATTACCAGCTTTTGTTGGTGAAAATGTACTAATCGATTTTTATTTATGATGCATGAATGATTCATCTGAATTATCTGATCTGTTGTATATCTAGTTCATCTTATTATTTATTTTAGGTGATGTAAGGTTCCTTATACTTGATTGATATACCACTATTGACAACCTATTATTGGTGATAGTATTATTGAGAGCAATGATCTCTAGTAGTCGCTAGCCTAATCGTGAGTAGTGACTGTGTACCTAGTGCAAGCACTATGGAATGCGATAACCCTACGACAGCTATGTAGAATATTGTGCATGGTGGTTATAGCAGCGCCACTGTTTGTGATAGCTATGGTGGCTATACATTATCACTACGTGCGATGGATATAGTAGCACCATCTTTGTTTGTAACAACTACGATAGTTGTAGGAATGTTATTACAATGGCATGTGTTAGCTGCGACTGTTGTCACTAGACTTCGAAGGTCGATGGAGTTAATGGGCGATATGTGTGCACAACTGTGCATGGGTGGGGTGGTCGTTGGCAAGTGACAACTACACATAGTGGTGATAGCCACACCTTGCGCATTGATCGTGGACGATGACTGTGATGCCTCGCGCAGGCGGTGCTGCACCTTGCCCAGTGGCTACAGGCAACAATTATGACTCCTCGCAATGGCGAGGGTCGTGCCTTATGCAATGGGTTCAAACAACAACTCCACGCGCAGGTGATGATCATGCATCACGCAAAGGCTACAAAAGGGAGTTACATTTATGATTTCTTAATAAGATTATAATTTGACTCATATAAATTTATTTATTCCTAATTTATATCGTTTTGATAGTTCTACCATTCAAAAATAGAAAATTTCATTGTATATCTTATGAAAATTTATAGTTTTACCTTAAAAATTTTAAAATTTCTAGTTTATGCCTTCAATTATAAAAATTATTAATTTAATTTATTTTAATCTAATATTTTGATTAGACTTAATAATTACTATATTTTGACTAACTAACTAGACTCAGATTTGATCAATCAAGTTTTAATCAGGGAAAGTAAAATTTTAATTAAATTTTTATTTTTATCAATTTTAATTTTAGTAGGCCTAGTTGGGTGAATGGTTAGCCCAAATCCATGAGCATAGTTTGGTTAGTTCAATTTTGGGCTTACACAATTAAATATGATTTACTAGTCTAATTTAAGGTTTCATGCAAAATTTAAAAAAAGATATAAATTGTGGTTTTCTTTTATAGTTTTCTCATATGACTTATTGATTAAATTTTACATATGATAAATAAAAATCTATCTATTATTCTTGGATATTTGTATGATTATTCATATGCATATATTTAAAATTATAAAATAATATTTATTTTTTATATAAAGGCATGATTTATGTTTCAACATGATTACAACTATCATATGAACTTTTTTTATGTTGATTAATATAATAATTATTAATATTATTATTTTATTATTGAACTATTTTAGCATAAATTAGATTGAAAATTTTTGGTGAATATCATTTATAACTCATACCCTTAAGTTTTATCTAATTAGTAATTGTCAAAATAGCGTGAGATAGTAGACTTATGGGATATGAATTATAATAAAAGTATTATCATTTAAAAAATATTTCTAAATTATATCTTATATTATTATATTAATTTTATAGTCATCAAAGTGGCTTAGACTAATAAGTTATAAAATTATATTAAAAAGTAATTCCTAAATAATATTAATATTCATAATGGTACACAAAATTAGGAGATTTAAATAATCCTAGAAGAGAATCTATTTTGAATAATTATGTGATAGGATAGGATGATATTATTTTGGATATACTAATATTATATAGTTATATACACAAAGGTAACAATATTATTCCATGAGAATAATATCAATCCTTATTAAATATTTTTGTATGAACACTAGATAGATCAATATCTCACCCAAGGATGAAATAAAGATGATATCAATAGTTCAATATTACTTGAAAAGCTTAAAGCATCAATATTATATTATTTTATTATAGTAATATTTCATTATATTCTTACAAATGTCTATATATTTTTGGATTTAATTATTATAAATGGCTTGAGCATGTATAATTTACATTAGGTGTGTTACGTGTGACCTTGATCATATTAAAAGGATTACACTTAATTATTAAATGTTCTATAAAATAAATAATTAAAATAAATGATGGAAAAATGTTTAAAGTTCGGACATTGGGCCGAAAGAATCAGGGATACGCCGAAGCTTTGAACGATACAGTAGGAGCTCACTGAGAGTTTGCCCGAAGTTTGTTGAGAGTTCACCAAAAGGTTGTCGGGAGCTCACCAAAAGTTTACCGGGAGTTCGCCGGAAGATTGCCAGGAGCTCATTGGGAGTTCGTTAAAAGGTTACATGAAGTTTGCCGAAAGTTGAATGAACAAATTGACTTGTCGGATGACGAGGATTGCTTGGTTATAATTATTTTAGTCTTAATTATTATAATTAGGGTTTAAGGGTTAATTTAAGCTTATTAGAGAGCTCATTTCATTAACCTCTAAGAAGGTATAATTAGGTCAAAAAAAGATATAGCTAAGGGTACGAAAAGTATTGAAAAGTACCTTTTGGATTTCTAGGCGATGGTACCACCAGTTGCTAGCAATGGTACCATCAATCGATTGTAGTACCGATAATTTCGAGTGATGGTACCACCCATGCCTAGAATCTTAGGCACAGTTCAACAGTGGTACCATTGGTGTCCGTGGTAGTACCGTCAGTACCTTAAGATTTTGAGGAAGTTTGATTTTTTAGCTCAAAATTTTGAAGCCAATTGGGGTATATAAATGCCCTAGGTATTCTTACTTAAGGAAGCAAGAAAGAAAGGAAAAAACTCATGAAAATTATGTTGAATTTGTGAGAGTTTTCCTCCTCTTGTTTAAGAGTTATTTCAGTTTAAGGAAGGGCTGAAAAATAGTTGTAAGGATTATCTCCTAAGCTTGAGAAAAGAAGAAAAGAGTTGTAAGGGGTATTTGATCTTCGCCCATTGAAAAAGATTAGGGGCAGAAGTCGATAGCCTCCAGTGAAGAGGAATCGGGAGTAGACGTAGGTCAAGGGGACCAAACCACTATAAAAATATTCTTTCCTTTCATTACTATTGCTCTTGGATTTAATTACTTATTAACTAATACCAAGTTAAAGTTTTTCACTTAGCACTAATTCATCCTTCCCCTCCCCCTCTTAGGACTAACTTGATCCTAATAATTTTATATTTATATCTTTGTGAAGAGATATTTTTATCATCTTTATAGATAACCTATTGAGATATGACTATATATATCTAATTCATATAAATTGTTAGACTATTGATATATTTAGGTGTACATAAGAGTAAAAATCTCAAAACTTAATCTTCATATTGAAGAGATATATGTTGATACTCATTTATCATTGGAGAAATTATTAATACTCAAATCATTGAATAATTTTATAAAAATGAATAAGAAAATAATATTAGTAAACTCTTATTAATATTGATATCACTATTAATAATCTTGTAGAATAATCATAATCGATAGTCTTCAAAATATCTCAAAGGAAAATGAGATCTATCATTTCTGATTATTATGTAATATATCTATAAGAATTAGATTATGATATAAGAATAAAAAGGTTTCCTAATATTTTCACATGTTATTAGAAGTAACCATTTTGAAAAGTGATATAATATAATAAAAGAAGAGTTAAAATCAATTATTATAAATGAATTATCCAATAATTATAAAATTGTCTATTATATAAATATTATCGAATGATATAACGATTAGACTTATAATAAGAGGTTTTACTCATAAAGTATGCATCAATCATAACGAGATATCTTATCTAGTTTTTAAAATGAACTCACTAAGGATCATCATGACATTAATGACTCATTATGATTTTGAATTATATTATAAAGATGTGAAAATAAATTTTTTGATTAAGGATCTACATTTATATGTATTAATCTAAACTTGTAGAAAAAATGAAAGAAATATAAAATTAGTTCACAAATTTAAGAAATTTAGGTATGACCTTAAATAAGCTTCTAGATAATGAATGGTATATAAAGTTTCTTGATATTATTATTTCCTTCAAATTTAAGAAAGCTACTACTAATTAGTATTTATATATGAAGATCAATGGGATCAAATTTATTATGTTTGTATTATATATAGGTAATATTTTACTTATCAATAATGATCTTGGTTTATTATACTGAACCAATAAATTTTACACTAACAATTTTAAGATAATTGATATGAATGAGTTATCTTATATTATTAGTAGTGAGATAAACAAGGGTAGATCTCAAGGATTGCTAAGACTATCTTAGAAAGAATATATTGATCGATTATTGGAGAGATTTAGTATACAGTTTTATATAGCAAATGATAAAAGTAAAATTTCAATCAAAATAAGTATTTTTTAAAATACCTTGAAAAAATGTAGATAAAAAAGTATTCATTATGTATACATGGTTGAAAGTCTAGTATATGTTCAAGCTTATACTAGATCATATATTAGTTTTGTAGTTGAAATATCAGGTAGATTTTAGAGTTATCTAGGAATGAAAACACTAAAAGATTACAAAGAAAGTAATAAGATATCTAGAGGGGATAAAATATTATATACTCAAATATATAAAATTAAATCAAATTGAAATGATGATATTTTACATATATTGATTATGTATATTACTTTTATAATTGGAAGTCCACTTTATCATTTATATTGATAACAATTAGAGAGATAATTTATGAAAAATATATAGTAATATATTATTATATTATTATTAATAAAAATCAATTTTGTGTATTCTTTGAAGCCATTAATCAAATTTTATGACTGTAAAATTTTATCTCAGGACTTGATATGGTCAGACTCAAGTGACAAGTCAATAAAGATAGTTTGTCACACATCATAGTACCTTTCTTTTCTAAAAATGATAAATATTGTATGTATTATGGTATAAAGCACTTAATGGTTACACAAAATAATCAAAAAATAACTAATATTAATTAATAACTTTAATTATATTATATTGATTATTGACAGCATAAAGTAATCGATAGTGATATATATTTGAGTAGACATTATAATTGATAATCTTACTTATGTATTTAAAATTATTTATATTTACTATCTTATTCATATTTATATATTTAATTATTACAGAATTATTTTGACAAGGCAATTTACAAGAGTCATTTTAAACTTTATTAGGAATGGCTAATAATATTATACTATATAGAAATAAGTATGATATTGATAATATACGATCGTTTTGACTTATATTGCTAGTTAGACCTAATTTAGTATTATTATATTTATTATAACTTATTAGCTTAATTTTTTAAATTCATGAACGTATAAATGATTTTTAAAATTTTAAGAATTCATTTGGATAAAATTGTTTTAAAATAAATTTTATTTTATTTATTTATTTTTTGAATCCTTCTGTATCTTATCAATTAATGGGACAAGTAGAAATCTAATTAGATAAGATATATTATGAATGTAATTAAATTTTAATTAAGGTTATCACCTATAAGGAAAATTAGGATTCCTTAGGAGATGATGAGAGAGACTCATATAATTATTTACAATAGTACTTGATTATAATATACATGAATAATAATTATCTGAATAATTTGTCCAATGAATATGTTAAAGTCTCGTATCACTAAGGAAAATTAAACTTAAGAGGAGACTTAGAGAAGTTGGCTTATTATGAAATAACTTGGTACTATCATACATTTTACTTTGGTTTGTGAAATACTACGAAAGGAGAAAGAGGAATAAATTTTAAAAAAGAAAGAAGCTGATAGTCGAGTTGTAGAAAGGAAACATCAGGATAGAACTTACATAAAATCGATAAATAGTTCACTACCAAATTTAAAATCACAAAGAGATATAGAAATTTCACCACCCGAAGGATTTTAAATAAGGATATAGAACTGTAACAAAAAACTCACCATTCAAGTACGCATCCAAGAGATACAAAGTTTAAGAGAAAACTCAAAGAGCTTTTGTTAATATTATCATATTTTAAAAGTCCTTTCTAATCTTAAAACATCAAAATAAGTAATAGTACAAACAACCCTTTATGCATAGAGAACTACGAAATTAAGTACTTTATATATACTAATTAACCCATTTAATGTATTCATTATTCATGAAGCAAAACATCTTAAAATAGCTTCAACTTTCTACCTTCTAAACCACTTATTAATGAAGTAGCTTTAACTTTCTCTAGTGAAAATGCTCATGAGCTATCATATTTGAGAGGTTTGGATAAAATGTTATGAGATAGGCATTGTGAGTTGTAGAAAATACCATAGGATCAACAAGATTTACTTAAGTTGAGTGTAATAAAGTGGGCACCCCCTTATCAATCTCTCCTAGTTGAAAAAGACTTGTTCTCAAGCCTCATTTGTTCCAACCATATTATAAGGACTAAAATTAACTATATTGAATATTGAGAACATCATATAATCTTCAAGTTACTTGATCTCATAAGCGTTCCTGTCAATTCTCTTAAGCATATTATTGGACCATCGATTTTTTGGTTTCAATTTTTTAAATTTGTCTAGTGGTAACTTCTCCTTCCTTAGATAAATTCAGATCAAATCACCTATATTAAACTCCTTATGCTTTTTATATTTGTTGGTAGCTTGCATGTATCTCTCATTTTGATTTTCAGTGATTACTTTAACTTTCCTATGCACTTCTTTATCTGCTTAGCTCTCTCATCAATAATTTTACTTAATTGCTTAGTTGTAGAATGAGGAATCAAATCCAAAGGATCTATAGAATTGGCTCTCGGAATAAGATCAATGTGATGCTGATTGTCTTTTAAAGGTGAAAGGTTATGTGAGATCTCTTCCATTACAACATCTTGGAACTTCTCCAGGATTGGTTTCATGATTGTTGGTGGCTCCTTGTATTATTCATTCTCAACTAAATCCAAAGGATCTATAGGATTAGCCCTCAGAATAAGATCAATGTGATGCTAGTTGTCCGTTAAAGGTGGAACGTTATGTGGGATCTCTTCCGATACAACATCTTTGAACTCCTTCAAGATTGGTTTCATGATTGCTGGTGGCTTCTTATATTGTTCATTCTCCTCTAGGACTATTAGAACTAAAATATGACCACCCCTTTCTAAAAGAAAAATCATGATCAACATAAGTAACCTCTTATCATCATCATCATATTTTGGTTCATCATTGGCTTTATTTCATTTTTAGTCACTTTATTTTTCAACAAATGTAACAACCCTTCTTTCTGGATAATTTAAAGCAATATGCCCAAAACAAAGACATTCGAAGTATTTTTGGCCACTTAATGTAGACGAATTAGGTGGTTGTTTGCTATCAGCTAATCTTTCAATCTTATCTTACACCTTCGACACCACTTTGTTTCGGAGAGTAGGCTTGAAATTTTTTCTTTTTATATAACTATCTTTTGACCCGTATCAAGAACCTTTTTCATTGATTTTGAGAAATATTTATTACCTATAATTGTTAGGTAAATATTTTCTTTTTAGCTCCCTTTTCATTTTCTTACATGTCAAGATCTTACTATTCCACTCACGTTCTCTTTGTTTCTTCAGATTTTTTCACAAAAAATATGCATTCCTTCTGAGTTTCGGTGCCACAAGCTTTATCTTCTTTTGTTCTGGTGGTTCATGAAAATTGAATATTTTTTTTACCGTATTAAGCCAATTAATAAAGTTATCAATATTGATTTTACTTTAAACTTCTGAATATCTAACTTTAGGTTGTATTTGTTCTGTCACATATTTTGGTCTCTACATCTTGCTTGAAATCTTTCAAACTTCCTTGGGTAAGGAGGTGTATCATAATTAGAATCAAACTTTTGGGCATCATTTTCATGCTGATTATTTTTACTCCAAAGTTCTTCAATAATTTTATTTTATTTTTTTCTTATAGACTGCGCAATAATCTTTGTAGATGCAACCTCAAAGATTCAGCATTATCTTCATGGCCACTACATTCACCAACTATATCATTTCTATTTGCCTTGTCATGATCTCTAGTCTTTAAACTGATATCGGGGAAGGTAGAAAGAGAAATAAAATTTAAAAAAAAAGAGACATATAGTTGAGTTGTATTTGCTAGAATAAGTCTTTTGGATTGAAAAGAAATAAACTTAAGATAGAACTTACATAAAATCAATAAATAGTTTACTATCAAGTTTAAAATCACAGAGAGATACAAAAATTTACCACCCCAAGGATATTAAATAGAGATACAGAACTGTAACAAAGTAACAGAAGACTCACTACTCAAATAAGCATCCAAGAGATATAGAGTTTAAGAGAACTCATAAAGGTTCTACGAGTATCATTAGATTCTAAACTTCCTTCTAACCCTAAAACACCAAAATAAATATTAGTACATGAAATAAACCTTCATGAATAGGTAACTATAAAATTAGGTGTTTTACATTTGCTAACTAACCCCTTTAATGTATTCCCCGATCATGAAGAAAAGCATCTTGAAAAAGCTTTTAATTTTCTATCTTCCAAATCACATATTAATGGATTAGCTTTAATTTTCTCTAGTGAAAATACTCATGAGCTGTCATATTTGAGAGGTTTGGATAGAAAACTATGAGATAAGCATTGTGAGTTGTAGAGAATATCATGAGATTAATAATATTTACTTGAGTTGACTATAGCAAAGTAGGCACTCTGATATCATTACCGATTCATGAATATCAGATTGGTTTTATGAGGTAGGTGTGGGATAGGAGTCATAAAATAAGAACAAATAAAGATTAAAATCAAAATACATAAAGAAATTAATATTTCAAAAAAATTAATGTAAAGAATTTACAAAGTTGGATGATTAATACCCTCAAATAAAGGAAGAAGGATGACTACCGCAATTCATCACCGGAGTTATTGATCCGCACAAACATTCTTAAAGAATACTCAGATAATGTTTAAGAGAGTAGAATTGCAATTGTATGAACAATTTCGGTAGCGGGCTTGCCATAGTTATCTTTCTGAATTTGGAAGACGCAATAAACTCATCTGCTAAACAAAATTGAAATACAGCAGTGCAGGCCAGTTTTCAGAATTTGATGTTTCCCCGATTCAGTTGTCAAGATGTGATAGATTCAAGTTGAGGTAAAGAGAAGCTTGGAATAAACGGAAGAGGATACAAAACTCGAGCACAATGATTTACCAATCCTGTGAAAAAGCAATGTCCCTAAGCTTCCAAAACCAAAGATTCAGCCAAACCTATGTATGGGTCAGTCACTTTCTGTGTTTCCTCAGATCAATCGATTATATTGGCATGACAGATATAGTGTTCCAAAGTTAAGAAGACGACCTCTTTGACGGAAGGTGCTCTTCGGTTCTTGTGTGAATTTTTTTTCATAAAATCCTAAAATATTTGATAAAAAATTAATAATTAAAATTTATAAAAAATTTAAAAATAATTTTAATACAAGGAGTTATAATGTTTTTTTTCTTTTTTTACTGGACTCATAACATTCTTGATTATTGAGCTTATTCACTATAATTTTATTAAAAATAATATTATAATTGGTTTGATCTAATATGGAGATCGATTGGCGTAAGTATGCAAGGGATAAAGTCATCTTGAGTATTTTATTTTTTTTTAAAATAAAAAAGGATTTCCAATGGGCGCACGATGAGGAAAAGGGATTTTCTCTCGGAAAACCTAAAATTTGAGATTGTCTCCAAGAAATTACGAAACATTTATCTATTTAACTATATAACCGACCTCCTCCCACAAAAATAAAACCGAAAAAATAACGGCCTGCAGCACACGACCACGTCTCAACCTTTGAGCAATACTTGTTCGATCCGCTTCGGTTACCCACCCTCACATACCAGCCCTGTTATTGAAGGAACAGTTTTGCAATTGCGGGACCCGCACTGTGAAGTCGTCCCCAAACGGGTAACGGAAGGCACTCCTTAACCCGTCCCTGAAATGGAGACCTTCCATCGTCCGTCCATCTGGTTGATCTGCTCCATCCAAGATCCGATCGAGACCGTCGGTGGCCTGGGTCATTCCGTAATATTTATTAAATCAGAGGGCCAAAGGTGGACCTGGCGAACGATAAAATTGCGGCATCGTTAAAGCCGGACTTGAGGGGGCACCGTCTTCAATCGAGTTGAACGGGTGGCGGGGCGGCACTTGAGATCCGCTCTCCTCTCCCCTCCCCTATTTAATCCGTCCTCCCTCGCGCCTCACCAACTTTAAAAGCGCGGGCGACCGCGAGAAGGACCGAAGGGTAAAGCAGAGGCGGAGGAAGAAGAAGAAGAAGAAGCGAGACGATGTCGTGGCAAACGTACGTGGACGACCACTTGATGTGTGAGATCGAGGGCCACCATCTCACCGCGGCGGCGATCGTCGGCCAGGACGGCAGCGTCTGGGCGCAGAGTGCATCCTTTCCCCAGGTCTTGCCCACCTTATTCCCCCTTTTCTTGGTCTGATCTTGTTGGGTAATCGAGGAGTTTGTCGTTGCACTTGATCTGATTGGGATTTGTTTCATCACCGATGTGGTGTTCTGTGACACGTTCTAATTGGATTTGTACTGTGTGATTACGCAATTTGGCAATATTCATTGAGATGCCTGTTTGATGATGAAAATTTTATCTTACATTTGTAGCTTTTTAGTCCCTAGGATTCGGTAACTCTTCAAGATCTGTTCATTTTGTGCTATCCTCTGAAACATGCAGATGATCTTATTGTTGAATACTCTGATTTTGCTCGGTGACTTAATTTTGTCTTAGATTTTTCCCAAAAATTGTAGCTTTTTAGTCTCTAGTATTCGATGACTCTTCAACATCTGTTGCTTTTTGTGTTCTCGCGTAAAATTTTCAGATGTTCATATTGTTGATACTGTGATTTTTGCGAAGTATTTTTCTTGAAATTTCTCGCATGAAACGATCTTATATAATGAGTAATTTTGCTTGTGTACAGTATGATCTTGGTAAAGCTAAGCGGATCCATCTCCAATCACATTAACTTCGTATTGCAACTTATTGAAAGAAGAGTGTTGGTGATTGGCACAATCTTGAATGGCAGTTTTCCATTTCCAGGATCGTCTAACATAATTATCAAAATATGATTGTGTTCATAAGTAAACTGGTTTTATGCTTGACATCCTATTGTCCTAATTGATTTGGCATGCACCACTGATATCCCAACTTATCTTGCCAGTTTTAATTGCATTCCCAAGATTGTGAATTAGATTTTCATTTCTTATTTGATGCTGCTGCCTTGTGCAATGCTTCATCTGTAAGCAGTGCTGCTAATTTCTAATGTTTTATCCATGATACCTTCTCTTATTTTTCTCATTTGGTAATCCAATGACAGCTAGTACTTCATCTAAACCACGTCTCTCCCTTTTCTTGCCAAATCCATGCGAACAATTGAAATGTTTTCCTTTTCCACTGATTGCTATTTCTTCTGTTCTCTGGGATGATGCTTCTGTTTATTGTCAATTTTCAGTTTAAACCTGAGGAAATCACCAACATAATAAATGATTTCAATGAACCTGGAACGCTTGCCCCAATCGGTTTATTCCTTGGATCAACAAAGTACATGGTCATCCAAGGAGAGCCTGGAGTTGTAATCCGTGGAAAGAAGGTAACATTTGTCTTTCTTAATATGTTATTATTATCTTATATTTATATTGAATAAATTCTGGGCTTCATAGGATAACGATAATTTACGAAATTTATTATCCACAGTAAATCATCTGTGGAAACAACACATTCATATTCCTATTTCGTATTCTCGTAACGTCATATTTAGTATTAAAGAGTTAGAGAAACAAAATTTGATAAAAGAATTAAAGGTGATTCGTCTCCAAGAGTCATATTTTAGGTCCATATGTCGAGAGGAGAAAATTTTCTCAGATAGCTCGCTCGCATCAAGGATGGCTAACCCACCATAATGTCTGACCAGGTCTTGGTTTCCCAACTATGGGCTTTAATAATACCATGTTTAGTTCTATTTTGGTTGGAAACACAGAGAACCAATATCTAATAAAAGAGTAAGGTTGATTCCTCCCAGGGTATCTTCTGATCCATCTCAAAATAATAAACTAATGTTAGGTTGATCCGGAATCAGATAATTTCCCATGACCCCGAGAGCTTGCATCAATGACTAGTAATAGCAAGCATGGACCTTATTAATCCTGGTAGCAGCATATTAGATGCCAAGCATGACTCTGTTTTTTTTTCTTTTTTTTTTTTCTGTGTTTTTGGAGCTATCATATGCGAATTAATCAGAGATAGAGATAGATATATGACATTTTCTAGAAGTAAAAGTTCATCTGCGTCACAGTTTAGTTATGAGGCCACTGGACATTGTTAATGTGGACATCGTTGCAGGATGACTAGAATTCTGGTATGGAAATCTTTTGCTGGTTGCTTTCTGTGATGGCTCAAGTGCATGTTGACGGGCATTAAAGACTGTTATTTTAAGAAGGTTTCAGACTCTAAAACAATAATTGCTATCAGACTCTAAAACAATAATTGCTATCAATGGCAGGGATCAGGAGGCATCACTGTGAAGAAGACTAACCAAGCTGTGATCTTTGGCATTTACGATGAGCCAATGACTCCAGGACAGTGCAACATGGTGGTGGAGAGGTTGGGTGACTACCTCATTGATCAGGGCCTGTAGTTATTCATCAGCACATTCCTTCTCCCTGCCAATGCAATCGACACATTTTCTTCATTCCATCAATCTTTCAGCATAATTATAGGGTAATAATTCGGCAAACAGACAGCAAATACCATAGTCCTTTGTTTGAGGAGTTGTTTCCCATCTTGTTCTCTCAGATCATACCCCATATGATGATAACTTGGTTTGTGTTCTTGATTTTTGTTGTACTCCTTGTCTTTCTTTATCAATAAGCTATTCCTTGAATAGGCTTGATATGAAGTATATGCCTGTTGATGATGCAGAGGATTAATGCTGTCTCCTGGCAATCAAATGGTACCTCATCATTGGAAAATAATTTGATTATATTATCAGAGTTCTAAAGTTCCATATTCAATTTACCTGATACCGATCAACCGTGCAGTCTGAACAGAATCAAACTCTTATGGTTTGGAAACTTTTTTTCCTCCCTCAAAAAACACATCAATCTTTATGAAGGGTTTTTTCATTTTGTCGTAGAAATGAAAATGTTGATATGAATGTATATAATTATTAAAAAAAAGATATGTATGTGCTAACAAGATATATATACATACTCACAGTGTACCCTATAGTTAAAAGAATTATCACGATTAATATTAATGACGCAATAAGATAGGGAGATACTTTAAGAATATTATTAATGAATATTTATATATTTTTAATTTAATTTAAATAGTTAAGACATTACTGTTTATATTATTGTAAATGTTTGTTATGCATCCTTCGTTCCAAAATCATTGCATTTCATCAGCCCAAAGACCCAAAAAATTAGAAGTATGTTTAAACAATGGATGATGACCAATTAGTAACAAGTTGTAGGTCACTAAGGGTGGACTCGAATTTATTTCTCTGCACATACAAAATAGTTACACGATCTGAATGTGAAACTTCTGACAGAGATATATAATTGATGTTTGTAATTGACCAACAACATTTTCTGTCTAGGTTCGTACAAGTACATAATGAACACTGCATCTAAAATGTCAATATATATATATATATATATATATATATATATATATATATATATATATATATATATATATATATATATATATATATATATATATATATATACACATATATCAATTACAAAAATCAATGTCAAACTCTAATATTTTTCTTTGAATCTGATCAATTAAAGTTCCCACTCATTGATTACAAACTATCAATCTCCTGCTTGTTTTCCTCACTTAGCCCATTAGAGACTGCATCAGAACTCAAAACTATCGGTATACTGATCCAATAACCCAATAATTTAAATATGACGGACCTAAAATTATAGTAAAAAAATATATATATCGACCACAACATGACCAATTCATGTAAGACTTAAGTGAAGTTGAGTACTGATTTATCATGATCTGACATCTTCTATAAAGATGCCATTATTTTTCTTCTTTCATGATTAGCACATTGTCTTCATTAAGAAATTGATTAATTAACAACACCAGAGTTGTTAGAGACCTATGGAAAGTGGACTCAGTGGAAGATCTGGAAGCAAACACATGAAACTTTTAAAGACTACAGACCTGAAGATCAACATGAGTTTACATGCAATAAGATGCCATAAAAGTTCTGGTAACACTGACTTGGTTTTCTCCTTGAAACGGCCACCCTCCCAGTATCAGACGAGGCATTAAAGAATAAAAAAAGATAATAGAAGAGTTTGACAACTTTTAAAGACCACAGACCTGGAGATCAACATGAGTTTTACATGCAAAAAATGTGATGAAAGTCTTGGGAACACTGATCTGCCACTCAGCATGAGTTTACTTCAAACTGCCACTCTCCCAGTAACGAAGCATGGAGATGAGTCATTAAAGAAAAAAATAACAAGATAATACAAGATTTAAACTCAGATCTGCGGACCAAGAAACTAAAACATAGCAAAAATTATAGGTTCAAATAATAATCCAGTGAGATGTCTAAATCATCTTACAAACATAGTCTGTAAACAAGAATTGTTCAAGTAATATATCGAGTATCCAAAATTTAAGGCAAGCAAATCTCAGTAACTTCGGCAGGCAAAAATCTTGCAAATAAACATGGGGACAAAGGAACACACCAGGTTGGCATGTCACTGTATCATAAAGCTCTACAGCTTGTCTTCAAATTCAGAGAGAGGGGTCATCTGCTCCTTAAGACCCTTCCTCTTGCGGATCTCACTCACCAGCTGTCCTGCCTGAGAGCCTGGCTCCAATGGGTCAGAAGACATCATGTCCCAGTGGTCAAACACACACTGGGGGAATGCTTGCCCTGATGTGGCAGCTCTCAGAGTGCTCGAGAACCCAAAGGATTCGATGACTGGGAGGTAAGCCTTAATGTTATAAAGTGGAGTTCCGGGCCTCTGAAGCTCTTCAAAGACATGACCTCGCTTCTGGTTAAGAACACCATAGATACCACCAAGTGCCTGCTCAGGGGCCTGGATCTCTACCAAATAAACAGGCTCTAAAAGCCTCGGTTTGGCTGTTAATTGGGATGCATAGATGACCCTTCTCGCAGTTGGGATGATCTGTCCACCACCTCTATGGATCGCATCAGCATGTAGAACAACATCGCAGACCTCGAAGCATATTGCACGCATGTTCTCCTCAGCCACAGCTCCTTCCTTTGATGCCCACTGGAAACCAGCCACAACAGAGTCTTTGATTTCATTCAGGTACTGAACTCCCTTGCACATATCAACAACCATGTTAGGACCTGTGGTCTCAGGACCAAAGCACCAAATTTTCTTAGCAAGATCTTTATCCCAGCCAAACTCCTCCGACAGGATCTTAGAACGCACTTTAGGATCATCTCTTGGACCAATACGCCCTTCATCAATTGCCTCGGCAAGCCCCTCTTCCATAGGTCGGGCTTCCATATACAGACGGTTGTGCTTGTTAGGTGACTTGCTCATCACTGTCCGGCAGGACTTCTCAAGCACTGTTTCTCGGAAAGAAACAACTGGGTCAGATACCACGATTTCTGCCCCTCCCATGAAATCGTCTTGCAAGTCCTTCAAGCAGATCTCAAGGTGAAGCTCCCCAGCTCCAGCAACGATGTGCTCACCAGACTCCTCTATCGTACACACCACCATGGGATCTGATTTGGCCAGGCGCTTTAAGCCTTCCACAAGTTTGGGAAGGTCTGAGGCAACCTTGCATTGCACCGCAACACGTACAACAGGAGAAACAGAGAATTTCATTGCCCTGATTGGATGTGCATCGACTTCCTTCTCATTTGTAAGAGTAGCATTCTTGGTGATGAATTGATCTAAACCAACCAAGGCAACAGTGTTTCCACAAGGCACATCCTCCACCGACTCCTGTTTCTTACCCATCCAGATGACTGTTCTTTGGACACTCTTCACGTACAAGTCTTTCTTCTGCCCTGGGACATAGTTAGGCCCCATGATTCGCACCTTCATACCTGTAGCAACCCTGCCAGAGAACACTCGGCCGAATGCAAAGAACCTGCCCTTATCAGAAGCAGGAATCATTTTTGACACGTATAACATAAGAGGGCCTTCAGGATCACAGTTTCTGATGGCATTGGCATATATATCATCAAGAGGGCCCTCGTATAAGTTCTCCACACGGTATTTCTGTGCCTTGGCAGGCGACGGAAGGTGGAAGATCATCATCTCAAGAAGGGCACTGCTCGCTGGGAGCCAAGTCTGCATGACCCGCTTCATTAAGGCTTTACCAACCAGTTCTTTCTCTTCAGATTTCATGGTCACACCAAGCTTCTGCAGCATCGGCCATAATTTGTCTTTCTGATCATTAATGCAAGTAGAAATAATCTGTCTAATAGGTTCATAACAAAATTGAACAAAGCCTCGTTTGCAGGTAGCAGATCCGGTGTTCTTGCTAGTCCACTTCTTGGTGGCTGGGTCAAAGTAATTCTCACCCCAAAGTCTCTCCATCATCTTAGATTCATCAACTCCAAATTTGGCAGCATACATTTTGGCAAAGTTGGTAAGCGTAAAAGCCCAACCATGCAACCCTGCAGAGAATGCAACAGTCCCCTTCTCTGGATATACTTGGACATCGCCAAGAAGAGGATCTTCATAGGTAGCCATGATAACATTTGCATTCTCGATGACACGTTGGAATGTCTGGTAGGCTTCCTCACCATCAACCTGAAGCTCTAGAAAACACCTATCCATCTTATTGACAGTCAATACAGGTCTAATTCTTTCTCCCAAAGCTTGTCTAAGAACAGTTTCAGTCTGCACACAAACACCCTCTATACAGTCGACAACGACTAGTGCACCATCAGTAATTCGAAGTGCTGCTGTAACCTCAGAAGAGAAGTCAACATGCCCAGGGGAATCAATAAGGTTAATGAGATATTCATTTCCACTTCTTTCACCCTTGTAGGCTTTAAGTGACTCCTCAGTCATCTCATAGTAAAGAGAGATTCCAGTAGATTTGATTGTAATACCACGTTCAGCCTCATCCTGGCGAGTATCAGTCATCCTAACATCACCTGCAACTTCTTGTGCAATGATCCCAGCAGCAGCAACAAGAGAATCGGTGAGAGTAGACTTACCTGCAAACATAATTTAGATGTTGAGCACATCAGTCTATAATGTTTTGGCATTAAAACCACATAGAGATAGTTATGACTCTGTATAAAGCCTTGCCAAGGAAAAGCAATTTCACTTTTCATTTTTTCACTTGAGTGAAAAATAGAGACCTCACCAACCAACGTGCACAAATGCTTTTTTTAGTACAACTGCACAAGTAAAACTGCTAAGTAGATTGAATTAAATTACTTGGTTTTATTTGCGTGTGCACACACTTCTTCCTTGACCCAACTCCCAGCTCTAAGAGAGAGAGAGAGAGATGACCATGATGGGTGAAGACCATAACATAATAAGCATTGTTATCACCTCAAATCATTGCCAGTATGACACTTAATGCATTTGCAGAACAGAATCTAGAAAGTAGAACTGCCACTTGAAGACACAATC
Organism: Ensete glaucum; assembly: GCA_021527575.1. Lineage (NCBI taxonomy): Eukaryota > Viridiplantae > Streptophyta > Magnoliopsida > Zingiberales > Musaceae > Ensete > Ensete glaucum. The sequence continues at coordinate 13,770,193 of CM038554.1, read as the reverse complement.
ACAACTGATACTCACACAGACACTATGAAAAGCAAAGATCAAACTAAGATATCCCATTAAATTGTGTTCAGTTGTGAACTAGGTAAACCCAAAAAGTTACAAGCACAACTCTTAGACAGCTTAATTGACATGAATGTGGCATGTACTTCACAAAAAATAAGAAAACCATCACTATGGTTTCTTCAATATGAAACTAACATCAAACTAATTAATTAAAACTTAAAATCAGCAAGTGAATACTCTTGCGGATTCACAAGAAAAAAACCGAAAGACTCGAGTTATGCAATGACATACATCACAACATTGAACTAAGAAAAAGACTTTAATATTGCTCACCATGGTCAACATGTGCAATGACGGACATGTTACGGATGTTGTGCTTCATGTCCATAATACGGCGGAGCTCTTCAGCTGTGAACTTCACCATCTTGACTACTTTGAGAAATCAAACAGTTCTAAAAGAAGTATCCCTGTAATTGCAAAAATGATGCAATGGCTTCAGACATCACCACATACAACGTCACAACTATATTTGTATTAAGGAATTGATAATCAACAAACAACTATAGAAAAATATTTATTATATTTCCCTTTCTAAAAGGCTATTAAAAAATTAAAACAGAAAAACTATTTAGTAAAAGATGGATATCTAGGGTTTTACAAATATATTCAGCAAATTAAAAAAAGGTATATACTTCCAAGCTGGGACACTAGCTTGTAATTTTTGTGGTCTACAACAAAGGAATCAGTTATGTAAGACAAGTCCATTTAATAAAGAAAAAACCTAATGTTCTCACACATCATAAACTTCAGCACCAACTAGTAACCAATCTCTGTACTTCTATTGTTTAATGCTCCTCCAATATGGATTTTGACAACTTGCAACTGATATAGCTGAAAATAATAATAATACATAGAATTTTCAAGATATACAATAGTGTCTGTTCTTGGTCAAACTAATAAAGTACTAACTGGTACATTTTGGTGTTGAGTAGTATTCGAAATTATGTTACTAACGATACTCAAATGCAAGGTTTCCCATACCGATCTGTATCACCCAGTATGGGCGGTACGTACTGGTCCGCCAGGTTACCGATACGTGGACCACCCGCTACCGGGCGATATCGCCAAAATCGACCAGCGATCGTTTTCGGCCGTCAGCGATCGACTGAGGGATAAAAAGGGAAGAGGAAGAAGAGGAAGAAAGAAAGAAGAAAGAAGAGGATAAGAAGAAAGAATACCTCGCGTCGTCCTCGCCCGCGCACGTCGTCGCCCTCACTTGCGGGGTCGCCCTCTAGCCGTCACCGCCCTCGCTCGTGATTTTTCTCCCCTGCAAGGAGAAAGATCTAGGCGACATCCCCCCTTTTTCTCTTTTTTTAATATATTTAATATTTAATATTATTTAATATTTTAATATATTTTAATATATCAAGTGGTATGCACCGATACCGTACCAGTACAGACAATATGTCGACACACCGTACGGACCAACAAGTAAAACATTGCTCAAAAGTTAAATAAATGTAAATTTGCATATATACCTCTAAAGGTAGTAATGTTTTGAATTTGCCACTCTAAATTCAAGTTTAGCATATATGTCGTTGATCTCCAAAAGTTGATCATTACAATAACGATATTGAAAATCCGACCAACGCTAGGAAGGACTATTGGAGCCATCAAATTAAGTGATTAATATGTTCTCTTTCATAATGCAACACAATTCTCATCTAATAATCCTTAAAAAAACTTTTTACTTCCCACCAAAGCCAAATTCTAGTGTGGTAATGTAAATATAACAAAAAGGGGAAAGCCAATTAGAGTGAAATGAAAGAGAAACAAAAATTAACTAACTAATTGTAGAAAGTAACAAAGGTGTTCAAGATATTAAAGACTATAATATTTTTAAAACCAACCGGCAAGCACAATTAGTAGTTAACTTGGATTTACTAGACAGTTGCTAATAGGAGTAGCATGTATGTAGGTACTAAATATTTGGAAGAATATATATGCTAACTCAAAATTTGGAGGGGCAGATATGCTAGTCAAAACCTATTAAAAATAGACATGTAGAGCCCCATCAATAAATCAATCTAGACAAGCCAAACAACACCCCTATTTTTACAGTGTGCCTGAAAGATGGAATGCCGAGGTATGTCGACCAAGTGGTATACATGAAGCTTGCTTGGACTGCATAACACTTGAATAGGCGCCTGGGCCATCCAACCAATTCAACAACTGAGAGATTTTTAAAGCAAAGCCATAGGGGGGGCCTCTAAATATACTAAATGATAATGTTAGTTCTTATGGGAACCATGCAGAAAGATTGAACTACAGGAAGTATCATTCAGTGGTTGATATCCTTTTCATAGTACAAGGATTTTTCTTATTGATATTTGTAATAAACCATAAACTAAATTTGACAAAAAGGGGTACATAGAAAAAGAGTCAATTAAGTGTAAACAAACAATGAGAGTTGGTATATAAACATGCAACAAAAATTGAAATTTAAAGCTAACTTTGGTACATATTAATATACGATATATTTGGAACTCATTACAAGTTAAAAACCTGTAAGTATCATCAAGTTTAAATCTCAATCTACCATGATCAAACCCATTCGGATTAAATGGTCGTAACTATGATGTTCAAGACAAATGATACGATATAACTTATAATTATGACAAAGCCAACAAACTGTAATAAGTTGAATTAATTGTTTCTAAGTAAAAAAGATTCTTTGCATGACACAAAATCTTGAAAGCCATTAATCTCGCTTCTCAAACTCTCTTAGTACTATGACAGATCGGCTTCCCGTTTCATCAATGAATCATCATAGTACGCGGAATAAAAACTAGTGATATAATAAACTTACAAGATTAATATCACCAGAAAAAGAAGCCAAAGAAAACGTTGGTCAGCAGATCTAAAAACTTCGTTAGACCACGAAGAAAAGGAGCGATCTTTATGAATGCGAACAACGTCAAAAGCATGCCGATCTGATCCGGAACAAGTCTTATGTACACCATATGATAAAAGAGATCTCCTAGAAGAATATTACACAAAGAAAGCCAGGCACATACAAACACCAGCATCGAAGGAGAGATCCTATACTGTTCAGCAAGAATTACCCAAACAAAAAAGGGGGACCCTCGTCACCAATCCAAATTGCAGACGAATCAGGCAGACAGCCAAGCAGATATCAATAAGAACACACGAAGAGAAGAGATCAGGATAGCAGCGGCTAGGGTTAGGGTTTTACCAGATCAGAAGAGACACCGCCGCAGTCGCACGGTTGCCTCCTCGCAGTGTATTTATAGACGCAAAGCCACCAGCCAATTTTAAACAATAGTGGTTTTCACATCAGTCACGCCTTAGGCAAAAGCTACCGGCGTTTTATTTGGTGCTATTAGGACTGGCCCCAGCGGGCCCGCAAAATTCTCCAATGACTACACAAGTAAGTCTGCGGATTAAGGACATGAGAATAGGAAAAGTACGCTTGCTCGAACATATCCTTCTCCCTTGTTCAGATGTTTCACGGCACGTGTGGCATCATCTCCGGTTACTTGCTACTGAGATCCGATAACCGGAAACTCGATCCGAAAATGTCGGATACATGTTCTAAAATTGAATCCGATAAGCTGTCGTGTTAAAATACTGATCATCAGTGATCCACTCTTGAACATATAAGAATCTGATGTGCGGTCAAAGTTGAAACAGCATCGGATCTAGACTCGCGTTTGGAGAGATATTTTTTTATTCAGATGATAATCGTTGGTGGATCTATTTTATTTGTTTCTAATAGAGTATATCCTGGTATCACTCTTATGGTAATAAGTCGATAGTCACGTCGATGCTAACGAAGGGGCTCGAAGCCTACGCAATATGCGTATTGTGACATAATACATTAGACTCGTACAATGCTACAAATCATGCCCATGCCATTTGAGACCGTCCAGGATGGCACCACATGACGCGGGGTTGCCCAAGAACATGTGAAGCAATGTCGCACGACACGAGATTGTGTTGGTCGACCCATGCTATATGGAGTGCATGGCCGACCATTCGAAGCACTGACGGTCATTAACAGGCCACTTATGGTTAACCCTCGACCACAAGTATAAATGCTAATCTCCTAACCAGCGCTAAGGATCAAACTTCGAAGATTCAAAACTCCATCAACTCCATCAGATACTGACTTAAACATTATAGCGGTCGAGTCAAGAAGTCACCCCCCCGCCCCCCTCTCTTCCACTTCAGCTTGTGTGTAGGAACCAGCATAGGAGGAGAAAAGACCTGAGAGGGAGGGGTTGTGAATTAGTGTCATGGCAAAAAAAAAACTCGCTTTAAAAAAGGTCAAATAAAAATATAAATTAAAAATATATTTAAGTGAATTAAATCAGTAAGTAATAACATGACAAAGTAAGAAAGGAAATTCAAACCAATTTATACTGGTTTAGTTATCCCGACTTATATCCACTCCCGATTTCTCTTCTCTCGAGGCCACCAGCATCCACTTCTGATCTTCTTTCTAATGAGTGAAGAACAATCGCCCTTTTTACAACCCTTCTCTTTTTACCAGGCTACGGAGAGAACTTTTATACAAACTCTTTTACACAAGATCTCACACCTCCTTAGAATAACTGCTAAACTCCAAGAGGAAGAGACTCAAACACTTTCAAGAGTTTACTACACTTTTAACCTCAATAATTCATTCTTCTACACTCCTGCATCAAGCAAGCATGAGACACAAATGCTTCAGAAATGAAACCAAAAATTTGAATCCTCGAGTTTTTGGGGTACTAGCAGTACCACTGTTAGCGTTGGGCAGTACTATCGTTGAACAAAGCTTGGGAATATGGGCTTTAGCAGTTCTATCATCTGCCTAAGCAGTACCACCACTGGCCATAGGCGATACCACCATCAACCACAGGCGGTACCACCACTGACCACCGACAATACTACCACTGGTATCACCGTCTAGGCCTAGTGATACCATCACCCAAGCCTACCTAAGATCACCAAATTGGCCTTCTAATAGGCCCAATTTGGTCCTGGTTCAAGCCCAATGGGCTCTAAATTAATTTGACATGGTTTTGGCCTAATGCTAACTCAATTGACTTGAAACGATCACAATCAAGACTTAACCACTTGATCACGTATCTAACTTAATCACGTAGCAATCAACACTTTATTTAGCATTCTAACATATCATCTGATCAGCCGACACTTCATCTGAACCTAAGGTGCATCGTTTGAACCTAAGGCGCGTCGTCCTTTCCTTTAGTGTAATCGCCCGATCTATCGGCATGTTGACTTCCCAAAACATTCGATCTTTTGACACAATACCCGATCCTTTTGGCTTGATGCTCAAACTCAAGGCACGAAGTCCATCCTTCAACATGTCAACCAATCATTGAACTTAACGTCCAATCTCTGACATGATGCTTCTCCGGTCTAACATCTAATTCTCCTACTTCGACAATTATCCCTGTGATGGTTCATGTCCGTGATCGAGTTTTTCTTACCTCGCTTCTTAAAAGCATATTAGTCTATAAATTCATTAATTGATTTTATCATCCAAATATGGGATTCAATAATATCTCACTTTTTGATTATGACAACCCATCAATGACAAAGTTTTAACTAAACTCCTCCTATCTATATGTCATTATGAAATATTATAATGAACTCGAATTTTAAAGAAAATGCTAACCTTTTAACTTTTTGAATTCAAGTTAAAATAATTTTAATTATAAATCATAGCGACTTTAAATAGTGATTATTGCAAGAATCATATGCATAATTTCAATTAAATAATCACGTCATATTTATAGTTAGAATATCAAAATAATTATATATCTCAATTAAATTTCATAAGTTAATATCATCAAAGATGATATATATAAGAATGCAACATAGTTACTCATCATCAAAATATTTTCATTACTTCTCCCCCATTGTTATCAACAAAAAAAGGGAAAAAAATGTGTAAGCCACTTCTTTTCTTTCCCCATTTTCTATCAAAAAGAAGAGAAGGATATTATTTAATCATGTTGCTACTTCTCTTGGTTTACATCAATGTGTCAATGGTAGAGATACTTTGATATCATATAAAAGATATTAATACAAAGGAGTCATATGATCATAAACATTAAGAAATTAAGATAATAATTCAATGAGATGAATCTCCTCTTTAGTAAATAGCAAAAAAAATTATAAGAGAATAAATAGTAAAATATCTTGATTCATATAAAATAAATCTCAAATAATAAATATTAAGAAGTCAACATCATGATTTATTTGAATAAATCTCCTTCTTAGTCATTAGCAAAAAAAAAAGAATCATAAGAAAATAAATACAAAATATATCTCAAATCATTGATATCAAGAAGTTAAGCAAAAGATAAAGATTCATCAAAAACCTACTATAATCCTTAATAGGTAAGGCCATCCATATAACAACCTTGCTATTCATAAAATTATTAGTGCTCTCGGTGTCAATAAGAATGGTGATCGGTTGTTGCATTAGAAGTCCTCTCACTTTCATCGTCTACCGGTTTATATAGCCGGTAGAAGAATACATCGTAACATCAATCAGCTACTTTCTTCATCTGCGACCTCTTCCGCATGCTCCTAGACCTCCTCCTCTATATCTTCAATGGGTTCACTTAGTAAGAGGTGCCCTTTTTTACAGCGATGGTCATGGCTCCACGGTTTGTCGCAATGCCAATAAAGACCCTTTACTAATCTATCGTGTAGTTCTTCTTTTATCAATTTTTTTGGCAGTGAAGGATAGATAGGAATAGAAGGAGGTTTATAAGCCATGGGCCTAGGAGTGGTCATCATCCTCCAAACATCTTGGTTGAGCCGTTCCTTTTGTATTCAGGTGAAAGAAATTGCAGCAGCTATGGTACGGGGCTACCATGCCTTAACCTCTCATTTTATCTCCACCCTCATGCGTGACTAAAGTATATCCAAAGGTTGTCCCTCCTTCTCTAGAGGTCTCTCTAAACTTTCTCTTCACTGAGATTTGGTTGGACTTAATGGTTGTCCAATTTTGAACTCCGCGAACAAAGCATGTAGTTTATCCTCCAAGCGCGATTCAAGCTGCGATTCAAGCTGAGATTCTAATACTTCAAACTTAGCATCAATTGGATCTTGGGAAGCCATGACATATGCCTGTAGATTAGATATTTCTTTATCTTTTTTCTATTGATGGATCAATGACATGGGTGGTGGAAGATTCAGACAATCGGTTGGTGATATAAGGGTTTAGCTACAATGGGTTTCTATTTTGGGCTACAGTTTTTGGGGGTGTTAAGGTTATGAAAATAGGTTATAATTGTTGTGTCTTAAGGCTAGAGGGATGCCCTAAGATGTCTTGGGTGGTGACAATAAGATAGTTAGGTTTCGGTGGATTAAGAAGAAGAAGAAAGATAAGAGTGCAGCAGTAGATTTTTCATCGAAAAAATTCCAACAGTGAAGACATAATTTTTTCCAGAAATTTTCAACAAAAATTTAAGTAAAACTTAAGGGGGATCTTTTAAGGAAGAGGTAGTGCCAACAAAAATTTCATGGAAAAAAATAACAGTAATAGGTTTGGTAAAATCAAAGATCACGAAGAAGTATGGCAGTAGGTTTTTATGTCTAAGCTATAACAGCTTAGACGTAAAAGATGATCAGGTTATCTTAATGATTTTTTGATGAAACTGAAGGAAGATCTGAGGATAGAAAGTTATAAAGCTGTGGTAGAAATTTTGTAGAAATTTGATTAGTAAAAATGCAGCAGCAAATCAAATAGTAAAGGGTGTGCTATTGAAATTCTACGACGTAACTTTCATCGTAAAGATGGAAACTTTACGATGAAAAGTTTGTGCAGCAAATAGGAATGAATTTTTTTTTTTTGAATAGGAATAACTAAATTGTAGCAGTAGTAAGGTAGAAAACCAAAACCTATTATAATTTATGAGAGATTAAAGGATGATCTACGGTAGTGGAGATAATAGTGAAATATGATGAAGATCTTCAAGCAATTGTGAGAATTGCTTTGGATGGCTTTAGGGGTCTGGTGGATGGCTATGGAAGGGCAGTGAGATGCCAAAAATGTTGCTCTGATACTAAATGTTAGAACCCTAGTAGATTTTAAGCTTGGGGGTGATCACTATAAGGGATCGGCCTCCTTGGAACTCTATAGGGGTTCCATCCTCCAATTTGCTACTCAAAGGCTATAGAAAATGCTCTTCTATTGATGATAAAAAGTGGAGGATTACATGGTGATTTATATACCTTCTAACCCAAACTCCTAATAGGACTCCTACTTCAAAGCTTCTACTCTTAACCAACTCCTAAAATAACTCCTAATGCAACTCTAAGTCTAACCTACAACCGACCCATTTAGGGGTGGCTGGTTACTTTATTATTCCTAATCCTGTTCTAACTTAATCCCCTCTTCAACTAACCTCCTCTTTAACTAAGATAAGGGGTGGTTAATTAGGGTAACATGCATCTTACTCTCCCATCAAATATCTTCCTCAACTAATCCTAATATAGCCAGCCTCCTTACTTTCCTTAATAGGGGCCGACTAGATAAGATTTATATGAATGCCCTTATATTTTGTTGAATCTTGGATTTTGATGATGAAATCAATTGATGGATTATTGATCTAATAGGATTGTTAAAGTTGATTGATGTAGGATTAATTACGATACAAGGTTAAGATCATACATCGAGTCGATGCGTTTGGGAACTCGTAAGGAGTGTGTCGGAAGCTCGTCGAGGGTATCGGGAGTTTGCCTAGATGGCGCAAGGGAGTTCACCAAAAGAAGATCAAGACTTGTCAAAAGATTATCAGGGGTAGCCGAAAAGCTTACCGGAAGTCGCGATGGTCTTGTAATAGATATTTTGGTAATTATGATTATATTTAATTAAATCATGATTAGCATTATGCAAGTCTAGCTATGGCAGGATCAATGGAGTTACAACCAGATGATGGGCCAAGATAAAGCCTAGGTATCGGGCCGAGTTCGGACAATGTAGTGGGATCTCGTCGAAAGTTCGCTAGGAGATTCGTCGAAGGAATCGGTAAGCTCACTAGGAATGCGAAGGGAGATCGCCAGAAAGAAGACCGGAGGACTTGCCGCAAGATTGCCGGAGGTTGCCGAAGTATGCGAGAGTTAGGTCTTAATTAGGCTTAATTAGTCATTAAGTATTATAATCATTGAGTCGTAGTTAGGATTAGAGTCCTAATTGAGTTGGATTTGGAAGGAATCCAAATCAACTCAATGAGGCAAACAGATCCACTATTGGGTTTGGTTGAGCTCAATTAGTTGACCAAAAAGCTGGTCAATGTAAAAGTCAAGTTGGAATTTGAAAAGTGGAGGGAACCACTTTTCCAAAAATTTCTATGGGTAAATCGCTAGTGAGCGGTGGTTGGATTGCCCGTACCACAGAATCCGGGCGACGGGCAATAGCTTTCGGTGGGTAAATCACCTAAGTGGCGGGTGAACTGCTTGTACCACAAAATTTGGGCGGTGGCCAACTGCTGACGACAGGTAAACCACCCAGGTCGGTGGGTAAACCGTCCATACCTAGATTTTTTGGATACGATTGAATTTTGGCTCCAATTTTGAAGCTAATTTGGGGCCTATAAATACCCCAAGTTTTCTTATATTCAGTACAACACTTTTGATGAATTATATTATGATAAAATATTGTGTGAGAATTGTAAGAAAAGAAAAGAGTTAGGGGAGAGAGCTTAGAGTTATAAATCTAGTCTCCCTTATAAGCTCAAGTGTAAGGGTTTGATTTTCACCTAAAGAAGATTGGTAGTGGATATTGGTGTGTCTCAAGAAGGAGGACTCGGAAGTAGACGTAGGCCACTGGCGCCGAACTACTATAAAATTGTAAGTGTTTCATACTTGCAATGCTTGAATGTTGTTCAATTGATGCTTCTAACTTAACTAAACTCCTTGAAAGCAAGACGATAAGTTCTTTTCCTCAAACGTGATTATCTTTCTAGCTTCCTTAACAACTTACTTTTAATCACTCACTTATTTTATTAAAAATAAAAAGTTTCATATTTTCTATTCTATCTTATTTAAAAAGCTTTTGCTTTAGAAAGAAAAATTTTAGCTTGTACTAATTCACCCCCCCTCCCCCCTCTTAGTGCTAATTGATCCTAACAATTGGTATTAGAGCAAGGTTATTACTCTTTGGATTAACACCCACTTGAGTAAATAACTTATTTTGGCATGAATGAGGGATATTTCATTTCACATCCACCCATGTTCAATGTGACTAATTACACATATTGGAAAATATGGATGCATGTTTTCCTAATCTCTTTGGACTTTGATTTGTGGAATATAGTTGAAAATGGATTTGAAAAGTCTTCTCTTCTAATGAATAATTAGAATGATTTGGAGAAGAAGACTTTATCTTTAAATGCAAAGGCTATGAATGTCTTGCTTTGTGCTCTCGATATGAATGAGTTTAATTGTGTTTCCGCTTGTGATTCGGCTTTCGATATTTAGCATACTTTTAAAATTACATATGAAAGCACAACTAATATAAATGAATTAATTAATAAAATATATTATAAAAATAAATTTGAAGAACATTCCAAAGAGCAGGAAGGATTGTGAACTAAGAATGACATTTGACTTCTCGAGTGAAATCTGGAGTGATGAACCTTGGACATGAACTTTTGAAAAATGAACCAGAAAAATTAATAAAATTGAACCTTATAAAAATTATGGACACAACCTCGTGCTATGAACGCAAGAAGCTGAAGAGCTCCAGAGATCAAATGCTCAACCAAGAAGTGGAGAACCTTACTTTAATGGCGATCGAAGATGAGGTTAGTGAGTCTTTAGATTTTTTATTTTCAGAATTATCAAGCATATTTAATTATTTATTTAATGAGTTTAGAAAACTTAGCAAGTCTTTTAAACTGCTTAAAGTTGATCATGATTTGATAGTTAAAAGACTTGATAAAATGTATGACTCCTTAGCTTATTATCAAGCATATTTAATTATTTATTTAATGAGTTTAGAAAACTTAGCAAGTCTTTTAAACTGCTTAAAGTTGATCATGATTTGATAGTTAAAAGACTTGATAAAATGTATGACTCCTTAGCTTCACCTAAACCATGTTTAAAATATGATATGCTAGATAATGTTAAGAATTATATGCTTAAAACTACATTAGAGAAATTTAAGATAGGGAATAAATCGTTAATTATGATCCTTACCAATAAGGGTCATATTAATAATAAAAATGGCATAGGCTTTGTTGGAAGTATTCAACAAAAGACAATCATCTTTGTAAAAGGACCTATACTGAATATGCCACCGAGAATTAAGTGTAACTTTTATAGTAAATTAGGATATAAGGCAAACAAATATCTTTTTAGAAAATATACTCCTCATCATCTTGTATGAGTTCCAAAGAGAACTCTATACAATGAAAATCGGTTAGAAAAGAAAGATAAAAATCTTCATGAAGGACCCAATGTTAAATGGATACCTGAATCAAAATCTCCCATAATATAAAGTTATTTCCTAACAAGGGTAGGAGCAATAAAAATATTTTGAAAATAGATGCTCAAGTCATATTACTTGAGATCTAACACTCCTTTAAGCTTACTAGCCTAAGTAGTAATAAAAAAATTATTAGAATTAAAATTATTGATAATGAATCTTTTAATGGTTCATCATTATATAATTAATATTGATGATACATTGCTAGAGTATACATGTATGAAAATGAATTAGAACCAAAGAACCTTGGTTATTGAAAAATATATTGAAACTTACAAAAATGAGATTTTGAGTGAATGTTAAAATTATTAGCTTTTTTAAATATAAAAACTATTATTAAAATGCTTCAAATATTAACTAAGTTTGTAGAATGATTGATTTAAAATGTTATATTGATTGAAATGCCATGATGATTGAATGCTTATGTTGAATGTTAGAGTATAGAAAATATATATGCTTCATTTTTAAGATGAGTTTATGAACTCCTTACACTATGTGTAAAGAGTTAGACTCATTTAAATATTAAAATTGAGATTGATTAAATTTATACTTTAAACATATTTTATATCTTATAGTAATGACCGTGTTGAAATGAAATTTATTTTTTAGTCTTAAACAAAAAATTATTGATTTAAAAATTATTCTTGACAGAAATCAAATGAAACACCAAAAGGAGGATAATTAATCTTAAAAATATTTCTATCATATGAATCCTTCAATAAGAGATAAGAGATACAATGATACTATTGTTGAATCTCTTTAACTATAAAAATGAAGTAGAAAACTTTTAGCTATTTTTTTTTTGAAAAACAATCTATGATGACTTTATTAAAAAAATTTCGAAAAGTGATTTTTGATGATGATTTTGGATATGTTTTCAAATGATTTTGTTTTAAAGAATAGATATGTTTGAATCTATCCAACTTCATTGATATGTTGATTTTGATTATTTGATAACTTAAATCATGATCTTGAAATCTTAAAAATTATAATTTGAGATCTTTTTATTCACTGAGATTCCTTTCATCCTAAACATGATCTTGACTTCTCAATATTTATAACTTGATATTTTTATAAGGATCAAGATCCTTCTTACATTGTCTCCTAAGATTTCAAAAGCTTTGAAATTTTATCTAGAAATAAATGTGTCAAAATAAATTATGTTCTTGGTATTTATGATTTGATAATAATATTATTTATGACATGATTACTTATGACTTTCTTCTTAGTATAACTTATTACCAAAATTAGTGTTTCTTAACATTATGATAAGTTGAAAATTAAAAGAGATTTGCATTATCATGAATATTTTCTTAACTTCTTGACTTGACTTATATGTTATGAGACTCATATTATTGATGTCTATGATTTTCTTTAAAAGAAGATTTATGATCTTAATAATAATAATTAAAATTTTTATCAAGATTATTCTTTTTTCTATTAAAAAGATTTATCTTGAATAAATTAAGATTATCCCTTAAGACTCATTTATAATATTTACAAAAGAGGGGAAAGAAAACTTATTAAACGAAATCATACCTTTTAGATTTTAATTTTTAATGACATGATATCTCTTATATTTTTTGACATAAATTGAACATGGATGAAAAGAAATTATGCAATCATATTTCTCTCTTGACAATAACAAAAAGTAGGAGATAAAATTTTTAATCTGATTAGAAGCAAACATTGAATGATGAACAAGTGCTTAGAAGAAAATTAGAACTTTCTAAATGCATACAAAATACTTGATTTATAATTTGAGCTTGATCTATTATCATGCCTTCTTATGAAATTTTTGATTCTTTTTATCCAAATTACATGTGATGATTTTAAATGCATGAGTATTTCTTAAACTTTTGAATCTCCTTGAATATCTTGAAGTTTTAAGCTTAATTTCGAAATTCACATCTATAAAATTTACATCTTTAAAATTAAATATTTTTGTGATATGATATTTTTCATTTCTCTACCTTGATTTTACCTTCTTATTCACACAAAATAGAGAAAGGAAATCACTAGCATTTCAAGAGACTAATAAGTCTATTAATTACATTTTGAATCTCTTGAAATGATTTTGATGATTTTAAAATTAAATAATATCATGATTTTGATTTTCTAGAATTATAACTTGAAATCTTTTATGAATCAAAATCTTTTGTTATGTGTTATTTAAAAGTAGATTTTCATACAAATCATGAACTTGACAACTTAAGATTTCTTATGGATAAATCAAGAGATTTTATTTAATTATTTCTCCTACAAATTTATCTCTTGATATTTATAATTTACCTTCATGAATTGTACATCTCATCACTATGTTAATCTTTCATGATATGTTTCATGTGATGATATTAAAAAATAGTGAAATGGGAAAAATTTTGTACAATTGCAACCATCCCTCTTTTTGACAATGACAAAGGGGGAGCAAAATTTGTTAGCTTGTAAAATTACAAGCTTGAACAATGCAAAGGAAACAAAAATTTGCTGGCTTGCACTTCCCAAAAAAGAAAAACAAATTACTAGATTTATTTATTATATTTTTTTGAAATTTATATGAGAAAAATATGTTGAGCTCATATTCGAATTTTATATATCTACAAGATTGAGGTTGAGACCTAGAAATGCTAAATCATAAAAATATATAAATTACTAATCTAGATTTCATGAGATTAGGTTTTTTGTGATAATATTTTTAAAAACTTTATCCATGATTTGGTATCTTATTGTTTTAAAAAAATGCATGAAGATGTACCACATTTGAAATTTACAAGAGATGATTTTCTATATCAAGAGATGACTTTTGCTATATTTGAAATACATAAGTAGTCTTTAAATCTCTTGAACTTTTGAGCTCATCTTAATATTACTTTTAAAATTTATTAAGAGCTATTCTCATGATGAAATGATTTAACAACACCTCCCTTGTTTCTCTCCTTATTAATTATAAAAGACATGGTTGATGACTAGAGATTAATTTTTAAATATATTAAATTTATTGAGAAAGGTATGCTCAATGACATGAAAATCTTCTATACTCTATAACTTGAAAATTTTTTATACTTATTGATCTGAAAATTTTTTATACTTGATGATTTGAAGAAAAATTCTCAAATATTTTTAACTTCATGACAATCCTTGAGAATTCTTGATAAGTTGAAAAGTTTAAAAAATAAAATTTTGTTATACTTAAAAGGTTATATGCTTGAAATGCTTATTGCTTTGATTTACTTGAATTCAAGAGGATATGACTCTATTGAATTTAAGTCTTCTATATTAATGCATATACTAAGGGGAGTAATGTCATCATGTGTTTTTGAAATTATTAGCTCTATATTTCATATTTTTGTTGATGACAAAGGGGGAGAAATATATATTGATGACATATGACATTGAAAAATATTCATTGATAACACTTGATGACTTAGATATTTTATTTGATGACTTGATGTAAATTTATGTTAAAATTTGTATAAAATGTTGATTGCCTGAATTTAAGAGTGAGTGTGTTTCTTAAATTTAAGTGGTATGATTTTAGAGGGAGTTAGGATTAACTTTTGTCATCAATTGATTGTCATCATCAAAAAGGGGGAGATTATTAAATCTTAAATTTTGATGATGAAAGCAATTGATGGATTATTGATCTAATAGGATTGTTAGAGTTGATTGATATACGATTAATTACGATAGAAGGATTATTACAATCATGGTTGGCTAAAGTTAAGTCCATGCATCGAGTCGATGCGTTTGACAACTCGCCATGAGTGTGTCGGAAGCTCACCGAGGGTATCGGGAGTTTGCTAGGATGGCGTAAGGAAGTTTGCCAAAAGAAGATCGAGACTCGTCAAAAGATTGTTGGGGATAGCCGAAAAGCTTGCAAGGAATCGAGATGATATTGTAATCAATATTTTGATAATTATGATTATATTTAATTAAATCATAATTAGCATCGTGCAAGTCTAACTATGGTTGGATCAATGAAGTTACAACCAGATGATGGGTCAAGATAAAGCCTAGGCATCAGGCCAAGTTCAGACGATGTAGTGGGATCTCGCCGGAAGTTCGCTAGGAGATTCACCGAAAGAATCAGGAAGCTCGCTGAGAACATGAAGGGAGATCGCCAGAAAGAAGACCAGAGGATTTATTGTAAGATTGCCAAAGGTTGCTGTGGTATATGGGAGTTAGGTCTTAATTAGGCTTAATTGATCATTAAGTGTTATAATTATTGAGTCGTAGTTAGGGTTAGAGTCCTAATTGAGTTAGATTTGGAAGGAATCCAAATCAACTCAATGAGGCAACCGGATCTACTACTGGGTTTGGTTAAGCTCAGGTTGAGCTCAATCAGTTGACCAAAGAACTGGTCAACGTAAAAGTCAAGTTGGAATTCGAAAAGTGGAGGGAACCACTTTTTCAAAAATTTAAGTGGGTAAACCACCGGTGATCGTTGGTTGGACCGCCCATACCACAGAATTCAGGTGACGGGCAATAGCTTTCGGTGGGTAAACCGCCCAGGTGGCAGGTGAACCGCCCGTACCACAAAATCTGGGAGCGGCCAGCTGTTGATCGAGGGTAAACCGCCCAAGTCGGCAGGTAAACCGCCCAAGTCGGCAGGTAAACCGCTTGTACCCAGATTTTTCGGATATGGTTGGATTTTGGCTCTAGTTTTGAAGCCAATTTGGGGCCTATAAATACTCCAAGTTTTTTTACATTCAGTACAATACTTTTGGGAGATTATATTCTGAGAAAATATTGTGTGAGAATTGTAAGAAAAAGAAAAGAGGTAAGGGAGAGAGGTTAGAGTTGTAAATTTAGTCTCCCTTGTAATCTCAAGTATAAGGATTTGATCTTCACCTAAAGAAGATTGGTAGTAAATGCCCGTGTACCTCAAGAAAGAGGACTCAGAAGTGGACGTAGTCCGTTGGCGCCAAACCATTATAAAATTGTAAGTGTTTCATACTTTCATTGCTTGAATGTTGTTGAATTGATGCTTTTAACTTAACTAAAACTCCTTGAAAGCAAGATGATAAGTTCTTTTCCTCAAATATGATTATCTTTTCGGCTTCCTTAACAACTTACTTTTAATCACTCATTTATTTTATTAAAATAAAATAAATTCCCACAATTGCTTAAGATTGTGGCCGAATCCCGCCATCATCTGTACTACCACGGATCATCCTTTGATCTCCTCGTGAATTGTAACATGTTTTAGTTTCCTACCTTACTACTACTATAATTTAGTTATCCTTATTCTAGAAAAATAAAAAAAATAAAAAAAATTTCTATAATAATTTACGTTGAAAGTTGCGCTATAAAATTCAGCCGCATAACACTATCTATTTTGATCTTGCTGCTGTGATTTTTCTATCCAATCTTTTATGAGTTTTTTTAAGTTAACTTTAGCACTCTTTAACATGATATTTCCTTTTGATTTTGTTAAAAAATTATCAATATAAACCGCTGATCTTTTACGTCCAAATTGCTACTTTAGACATAAAAATCTATCACAGTAACTTCCTGTGATCTTTGATCTTGCTGAATCTTTTGCTACTATTTTCTTCCATAAATTTTTTGATGATATTATCTCTCCCTTACCAGTGGATTCCTCTTGAGTTTTACTTGAATCCTTGTTGTAAATTGTTAGAAAAAATTACATCTATACTTCTAAAAATTTTTTAATAAAAAAAAATATTATTGTACCTTTGTTTTTCTTCTTCTCTCAACCCACCAAACCCTAACCATCTTGCTACCACCAATCACAATGTCTTTAGGGCATCACTTTAGCCTTAAGACATAGCTGTCATAACCTATTTTCATAACCCTAACAACACCTAAAATCGTAGCCCAAAATAATAAACCCTCACAACCATAACCTTCCACCACCGATCTTATCTTCTGAACTTTCCACCACCCCATGCCCTTGACCCATCAACATAAAAAAGATAAAGACATATTAGATCTAAAGGCATATACAATGGCATCTCAAGATCCAATTGATGCCAAATTTGGGGCGTTGGAATCACGGCTTGAATCACACTTGGAAGACAAATTGCGTGCCTTGTTCACATAATTCAAAATTGGACAACCACTGAGTCTAACAAAATTCCAGCAAGGAGAGAGTTCAAAGAGGCCTCTAAAGAAGGAAGGACAGCCCTCAGACGTGCCACAACCACGCATGAGGGTGGACTTCCCTCGATGGGAAGGAGACTCGATGGGGTGGATTTTACATGCCGAACGTTACTTCCGCTACTACCAAACATCATATGATTCTATGGTGGACATTACCATCATCCACCTTGAAGGAGATGCAATTCAGTGGTATAATTAACTTCAATACAACCATGGGGCCCTGACGTGGATACAATTCAAGAACGTGCTGCTAAATCACTTTGGGCCGATGGAGTATGAAAATATTAACGGCTAACTCATGAAGATATGACAAACCTCTACGATCCAAGAATACCAAGCTAGGTTTCAGAAGTTATCCTAGCTCGCTCATGATTAGACTAATAGACAATTATTAGGGATATTTATCAAAGGACTTAAGCCGAATATTAAAGGAGAGGTTAAGGCGTGATAGCCCTGCACCGTAACAGCCACAATCTCTTTCACCCGAATCCAGGCGGAGTGGCTCAAACAAGATGCTTAGAGGATGAGAACCACTCCTAGACTAGTAGCGTATAAATGTTCCAATAACCCCAGTCATCCTTCACTGCTAAAATAATTGATAAGAAAAGAACTATGCAATAGATCGACAAAGGGCCTTTGTTAGCATTGCGACGAACTATGGAGCCGCAATCATCGCTACAAAAAAGGGTGCCTCATACTAATTGAACCCCTTAAAGATATGGAGGAGGAGGTCCAGGAGCATGAGGAGGTCATGGAGGAAGAAAAGTAGCTAGTTGATTTTACGATGCATGCTCTTACTAACCCGTAGACGATGGAAGTGGGAGGACTCCTAAAACCACAACCAATCACTATTCTCATTGACTCCTGGAGCACTAATAATTTCATGAACAACAAGGTTGCTATTTGGATGGCTTTACCTGCTGAGGATTGCAGCAGGTTTAACATTAGGTTGCCGACGGACGAATTTTGAAGTGTGATCATACGTGCCCGTGGGTGAAACTATTGCTGTAGGACCAGGAGATAATTGCACTTTCTCTTCCCTCTTGTTGATTATGATGCCATGCTTAACTTTGAATGGATGACGACATTAGATGATGTTTCCTGAAATTTCTTAAAATTAATTATAAATTTTATAACAAAGGGAAATAGGTGATTATGTATAGGAAACGCGAGAGTGACGTAAAGATGATCTGCATGCAGTGAAAGGAGAAAGTTTTGCATAAAGCAAGTAGCAACTGTAACACCCCATAGTCCCAGATTAGAAATGTGGGAATATATGAGTGCCTTATAAGGGTTGATGAGTGTACTACTGTTAACTCCTAGCTCGAGCATTTTGGCTAATGGTTGGGCCAAACTAAAGCTATCAAGACAATTACCAACCTAGTATTCGGGCATGGTGATGGGACCCTCGTTGGAAAGGGTTACTTGTGTGTATGGAGTGCTCTGAATTCGACACAACGTGGAGTACACTCATCAACCTTATAAGACATTAATATATTCCCATATTTCTAATATAGGACTATGAGGTGTTACACTCTCCCCAACTCATAGTCCTATATTAGCCTAGTGGTGGCTCCATGTTGTGTCGAGTTCAGAGCACTCTATACACAAAAGTAGCCTTTTTCAATGGGGGTCCCCTCACCATGCCCGAATACTACGTCGACTCTCATACCAAATGTCATGACACGGGTTAATGAGCTAATTGTCTTGATAGCTTTAGTTTGGCCCAACCACTGGCCAACATGCTCAAGCTAGGAATTACCAGTAGTACACTCATCAACCCTTATAAGGCACTAATAGAACCCTAGAAGGAGTTCTATAGATTTTGATTATTGAGAGGGATCAACCCTTGGAATGCTGTAGGGGTTCCTCCCTCCTAGATTTGGCACAAGGCTGAAATAAAATTGATAATTATTTGATTTAAGAGAGGGGGCAGCTACATCATTAAATCATAGCCTAAGGGGGGTGCTTGTCTAAGTAAAATTACTCCTTTGCCCCTCCTACAGCTAACTTGCCTTAATAGGAACAGGGGGTGACTAGGTTGGCTCTATAGCCGACCTAAGTAAGGGGAAACTCTGGCCAACCAATCAAGTAAGGGGATGATAGCCATTAAGCCCTAAGGGTTAATCAAAACCCTAGCCATACTCCTTTATAAGATAGGAGTGATTTTATTACAATCTAGCAGGGTTTTGTTGAGTACTTCTAGGGAGATTATGACTCAACCATACTGGAGTCCTATCAAATCAGCCCTCTTAAAATCAGCCTTGTTCTCCAGGCTAAAGTTCCATGAACTCAGGGAACCAGGTCTTCAGCTCCTCATCAACTTGGGTGTCAGTTGAAAGAACTTGAGCTCAGTCGTTATCTTTAAATTTCCATTTGAGATGGGATACTTGGAGGATCAACTGTAATTTTGATCTGGTGCATAGATCTGATCTCCAGGTTGGGGCCCCAATATGATCCCCAATTTTGTAAGGCCCAAAGAAATAAGAAGACGACTTTCTTGAGGCTTGAATTTCATGCTGGTGGAGCTGGAGATGAAGGAGGACTTGATCTTTCTCAGGAAACTTTCTTCTACTCCGACGTTTATCAGGGGGAAGTCTCTTTCTTGCATGGGCTGCCACATGGTTAGTCTTTAGTGATAGCCAATCTTTCTTCTGGAATGGTGATACCCTCTGGTATGGTTCAGGATGATGAGAGCCCAATCTGGCATGAGCATGGATTGCAATTCTTCTAGTTTAACTCATCTTTCATGCCATGAACATGTATCCAACCATATTCTAAATTTGGTAGTAATTAGTATCTCTTGTAAAAGCCTCGTATGAAGTATGGAGGAAGCCTCGGTGTAAATTAGGAGTCGACCATCTTGCATAAGAATAGCCCAAATTTCAACTCTTGATGCATCAACCTCAATGACCAAAGTGCGACCGAAATCGGGCAGCGCTAGGACCAACATCATCATCATGGCTGCTTTTAGTCGTTCGAAGGCTGTGGAGGCTTTATCCAACCACAAGAAGGAGTCTTTCTTCAGTAAGGACATGAGCGGGGCACTGATCTTACCATAATCTTTCACAAAATTTTGGTAGTAGCCCGTGAGTCTAAGGAAATCACATAATGATTGTATGTTTATAGGTCTCAGCTATCCTTGCATTGCCTCGATCTTTGTTGGGTCCACCACTACTCTATCCTCTAATATAATGTGCCCAAGATACTCCAATTTACATTGTAATAAGCTGCACTTTGACTGTTTAACATAAGGAGTATTCTCCCGAAGAATTGTTAGAACAGTTCATAAGTGCTGAAAATGTATATCAAGTGTAGGGCTATAAATGAGAATATCATCAAAGAATACCAATACGTACTTATGTAGAAAACTCTAGAAGATATCATTCATCAGGCTTTAAAAATTAGAAGGAGCATTCGCAAGTCTGAAAGGCATTACTAGAAACTCGTAGTGGCCATTATGCTTGCGAAATGTAGTTTACAAAATATCTTCAGTGCATACCCGAATCTGATGGTATTCGGATCAGAGATCTAATTTAATGAGGACTCATGCTCCTTTTAATTCATCCAAGAGTTCATCTATGAATGAGATAGGATATTTATCCTTAACGGTGATGGCGTTTAGAGCCCGGTAGTCAACACACATCCACCACGTACTATCTTTCTTGCACACTAGCAACACCGGTGAGGACTAAGGGCTGCAGCTCAATCGAATCACCCTAGTGTCAAGCATCTCTTTAATAATATTCTCGATCTTGTTCTTCTGCAAGTGAGGATAGTGGTATGGTCACAAATTTGTTAGAGATTTGCCTGGCAAAATATGAATGCAGTGGTCATGCAGCCAGTTAGGGGGCAGCCTGAACGACTCTAAGAAAACATCCACGAATTCGTTCAAGCAAAGGGCAAGCTTAGGATCTGAGTTTTATACATTCTCCCTCATAGATGGCTACTGAATATACATCAAGAATCCACCATGGTCTTTGTGCAAAACTTTCTCCATTTGTTGTAACGAAACAGTGGAAATTTGGCTCCCGCGCTTGCCTCGTAACATGACCTGTCTCCCTTTGTAATAAAATTTCATGATTAATTTAGAAAATTTTTAGGAGATATCACCTAGTGTTATGAGCCATTTGACCCCGAGTATAGTTTCATAATTATTGATGGGTAGGAGGAAGAAATCGGCTACCACTTCTTGGTCTTGGAGGAGTAGTTTCACCTGCGGACACTATTGGTCGCAATTAAAGATTCGGCCGTCGGTGACCTTTACGTCAAACTTATTGTAACCTTCAATTTAAAGCACCAAATGTGTAGCAACCTTACTATTGAGGAAGTTATTGGTGCTGCCCGTATCGATGAGAACGGTGATGAGTTGTTGTTTTAGAAGTCCTCTAACTTTCATCATCTGCGGGTCGGAATAGCCAGCCAATGCGTGCACTGTATAGTTGGCCGGTTGGGACTCTTCCTCCATGGCTTCTTCTTTAGGTTCAAGGGCTTCTTCAGATGTTTCATTGTCCTCATCATCTGCTAGTTCAATCATGAGGAGCCAGCCCTTTTTATAGTGATGTTCGTGGCTCCACAGTTCGTCGCAATGCCAACACAACTCCTTGGTCGATCGTTCGCGAAGCTCGTCTCTTGTCAATTTTTTTAGTTTAGGGGCTTGGATGGTAGTAGAGGGGGCAGTAGGCCTCAGCATAGCTAGTTGGTGAGTGACCCTTGTCCTTCGTACCTCATGGTTCAATTGTTCTTCCTAGATACACGCGAAGGAAATCACCACCAAAAGAGTGTACGATTGTCGTGCCTTTACTTCTCCTCGGATCTTTGGCTTTAGGCCCTCGATAAAAGTAACTAAAAGTTATTTCTTAGACTAATTCTCAGTTTGGTTAGATAAACGTTCAAACCTTATTTGATATTCTTGTATTGTAGAGGTTTGACGAATCTTTGCCAATTGTTTGTTGATGTTGTTGAAATCGGTTGGTTCCGAAGTGGTCTAGTAGTCCTTCCTTGAATCGCTGCCAAGTGAGTCCTCTATGGGTGTGCTTAAACCAATTAAACTACTGAATAGCATCTCCCTCGAGGTGGATGGCAGCAATCTCCACCCGTGTGGCGTCGGTAGTTCGGTAGAATCGAAAATAGCACTCCGCGTGTGAGATCCACCCAATCAGGTCTCCTTCTTCCTATCTAGGGAAGTCAACCTTCATGCATGGATTATTAAGATCAGAGGTGATGTAGCCATATTCTTGAGGATCATCTCGTTGATCTAAAGTTTCTTTGTGTTGTGATTTCCTCGGGTTCAACAATCGGCCAATGTTGAATTCGACAAAAAGGGATCGTATCTTCTCTTCCATGCGGTTTCCAAAGGCTTCAAGCTTTGCATCGATAGCCTCCTCTGATACCATAGTATACACCTCTAGATCTGTAATATTTAGATCTTATTTTTCAGTTGTCGGGTTAGTGGCATGAGAATTTTGGAGAAGGGGGTGGCCGGTTGGAAGGTGAATCAGTTTGGATGGAAGTAGGCTATGGTTTAGGGTAGATTTGGGGCTACAATTTTGTGGAGTTTAGGCTATGAATTGGTGTGGTTTTAGGGCTGTGATAGCAGTAGATGAAGGTTAGGAAAATAGATTTTAGATCTGGGATAGATGACAGCAAAGGTAGGTGTCTCGGTAAGGAAAGTTGGATAAAAAGGTAAGTAGATCAATAAGGAAGTAGGCTGATTTGGGTCGCTAATTTAGGGGCTATTTGGATTCAGTTTAGGGTAATATTTAGAAAGGTTTTTAGTGAGGATGGTAGGGTTTGGAGATGAGGAAAAGAGAGTCCAAAATCTTACAAAAAATAACAGTCAAATTTGACAGAATTTAGTAAAAAGAAGTGCTGCGATGTGCTATCTTCCTGAATCGATTTTGATAAAAGAAATTATGACTTCTTGACATAAATTCCAGAGAAACTTTCAAAAAAATTATGTAGAAACCCTTGGTTCAGATGTTGTTAATACCAGTAAAAAGTTTGACGAAATTTTGGTAGCACAATAGTAGGGAAATAGGGTAAAAGACAAAAGGCAGATTCCTTCGACGTAAAATTTTAGAACTACGTGATGGTCAAAGATTGCACAAAATAACCAGTTCTAGAAGGAGTTTTTTCATGAAATTATGTAAAAATTTTAGCCAAAAAGGATGAGCAAAAGTTTGGTTTCAAGAGGCCAATAGATGGAAAGCAGATTCTACATTGTAAAATTTTAGTACTGTGCAATGAAGAATCGCAGTGCTATAAGTCCAGATCCAGAAGGAGTTTTTTCATGAAATTAGTCTTAGATGAAATCTAAGATGATCCATAAAATTGTATAAAAGTTTCAACTAAAAAAGATGATTAAGAGTTTAGTTTCAAGAAACAACAGTCGACAAAAAATTTCTGCATTGTTTCGCCTTTGCAATGATGATAACGTTTGCAACAAACAAAATTTACAGCGGATAAAATTTAGAAAAAATATTCAACATGTAAGGTAAGGAATCTTGCAGTATTGAAGAGGCATGGATGATAAAAATATACCAAAATTCCAAATCAAATGTAGGGGGCAGTGGCAAACTGATTTGATCTGCTACTAGGGTGGAAGGTGGAGGCGCGTGTCATAGCAATTGTGGGAATTGCTTGGGAAGGTGAAGGCGGCTGAGATGGCTATAGGGGCAATAAGATCGTTGCTCTGATACCAGATAATAGAACCCCATAAGGAGCTCTATAGATTTTGATCCTTGAGGGAGGATCAACCCTTGGAACGTTGTAGGGGTTCCTCCCTCCTAGACTCGGCACAAGGCTGAAATAAAATTGATAATTGTTTTATTCAAGAGAGGGGGACAGCTACATCATTATATAGAGATCAAAACCCTAGCCTAAGGGGGTGCTTGCCTAAATAAAATTACCCCTTTATCCCTCCTATAACCAACCTGCCTTAATTGGAATAGGGGACGAGTAGGTTGGCTCTATACCCGATCTAAGTAGGGGGAAACCCTGGTCAACCAACCAAGTAAGGGGGTGATGACCGCTAACCCTAAGGGCTAATTTAAATCCTAGTCATACTCCTTTATAAGATAGGAGTGACTTTATTATAATCTACCAGGGTTTTATTGACTACTTCTAGGGAGATTATGACTCAACCATGTTGGAGTCCTATCACCATCATCCTCTTTGATTGAAGAGTCAACTAGGGTTTAAGGAAGGAGTCTTGAAGCCTTAGGGCTTCTTAGCTATTGCCTCCCTTCCTCGATAGGTCGGCTAGGGTTTTGAAGAGGAGCATTTGAGGTATTGCAGCCTCCTTGTCGTCGACCCCTTATTGGGCAAGTCGACTAGGGAGGAAGGTATAAGAGGAATTTAGCTTTGGGGAGGAGCCTCCCTAGGGTTAGGGTTTAAAGCCCTATATAAGCATATAGCCTCCACCACTTTTGAATAAGTAAGAGATCAATTTCCTATCAGTCTTGTGACCGACTACCTAGGAGGGAGGAACCCCTACAACATTCCAAGGGTTGATCCCCCTTCAAAAGATCAGTCTACGTTAGAATTCCTTGGGGTTCTATCAATCTACCAATGCCATGGCTTAAGACCTTAGATCTATAGTGTCAAAATCCTTCTCTTGTTGTTGGGTTAATGGTATGAATTGGTTGGGTGGATTGGTAGCCGAAAGAGGTGGTGGATCAAGGGTAGATAGCTACAATTTGAGGTTGGCAAGTTGGGGCTGCGATCTAGAGCTACTGTAAGGGTCATATAAGAGGTATGATTGTTGAGGTTTAAGGTTAGAGGAATGGTTTTGGAAGGGACTGGGTGTGGATGCAGCAAGTAGTACCGAAGGTAGTATATCAAAATTTTTCATCAAAGATGGTGCTGTAGATGCTACTATTTGGGACTATTATAGAGGCTGTAAAGGGGTTTTGGTGATAGAGGTTTAGGGTTAAAAGGGTGGCTTAGGGTTGTTGTTAATGGCAGCAACCATTTTGGTAGGAATTGGTGGCCAAAAGAGTGATGGATCAACATTATGGTTTAAGGTGCTATTTGGGTTGTGATTTTTAGGGATTGTTAGGGTTGGCTATAGATTATAGAAATAGGCTACGACGGTTGTGTCTTAAGTTTAGAGGGGTGCCTTAAAGACAACATGGTTAGTGGTAGTAAGATTGGTAGGGTATTGGTGGGTTGTAAGAAGGAAAAATTACAAAAGGTACAACAACAAAAAATTTCATTGAAAAATTTCAGCAGGACAATGTAATTTTTTTCCAGCTATTTCTTTCTTGTGTGGGCTGGTGTGTGGTTATTCTTTAATGGTAGCCCAATTTTCCTCTGTGATGGTGGTTGCCTTCTACTAGAGTCCAGGCTAAGGTGAGCACGATCTGAGTTTAGAGGGAGTAGAAGCTATAATTTTTCAAGACTTAATTTTATCTCATCTTTGTGTTGTTATCCTGTATCATAATAAGCCACAAATTCAGTAAAGGTTTAGCATTCCCTTGTTGTTGATTGATAGCTTCAGGTGATTTGGATTGAGTGCTTTGCTGAGGTAGGCTAGGGGTCGACCATCTTGCATGTGGATAATATAATTTATAGCTCTCGATACGTCAATAGTAAACACTTTGTCGGAGTCAGGTAAAGCTAGCACCGACCAAGAGTAGGGACTGCAACTCAGCTGAATGACCCCTGTTTCCAACATCTCTTCTTTAATCCTCTCTATTTGAACTTTCTAGAGGTGAGAATAATGACATAGTCAAGTGTTTGTTGCTGGTTTGCCCGAGAGAATTAGAATTCAGTGGTCATACCGGTGGGTAGAAAATAGGCTGCGTTGCTCGGCGAAAATATCTAAAAATTCAGCAAGTGATTGGAGAAGGTTTGGATCTTCAATTTTTGTTGGCTCCCCCATAGAATGCTATTGATGTTGTATCAGGAAGCTACTATTTACTTTGTTCAAAACATTCTCCGTTTGCTACGTGTAAATCATCATTACGTCGTTCCCGTGTTTCCTGCATAGGATCTCTTGTTTCTTATGGCTGAAAAATTTTATGATAAATTTAGAAAAAATTCTATGGAATATCACCTAGTGTATTCAGCTATTTGATGTCGAGCACGACCCATAAAGAGGAAGGAGGAAGAAATAAGCAAGTATCTCTTAGTCTTGATGCAATAATTTTACCCATGGGCATCTTTGGTCGCACTTCAAAATTTGGTTATCGGTGATCTTAACGTTAAACCTACTATAATCTTTAATATGTAGGGCCATCCGAGTAGTAACCTTGTTGTTCATTGTTAGAACCCTTATGGATTCTAAGCTTGGGGTGATCTCTATAGGTGATCGGCCTCCATGGAACTCTATAGGGGTTCCTCCTCCTTGGTTTTCTACACAATAGTTGAAAAATAATTGATCTATTGATGATGATAAGAGTGGAGACTACAAGCTATTTATAGGGCTTCTAAACCCTAACTCCTAATAGGACTCCTACATCTAACAACTCTAACTCCAACTCTAAGAAGCAACTCCTACTCTAAGTAAACTAAGACTCTAACTCTAAATTTAACTCATAATTAACCCCTGAGAGAGTCCTAATCGAATGAAGCTCTTCCCCTCATCAAAGTGAGTAACCAACTTGGTTGGTTACAAGCTTGACTTAGTTAACTCCAACTTGCATCCATCTCTGACTCCTAACCAAACTCTAGTTCAACCGAATCCTAATCCTACTAGGATTTGGGCTGATTTATTACAATGGACTCATATCTCCTCTTAGCCAACCTAATGTTAGGTCTAGGTTGGCCAACAAGGCCTAATCTAAGGACTCGACTCAATCGACTATGACCCGACTCAGCTAGGGTCCTAACAGACCCGCTCTCTTCAAATCAGCCTTGTCCTCAAGGCTGAGGCTCAATGAACTTTTAGGTCTTGATCTATAATTCTCCTTGAAGCTTCCTTATGGTATCTACGGTAAGTGCACTGTGGTCTAATGGTCTAGCATTGTCTTGTATCTCTCCATCAGGAGTAGTAGTCTCTGGACAGTGGTGCATCAAAATCCTACGATCCCATGCAATCATCAACTGAACTTGAACCTTCTTATCAGTTGAGATGTCAAGTGGATGGATCTAGGCTAAGTCATCCTTTTTAAACTTTTATTTGTGGTGAGATAATTGGAGGATCAATTGTATTTTTAAATTGATGTACTGATTTGATCCATAAGTCACAGCTCCATTGTGATCCCCAATTTTGCAAGGGCTAAAGTAGCAAAGGGACCACTTCTTTGAGGCTCAAATTTTCTACTGGTAGGGCTAGAGATGAAAGGAACTTGATATTCAATAGCAAACTTTCTTTTACTTCGGTATTTGTCGGGGGGGCTATTTCTTTCTTGCATGGGTTATCATTTGATAAGGCCCCTAGTGGTGTGAGTCCATTCTAAGTCCGAGGAGGATAGGAGGTGTAATTTTATCGAGCTTATTTTCATCTTTCCTTTGTGTTGTTGACCTGTATCATACCAAACTTCAAATTTAGTAGCAATTAGTATCCCTTTACAGATCAAAAGCATTGTGTGAAATGTAGGGAGAGCCTCAATGCATATTAGGAATTGGCCATCTTGCATGAGGGTAGTGCCGATTCGAATTCTTGATATGTCTGCTCTAATTATGAACACATTACCACGATTGAGTAATGCTAGCATTGATGTAGATGGCATTGTGACTGTGAGGATCATGTAGATGGTTGACGTGTAGATGCCTTCCTCATGTTCCTTCAAAATTTTGATCTTTATCCAGTAAGGTTTGATGTTATAGATTCTATGCCAGTACTATCGCTGGAGGGACTCAATCTTCTTGTGGTCATGGGCCATAGATCAGTGGTCATCATTAGGAAAGACTTTGAGCATTATGGTCCGCTCTTTGGAGAAGTCATGGAAGTAGCCCGAGATCTAGGAGTGCTGCTTCAGAAGCCATAACAGGTTCAGCTGGATGTGGCACTTCAGGAAGAGTTTATATCTCAGACAAAGCTTTTGGAGATAAAGTGTTATTGCAATGGAAGGTCGTGGTCAAATGATCTATGTCTCCTACATCTCCTATACGATCCTTTTAGCTTCAGCCCTCTGAGAATGTGGACAACAATATGGCTGAATATATGCTAGTGGTTCCTCTTGCAAGATCAACATATGAAGATTGTATAGCATGGTAGGAAGTAGTCAGCTCGGTTCGACGGAGGCGCTTGAAATTTCAGCAAGCTTCTGCAAGCATTATGTCGAGATCATCATTACTTCACTCTCATATTTCTTGCATAAGGTCACTTGTTCTCCCTTGTTATTCATAAGATTATTGGTGAGGATGGTGATGAGTTGCTGCTTAAAGGATTCTTCAACTTTTGTTGTTTGTGGATTCACATGGCCGACTAAAGCATGATTCATGCAATTGACTGGTTATAGGTCCTCCTTCGTGTTCTCCTCCTCAGGTTCCTAGACCTCTTCTTCAGATTCTCAATAGATTTTACTATGGAAAGCTTTCCTTTTTTTACAATAATGGTTGTAGCTCTAAAGTTCGTTGCAATGCCAACAAAGGCCCTTCACCGATCTATCGCGTAGCTCTTCTCTCCTCAATTATTTTGGTAGCGAAGAATGGCTGGGAGTAGAGGGAGGCTTATATGCTGCTGGTTTAGGAGTCATCCTCCAAGCATCTTGTTCAGCTGTTCCTCTTGGATTCGGGCGAAAGAGATTGCGACCTTC
The DNA here is from genome assembly GCA_021527575.1 of Ensete glaucum. NCBI lineage: Eukaryota > Viridiplantae > Streptophyta > Magnoliopsida > Zingiberales > Musaceae > Ensete > Ensete glaucum. The sequence continues at coordinate 13,740,817 of CM038554.1, read as the reverse complement.
ACGGTAGGGGGCTGCCGTGATTCAAGCACCTCCAACTTGGCTCCGAATATATCTCCTGACGACATGATATAAAACTCTAAATTTATTGTGATAAGGTCCTTCTCTTGTTGTTGGATCATTGGTATGGATTGGTTGGGTGGATTGGTGTCCGAAAAGGGTAGATGGCTTAAGGCGGAAGGCTGCGGTAAGCTGTTGTTTACAGTAGTTGCTATTGCTATTTGGGATGGCTACGAATTCTAAAAATAGGTTATGATGGCTGCATCTTAAGGCTAGAGGGATAGCTTAGGGTTGTTGTTAATGGCAGCAAGCAGTTTGGTAGGGATTGGTGGCCAAAAGAGTGATGGATCAAGGTTGTGATTTTAGGGTGCTATTTGGGCTATGGTTTCTTTGGGGGCTATTAGAGTTGGCTATGGATTATGAAAATAGGCTACGATGGCTTCATCTTAAGGCTAGAGGGGTGCCCTAAAGATAATATGGGTGGTAGCAACAATTTCGGTAAGGATTGGATATGGGTGTAGTAAAAAACACCGAAAGGTAGTGCTGTAGAATTCTGCATCAATAGGCTATGATAGGTCATTATTTTGGGCTATGGTTTTGGGTGTTGTTTGGGTTCTAAAAATATGTTATGATGGTAGCGTCATAAGTCTAGAGGGGTGTCCTAAAAACGTCATGGCTGATGGCAGCAAGATGGTTAGGGTTTGGTGGGTTTAGAGAAGAAGGACAAAGGCACAATAGTAGATTTTTTCATCAAAAAAATTTTAGTAGTATTGATGCAATTTTTCATAGTAATTTGAAATAGGGATTCAAGTAAAACTCAAGGGGAATCCACTGGCAAGGAAGAGGTAATGCCTTCAAAAAATTTATGAAAAATTATGATAGTAAAAGATTTGACAAGATAAAAAATTACAAGAATGTGCTGCGACAGAATTTTTTTATCGAAAGATTTCAACAGTATAGATGAGATTTTTTTCTAATAGTTTAAAATAAGAATTTAAGTAAAACTTAAGGAGAATCTGCTGGTAAGGAAAATGTAATGTTGAAAAAAAATTTGTGGAAGAAAATGGCAGCAAAAGATTTGACAAAATCAAAGATCACAGGTGTAAACTACGACAAAAGTTTGTGTCCAAAGTGTAGCAGCTTGGAGATATAAGATCAATAGTTTATATGAATAATTTTTTAATGAAACTAAAAGAAAATCTGCTGTTAGGAAGTGCCAAAGCTGTTGTAAAAATTTCATAGAGATTTGGATAGAGAAAATACAACAGCAAGATCAAATAAGTAGTACTATACAGTTGAAATTTTACAATGCAAGTTTCGTCATAGAGATGGAAACTTTATGATGAAAAGTTTATGCAGCAAGATAGGAATGATTTTTTAGATTTTTTGAATAAGGATAACTAAATTACAACAACAATAAGGTAGGAAACCAGAACTTATTGCAATTCACGGGGAGACCAATTTACGGTGGTGGAGATGATGGCAGAATTCGACGACGATCTTTAAGCAATTGTGGGAATTACTTTGGGCAGCTTTGGAAGTATGATGAATAGCTGTGGAAGGGAAGCGAGATACTAAGAACATTGCTTTAATACCAAGTGAGAGAACCCTTACAGATTCTAAGCTTGGGGTAATCTCTATAGGGGATCAGCCTCCTTGGAACTCTATAGGGGTTCCTCCCTCAGTTTTATACACAAAGGCTAAAAATAATATTGATCTATTAATAATGAAAAGTGGTTGATTATAATGCTATTTATAGGGCTTCTAAACCCTAACTCCTAATAGAATTCCTACTTAAGACTTCTACTCTTAACAACTCCAACTCCAACTCTAAGAATCAACCCTTTCTTCCAACAACTCCAACTCCAACTCTAAGAATCAACTCCTACTTCCAATAACTCTAACTCCAACTCTAAGAAGCAACTCCTACTTCTAATAGACACCTCTTTCCCTGAACTCCTAACCCCTAGCCAACTAGGTGGCCGATAGCTATAGGGGACTCCTACTCAATCTAGGAGAGAGTCCTAGCAAGATGCAACTCTCCCCTCTAACCCTACCCGACCTCTCTTAAGAGGAGGGGGCGACTAGGAGACTCTCATCCCATAAGGACTCCTCCCTAACGCTAGCCAACCACTTCTTTACTAGAGGGTGGTGGCTAGATTATGGTTTATTATATTCATGACTCAATTTACTCTAACCCATATCTAACACCTTAGTAGAAATAATAAAACTCTATGAAATGTAATAAAACCCCCACCTAGTCACTTCTATCTTATAAAAAAGTGTGGCTAGAGTTTACTTAAGGCCTTAGGGCTTTGTAGATGTCGCCCCCTTTACTGGGCTGGTCGACTAGGGTTTCCACCTACTAGATTGGCTATGCAGCCAACCAAGTCGCCGCCTACCCTATTAAGGCAGGTTGACTATAGGAGGGGTAAGGGGGTAAATTCACTTAGGAAAGCACCACTTAGGGCTAAGGTTTTGAGTCCTATATAAGTTGTAGAATCCACCTCTTTTAAATCAAGCAAGAATCATCTTATTTTAGCCTTTGTGCTGAGTTCTAGGAGGGAGGAACCCCTATAGTATTTCAAGGGTTGATCCCCCTCAAAGATTGAATTCTATAGAGCTCCTCTTGGGGTTCTATCATTTGGTATCAGAGCAGCATTCCTACTACCCCTGCTGCCATCTTTGCTGCCTCCACCCATCCAAGCAATTCCCACAATTGCTTCAAGACATCGCCTCCACCGCCATCCCCAAACCATAGATCCATCAATCTGCTGTTGCCCTCTTTGCGTTTGCTTTGAAGATCTGGTAAAAATTTCATCACCCACACCTTCTTACTACTGCAAACCTTTATCCTTACATTCCGAAGAAAACTTTGTATCCTTGCTTCACTACAAATTCTTTCTATCGTAAATCTGATCATCGTTGCGAAAGGGGAATTGCTGCAGAAAATTTTGGCCAAAAAGAGGCTTATTGAAACTGGTTTTTGAGTATCTTTTGCGAATGAAATTTCTACATATTCTGATAGATCAGCTTAGCCTCCATCTAAGATTGATCTATTATGAAAATCATCTCAGAAACTCATTCTATATTGCTATAATTCTTCTCTACGTATTGCTGAAATTTATGACGAAGAATCTGCCTTCTTTCCTTGTATCAATTTTTCTACTGTTACGCTATCAAAATTTTTGTTGATCTAAATTGCTGCTACTATTCACATCTTAACTGAGGACTTGTTGACAAATTACTACATATTTTCCTTAGGATTTTTCTCTGGAATTTACATCGAGAATCTATTATTTCTTTGACGCAAATTCTGTTCAGCAGGACATCACATACACAGTACTTTCTTCATCAAATTTCATCATATTTGAGTGCTGTCTCTTGCTATTTTTTGGACTCCCTTTCTCTCATCCTCAAACCCTACCATCACCACCTAAAAGACCTATCAAACTATAGCCAAAAACTAATCCTAATCAACCCCAAAAATAGCCCTAACCACAGCCTACTTCCTTATCGATCCACCTACCTTTTTAGCCAACCTTCTTTACTGATCCACCTACCTTTTCAGCTGCCCTTGCTCCAAAAACCAATCCCAATCAGCCCCAAAAACAGCCTAACTACAGCCTACTTTCTTACCGATCCACCTACCTTTTCAACCAACCTTCCTTACGGATCCACCTACCTTTTCAACCACACTTGCTCTGAAACCTCTCATGCCCTTAACCCGACAATAAAAGAAAAGCCTCAATATTAAAGATCTAGAAGCCTATACCATGGCAATAGAGGAGGCTATCGATGCCAAGTTTGAAGCCTTTGAGACCCGCATGGAGGAAAAAATTTACGCTATCTTCGCCGAACTCAGTATAGGCCGACCACCGAGCCCAACGAAATCACAACAAGGGGAAACTTTAGATCAGAGAGAAGAACTCCATGAATGAGGAGGTACTACAACCAATCCATACAATTCATGCATGAGGGTGGACTTCCCTAGATGGGAAGAAGGAGACCCGATCAGTTAGATCTCGCGAGCGGAGCGGTACTTACAATTTCATCGAACCGTCGATGCTGCCATGGTGGAAATTATGGCCATCAATCTTGAAAGAGATGCAATTCAGTGGTTTGATTGGTTCGAGCACATCCATGGAACCGAACCTGGTAGCAATTCAAGGAAGAACTATTGAACCACTTCGGAACCGACAAACTTTAAGAACATCGATGGGCACTTAACAAAGATCCAATAAACCACCACTATACAAGAGTACCAAATGAGGTTTGAATGATTATCTAACCAAACCTATGATTGGTCTAAAAAACAACTTCTAGGAGCTTTTATTAAGGGCTTAAAACCAGAGATACAAGGAGAAGTGAAGGCACGACAACCATACACTATGATGGCGACTATCTCCTTCACGCAGCTATAAAAAGAATGCTTGAACCATGAATCTCGAAGGATTAGGGTCGCTCCCCGACCAGCAATGCCAAAGCCTTCAACCCCATCTACTGCCATCCAAGACCAGCACCAAAAAAATTGACAAGAGATGAACTTCGGGAGCGATCAGCAAAGGGACTATGTTGGCATTGTGACGAGCCATGGAGTCACGAACATCGTTGCAGGAAAGACCGATTTCTTGTGATAGAACCAGTAGAGGATGTAGACATTGAACTACTTGAAGAAAGCCTCAAATCTGAAGAAGAAGTCATGGAGGAAGAGCCCCAACTGGTCGACTTTACGGTGCATGCTCTAGCCGACTACTCCAACCCGCAGATAATGAAAGTGGGGAGACTTCTCAAGCATCAATCTATCACCGTTCTCATAGATACGGGCAACACAAATAACTTCCTCAACAGCAAGGTTGCTGCACCTATGGTATTTCAAATTGAAAGTTGTAACAAATTCGATGTAAAGGTCGTCGACAGTCGAATTCTTAAGTTCGACCAACGATGCCCTTAGGTGAAATTGCTCCTACAAGACTAAGAAGTGATAGTCAACTTCTTCCTCCTACCCATCGATGACTATGAAACCATGCTTGGGATTGAATAACTCATAGCATTAGGTGACATTTCCTAGAATTTCTCTAAGTTAATTTTGAAGTTCTATTGTAAAAGTAGACAAGTCACCTTACGAGACAATCGCGGGAGCCAAATCTCCACCGTTTCGATGCAACGAATGGAGAAATTTTTGATAAGACACATGGTGGCTTTTTGATGCATATCTAGTAGCCATCAAAGGAGAAGAAAGTGCAAGTTATAGATCCTAACCTTGCCTAATTGCTGGAGGAATTTGTCGAGCTGCATGGACTTCCTCCTACTCGATAGCATGATCATCGCATACCTATACTCCTGGGCCAACCTCCAACAAACTCAAGGCCGCACTACTATCCTCACTTGCAGAAGGATGAGATTGAGAATATAGTTAAGGATATGCTCAACACTTAAGTAATTCGGCCAAGCTGCAGTCCATACTCCTCGTTGGTGTTACTAGTGTACAAGAAGGATGGTACATGGTGGATGTGCATTGACTATTGAGCTTTGAATGCCATCACCGTTAAGGATAAATATCCAATACCAATAGTGGATGAGCTAAAAGGAGCCCGAGTCACCAAATTAGACCTTTGCTCTAGGTACCATCAGATTCAGGTATGCACTAAAGATATTCTAAAAACGACATTTTGTACATATAACAACCATTATAAATTTTTGGTAATGCCTTTTGCACTTACAAATGCTCCTTCTATCTTCGAAAACCTAATGAACGATATTTTCTAGAGGTTTCTATGCAAATTTATATTGATATTTTTTGGTGATATTCTTATTTACAAGGTAAAGGTATGATCTTTATGGTGGTAGATTGCTTAACAAAGTATGCTCATTTTTGTGCTATGAGACATCCTTATATTGGTGCTAGTATCGCCCAACTCTTTGTGAAAAATATTATTAAACTGCATGGGATGCCAAGGTCAATCGTGAGCGACCGTGATAGAATATTTACAAGTAAATTTTGGATCGGGTTGTTTCAACTATAGGGCACCTAGCTTAAAATGAGCATAGCCTATCATCTACAAATAGATGGTCAAACAGAAGTGGTGAACATATGCCTAGAGACTTATCTACGATGCTTCACCAGTGATCAGCCAAAAGAGTGGATAAAGTGGCTCTCCTGGGCCGAATGATGGTATAACATGACCTATTATTCCTCTACCAAATGTATACCCTATGAGGCGTTGTATGGCCGGCTCCCCTTGTAATACCGAAATATGTAATCGGTGTGGCCAAAGTAGAACATGTTGACCAACATGGATAGAGATAAGCTCCTATAACTACTTAAGGACAACTTAGCGGCCACCCAAGCCTGTATGAAGCAACAAGCTGACACTCATCGCAACGAGTGAGAATTTTTGGTAGGAGATTGGGTCTATCTTCGTCTACAACCATACAAGCAATTGTCCATCAACACAAAAGTCTCGATGTAACAATCTCCTCGAATCTACGAACCATATCAGATCATCGAGCTGTGGTATATAGACTAAATCTACCATAAGACGCCAAGATCCATCCCGTCTTCAATGTGTCCTGCTTAAAGCCTAAACTGGGAGAACATGAGTTGGCCCAGACCCAACAGCCGAGCACCACAAGCGATGGAGTTATTAAAGCCCAACCACAAGCCATCATTGACCAGAGAATTGTGATGCACTTATGACACCCTTCAACCGAAGTACTAGTGAAATGGAGCAACTTACCTTTAGAAGATGCCACATGGGAGTCTTACGAGGAGTTAAAGACCCAGTTTCCAGAGTTCATGGACCCTCAACCTTGAGAACAAGGTTGATTCAAAGAGGGCGGGCTTGATAGGACCCTAGTAGGGTTGGGTCCTATTCACCTTAGTAGAGTCAATAAAACTTTGTGAAATATAATAAAACCCCCCACCTAGTCATTTCTATCCTATAAAGAAGTGTGGCTAGGGTTTACTTAGGGCCTTAGGGCTTTGTAGTCATTGCCCCCTTTACTGGGCTGGTTGGCTAGGGTTTCCACCTGCTAGAGTCAGCTATGCAGCCAACTAAATCGTCACCTACCCTATTAAGGCAAGTTGGCCACAGGAGGGGCAAGAGGATAAATTCACATAGGAAATCACCCCCTTAGGGCTAGGGTTTTGAGCCCTATATAAGCTGTAGCCAACACCTCTTTTCAATCAAGCAAGAATTATCTTATTTCGGCCTTTGTGCCGAGTTCTAGGAGAGAGGAACCCCTATAGTATTTTAAGGGTTGATCTCCCTCAAAGATCGAATTCTATAGAGCTCCTCTTGAGGTTCTATCAGATGCCTAACCCACTCCAGTTTAGTCAAATCCTAACCATACTAGGATTTGGGCTGATTTATTACAATGGACTCAAATCTTCTCTTAACCGACTAATATCAGGTTTAGGTTGGCCAACAAGGCCTAATTTAAGGACTTGACTAAATCGACTAGGATCCGACTTAGCTAGGGTCCTAATAGAGTCCTCATGAAGTATGAGTCATATTAGGAGTTAGGGTTTAAAGGCTCTATAAATAGCTTATATTCACCCCTCTTTTCATCATCAATAAATCAATATTATCTTCAGCCTTTGTACAGAAAACCAAGGAGGGAGGACCCCCTATAGAATTACAAGGAGGTCAATCCCCTATAGAGATCACCCAAAGCTTAGAATCTGTAAGTGTTCTAACACTTGGTATCAGAGCAGTGTTCTTGGTATCTCGCTACCCTTTCGTAGCTACCCATCATCCTTCTATAGCCGCCCAAGCAATTCCCACAATTGCCTAGATCGTCGTCGAATTCCAGCGTCATCTCCACTATCGCAGATCATCTTTTAATCTCCCAACGAATTACATCAAGTTTTGATATTCTACCTTACTACTACTGAAATTTAGTTACCTTTAAACCCAAAAAATAAGAAAAATGTGTTCCTATCTTGCTGCATAAACTCTTCGTCACAAAGTTTCCATCATTACTATGAAAGTTACGCTGCAGAATTCAATCGCATACCATTGCTAGTTTTGATCTTGCTATTGTAATTTTTCTATCTAATCTTCTATGAATTTTTTACGATGGCTTTAACACCCCTTGACAATGGATTTCCTTTTGGTTTCATTAAAAAATTATTGATATAAATTGCTAATCTTTTATGTCCAAACTGATGATTTTCAGATGTAAAAATTTCCTGCAGCACTTATCGTAATCTTTGATCTTGATGAATTTTTTACTGCTATATTCTTTCATGAATTTTTTGATAGCATTATCTTTCCCATGCCAGTGGATTTCCCTTGAGTTTTACCTAAATCCATTTTAAAAACTGCTAGAAAAAATTACATCTATATTGCTGAAATTTTTTCGATGAAAAATTATGGTGTTGTACCTTTTGTTGTTCTTCTTCTTGTAAATCACCAAAACACTACCCATCGTGCTATCACCAATCATGAAAACCCCTCTAGCCTTAAGATATAGCTATTGTAGCCTATTTCCATAATCCACACCCAACCCTAGCAACCCCTAAAAAATCTTAGGCCAAACAACAACCTAAACTGCAACCTTGATCCATCACCTTTTTGGCCAATCCCTACCAAAATGGTTGCTGTCATTAATAGTAACCTTAAGCCACCCTTCTAACCCTGAACCTTTGTCATCAAACCCTCCCACAGCCTCTATAATAGCCCCAAACAGCAGCATCAATAGCACCCTCTTTGATAAAAAATTTTGTTACACTACCTTTGGTACTACTTATTGTATCTACACCTAATCCCTACCAAATCCATTGTTGTCATCAACAGCAACCCCAAACCACAACCATCTACCCTTGATCCACTAGCTCTTTCGGCCATCAATCCACCCAACCAATTCATACCATTGAATCACGGCTTGAATCATGCACGGAGGACTAATTGTGTGCTTTATTCACAACATTCAGAATTGGACAGTGAAAGTTCAGATAGGCCTCCCAAAAAGAAAGAATGAGCCACTGATTTGATATAGCCATGCATGAGGATAGACTTCCCTCAATAGAAAGAGGGAGACCCAACAAGATGGCTTTCATGCGCAGAACACTACTTTCATTATCTCCAAACACCAGAAGCTTCAATGGAGGACACCACAGTTATCCATCTCGAAGGAGATACAATTTGGTGGTACAATTGGCTTGAATACACCCAAGGAGTCCCAACATGGATATAATTAAAAAACCAACTACAGAACTGCTTTGGACCAACTAAGTACAAAAATATCGATGAATAACTCTCAAATATCCGATAAACCTCCACGATAAAAAAATAACATATAAGGTTTGAGAAATTAATTTACCTCGCTTGTGATTGGTCTGATAAACAACTATTAGGGATATTCATCGAAGGACTCAAGCTGAAAATAAAAGAAGTTAAAGCGCGACAGCCCCACACCGTGATGGCCATAGTTTCCTTCGCTCGAATCCAGGAGGAATGACTCAACCAAGATGCTCGAAGGATGAGGACTGTTGAATCTTAGATTTTGATGATGAAATCAATTGATGAGTATTTAATCTAACATATGTGTTAGAGGAAGTATTACAAGTCTAACTACGACAACGAAAATGAGTTACAGCCATATGATGGGCCAAGATCAAGTTTGGGCATTGGGCTGGGGTTTCGTTAGGAAATTCATCGAAGGGATCGGGAAGCTCACTGGGAACACACAGGGAGATCACCGAAAGAAGGTCGTAATACTCACTGCAAGAATGCTGGAGGCTGCCGGATTGATGGGAATTATGTCTTGGTTTAGCTTATTTATAATTAAGAATTATAATCATTGAGTCGTAGTTAAGGATTGAGTCCTAATTAAGTTTGATTTGGAAGAAATTCAAATCAACTCAATGAGGCAATTGAGTCTACTATGGGGTTTAATTGAGCTCAAGTTGAACTCAATTAGTTGACCAAAGAATTGGTGAAGGTTAAGTTCAAATCAGAATTCGAAAAGTGGAGGAAACCACTTTTCTGGAGATTCCGACGGTTGAACCATCGATGAGTGATGGTACAACTATCATTGCCCAAGGTTTCGGGCGGTTGTCAGCAGCTGAACCACTCAAGCTGAGCGACTTAATCGCCCATACCCTGGATTCTTGGTACTTTTGGCGGTTAACCCGCCCAAGCCTACAACTGAACCACCCGTACCCAGATTTTTCAAGTATCTTTGAATTTTGGCTCTAATTTCTGAAGCCATTTGGGACCTATAAATACTCCATGTTTTCTTGCATTCCATACAATAATTTTGAGGATTATATTATGTGAAAAAATTATGTATAAATTGTAAGAAAAAAAAAAGGAAGGGAGAGAACTTAGAGTTAGAAAAATTTTTGAACTCTCCCTTGTAAGCTCAAGTGTAAGGGTTTGATCTTCACCCAAAGAAAATCGGTAGTGGACGCCAGTGTGTCTCAAGGAGAAGGACTCGGGAGTGGATGTAGGCCTGTTAGTGTCGAACCACTATAAAACTATGAGTTTCATTTTGCTTATTACTTTTGTATTGATGCTTCCGATTTTATTTACATTTTGAAAGCAAGGTTTCGAAATCAAGTACTTCACTTACGACATTGCCTATCTCTTTATTTAGATTTTCTAGTTCTTTTTTTAGTCATCTACAAGCAAGATGTTTAGCATTTCTCTATAAGATTAATTTACTATACTTGAACTAAAAGTTTCAGATTTTCCTTTCTTGCTTCAAGCGAAAAGTTTTAAGTTAAACCAAGAATTTACTCTTGCATTAATTCATACACCCCCCCTCCCCCCTCTTAGTGCTAATTGATCCTAACAATCGATATCAAAACAAGGTAGTTACTCATTCGATTAACACTCACTTGAGTAAATGGCTTGTTTTGGTATGAATGAGAGATATTCCATCTCATGTCCTTCCATGTTTAATTGGATGGATTACACATATTAGAAGACAAGGATGCATATTTTTTGTATCTCTTTGGACCTTGATTTATAGAATATTATTGAGAATGAATTTAAAAAATTATCCAATCTAATGAATGAGTAAAATGATTTAGAAAGAGAGTTTTTCTTTGAATGCAAAGGCTATGAATGTCTTATTTTGTGCTTTTGATAAGAATAAGTTTAATCATGTTTTTATTTATGAATCAGCTTTTGATATTTGGCACATACTAGAAATCACACACAAGGGGACTAGTAGAGTAAAAGATTCTAAGATTAACATTTTAGTTCATAACTATGAATTGTTTCGAATGAAACCAAGTGAGTCGATTGAAGACATATACACCCATTTCACGGATGTCATCAATATCCTTAAAGTACTTAAAAAATATTTTTTAAATTTTGAACTTGTGAGTAAAATTTAAAAATCTTTACCTAAAATTTGAGATCTTAAAGCAACCGCTATTCAAGAGCCAAATATTTAAATAACTTGCCTCTTGAAGAACTCATTGACTCTCTTATGACATATAAACTAAACTATAAAGCTCATGATAAGCTTGATGAAACCTTTTTAAAGAATAGGAAGGATGTAGCACTTCGAACAATAAAGGACTTCTCGAGTGAAACCTCGAGTGATAAGGACCATAATAATGTATTATTATCAAGAAAGTTTAAAAAATTTATAAAAAAAGAAAAAAAATTATATAAATAAAAAGGAACCAAAGGAGGACAATGTTATATGCTATGAATGTAAAAAACTGAGACATTTAAAAAATGAATATCCTCATTTGAAGAAGAAGCTGACACACAAGAAGAAAGCACTTTCGACCACTTGGGACGATTCAAGCTCTTCGAATAAAGAAGACCACTCCAAAGTAGAAGTTGTTAACTACGCTCTAATGGTGATCGAAGATGAGAATAGTGAGTCTTTACGTATTTCTTTTTTGAAGTTATTAAATATGTTTCATGATTTGTTTGATGAGTTTAGAAAACTTAGCAAATCTTTTAAGTTGCTTAAGAATGATTGTAAATTATTAGTTAGTAGACTTGACGAAATGCATGATTTATTAGTATCACATAAATCATATTCTAAATCTGATATGCTAGATAATGTTAAAAAAGAAAATATCATGCTTAAGACAACATTAGAAAAGTTTAAAATTGAGAATAAATCCCTGCCAATAAGGGTCATATTAATAGAAGAAATGGTATAGGCTTTATTGGTAACTTCAATAAAAGCTAACCATATTTGTAAAAGAACCAACCTTAAATATGCCACCAAGAATCAAGTGTAATTTTGTAGAAAATTAGGACATAATGTAAATAAATAACTATTTAGAAAATGTAATCCATATCAACTAATTTGGGTTCCTAAGAGAACTTTATATAACAAAAAACAATTAGAAAATAAAGATAAAGTTCTTTATGAAGGATCCATTGTAAAATTGGTACCTAAATGAAAAATATCTTTCTTGTAGATTTGTCTCCAAACTAAAGCTAGGACCATCAAATTGTATCTTAATAGCAGATGCTCAAGGCACATAACCAAAGATTCATCTTATTTTTCTAAGTCCACTAGCTTAAGTGAATGAGTTGTTACCTTCGAAGACAACAACAAGGGTAAAATCATTGGAAAATGAAAAATTGGTAACACATCAAACCTCTTGATTGAAGATGTGTTGTTACTTGATGGCTTGAAACATAACTTGCTTAGTATTAGTCAATTATGTGATAAAAGATATATGATTAAATTTGAATCTAATGCTTGCATAATTGAATTGTCATACAAAAATAAATCTTTGATTGCATTAAGAAACAATAATGTATACACCATAGATATTAAAAAATTTTGTGATGAAACTTGTTTTTCGACTTTGAATGATGATGCTTGGATTTGACATAAAAGACTATATCATGCTAGCATGAAACTTTTAAACTAAATTTCTACCTGATAACTAGTAAGAGGCTTACCTAATTTTAAGTTTATCAAAGATAAAATATATGATACTTGTCAATTAGAAAAACAAATAAAGAGTAGCTTTAAGTTAAAAAATCAAATAAGTACCTCTATGCCACTTCAATTGATCCATATGGATTTATTTAGACTAATTGATATTACAAGTTTAGGTGGTAGTAAATATGCATTTGTTATGGTGGATGATTTTAGTAGATATACTTGGACCTATTTCTTGGCACATAAAAGTGATAAATTTAGTTGTTTTACAAAATTTTATAAAATTATTTAAAATAAAAAAGGATATATGATTTCTTCAATACGAAGTGATCATGGTGGAGAATTCTAAAATAATAATTTTTAAAATTTTTATGATTTGAATGGGTATATCTATAATTTATCAATTCCATGGAATCCATAACAAAATGGAGTAGTAGTAAGAAAAAATATGAGCTTATAAGAAATAGCTAGAACAATGTTGAATAAACATAGTCTATCCAAATATTTTTGGGCCAGAGTCGTTAATACGACATGTTATGTTTTAAATAGGATTCTTATAAGACCATTACTCACTAAAACTCTTTATAAATTATAGAATGATGAAAAACCTAATATCTCTCATTTTAAAATATTTGGTTGTAAATGTTTTATTTTAAATAAAAATAATACTTTAGGTAAATTTGATGTAAAATCCAATAAAGATATTTTTCTAGGTTATTCTTCTATTTCAAAAGCTTATTGTGTTTTTAATAAAAGAACACTAGTAATAGAAGAATCTTTTTATGCTATTTTTAATGAGTTTTTCAAATTTAAGAAGATTGATTTTGATGATGAAGTTGATCTTGGTAACTTAAATTTAAATGATAATACTCTTAAAAGTAACTTTGATGAATCTACTTTCAAATCCTTATCCAAGGAATAGAAGTATATGAATGATCATCCTAAGGAGCTTATAATAGGAGACATATTAAAAGGAGTTCAAACTCGATCTTCTTTTAGAAATTTTTGTGTAAATGTTGTGTTTCTTTCTTAAATCGGCCAATGTTCATTATGAGGCCCTAAGAGATGACGATTGGGTTAATGTAATATATGAAGAGCTTAATCAATTTGAGAGAAATGAGGTATGAGAGCGTGTTCCTAGACCTAATGACTATTTAATGATTAGTATTAAATAGATCTTTAGAAACAAGCAAGATGAAAATGGTATCGTGGTTAGAAACATGACTAGATTAGTGGTCAAAGGTTTCAACCAAGAAGAAGGAATCGATTATGATAAAACCTTTGCTCTTGTGGCTAGATTTGAATCCATAAGGATGCTCATTGTCTTTGCATCTTTTCAAAATTTTAAGTTATTTTAAATAAATATTAAAAATACTTTTCTAAATAATTTTATTTCTAAAGAAGCGTATGTTGAACAATCTCCCAGTTTTGAAAATAATCTTCTTCCTAATCATGTTTTCAAACTTACAAAAGCTCTTTATGGATTAAAACAAGCCCCTCAAGCTTGGTATGAAGAATTAGTTCTTTTCTTATTTCAAATAAATTTTCTAAATGCAAGGTTGATACCACATTATTTTTTAAGTATTTTGATAATGATCTTCTTATTATTCAAATTTATGTTCATGATATCATTTTTGGATCTACAAATGAATCTTTATATTAGTCTTTTGCTAAAGAAATGGGCCAAGAATTTGAAATGAGTCTAACGGTGAGTTAACATTCTTCTTAAGATTACAAATAAAATAATTAGATGATGATATTTTTATTGGTCAAACTAAATACACCTTGAACTTGATAAAACGGTTTGGGATGGAAAATGCTAAAGCATTAAACACTCCTATGAGCACATCTACAAAGTTAGACTTAGACAATGAAGGAGAAAAGTTTGATCAAAAAACTTATAGAGGAATAATAGGAAGTTTATTATATTTAACTGCTACTAGACTGGATATCATGTTTAGTATTGGATTGTGTGCAAGGTTTCAATCTAATCCTAAACTCTTTTATTTGAAAGTAGTTAAACAAATCTTTAAATATCGAAGAGGAACCTCAAAACTAGGATTATGTTATCTAAAATTAAGGAACTTTGACTTGATTGCTTATTCAAATGCCGATTTTGGTGGATGCAGAATAGATCATAAGAGTACCACTGGGATATATCAATTTTTAGGGCATGCACTTGTTTCTGGGACTTTCAAGAAATAAAATTTAGTAGTTTTATCTACTGCAAAAGTAAAATACATTGCAGCTAGTGCATGTTGTACCTAAGTCATTTGGATAAAAAACACACAAGAAGATTACAGAATGAAATTGAAATATATTCCTATAAAATGTGATAATACAAGTGCTATATGTTTAACCAAAAATCCTACTCAATATTCAAGAATCAAATATATTGACATGTAAATTATCAAGATATCTCCTTGGAATTTATTGACACTAAGCATCAACTAGCAGATATTTTTACAAAAATCTTTAAATGAAGAATAATTTGATTTTCTTATAAGAAAATTTAGAATTCTAAATCATGAAAATATATGAATTGTTAATCTAGATTTCATGATATTAAATTTCTATAATAATATTTTTAAAAAATATCTTATTGTTCACATGAAATGTTTATCTTATTATTCACTATAGGGGAGAAAATTTGCATAATGTTTTACTATTTTACGGACTTACTTACTCGACTTGCTTGAAATTATATGAGATGATTTTAAATGCATTAGTAGCTATTAAACTTTTGAATCTCCTTGAATATCTTGGAGTTTTTTAGCTTATTTTTGAAATTCACCTCTACAAGATTGAGAGCTATGTTTAATGATGTTTTACAACTCCTCCCTTGTTTTCTTTCCTTTTTTTTTACAAGAGGAACAAAATTATTTATGACTCATATCGTATTTTAAAAGGGGGGAGTAAAGACTCATGTGCCTTAAAATCCTTAGCCCTATATTTCATCTTTTTGTTGATGATAAAAGAGGAGAAATATACATCGGTATCACATGATATTAATGATATACATTGCTGACACATGATATTAATGATATACTTGGATATCTTAGATATGGATGTATAATTCTTTTTAAAATTCATGAAAATCATTGATGAGTTGATGACTTAATAGTTTAAAAGCAAATTTTTGTTGAGGCATAAGTCTCTCGTTGTAATCCTTGAAATATTATTTACTTGAAATATTAATTGCTTCATTATACATGAATTCAAGAGTATCTGGTTCTCTTGAATTTAAGTTTTCCTTATTATGGCATGGACTTAGGGGAGTTAGGATTAACTCCCATCATTAATTAATTATCATCATAAAAAAGGGGGAGATTGTTGAATCTTGGATTTTGATGATGAAATCAATTGATGAGTATTTAATCTAATATGTATGTTAGAGGAAATATTGCAGGTCTAACTATGATGGAGGAATTGAGTTACAGCCAGATGATGGGCTAAGATCAAGCTTGAGCATCGGGCTAGGGTTCGGATGATGCAGTGGGACCTCACCGGGAATTCACTAGGAGATTTGCAAAAGGGGTCGGGAAGCTCACTGGGAACACGTCGAGAGATCACCAGAAGAAGACTGCAAGACTCACCGCAAGAATGTTAGAGGCTGTTGAATTGGTAGGAGTTAGGTCTTGGTTTAACTTGTTGGTCATTAAGAGTTGTAATCATTGAGCCATAGTTAGGGATTGAGTCCTAATTGAGTTTGATTTATAAGAAATTTAAATCAATTCAATGAGGTAACTAGGTCCACTATTAGGTTTGATTGAGCTCAAGTTAAGCTTAATTAGTTGACCAAAGAATTGGTAAATATCAGGTTCAAGTCGGAATTCGAAAAGTGGAGGGAACCACTTTTCCGAAGATTTCGACAGTTGAATCGCCAGTGAGCGACGGGTGTACCACCGCTACCCAGGATTTTGGGCAATTGTTAGTAGCTGAACTGCCTAAGCTGGGTGGCTGAACCCCTCGTACCCTAGATTCTGGGTGCTTTTAGCGGTTGACCCGCTCAGGCCTATGACTGAATTGCCCGTACCCAGATTTTTCGGGTATGTTTGAATTTTTTGTCTTTAATTTCTGAAGCCATTTGGGGCCTATAAATATCTTAAGTTTTCTTATATTCTATATAATAATTTTTGGTATTATATTATGTGAAAAAATTATGTGTGAATTATAAGAAAAAGAAAAGGGGAAGGGAGAGAGCTTAGAGTTAGAAAAATTCTTGAAGCCGCCCTTGTAAGCTCAAGTGTAAGGGTTTGGTCTTCACCCAAAGAAGATTAGTAGTGGACACTGGTGTGCCTCAAGGAGGAGGACTCATGAGTGGATGTAGGCCGGTTAGTGCTAAACCACTATAAAACTATGAGTTTCTTTTTGCTTACCTTGCTTACTACTTTTGTATTGACGATTCTGATTTTATTTATGTTTTGAAAGCAAGGCTTTGAAATCAAGCACGTCACTTATGACATTGCATATCTCCTTATTCAGATTTGCCTGTTCTTTTTTTAGTCATCTTCAAGCAAAAACCTTAGCATTTCTCTATAAGATTAATTTGATAATTTACTCTTGCACTAATTCACACCCACCCACCCACCCCCCCTTTCTTAATGCCAATTGATCATAACAAGGACCACTCCTAGACTAGCAACATATAAACATTTAGCACCCTTTTCTCTCAGTCGTCCTTCATTGCCAAAGAAATTGACAAAAGAAGAACTTTGCGATAGATCGATGAAGGGATTTTGTTGGCGTTGCAACAAACTTTGGAGCCACAACCATCGCTGCAAAAAAGGGAAGTTTTCTATGATAGAACCTATTAAAGAATGTGAAGAAAAGGACCTTGAACTTGAGAAGGAGAACACGAGGGAGGACCCACAGCCGACCGATTACACGATTCACACTCTAGCCGGCCATGCGAATCCGCAAGCAATGAAAGTTGAATAATCACTTAAGCAATAGTCGGTCACAATCCTCATCAAGACTAGGAGTACCAACATCTTAATGAAAAGTAAGATTGCTGCCTAATTGATGCTCCAAAATGAAGATTGCAGCAGGTTTTATGTTGAGATCGCCGACGATCAAATTTTGAAGTACTCATAGGTGGAATTGTTTCTACAAGGCCAAAGGATCATTATTGATTTTTTTCTCCTCCCTCTCGATGATTATAAGGCCATGCTTGACACCAAATGGCTGACTATGGTAGGTGATGTTCTGTGAAATATTTTTAAATTTATTATGAAATTTTTTAGCCATGATAAACAAGAGATCTAATGCGGGAGCAATGTGATGATGATTTCAATGCAACGAATGAAGAATGTATTATACAAAGTGAACAACGACTTTCTAATGCAACTCCAGCAGCAACATATGAGGGAGCTGACAAAAATTGAAGACCTAAACATTCTCCAATTGCTTACTAGATTTTCAGACGTCTTTGTTGAACCGTATAGCTTATCTCCTACTCGACAGCATGATCACCAAAAACCGATTCTCTGGGGCAAATCAGTAGCAAACACTTGGTAATATCATTAGCTTCATCTCCAAAAAGCTGAAATAGAGAGGATTGAAAATAATATGCTTGTCACTGGGTTTATCCGGCCAATCTGTAGCCCCTACTCTTCGCTAGTGTTAGCTTTACCCAACTTCGACAAAGTGTTTGTGATTGATGCATCGGGAGATAGAATTTGTATTATCCACATGCAAGATGGTTGACTCCTAATATGCACCGAAGCTCTCCCTATATTTCACACGATACTTCTGATCTGTAAAGGGATACTAATTGCTATTGAATTTGAAGTTTGACATGATATATGTCAATAGCACAAAGGAGAGATGAAAACAGGCTCAGTAAAATTGTAGCTCCTATCCACCAAATAGGACTCCAGCAGGGTTGAGTCTTAATCACCCTAGAAGTAATCAATAAAACCCTATGAAATTATAATAAAACCCCACCTAAGCCACTTCTATCCTATAAAGAAGTGTGGCTAAGTTTTAGATTGGGGCCTTAGGGCTTACTGGCCACTGCCCCTTTTACTGGACTAGTCAGCTAGGTTTTCCCCCTGCTTAGGTCGGCTATAGAGCTAATCTAACCGTCCCCTATTCCTACTAAGGCAAGTCGGCTCTATAAGGGGTAAAATAATAATTTTACTTAAGTAAGCACCCCATGGGCTAGGATTTAGAACCATATATAATGGTATAGCCGCCCCCTCTCTTTTATCAAGCAAGATTAATCTTTTCTTCAGCTTTTGTGTCGAGTTCTAGGAGGGAGGAACCCCTATAGCATTCCAAGAGTTGATCCCCCTCAAAGATCAAAATCTATAGAGCTCCTTTAGGGGGTTCTATCATCTGGTATCAGAGCAGCGTCCCTGCTGCCCTTCCTGCCATCTTTACCGCCTCCACTCTTCCAAGCAATTCTCATAATTGCTGCAACACACACCTCCACCGTCATCCCCAAGCCGTGGATCAAATAAATCTGCTACTACCCCCTGTGTTTAAAGTTGGAGATATAGTATATTTTCATCACCCACGCGTATTTGCTTCTGCTATTCCTTTGCCTTACACCTTTCAAGGGTTGATCTCCCTCAGAGATCAAAATCTATATAGCTCCTTCTGGGGTTCTACCATATGGTAGCATAGCAGCGTTCCTGTTGCCCTTGTAGCCATCTCAGCAGCCCTCACCTTCCCAAGCAATTTTCACAATTGCTACGACACGCGCCTCCACCTTTCACGAGAGCCCCGGATCAAAATAGTCTATCGCTGCCCCCTGCGTTTGATCTGGAGTCTGGTTTATTTTCATCACCCACACCCCTTCAATATTACAAAAACCTTTACCTTGCATGTTAAAGAGTTTTTTCATATTTTATCCGCTACAAATTTTGACCATCACAAATGTTATCATTATTGCGAAGGTGAAATGGTGCAGAAATTTTCAACCGCTTATTTGCCTCTTAAAACCGATTTATTGCTTCTCCTTTTTAGCCAAAATTTTTACATGATTTCATAGATCATATTAGCTTTCAAATAGCACTGCTTATTTGATCTTACTGTTGTATTTTTTCTATCCAAATCTCTACGAAATTTTTACGATGGCTTTAGCACTTCTTATCTTTGGATTTCCTTTTGCTTTCATCAAAAAATTCTCAATATAAACCGCTAATCTTTTACATCCAAACTACGATACTTTAGATGTAAAAATCTACTATAGTACCTTCCCATGATCTTTGATTTTGCTTGACCTTTTGTTGCCATTTTATTTCATGAATTTTTTATCGGCATTACCTTTCCCTTACCAATAGATTCTCATTAGATTTTACTTGAATACTTGTCTTGAACTGTTGGATAAAAATGTTAGGATCAATTGACACTAAGAGGGGGCGGGGGGGAGGGGGGGTGGTGGGGTGAATTAGTGCAAGTGTAAATTTTATTTCTAAATGAAATCTCTCCGATTAAACCAAGATTAGGAAAACCGAAGCTTTTCGTTATTAATGAAATGATTGAGTGAACAAAGAAAAGTTGCTAAGTTAATAATCAAACTGGAAAGATAAGTAACGTTTGAAGGAAGGAACTTATCATGAAAAAACTTTGCTTTCTAAAAGTTGAGATAAATCAGAAGCTTCAATACAAGAAATATACAAGCAATGAAAGTAAAGAACAACTCATAATTTTTATAGTGGTTTGGCACCAAAGGCCTATGTCCACTCCCGAGTCCTCCTTCTTAAGGCATACCGGTGTTCACTACTAATCTTCTTTGGGTGAAGATAAAAGCCCCATACACTTGCTTACAAGGAAGACTTGAGAAAATTTCTAACCCTAAGTTCTCTCCCTTTCCTTCTCTTTTTCATACAAATCACACACAATTTCTTTCTCACATAATTTAATTACCCAAAAAGAGTTGTTGTGAATGCAAGAATACTTGGGGTATTTATAGACCACAAGTAGCTTCAAAAATTAGAGCCAAAAATCAAACATACCAAAAAAATCTGCAGGGGGTTTATCACGACAGGCGACTTAGTCACCCGAATACACTGGTACGGACAATTTGCTGTCGACCGGGCCAAATGTCAAGTACCTAGATTCCTGGGTATATATGGTTCAACTGTCCAGCCTAGGTAGGTCAACCGTCGTCAGTCGTTCGAAAACCTTGGCGGCAGCGGTACACCCGTCGCTCACCGGAGGTTTACCTGTCGGAATTTTTGTAAAAGTAGTTCCCTTCACTTTTTGAATTCTAACTTGGACTTGATGTTGACCAATCCTTTGGTCAACCAATTGAGCTCAACTTGAGCTCAATCAAACCCCAATAATGGACCCGATTGCCTTATTGAGTTGATTTGGATTCATTCCAAATCCAACTCAATTTGGACTCACTTATAACTATGACTCAATGATTACAACTCTTAATAACTATAAGCTAAATTAAGACCTAACTTCTACCGATTTGGTAGCCTCCGGTATACTTGCGACGAGTCTTATGGTCTTCTCCCTAGTGATCTCCAGACGTGTTCCTAGTGAGCTTCCTGATCCCTTCGACGAATCTCCTTGTGAACTCTTGGCGAAATCTCACCGCATCGTCCAAGCCCGGCCCGATGCCTAAGCTTGATCTTGACCTATCATCTGGTTGTAACTCCATTGATCTTGTCATAGTTAGACCTATAATTTTTCCTCTAACACACATGTTAGATAAACACATATCAATTGATCTCATCATCAAAATCCGAGATTCAACAAAAAATCTCATCTATACTACTGAAATCTTTCGATGAAAAAATTCTATCGTAGTACCTTCTCGTACTCCTTGATCTTGCCAAAACTTTTGCTGCTAATTTCTTCCATGAATTTTTTGACAGCATTACCTTTCCCTTGCCAGTGGATTCCATTGAGTTTTACTTGATTCCTTGTTACAAATTGCCATAAAAAATTTGACTATACTACTGAAATCTTTCGCTAAAGAAATTCTGCAACAACAACTTCTTGCAAACTTTGATTTTGCTAAAAATTTTGCTATCGTTTCTTTCCATAAAATTTTTTATGACATTATCTCTCCCTTACCAGTAGATTCCCCTTGAATTCAACTTGAATTTTCATTAGAATTTATAGAAAAAATTACATCTTCATTGTTGGAATTTTTTCGATGAAAAATTTGTTGTTGCACCTTTGTCTTTTTTCTTTTTCTTAACCCACCGAAGCCCAACCAATCTTGCCCACCACCCAAGATATTTTTAGGGCATCCTTTTAGCCTTAAGATGCAACCATCGTAACCTATTTTTATAACCCAAAAACACCCAA
Source organism: Ensete glaucum (assembly GCA_021527575.1). NCBI lineage: Eukaryota > Viridiplantae > Streptophyta > Magnoliopsida > Zingiberales > Musaceae > Ensete > Ensete glaucum. The sequence continues at coordinate 13,718,656 of CM038554.1, read as the reverse complement.
AACCGTAGCCCAAAATAGTGACCTATCATAGCCTATCGTTGTAGAATTCTGTAGCACTACATTTCGGTGTTTTTTACTTCACCCATATCTAATCCTTACTAAAATTGTTGCTGCCACCCACATCATCTTTAGAGCACCACTCTAGTTTTAAGATGCAGCCATTGTAGCCGTTTTTTGATCTCCACAGATAACCCAAACTGCAACCCAAATAGTGGTCTTCCACAGCCATTGAACCTTCCACCGATCCTTATCTTCCGTAGCCACCGAACCTGCCAAACTGGTTGTTGCCCCCAACATCAACCCTAAATCTTCCTTCCCAATCTCAAACCATTTCCATAAAAATCCTTTACAACCTCCACAGCATCCTCAAACTGTAGCACCAACAACAACCTAAACCGCAATCTATCAATCCTAAATTGTAACCTTGATTTATCATCCTTTTGGCCACCAATCCCTACCAAACTAGTTGCTGCCATTAACAACAACCCTATTGAATCTCATATTTTAATGATGAAGTCAATTGATAAATTTATGATATAACCCATGTATTGAGAAAAGTGATACAAGACTAACTATGATCGTGAAAAGGAAAAAACAATTAAAGAAGAATCAGACATTGGACCAGAGTAAAAAATTAGGCATTGGACCGAAGAATCAAGGGATACGCCGAAAGTTCGGATGATGTGATAGAAGTTCGACGGGAGTTCGTCAGAAGATTGTTAAGAGTTTGCCCGAAGTTTGCCAAGAGTTCGTCAGAATTTCACCGAAAGTTTGAATAAACAATTGACGTGTCGGACAACTGGGATTGCTTGTATTGTAATTGCTTTATCCTTAATAATTGTACTTAGGGTTTCAATTTGAGTTAGTTTTGGGAGAAATCCTACTATCTCAATTAAGGGCCCCGGCTTTAAGAATTTAAATTTTTGAATTACGGCTCTAAGAATTCAAATTTTTTAATTTTAACTCAAAGATTTGAAATCATTTGAGGCCTATAAATACTCCACCCATTTTTTCTTGCAAGAGCACAAAAAGATCAAGATTTAAGATCGAAATACTTGTGATTCTGGTTGTGAAAGTGCTGTTGTAATCTCCTGAGAGTTCTCCTCCTCCTAAAAAGTCTAGGTTTTATTCTAAGGGAGGTGTGAGTTTTGTGAAGGTTCTCTCCTAAACCTGTGAAAATGAGAAAGGGTTGTAAAAGGGGGTAGTTACTCATTAAAGTCCTACGATTGTTTTCAAGTTTAAACTCTTTTCCATTACGAGCTTTTTTGAATGAACCTTCAAATCGACTGAAGTTTTTCAAAAGTACTAATTCAACCACCACAACACACCCGCCGCCCCCCACCCCCACCCCCCCACTCTTACTGTCGATTTGATCCTAACATCTCTCTCAAAGCTCGACTTCGTAGATGACATACATAAGACCCACTCCATCTAGCAAGCGACGTTGTTGTCTACCTTAGTGTCACACCAAGATATCCATGATCGATGCCGGGAACATGGGCATGACCATCTCCCAAACAATCCTAGCGGATGAGCTGGCACTAGTGGATGCTAAACCCAACAAGCTGTAGGGGGAGATGCTGGACCTGTAGCACGTCAAGGCCTTTCTCCCGTGCACTCAGATCCTAGCATCTCTAGACTATGCAATGATGATGAACTCGAACATCTGCATCAACACAATGATTGAACCTACTAAAACACAATCTAGCACTATTCAAGTAGATAGTGTCGCTAGCGAGAGAGGAGAGGGCGTGGATGAAGGCGACGACAAAGTTACCTTAAGAAAGTTCACGAACGTGCTCGACGCCAAGGCCGAGGGTGAAGAAGGAGAAGAGAGGACGAGGGGGAAGGCGAACAAGATAACGATGAGGAAGTGATCAAGGAGTGGCGACAACCACTCGACTAGGGATGAGGGGAAAGGGGGCGAAGGGGGGGTGGGTGTTGATCTGCCACCACCAACACCAACAACTCCGCCATCCGTCACCACCAACTCCACCATCTGCCATCAACACCATTCACCATTGAACTTAGAATTACTTTTTACCCTTTATTTTTCATATCCTCATTGATAAAAAATTAGCATCATTAGCATAAATGAACCTAATCGTTTTACTTTCATAACTACAAGAGCAATCTATAGTTAATCCAAATTGTGCTTTCCTTCCCTAATGAAAACATTATCCTCAAGCTTGTGTTTGAACATTTTCTAAGAATATACAACTATGAACTAGTTTGTGCCTCTAACAGCATAGCAACCGAGGAGACGTGATCACCTGCCTGCAATACAATTATATTCTTATGTTTTCTGCAGGATAACCTTCCATATTGCTAGGGCTATAAAAAATCTTAATGATTTTTAAGCCAGAGCATACCCTTCTTTGGAAGTTCATATGCACTCTTGTCAACAGCTACATTATTAATCAATATCTCACCTACAAGCAAATAATGCTTCCGGAAGTGCTTATCCAAGTGAGCAATGATTTAGAGTGGCAAAGTGCAACGATATTAGACGACTCTTGGTTAATTTAGCTATGCCACTTTCAAGAAGCAGTTGAACGTACAAAATCCGTCTTGCACAACCACAGACAGCAACAGCCAGAACGCAGTTAACAAGTAAAAAAACATATTCACAAACACCATTAAACTGGTCACAGGTTGCACCGAAACCTTTGCGCTGGAACCATGAAGCTATCTCCTCTGACTTAATGCTAAAGCAGGACCAGAGAGGAGAAAACCCTCTTCATCCCAAAACCTGAGTTGACGCATTTCCAGTCAGTAGGAGCAACATGACAAAAATACATCATTCTTATGGTAAGCATAAATAAACACTAATGGTTCGCCGTTAGCATCTTTATATGTACAATGTACAATCTTCGGATTTTCAAAGTGCTGAGCTGAAGCCTTGATGAGAAAAAATAGATGATGAAGCAGCTTATGCAACATGAATAAGACTAATAATGCAAAATATAAGTCCAAATGCTGTATCAAAAGAAGCGAGAGAATTTAAATTTCATGTTATACATTAAGCTGCAAATCTGAATTGACCTTGCTAGATATGTGACATTTTCTACCATCACATGAAGGATGCTTGACAAAATAATGAAGACCTGAACTTCCTTTCTTGACAAAGACAAAAAAAAGCAACAAAAATACAGTGAGAATCAATAAAATATTTTGAGGCCACATATAGTCACTTCCTGAATTGTGGCCTTTTAAGTTTGGAAGAAAAGCATAAATTCTTGAGTGTCTAATCAAGTATCGATTAAATACTAATATATTGCAACAGAAGAAGACTATTCGGTCTTATCATAAATTTGCTTATATTACTAATTTAGACTCCAGCATATTTCTTTATTTATACTAAACTAAATATTATTTTAATATTTTAATGAAAAACATTATGCAGTGATATATGTCTCCACATATCAACTTCTGTGTAATTTGATACCCTGCATACCACAACAGCTTTCTAATACAGTGCAGTCACTCATGTCCCAGGTCTTGATCCCACAACTTAAGGAGGATCATTTTGGTATCTAGAACTCAACAGAACTAAATTTGCAAGTTGAGCTCCTTACATCAAGCTCACATTAGTTAGAGATGACATATCATTGTGATCAAAACCTATCAGATCAACGTGACCTGATTAACACATTTAAAGTCACCTATTTGGTTCATGGAACAAAGGGAAGGCCAAGAGATAATAACAGTTCGTACGTTGGGCCAAGTTCAGGTCAGGCAATGTTTCCTTCGTAGAAACATTCTAAATACAAAGCAAAACTAATCTTGAAACATCTGACTCTACTTGTTTTAATCCAACTCGCATGTGAAACAAAAACTCTTGCCCCATTTGATCCAGTTGGGTCATCCCAGTGTCTGCCCTATCTCTACGGACCTGGGTTGACCCATTGCCTTGTTTTAGAGAGAAAAAGCAAACGAATACTTTCAGCGCACAGAAAATAACACACAAGTAAATGAATTCTGTCTAAATCCAATCTTCAACTAGCATGGTCTGTTTTAGTTATAACAAATCACTTCAATTCCATCTAACTAAGCAATCCTCCTTACTCACAGTTCCAATAAGAAAGACAAACTAATAAGAACTGAAATCTTGTTTTTCTAGAGTTTAACTCATTCAGAATAAGCAAGCAAATGCAGGAGCAAGATGCAGTAAGATAACTACTTAAACAGATAAAATGTGTGCTATTATCCAAACGGTGACTATTCAATCATTATTGTTACTAAAAATGAGTTTCAAATGGCACTAGCTATATGAACCAGATGACAAACTCAAAGCAACTGATTTTCTTAAGTGTTTGGCTAAGAAAAAATAAAAATATTTCTATATGTTGCCAACTAAATATCATTACCATGCATTTCAAATAAGTGCACCAGCAATTTAAAAGTTAGCTTGACTAAAAAAAGAAATCGTACACAGGCATCATTCAAAAAGTTCAGAAAATCATACCATACAAATAGATTCGCCATCTGCTTCTAACCTGCAACAGTTAAAAGTTCAACTTTCTTTTACAATAATATCCTAGTAATTAAATAGTATAAACTATTATGTATATAGCTGTTAGTAAGTTTTGCCATCTTTAAGTTGTCTATTTAACAATTCAAAATATAAGTGATGACATTATCCTCTTTGAGAGTATAACGCAGCACAAATGCAACAGATATTGCAGTGTGCATATTAGCTTGAAAAATCTTGACCAAGTAAACCAACATTACCAATGTACATAACCTTTAAAGAACTGCAACTTGTATACAATGAAACTATGAATTGAAAATCAACTTCATTGTGCACTCAACAATGAAAAATATACATTAGTCATCGCTCTACATAAAAGTACTGGTTGAACGTTCATGATTTGCACAGAGACAGACCTGAGCAGTATAAAAGAAGGCAAACAGAAAAACAGATGCAACAGATATTGCAGTGTGCATATTAGCTTGAAAAATCCTGACCAAGTAAACCAACATTATCAATGTACATAACCTTTAAAGAACTGCAACTTGTATACAATGTAACTATGAATTGAAAATCAACTTCATTGTGCACTCAACAATGAAAAATATACATTAGTCATCCCTCTACATAAAAGAATTGGTTGAATCGTTCATGATTTGCACAGAGATAGACCCGAGCAGTTTAAAAGAAGGCAAACAGAAAAACAGATGCTGCAACCACAACTTCTACAACTAAACGTCTCATCAATGAAGAGAACATTTCCCACATTAAAGACTCGCAATGATATTTGAAAGCATGAAAACAAGTAAAATCGTGAATCAACACATGATGTTGGACTGTAATCATAAGAGAAGGACAAGCAACCAGTTAATATACTATCCCTCAATAGTGCTAAGAGAAGAAACCAAAATGGAAAGCCAACTCTGTTAGTAAATGGTCGCACCTAATAGATGTTTAACTCACTGGTAAAATAAGTACTAGCCAAGCAATTATCTACTGTACAAGACTAAAAGTAATTTAAGATTCCCAGCTCAAATATAATTTGACAGCTCAACCAAGGGCATCCTTGAAACTTGACAATGATGTGCACCAATCTGTTAATGATCACCTATAATAGATATGGTGAAAAGGTGCCTTAGCTAGGTCTAATAATAGCATATAGCCTCCAGAAAATGAAACGATATGATTGTTGCATGGGCAAGGTGTCCAGTCATTCCAACTGAAGCCAGGCGACTTCAAGAAACTGTGCGGCCATAACAAACAGATGCAAGATACAGATTTTTTGCCCACTTCTCCTGCAATCAAATAATACATTCACTTGTTAACAATAAAACTAATGTGTGTGATCTTCAACCATGTGAAAGGAAGGGACCCCACCTTCACATGCTGACTAGGAAAAGCAGATGTTCTGAGTGTCTCTTGTGTTTCATCCACTGGTTTCCTTTTAGGTACACTTAGCACAAAGGCTGCCTGGTCCCATGTTGCAGCAGTTGCAGTTATACGGTAACCACTATCCCATCTCCGATGAATGCCTTCACTAGGGTATAGGAAGTCAAGCTCAACAACCTGATATGGAGAATGGTAGATTCAGTTATAGGTCCTTGAATCCAAATTCAAATACATACATTTGGAATCAATTGATAACTAGTTATACTAGAAAATCCATCAACCACAATTCCCATCCTCTTTACTATTTTGCTCCTCTTTTCGCATTCTATTTCAAAAGAAAAGGTGTATGCATATGACCTGATGTGAGAAGCCTGCATTACGAGACATAACAACGGCCCATCGATTTCCAGCTGTTGCCATTGCAGTGACATAAAAACCTTCTCGCCATTTTTTGTTTATCCATTTGAAAGGAAAAGACTCGCTGACTTTGTAAGATTGTTGTGCATATGGTGTACCTGCAGCATAATTAACAAAGAGAAGAATAAATACCAAAACATGTGAAGCTCAAAATATAAAATACACAAAACAGGAAGATTACCTTTTGACATTACCACCAAGGAGCTACCATTGTCTGCCCCTGCTAGGGAACTAATGTAATAGTTCTTCTCCCATTGTTCCATTATCCATTCCTACAAATACAATAGAAATATCAATGTTTTTAGAAACCACTAATTATGTTGAACAAGTCTTATAGCTACCAATGTTGTTAACAATAGAGACACATGTTCTCGGATAATGTAGTCTGCTTCATGCATTCAAGAGTTGTACTTAAAACCAATATATAGTGGATCGGCACATAGGCACTCACTTTATGAAGAAAACTTGCAGATAGCTCATACACTTGAGCAGAGAAACCAGTGCCTGCATCCATAATCAGGGCCCAAAGATTCGAAGAAGAAGCTACACAACTGATGAATAAGCCATCTTCATTGCCTTTCTCAGTATGCTGTGCAAGCCTCATATCAGCAACATTGTAATGGTACCTACAGCATCAGATAGAGATGTCAGTTTTCTTATCTAAGTCAATAATTTTGAACCACAGAGAACAAGCACCTTTGCTTCATAGGTCTCCGTGCATTATAAACACTGATCCATTGTGTAGCAGGCATTCCCATCCTAATCTTCTTTCTGGGTTGTTCTTCTTCTTCTTCTTCCATCATCAGACGGCCTCTCTTTTGACCGACCTGAAACACAAGCTTTATAACATGCAAGTTTAGTTAAATAGACTTTGATAAAAAGCATAGCGGCATTAATCAAAGAAGATAAACAGAAAAAATTGAGATACCCTTTGAGCTCCATCGGTGTTAATTGGTCTAATATCTGGATTAGGACCAACTATGCCATCAAAAAGAGAGATGCACTTTGCGTAGTTAGGTTCTTCATCAAATTTCAAGTTGACCACATACTCAATAAACCGTTTGAAAGGTTGCGGGCAAAAGCAACTAAGAGATTCTGGAGATGTAGCCATCTTCTTCTTGCAGACAAGGAAACCTTTGTTTTCTCCCTATCAATATAGGAAAAACAAGGCATAACAGAAGAAAATCAAACATCGACCATGATCAATTAGAACTCCAAGTATTTATACCTGGTAACCTTGCCAAGGTAGTCGACCACGGAGAAGAAAAACTAGTGTATAAGCAAGGGATTCTAAGTCATCTCTCCTGCTTGCTGTCCTCCCAAGGTGAGCATGAACACTAGCATAACGCACTGTCCCCCTGCAATGTATAACAGTAGAATAATAACTGTACTTGGAATAACAAATACCAAACCTTGAAATGTTTATCTTGCAACTCTTGTATTTGTTTTTTGTTTAGAAGTGATCAGCAACGAATTACCTAAAAACATCTGGCCGTTGATCATATTCAACATGCAGACTGGTTGAACTATCCTTCCACTTGGTGGCTGCAAGTCAAGAACCTCAGGGTTTAATAAGACATCCTATATCATAACAGATTATGGAAATAAATTGAAAATTTGTCTACTCACAAGCTAAGCTAGACATGAGAGGCAAGTTTTATATTACCTAAGCCAAGATCAACAAGAAAGAGTTTCTTTTCTTCAGATGTTCCAGCAGGCCCAAGTAAAAAATTCTCAGGTTTTACATCCCCATGCACATATCTGACATTAACAATAGCAGTGAGTCTCAGAAAACATTAAATTTTCAGTGACTGGACAAGGACAGGCATTGCTAAAAATCATAGAAACTACAAGATTACTGATTTCTCAATTCATAAGATCAATTAAATTGCACAAGCACAGAACAAAAGTTTACCCTTTTGAATGCATCTTTTCCAATATGGAGATCGCTTCAATGGCAATACAAGCAACCATCTCTACAGACATTCTGAATTTAGTTGAAAGACAAATTAGGAAGTTCCATATTTTTCAAAATATTAGCACACCAACCAAAATTTAATCTAGAACTTACGTGTGGGAGTTATTATTCCATACATCCCAAAGACTTGGTCCCAGCATATCCATAACCTGCAGAATTGTGTTATGAAATTATGCAAGCATCTCAAACAACTAGATGAACCTTGAAAATAGAGTAGAAAGTAGCCACAGAAATTCTGAAGTACCATAATATAATAGTCCCCTTGGCGACCCTTGTAATGGACTCGTGGAACACCATGGATGCCACCAAGAGTGCTGCAGAAATAGAAGGCAGTATTGATCAGACAGTTAAAGAATGTGGTTTCCTCTGAAAAATTCAACAGTACTGAACTTACTTGTAGACCTGCCATTCATAAGGTGGACCATAATTGCATCCTTTACTACTCCTATGCTCAAACTTTAGTGCTACCTGGAATTCATGTGTTGCATAAAGTTAAGAACACTTAGATAGTTCATAAATTACAATGATAGAAAAAGTTTGCACCTCTATGGCACTAGAACCAGTAGTCCTATCATTTGCATTGATAGGTGAAATACGGCGGCCAACATATACTTGTCCAAATCCTCCTTTCCCTAGCTTCCTTTCAACTTTGTAGACCGGTGAATTGCTTACTTGTACCTGTCACAGAGGTCAAAAAAGATGCACACTGAAGGTACAAACTGCTGAAGAGATACGAAAATTATCCTAATCAGAGTACAAACTGTAACATAAAAGAAAAGTGAAGCAAGAAAGCACCAGTGATCATAATAAATAATATTGTGTTTCTATTACAAAAGACTGTATTGCATGACCCTATTGACCGCACATGAAATGCTAGAGAGAATACTGTAGATTACATAATACATTCACATCAAAATCAACACTAGAATTAAGCTGGGACTAAAAGAAGACACCTTGATTGCACATCTTTTAATAGAATGAATTATAACTTGCTTAACATTGGTGTCCACATGCGAAGAGCTAATTCCTATCATTCTAACATGCCTACTCCAAAATAGAACGCATCAGAATTAAGAATATATTGTTGAGATAGTGCTGAGAGAAAAAAAAAACCATTTTTCTCCAATCAATCTTCATAACTTAGTGCCAGCTACAAAGTTTGAACCGCATTATGTGTGAAACTAATTTTCATTCATTTATCATTGCTATAATATGATTGTTCTCCTTGGATAATTTAAAAGTATGCATATGAGCCCACTAATTATATAGGTTTTAAGTCACGAATCAGATAAAAAATTTCTCAATGAGTTTAAAAACTCAAATCATCACAATCGTCACTATCATAAGAGGCTCTTTGAGTTGTCTTTATTATCATGTTTCCATCATTTTGCAAAATGTTACAACTTTGAAGACTGAATTTTTTTTAGTGCAAAATGCAAACTCATCTATACACTTTACAGCTATTAAAGGTTCTCTCATCAAAAAAAAAGGGAGTGGGTGGAGGCGGGGTTGGGGGTGGGGTGAAACAAGTCTAATGAAGTACTAGGTACATGCTTGACTCAAAACAATAAAAAGCAAATCTTACTCAGTCTAGGTTGATTCTTTTCATGAGAGAACTCATCTTTTTTAGATGTTAAAAGTAGATGCAATTTCCAAAAGAAAGGAAAAGAACAAGAAATAAAGAAATACTGGACTCACAATTAACATCACAAGAGAGAAGTGTAAATAATTTATTATTTATTTTCAAAGTTGGTTAACGGAACAAAATACATCAGCAAACCTCTTATGAAACATATGCAAGATCTGGAAACATGACAGCAACAGCAATTTGCAGCAATTACTCGTCAAAACATTACAATATGAATGACAAATTATAGAACAAAAGGTACCTTACAGCTGCATCCATTAAGGAAATCATCAGTTGCATAGATCAAAATTACAAAAACACGTTACACTCGATAGCAACATAAACGAACAATATTCAAGTAGCTGACGTTTCCTTTGAGTGCTCAACTATGCACAGAAGCTAAGCACAGTGAAAATTATTTCAAGAAACTATATGATATAAAAATAAAGAGAACAGCTGCACTGTTCCAACATTAACAAATTGCATGACAAGAAACGAAAGGCGCGACGGAAAGCACGTATATCATGGGACCAAACCAATTTGTGAAATCTGAGAGTCTCAACGTAAAAACAACACATCCTCGTCATGACATAGGCAAAAGGGGGACGGTCTCACCTTTTCCGGAAGAGGGGCTGTGCTCCCTTCCTCCTCCCCACCAGGGGGCTTTCCCCCGCTCCTCGCCCCACTATCGCAGTCATTCATCATCCTCTCACCGACCCCTTCCCTGTTCTCCTCGCCGCCGACCTCGCCGCGACCCTCGACCAACCCGATCTCCTCCCTCCGCTCGGCTGGCCTCGTCAGGGGTGGCGGGTTCTCATCTACCGGCTGCTGCTGGTTCCTCGCCCCCGCCTCCGCCTAGTGCTCGGTCGCTCAGCCTGGACCACCGGATTCGCCTGTGCCCGGCCCCTGCGCGCGCCGCTACGCAACTCCGGCATCCTTCATCGATCCAACCCCATGCCTGAAAGCCCTAAATCCCACGGCTCGACGCGATCGCACCTCGAACAAGAGAAAGAGCAGAAGTCCTGATTGATTCGACTCCGACAACAGCGATGGATCGACAAATTGAGGAAAAAAATACGGAGCTTGATCCGGGTTGGGAGGAGAATTGGGAGTTAGGGCTTCGATTTTATAAACGAGAGTTGGCTTTCGAAGGAACCTCCCCAAAAGGGCCGGGGATGATGACTTGAATCGGAGTCGTCAACCAGATCTGAATCCGTTCAGTTAAAGATGATCCGTTTGGTACTAGAATCGTTGACCTACTGGTCAAACGGGTTTGGATCCAGGTCGATCATTTATTTTATTGATCCCATAGATCAATCGAACCCATCTATTGCAATGGTTCGGATCGTATTCTAACCCAACGGACCCGTACGATCCTTACCCGACCCTAACAGTTCCGGTTGACAAAGAAACGGGTCGCAGTAATCCTACAGATCGATCGTCTGATATTGATCGAACGGTTAATTATCAACAACGTCCCTTGCAATGGCCGCTAGGGTTCTGCCTCGCTTAGGTATAAAGCCGGCGACGACCTCTATCCTACGCGGATTACAGCGCCTACCGCTGCCGGAGCTATCGTCGACGTGGCGGTGTGTTGGATCCCTGGACGAACACTGGATGAAGTAAGCTCCTTTTCCTTTGATACAGTTCGAATATGATCATATCCGAGAGAATTGATTGAGATACGCTCATTTTCCTCTGATTTGCTTTGTTTTTTGTTTGGGGAAGGGGATCTCTCGATTGTTTCCTGATTTCGATTGAGTGGAAGTGGGTGGATGCTGAATACGAGTTTCTAAGGAATCCTTTCCAATGTAGAACACGTTTCTGGAGTTTTCATGAGTAACAATGATTATAGATTAAATCTTTTACCAGATTTAGCAATAGTGCACAAAACCCGAAGTTTCAATAAACTGTTCAATCCCCGCTGAGAGAGATCCGATCCTCAAAATTTAGTAATTTACTGATTTTTATAGTTGCTCTAAACAAGAAGCAACATCTGATTTGTCATTGTCAGATGTAGTTCAACATGTTAGGATCAGGGGACACATCATCTAAAATAATTGATGAGTTTGTGAGTGTTATGTATGTTCTAGGGTTGTCTTCTAGCTTCTTGTTCACTGTTTTAGAGCTTCACATTGGATGAACTTCTTGTGGGGTTTAAACGCAGTGATATATCAAGTTGTCATCGCAGCTGCACTTGGTCTCGGTCATGACTCTTTGATCTTGAAAGATCTCTGAGCGAGACCTTGCAGACAATCAATGCTGTCATACCTTGGCAATCCCATGTGTATGCTTATAGCTAATGAGAATCTTACTCGTGCATTGTCCTTAACCAAATCGAACTAGCTAAGAATGTCTAGGGGGTAGCAGTTTGTGATACTCTGTTCACCATCTCATCTCTTATTTGTTCAGATAGCACAAGTTAGCTGTATATAATCCATTATCGCCTCAAAAACGAAGCACAAGCATTATGTTAAATGGATTTGATTCATTTTATATCTGAATGACCTTTCAAAAGACCAATCAGATATCTGCTTTACGATGTAGCAAATTGATGGTTAATTCAGGGATTCAGCTGTTTATCTTTGGGCTTATGCAGGACATTTTTCAGTCTGTTAATCCTTTGTGCTGTCTTGGTCTTGTTAGGGCTCTTGTCATAGTTCCAAACTACATACTCTTGCAACTTGAGCATCATACCATTTAGAATTTGAAGGCTATTGGTTTGTCGCCAACCTTGTAAAACATGAAGTTGTACTTCATCCTTAAACTTATTACTTTGATTATTATGATTGATCTTGGTGGTAGCATATCTCGCTCTTGTGTTGCCTCTCAATCTGTACAAGATATTAGAACAGGCAAGTGTCTTCTGTTTCTGTACTTTAGTACATGACAAAATGGCATCTGCAGTACTCGTTTGTCTCCTTGAGTCTGAAATATTTCATTTGTTGAAAAAGGTTTAAGAAGATATAACCTCTTTCTTGTGTGCAAAGTAAGATGGTAAGAACTCTGAGTTGGTGTTTGAAAGAGCATGTAACATAGTACAGCAACATTCAGTCAAACCAGAAGAACTCATGAAGAAAGCATCGCATGGTCCACAGTATAATGAAGAAAGCTACTAGGAGGTTTTCTGAGTTCCATGATCACATCAGAAATTTTAGAAGCTATCTGATCTTGTTTAGAACAGGTTTGTTGTTTTTATACATGGCATTAATAGTCTTAAAGAATTTGTTCCAAGTCTGATATACTGGTACCTGCTTAAAGCAATTTCAGGGTGCACTGAAAAAAGAACATTTTCTGTCTCCATCATCTGATTAGGTTAAACTTAGCTTCGATAGCTCCTACATCAATAAGGATGATTGTGTGGTGTGGATCACCACATATTCAGACACCGAATATGTTCAATATGACTGGTCTTTGAGGCCGAAAATAACTCTCGATGAGTTCAAGGCATGCAAATGCAACAGCAAGAAGCTCATTTTGGAATCTGAGTTGGAAGCTCCTTTCGTGTTTTGAAAATGAAACAAATTCTGGTGGAGTGCTGATTTTCTGACTGATATGTAATTTATATTTTTTAACTTGTTGACTATATATCGTTGTCATGTCAACATGAATTTTAAGGAAATCTCCTGGTTTGTCATTTGTCACATGCACATATCCAATTTGTCACCTATGTTTTCGTACTGAACATTTTAGACAGATATCAATTTGGTTATTGATCTATCTTATCCTAGAAAAAAAATATAACACTCTTCTGGGAAGACGTGTGTGAAAAAGATCCTGAAACGAAAACTTCTATAGATTTTGTTTCTTAAAAAAAATGTTTGCATCCGAAGAGGACAGTGTATTCTGGCTCTTTGGAAAAACAGAAGGTTGATTTCTCTATGATTTGGAGATGAGCAGTTTCAAAAATTCTTTCTTGCTTTATGATGACATTATCTGAATTCCTTTTTTTTATGAGTAAAACCAAACTATTTCAAATTACAAACAAAAATTCATTGGATGTGATTAAAATTCATTACATTCACGCTTTAGGTTCAATCTCAAATATTTTATGGTTGTTTCTGCTTTCACTCATTAGTGTTATCATACTGTATGGCTTAAATTTGGATGGGAGGGAAAAAAAAATTGCTGGTGTACTCTTGCAAAGTAAATGTATATTTTTTAACCCCCTGAAAAGACTGAGAATCTCTCAGAACTACCTTCACTACTAATGCCAGAACAAGACTCAGAGAGCTCAGTGTCATTTATCTATTACGATCAAGAATTCATGTGTGACTTGATCAAAAAAATCAATGGTCCATCAAGAGTATACGTGGAATTATCCATGTAGCTTTAGTTCAAATCCAGGACATCGTCGGTGCATGTTTATATATTTAACTCTCATGCAAAAAGATTACTAAAACTCTTAAGACGACTATGCCAAAGACTTGTCATCAACAATAATAAAAATAACAAAGTCGTATGTCTCATCCTCACATAACACCTAAACAGGCTCACTAAGGATTCAAACATGTTGGACAACATTGCTTTTTTTCACATATGTTAATTGCAAAAGATCATGATTCATGTTTAAAAAATAATCCCTCTATGTTTAGAGGACTCTCTTGGGGGTGGGGGGGCACTAGGATATGTATTTGTATATAAAACATTGGTTCGATGATAGTACATCAAACATTATTAGAGTTTGAAATATTTATCCAATAACCTTTACGAGATTTATTTACTACATATTGAGGATTTAAAATTTTATTAGATGAATTTTTATATAAAGAATTGTTATTGAGGGTTTAAAAGATTGGCAGATTTTTTTTTTTGGGGGGGGGGGGGGGGTCTTAACAGTTTATGCCATAAAAGAAATAAACATGTAACAATTGGAAAATAAGGACACGACACTCGCAACCGAGACACGTGTTGACAGGAAGATGGTTAGTGAAGAATCCTGTCGGGATCACTTGCCTCCCGTCGTCGGCGATCCTAATGTGCCCGTCTTCGCCACTTTCGCGCTGGTGGCAGAAGGACATTCTCATCCATGTATGAATGCAACTATCACGGTTGAACAGACTCTTCATACCGAGTCATATCCAGGTTTGCAGCTGAGGGCTTTAGTGCAGAATGGGTGCTTCTGAAGTTAGCTAGTGTAGCATGCTAGAGCAGCAAAGAACCTCAAAAAGTTTCTCAGGTGCGGTATCATTCCCCCCACACAAAAGGAATGTTCTTGAATGGGATGATCACTTCAATTATTATAAAAGAACTAATTCAATAATGATATCTTCTCTTAAACTTGACATGTGGAATGTTAGGGACAAGGACCTTCTATAAATATTATTTAAACATAGGATAAAATAAAAGGGACGATTACATGATTTAAAACTCAACTTTTATAACTTTTTTTTTTTATCAGTGACATTACATCAAAATTTTGATTTAATATTCCTAACATCCTATATAAACATGTAGTCGCCTCTTATTTATCAAAAAATAGATCATCTTTTCATTCAGCCTTATGATCGAATATTGGAGGGCCGAATTCTTATGGAATTCGAATGAAAGCTGATCACTATAGTGATCAATCTATCTACGTTAGAATTTAAAATTTCTTCGAATTCTATTATCTGATATCATAACAGTGTTCTTAGCGTCTCGTTATTCTTCCACCCTTGTCGTTGCCATCTACATCCCCACCTCCATCTACTGCAACTGATCCCTATGTTACCGTTGCCATCGTCGACATCACCTGCTGCAGCCGATCCTAGTGCTACTGCTGTCAACTCCACCGCTATCTGTTGCAATCGACCCTTGTGGTGTTGTTGGCATCTACATCTGCTACAGCAGATCTAACCTCTTTCATCCTTTACAACCGGCTCAAACAGCAGCTCATACCTTAGCCTTCTACCCTAGATCGTTGCCATTGTTGCCTCTTCCCATTACCGCCAACCCATCTATCGATCTATGCCCTTGACTTGTCAACAGAAGAAGAGCCTCAACATCACATATCTGCAATCCTACGCCATGGCCTCAGATGACATGATTAACACAAAACTTGAAGCCTTCGAGGCCCGTATGGAGAACAAACTATATGCACTTTTTAAAGAATTCATATTAGACCGATCATAGAGTCCAAGGAGATCTCAGCATGGAGAAAATTCATATCATAAAGAGAACTCAACGGAGAAAGGAGATCAAGCGAGAGACTCTTCATGCCCATGCATGAGGGTAGACTTCCCTAGATGGAAAGATGGAGACCCGACCAAATGAATCTTACGTGCAGAATGATATTTTCACCATCACAAGACTATGGATTCATCCATGGTCGACATCACTATAATATACCTCGAGGGAGATATGATCCAATGGCATAACTGATTCTAACATACTCACGAAGTTCCCACATGGAAGCAATTCAAAAGCGGGCTATTGATATGCTTTGAATCATCGAAGTATGAGAACATTGACGGCTAACTCGCGAAGATTCGTCAAACCTTCACCGTCCAAAACTATCAAACCAGGTTTGAATGACTTTCAAATCAAACTAGATATTGGTTTGAAAAACAATTGCTAGAAACCTTCATCGAAGGATTGAAGTCGGAGATCAGATGAAGTAAAAGCACAACAACCTTATACACTGATGGCAGTCATCTCCTTTGCTCGACTCCAATAGGAATGGTTGAACACTGACACCCAGAGGACCAAGATCATGACCTGATCAGCAACCTATAGACCTTTGGCCTCTCCTGCTACCAACTGATCATATTAGCCCAAGAAATTAACTCAAGATGAACTCCACGAGGGATCTGCGAAGGGGCTATATTTGACGAACAATGGAGTTGCGACCACCACTAAAAAAAGGAAGACTTTTTTGTGATTGAACCAATTGAAGATCTAGAACCTGAGGATATGGTTCTCAAGTCCAAGGAGGATACAGAGGAAGAACCATAGTCGGTCGTCAACATAGTGCATGCCTTAGCCAATTACACGAACCTACAAACCATGAAGATCAATGGGTTCCTCAAGCATCAGCTAATCACCATTCTTATATACACTGGAAGCATCAACAACTTTATAGATAGTAAGGTTGCTGCCCGATAACTCTTTGGATTGAAGATTGTAGTATGTTTGATGTGAAAGTCGTAGATGGTCAAACCCTTAATTTCAGCCTAAAATGTCCACAGGTGAAACTAGTCATGTAGGGCCAAGAGATTATCGTGAACTTCTTCCTCCTAATGCTTGATGATTATAAGGTGGTGCTCAACATTGAATGGTTGTCCACTCTATGTGATGTTTTCTGAAATTTTTTCAAGTTAATTATGAAATTTTTCAGCCATGGGAAACATGTGATCTTATGAGGAAAACACGGGAGCGAAGTATTAATTATTTCTATGCAACATATAAAGAGGGTGCTGCATAAATCACATATCGGCTTCCTAATACAACTTCAAGGGATGCAAACGGAGGAACCGATGATGAACAAAGATCCACACCTTCCTTCCTTGCTTGCTAAATGTTTGAACATCTTTGCTAGACTAAAGAATCTGCCCCCTATCTGGCTGCACGATCACCGAATACCGATACTGTCGGAGAAACCATCGGCAAATTTTCGACCATATTTATATCTTCACCTTCAAAAGGTCAGGATTGAGAAGATCATTTAAGAGATACTGGAGATAGAGACATATGACCAAGTGTTAGCCCCTACACTTCACTAGTGCTCCTCGTACGGAAGAAAGACGGAACATGACAGATGTGCGTGGACTATTGAGCCCTCAACAACATCACTATAAAAGACAAATATCCAATCCCTATAGTGGATGAATTACTCGACAAGTTGAAAGGAGCACAAGTTTTTACAAAGCTGGATTTGTAGTTCGGGTACTATCAAATTTGGGTGCATGAAGAAGACATGTTAAAGACTGCCTTTCAGACACACAATGGCCACTGTGAATTTCTGGTAATACCCTATGGCCTAACCAATGCCCCTTCTACCTTTTAGAGCTTGATAAATGATATTTTTTGGGTTTAACTCCATAAGTTTATGCTAGTCTTCTTCGACGATATTCTGATTTACAGCCCTTCCCTTGAAAGCCACCTCTCTCGCTTGTGGCTCATTTTGTTGATTCTCTGAGAACATACTTTTTTTTGTCAAGCAATGAAAGTGCAACTTTTTACAAAGCAAGGTGGAGTACCTAGGGCACATTATCTCTAAGGAAGGCATGGCGGTAGACCCCTCAAAGATCAAAGTGATGTAAAGCTAGCCGCTGCCAAAAACAATTAAGGCGCTGCGAGTATTTCTGGGGTTGACCGGCTACTATCACAAGTTTGTAAAAAATTATGGAAAGATCAGCACCCCCCTCGCATCTTTATTGAAAAAGGATGCCTACTAGTGGTCGGACGAAGCAATAGTAGCCTTCGATGTCCTTAATGCAACAATGACATCTACACCTATGCTAGCGTTACCCGATTTTAATAAAGTATTCGTGATTAAAGCAGACACGTTAGGAGCCGGGATTGGCACTATCCTCATGTAAGATGGTCGACCCCTTGCCTACACTAGCAAGACTCTCTCTCTATCCCACCTAAAGTTGTCGATCTATGATAAGGAGATGTTGGCTATTGTGCACGTGGTGACGAAACAGAGATCTTACTTGATCGGTCGACGTTTTCATATTAAAACTGACTACAAGAGCATCAAGTACTTCATGGAGTAGAAGATTTCCTCTCTTGAATAATAAAAATGGGTAACAAAATTGCTTGGGTATGATTATGAAATTATCTATAAGAAGGGGAAAGAAAATTTGGTTGCAGATGCGCTCTCTCGACTAACCGAGCATGCTAAAATTTCAGCTATCTATCTTTTGATTAGCGACCTCCTTAAAGATATCAGGAAGGAGCGACAAGACGGTCCAAAGATCTAGGAGATTATTAGGAAACTAAAGGAAGTACCGAGCTTATAGCACACTACAGTTGGGATTCAAAGGATCTACGTTACAAGGGCTGAATAGTGGTGGTGCCCAACTCCCCCTGCTAAAATAATATCCTACAGGAGATGCACTCTTCACCAGCTGATGGACACTCTGGATTCCTTTGGACCTACAAAATGATTCGGCAAAATTTCTATTGGATAAGAATGAAAAATATTATTGCTGAATTTATGACATGGTGTGACACGTGTCAACGACACAAGGAAGAAATGGTAGCAAGCCCCCCAAACTTGGCTTGGACTGATATATCCATGGACTTCATCGAAGGGCTACCCATATCACAAGGAAAATATACTATTTTCGTTGTGGTTGATCGCCTCACCAAGTACGTGCACTTTCACCATCTGAAATCCTTATACTGCTCCCAGCATTACTCGAATCTTTATGAAGAATATTATTAACTACGTGGAATGCCTCAATCTATTTAAAGTGATCATGACAGGATCTTCACCAACAAATTTTTGATGAAACTCTTTCAGTTGTAGGGCACAAAACTAAAGATGAATACAACCTACCATCCTCAGACCGACAGCTAAACGAAAGTGGTGAACAGATGCTTGGAGACTTGTCTCAGATGCATTACCAATGACTGGTCGAAAGAGTAGACAAGATGGCTTCCTAAGTCGAGTGGTGGCATAATACAACATATCATTCATCAACAAAATATACTCATTTTGAAGTTGTATATAGCTGGCCACCCCCTGTAATTTCTAAATATATAACCACCACATCTAAAGTAGACCAGATAGGTCGAGAGTTGATTGACAGGGACAAAATCCGATAGCTATTGAAGGACAACCTCTTGGTCGCCCAAGCAAGAACGAAGCAGTAGGTTGATACATGCAAGAGTGAAAGAGAGTTCTTTATTGGAGATTGGGTCTTCCTTCACCTTCATCCCTACAAGCAAACATTAATCAAAACCTGAGTATCTATGAAGCTATCTCTCAGATTTTACAGACTCTACCAGATTACGAAGTGCATTGAAGCTGTGGCATACAGATTGGATCTACCTGCAAATTTTAAGAATTCATAGAGACTCAACCTTGAGGATCAGGCTGATTTGAAGGGGTCGGATCTGATAGGACCCTAGCAGAGTCGGGTCCTAGTCAACCGAGTTATGATTTCAATAAACCCTAATTGACATGTAATAAACCCTAATTGGCCTCCCATCTTGATTGGAAAAGTCAGTTAGGGCTGAATTCCTTCTAGGGATGAGACTCTTCTAGTAGTGTTTTATTTGAAAGAGGAGTCTCACAAGGGTTAGGGGTTTGGAACCCCTATATAAATATATAGTCGTCTCTTATTTATTAAGAAATAAATCATCTTTTTATTTAGTCTTGTGGTCAAACATTGGACGATCGAACATTTATAAAGTTCTAAGGAAGCTTAATCCCCCACCACGATCAATCAATCTATCTGCATTAGAATCTCTTGGGATTCTATCACATCCTCTCATATGCGTGACAAATTCATGCACATGAAGTTTGAATTGATCGAAGATATATATTTTTTAATTTATGATCAGGATAAGTTTTGAAAAGAGAGCCTTTTGCCTTTTATTGAAAAAAATAATAATAAAGATTTTTTATGGATTTGAAATTTCTTGCCTAAAGATGGAGGAGTTCATTCGCAAATGCCATAATGAGCTGAAATAGTTGGGTTCAAAGGCAAATGACATGGATGAACAGAGAGACACGCATGCCACACACTTCAAACTCTGGGCATCACTTCAGTGGCTGACTCCTCGCTTCTCTTTCCGCCTGCAATATCAAGTTGGGATGAGGTTCCTCCGGAGGAGTGTGTCGGAAGCATGGAGGGCAAAACATCAAACAATTGATCCGGCGTGCTTACTGCCTTGACGACCCTTTCGAAGGCTTCTTGTCCATGAACGTCGACGAACCGTTCGACGGATTTCCTGGCGTCGAGGCTGAGCGCCTGCATCACGCGCCGCTGCCGATCCGAGTAGCTGGAGCTGACGGTGCCGCCGAGGTTTACGTACCTCCGGACGTGGTTCTCGTAGATGTAGGCGGCTCCGTTGAAGATGGGCAGCACCAGCCAGAAGCAGAACACCAGCTTCATGTACGGCCACAGAGGAAACCTGACCACAGCTCCCATCCCATACGACTTGTACATAATCCAGAGAGAAGATGATAACAGAAACGCAGCATTTCTTAATTTTTACGTTTTAGTTAATATTACCATCAGGCGATTTTGTCTAAATCGTGATTTTAGCTAATAAAACAACGATTACGTATAGCTTCAATAAAGAAAAAAAAAAGAATCAAATCTAAGAAATTTATAAACGATAGGGCATAAAATTTCAATTTAAATATTTTTAACTTAACGACAGCTACACGACACTCTTACAGGGTGTGTTTGATTACCACTGTAGCATTTTCCAGCAGGAGAGCTCGAAGAGGGTGATGAGCGAGTACAGGACCCAATAGGTCAGCCACTGCTGGTCATCAACAGGCGAAGGGCTCTCGATCGCCCGCATCGATGCGTATCTGCATCACGTATAACCCAATGAGATGAAGAATGGTATGCAGAAGAAGAATAGGAGGAAGAAAGTGGCACTTACAGAGGATAAAGAAGCATCACCACGGGGCTGCTACATACACGGATCATTAGTGCCAGAAACATGAAGCCTAATTGCTGCATTAATGTCAGATCATGTTCTCACCCGATCAGCGCATCGAGATGCCTGGCCATGGCTACTATGACACCCATCTTCCTCCTTACTACTGAGCTATGAGAATTATGGATGCTGACAAGTATGATAGATTCAGTGGAGGAGACGAGATGGTTTTAAGGAGCACAGAGGGAGGAGGATTCCTACAAGAAAGGCATTCTCGGTGCCCCTGTTCGAAGTCTTCTTTCCTCCATGGCCAAGAAAAGGAGTTGCAGAAGAAGGACCAGGACAAGGAACTGCCTGTTGCATCATTTAAAGCCCATATTTTAAATCGAATCCAATGCTTCGATGATACGAAAAGGATCGATCGATGAATCTGAACATTCCACAAAGCCTCGAAGGAAACAAGAGGTTACCAATACAAATTTTATGTCGGCTGCCAGTGGATTGACTCCCATCTTTTTGCCAAATAAACTTGAGGCCGAACACTGGTGGGTGCAACATATCTAATTTGTATGAGACCATAGAAAGAAAGCCATGAATTCTCAACATTATTCTAGATAAGAAATGCTTCCACAGGTTCAAGTTCAACTGTTGTCTGCAAAAATCGAAACCAGAGACTGAATCTACAGAGTCAGAAACACTTGAGAAACCAGATTGCCTCAGATGATGGTTCAAGTATGTTTAAACAACAATTCATGCATTATAAACTAAGCCTTTCCATACCGAATTCTGCAACACAATGCAAAATACATCTAATACACCGAGTCGGAAGCGCTTGATATCAAATTGCCTGAAAATTATTTATATGTGTAATTCGAAGAATATTTTCATGCAGAATTAAGAGGCAGTTAATACTGTAACATAACGCAAAATGCATCAGAAACGCTTGATATCAGATTGAATGCCGGTAGTCATTATGTACACGAGTTTATCCAAGGCACATCTTCCTCGGAGTTTAAGAGCTCCGTTGCCTTTCGGCAGCGAAGATTGGAACGGAAAGCAAAATGCAACCATGCACTCAAGTCAGAAACACTTGATGCCAGATTGTTCCAATCACAATTGAAGTACATTTAAATAACATCTTCCTGTGGAATTAAAGACCTATTACTGATTGAACTAAGCATTTTGGAAGCAAAACGTTGTAACACGACGCAATATACGTCCAAATATACTGAGCCGGAAACAATTGGCATTGATTGCTTTAGATTATCTATGAGTGTGTCAAAACAGTATCTTCCTGCAAAAATTAAAGAGTCATGAACGATCCTGCAACACTTTCGTCAACAGATTGATCTTAGTTTTCGTTTACTTATATTTATGTTTGGCAGCATATGTTATTTTACTTTTATACATTTTTGCTTAAAAATGATAAACAAAAACAATTTGCAAAGCAAAATATTAGCCATCTCAACTCCTTGAAACCACATAGGATTCGATAGGAATTCAAAATAGTGTTGAGCGTTGATTTGATTTACATGCTCGCATGTAGACTTACGATTGCTC
This sequence comes from Ensete glaucum, assembly GCA_021527575.1. Taxonomy (NCBI): domain Eukaryota; kingdom Viridiplantae; phylum Streptophyta; class Magnoliopsida; order Zingiberales; family Musaceae; genus Ensete; species Ensete glaucum. Next base: position 13,695,658 of record CM038554.1, on the reverse strand, counting down.
ATTTATCTTCTAAATTCTTTGTTTCTCCTTTTTTCGTATTTCCTCTTGCACACACTATGTTTGTTGAATTACCTATAAACCTACCCTCTTTATGAAACGCCATAACTTATCCAATCGTTTGTTTTCTGAATTAATCAATTTGCTTTCTTACCAGTCTTTCATGAATATGGTACTAGATTACCTCTGAACATCTACAAGATTATTCCAAGAACGAACATCTTCCTGCAAAATCAAGAGCTCTATTACTGATTGAAAACTAATCCTTTGGGCATTAATGCAAAATGCATCCGATACACAGAGTCATAAACTGCATACCAGATTGCCTCAGATTAATCTGCAAAATTAGCTAAAGAACATCTTCCTCAAAATTAAGAGGCCAGTGATGATAAAATGAAAACACTTGATGTCAGATTGCCTCTGATTACCTAAAGTCTATCCAAATAACATGTTGGTGCAGAATTAAGAGCCCTGTTTGTGATTGAAAACTAAGCATTTCCACAATGAACTTTCTTCACCCTGACACAACAGGAAAGGCACCTACCAACATCAACTTCTCAAACAGCTAAAACAAGGAAATTTCACAGTTGAAGAAGATGAAATCTTGATGCCAACGGCATATTGCCTATCAAGAATATGTGTACTCTAGCAGAATGCCACAATTTTTTGTTCGTCGTGTTTTGAAGCACATTAGACCATTTCAATCTTCCATCCTACACAAAGATGAATAGAGAGAGAGAGAGAGAGAGAGAGAGCGAGAGCACAATTCTATATCCAATGTATCAAGCCAAAATCATCGAGGACAAACAGAGTAGCAGAACGATCATAGGATTAAAAGGAGAATACTGCTCACAGAAACTGTAAGAATCTGCAATCCGATAAGCACATAGGAGAAATGATTCAAGTGAGGGCACGAAGAACTAAAAGGAAACGGGTGGGAAGTTCACGCATCGGGCGCCTCGCAAGAGAAGATCTGGCGAGGGAGCCGCCACGCCTCCGCGGATCCGAAGCACATGTCGTCGAGGGCGTCGCTTCGGCACCACCGGCACCACTCGGAGCGGCCGAGGCACGCCTTCCTCGACGTCATCGCGCAGCAGTCGGCGCCCCTGCCGCCGCCGATGCCCGCCCGCTTCCTGGCGGGCACGTAGGCGAGGAGTCCCCGGCGGCCACCGGTGGGGGAAGCGAGGCACGAGATCGAGACGAGCTGGAGGAGAGACGACAGCAGGAGCAGTAGTAGCAGAAGCGAGGACGCACCACGAGCCGCCATGGACATGCGGGATGGTCGGAACGCGACCACCAGCAGCAGCAAGCAGATCTGCCGTGATTGCTCGAGAGAAAACAAAGGGGCAAAAGCACCAGTTAAAATGTGGACACCCCCCCTTGCGATGCACCCACAAAAAAGTCTCTAAGGAGCAAAGACCGAAAGCAAGGCCCACACCTGGTCCCACATGCAGATGCAAAAGGTCATTGAAGCGGCTGAAATAACGGGAGTGGAGAAAAAATGGTCGCTATTGGGTTGCTGTAGATTCGAGGCTAACGTTGAACATTGCAAGAAACTTACTTTACGACGAACGTCACGTGGCGTCCGTTAGAGAGAAACTTACATGTATGCGATGTAGCGTCCGTTAACTTCATTCATCGTTCTCGCAATGTAGCGCGGGAGAGCGACCCGCCTCCCCTTCCATTTACTAGGATTCGATTATGATCGAGAAGTTGGCGTAGGATTAGACCCTTATCGGTAGTTCTCTGTTACTAGACTTATTAAATACGGTGAATGACACATCCTATTCAACATAACAAAAGGAAAAAAAAAAAAGAAGCAGATAAAACAGAGGCTACGGGAGCAACTCCCACACGAGAGAGAGAGAGAGAGAGAGAGAGAGAGAGAGGGTGCACAAGAGATTTGAGGTTTTTTTTTTTGAAAAATAAAAATATTGATGCAAAGTTAAAGAGGAAAACACAGATCGAACATCAGTAGCTGACTCTCTCTCTCTCTCACTCACACACACACAAAAAGAAGAAAACAAGGGAGAAGAACAAGTTCACCCAAAATTCGCAGCCCTATCAGCCAAACGATTGCTGTGTCCAGGGATAAATTAAATACAGCTGATAGATAATAGCCTATTACAAAACAAAACAATGTCCATTATAGGAGATGGAAGGAACCAAGGAACTCGAAGCGTTCCCCTGGACAAAATGCACTAGAATCGATATTCTCTTTTTTTTTGCTTAATCCAACTAATAGAGCACAGGATTCAATCATGATGAGGCTTGAAGCACTGCAAGTGCCTCCACTAACACCCACCAGAGAGAGATCCCTCCTCCAAAGCACGTAACCAGCTCTTCTCTGCACAGAATCAGGAGCTAAAAAGCCATCAGTTTCAAGCACTTATAACTGGGGCTGCAAGGATTGCCCTAAGGTTACTGTCGTTGGACAAACTAATTATTTGCATACACTAACACTTTCCTGCACTAGGGATCGAGGCTTGGTCCAGTTATTGCGAAACTTAGCATTGTTCTAGCTGTAAGATAGAAATAAAAAACCATTAGCAATCACTACCCGAATCAACTGTTTTTCCTATCTACATATTATACCTCTTGTTGCTACCTTAATGTCATTGTCCAGGAAGCCCACGTGACAGTCACCGGTGATAGTTAGTTACAATGGGGAAAGGCCTTGTAGATGCAATCTTGAGGTGTTGCTTGCTGAAGGTGGACTCCGTGTTCCCGGGGGTTCTGGAGGTAAACAGAAATGTGTCTTGGTTTCACTGGGATTTCTGCACAAGTAGTTAACATAGGGAGAATTCCTAACCTAATCCCTTCTATAGTAAAGTTAGTTGTGGAGTGGGAATAGTAAAAGTTTTTCATTCCTTTTTCAAATTTTGGGGTCGGCTCTTATACTTAGGAGACCAATGGTGGGAGGCTGATAGCTCATCCCTCTAGACCCGTGGTCCTATAAGGGGCTCATCATGTTGATGACTAACTAATATTTTCCTTGTGATGCATTGTAAACAAAGGACAATTGCAGGAGCACCATTTTTCTGGGCTAGTGTTTGTGTGGGATAAGCGGACAACAATCGCATGTGCCAGGCAACCGGAAAAGGGAGAGTTGATCTTCATCACATGGGTTTAATGCTCCTTACAGGCTGATCGAAAAAGGGGGAGATCGTCTTCGTCACTAGGGATTAATGCTCCCTGTGGTCTGCCTGTACAACCTTCTTCATGGTTGGTAGGGGATTAAAAGTCACTTCCTTGTCATTCACCACAAGGGGAGGCACATGGGTTCTTCTACCCAAGTCACTTCCTAGGTGGCAGCAAGTTTCTAGGTGAGTTGGCAGGCCAAGGATGATGTCAGCTTGTTCCATGTCATTCATCCCCCTATAAGACATGCTTTAGGGCTCTGGTGAGGGTGTTCGAGGCATGTCATTCAACCATTTTATTTCTTTGGCTTTCGTGTTTTGGGTGTATCCCATTTTTGTGTGCCTGTAACAAGTCACGGGTAGCCTAACGTTTTGTCATGGCCAGTGGTGGTGTGGGTCAGATTTTTCGACTTACCAATCTCGAGAGAATCGTGCCTTATTTATTTGTCACAGTAGGTATTCGACCTTTCCATAGGGGGGCTTGATCCCCATCATAGAGGGTCTTATTTCTTGCCATATTGAGCCGAGAGTTCCACTGTAGCGGACTATAACCCTTGCCATAGTGAGTCTTTTTTCCATCACAATGAGCTCATGGTTCCCCTGTAGCAGTCTTAGGGTTTCGTTGTAGCAAGCTTTAACTCCGTCGTAGCGAGCTTTAACCTCCACCGTGGTAGGTCCTCTTCTTATCGTAGTGGGCTAAGGGCTCCGTCGTAGTGGGCTCTCCACCATAATGGATCTTCTTTTTGTTGTAGCAAGCTTAAGGCTCATCCATAGCAGGCTTAGGATTCTACCATAGTGGGCTTTAACCAACACCATAGCGGGTCTTCCTTCTAACATAGCGATCATATTAGGATCATATCAGCAATAAGGGGGTGGGGTGTGGGGTGTGGGGTGTAGGTGAATTAGTGCTTTCAAAAAATTATGTCGATTTGAAAAAATCATTTGATCAAACCCATTTTGGAAATATGTTAAATTTGGAAAGTGAGTAAAAGTAGTGAGCTACTAAATCAGTAAGCAATAAAAATGAAAGGCATAAAGAAAAAGAGCACACTAGATTTATAGTGGTTCGGTCATCACGACCTACGTCAACTCCCAATTCATCCTCCGTTAAGGCCACCGACTTTCACTAACAATTTTCTTTCAATAGGTGAAGATCAACCATCATTGTTACAATTATTCTCCTTTTAATAGACTCAAGAGAAAACCTTTACACTCACTCTTTCACAAGTTGTTTCTTACTTCAATCCAAGCCTTCGTGGGGGTATTTTTTGCTGGTTATAAGTGTCCTGAAAGCCAATCACATGAGTGATGATACATGTGATACGCTGTACGATCTTTTTTGCTTATAATTATTATGAACATATTCTCACATTATATTATCTATTGCATATATATAATGTGATATTTTTTGTTATGTGTAATGAGAATCAAATTGTGATGAGATCACGATAACGAGATCGAGTCGCCTTTAAACACAGATCCCAAATAATCTTGGTCATAGGTTATTTGAGAGAGACATCAAGATAACCAAATAGATCAATGTACTGTATACCCATCCATATGATGGAGATGACTAATCTTATAACCACTTATGTGGAGACACTAAGGATATAGTGCATGTGCTCATTAGAAAATAAGTTCACTGATTAATCCACTTATGAAATAATGTATGGTTAATGATACTTAATGTTAGATAGTGATTCTGTAGTCCTAGTTGTGCATCTGATCCTTAGACTTGAGATATCAAAGAAGCCTTATTTAAGTACTTATTTCTTTGATGCTAGACTTATAGGTCTAGAAAGTTTCAGATCTGGTATAACCAGTTATCGGAATTGGTAGCCAACCTTATGAAGGCAATTGAGTATCAATAAAGGATCATCCACTCTTGGTATCATGAGAGGAATATCCTTTGTATGCTTGCTTAGACAAATCCCTGGCCAGGGTGATAGAACCCCAAATGAAACTCTATAGATTTTGATCTTTGAGGGGGATCAACCCTTAAAATGCTATAGGGGTTCCTCCCTCCTAGTAGTCAGCCATATGGCTGAATTGTAGATTGATCTTAATAAAAGTGACTAGGTGAGGTTTTATTATAATCTCATCGGGTTCTTATTAATTACTTCTAGGGTGATTAGAACTCAACTCTACTGGAGTCCTATCAAACTCGCCCTCTTAAAATCAGTCTTATCCTCAAGGCTAAGGTTCTATGAATTTAAAAAACCAGATCTTCAGCTCCTCATCAGCTTAGGTTTCAGTTGAAAGAATTTGGGCTGAGTCGTTATCTTTAAATTTCCATATAAGGTGGGACACTTGGAGGATCAACCGTAATCTTGATCTGGTGCATGGATCTGATCTCCATATTAGGGCCCAATGTGATCCCCAATTTTACAAGGTCTAAAGAAATATGGAGACCACTTTCTTGAGGCTTTAATTTCATGTTGGTGGAGCTGGAGATGAAAGGGGACTTGATCTTTCTTAGGAAACTTTCTTCTACTTCGGCATTTATCAAGGGGAAGTTTCTTCTTTGCTTGGGCTTGTTGGGAAACTTTAGCGGGTGCATCACATACATAGCAGAAATAAAAACAAAAATTGATTTCCCACACAAATCAAATTGTCATGCAAAAGATTATGGTCGCGAGAAAATAAACTGTAAAAATAAAAAACTCATGATATGTGAGAGATTATTTTACCTAGGGAGATTGTATATCCCTATATTCCAGATCTAGATGGAGAGGACAAAGGAAGTCAAGTGTCTTCCAGATCTAGATGGAGACACACGATAGATCACTGTAGTAAAACTCCTCCAATCTGAACTCACAACTATTGCGCAAAGGGAGGGAAGAGAATAAGAGGGGGAGGCCAAAGCTGCAGCCTATCAACCATGAGTCTCCCCTCTTATTTATAGAGAGCCACCAAAAAACCTTAGGGCTCTTGCTTTAGTGGGTATTGGATCTCCATCCAATTACCCACTAACCTTATATTATTGGATCTCTATCCAAGAATCTCCTTAGGCCTCTAATTGGGCCTTAATCAAGAAGTCCATTAGTATAGGGTATCATCTAATAAGAATATGGGCTAATTGGATCTCCATCCAATCCTCTATTCGCTGAAGTATCCACCATATGTGTGTGACCTTTTAGGCCTGATACCGAGCTGGCCGTGAGTCACTCTCATCAAAACTTCTTCTGATATAGTGAATTATTATCCTCATAATAATTCACTCAACTCATCGACTATGGACGTACTAAGCCACTATACCATAGTCTGTAGACGGTATAGGGGGATCAAATCTATCAGACCTATTTGTCCATAGTTACCGTGTATATATAATCCATCATCCAACTAATATCCCAGAGACCGTATATTGGATATGGTACTGTCAGGTCACACACAGAATCATTTTATTTTGCTCTAATCGGATTCTCTTGAAGAACTCTCTCAATCCGAATGACTATGGCCAAAGATTTGTCTAAGCAAGCACATATAGGATATTTCTCTCGTGATACTAAGAGTGGATGATCCTCTATTGACACTCAATTACCTTCGTAAGGTTGGCTACCAATCCCGATAACCAGCTATACTAGATCTAGAACTTTCCAAACCTGTAAGTCTGGCGTCAAAGAAAGGAGTACTCATACAACGCATCATTGGTGTCTCAAGTCAAAGGACCAGATACACAACTAAGACTATAGAATCTGTCTGACATTAAGTATCATCAACTATACAACATTCCATAAGTGGATCAATTAGTGAACTTATTCTATAATGAGCACCTGTATATGGATGGGTATATAGTACACCGATCTATTCTGTAATCTCGATGTCCCTCTCGAGTAACCTATGACTAGGATTATTTATGATCTGTGTTTGAAGATAAATTAATCTCATTATCGTGATCTCATCACGATCCGATTCTCATTGCACATACCAAAGACATCATAATATATATGCTACAAATAATATAATGTGAGAATATGCCAATATTAATCATAAGCAAAAAGATCGTACATCGTGTCACATATGCTATCACTCACGTGAGTGGCTTATGGGGCACTTGTAACCAACAATCTCCCACTTGATCAAAAGCTAATCACCTATGTGTTTGATCCCCATCAGACCCTTGTGACGCTTAAATATAATCTGAGCCAGCGGCTTCGATAGTGGATCTGTAATGTTATCTTAGGATAGAACTCTTTCCATTGCTATATCTTTTTGGGTTATAAGACCTGGGTTCCCTTGCTAGAGTTATCGCACTATTGTTGTTGCAATATATAGGAATCAGCTCCACGCTGCTTGGTATGACTACTATATCATGATGAACTTCTTCATCTATATCCCTTCTTTTGTTGCTTCTGCTGCAATAATGCATTCCGCCTCTATAGTTGAGTTAGCAGTAGTATCTTGCTTGAAACTCTTCTAGCTTATTGCTCCTCCATTCAATGTGAAAATATACCCTGAGTTTGACTTGCTATCATCAATATCGGACTGAAAACTCGAGTTTGTGTAGCCTTTAGCCTAGAGGCTACCTCCTTTATTTACCAGTAAAAGATTCTTAGTCATTCTTAAGTACTTAAGGATATACTTTATTGATTTCTAGTATTCTAAACCTGGATATATCTGATACCTACTCATGACACTCAGAGCATGTGTTATATCAAACCTGGTACATAGCATAACACACATGATAGACCCTATAGTTGAGGCATAGGGTATCTTATTTATGTCTGTCATTTCTTTAGGAGTCTTTGGAGATATACTCCTAGAAAGTGATATTTCATGTCTCATCAGTATGAGATCTCTCTTGGAATTCTCTATGCTAAACCTTTTGACAATAGAATCTATGTACCTAGATTTGGACAAGTCAAGTATCCTCTTAGATCTATCTCTATAGATCCAGATCTCCAAAATATAGGATGCTTCCCTTAAATCCTTCATGGAGAAGTTTCTGGATATCCAAGTCGTTACTGTGGAGAGCATTCCTATATCATTTTCAATAATTAGGATGTCATCCACATACAATACCAAGAAGGTGATAGCACTCCCACTTACCTTCCTGTATACACAAGGCTCATCTTCATTCTTAACAAAGTCATAATATCTGGTCGTCTCATTAAATCTGATGTTTCAACTTCAGGAAGCTTGTTTTAGTCCATAAATAAACTTGAGCAACCTGCACACTGTTGGGAAACCTTAGTAGGTGCATCACATGTGGAGCAGAAATCAAAACAAAAATCAGTTTCCCACGTAGTTCAAATCATCGTGCAAAAAGATTGGGATCGTGAGAAAAATGCAAAAACCGATAAAACTGCAATATGTGAGAGATTGATTTTACCTAGGGAGATCATATATCCCTGTATTCTAAATCCGGATAGAGAAGATAAAGGAGGTCAAGCGTCCTCCTCTCTAGCGGTATCCACATGATGGATCTCTGTAGCGAAACTCCTTCAATCTGATCGTGCAATTCTTGCTTAGAGGGAGAGAGGAGAATAGAAGGTGGTGGCTAAAGCTGCAGCCTATCAACCATGAGTCTCCCCTCATATTTATAGAGAGCCACCAAAACCCTAGGGCTCCTTAGTGGGTATTGGATCTCCATCCAATAACCCACTAACTTTGCATTATTGGATCTCTATCCAATAATCTTCTCAAGCCTCCAATTAGACCTTAAGCAAGGAGCCCATTAGCATAGGGTCTCATCTAATGAGAATAAGGGTTAATTGGATCTTCATCCGATTCTCTATTTGCTGAAGCATCCACCATATGTGTGTGACCCTCTAGGCCCAATACCGAGCTGGCCGTAAGTCACTTTCATTAGAACTCATTTTAATACAGTGAATTATTATCTCCATAATAATTCACTCAACTCATTGACTATGGACGTACTATGGCATTACGCCATAGTCCCCTAATGGTACAGGGGGGATCAAATCCATCGGACCTATCTATCCATAGTTATCATATATCTATAATCCCTCATCTAAATAATATTTCAGAGATCGTATATTAGACATGGTACTGTCAGGTCACATACGGAATCAGTTTGTCTTGCTCTAATCGGATTCTACCAGAGAACTCCTTCTTTATCGATCTGAATGACCCTGGCCAGAGATTTGTCTAAGCAAGCACATATGAGATATTTCTCTCATTATATTAAGAGTGGATGATCCTTTATTGACACTCAATTGCCTTCGTAAGGTTGGCTACCAATCCCGATAACCAGCTATATCAGATCTGGAGCTTTCCAAACTTGTAAGTTTAGCGTCAAAGAAAGGAGTACTTATAGAAGATATCCTTAGTGTCTCAAGTCTAAGGACCATATACACAATTAGAACTATGGAATCACCGTCTAACATTGGGTATAATTAACCATACAACATTCCATAAATGGATCAATTAGTGAACTCATTCTCGAATGAGCACCTGTACTATATCCTTAGTGTCTTCACACAAGTGGCTCTAAGACTATCTCCCTCCATCATATTATGGGTATATAGTATATCGATCTATCCGGTTATCTCGATGCCCCTCTCGAGTAACCTATGACCGGGATTATTTAGAATATGTGTTTAAAGGTGAATCGATCTCATTATCATAATCTCATCATGATCCGATTCTTATTGCACAGAACCAAGGACATCACAATACATATGCAACAAATAATATAATATGAGAATATGCCAATATTAATCATAAGCAAAAAGATTATGCAATGTGTCACACGTGCCATCACTCACATGATTGGCTTACAGGGCACCTATAACTAGCAATCTCCCACTTGACCAAAAACCAATCGCCTATGTGTCTGATCCCCATCAAACCTCTGTGACACTTAAATATAATCTGAGCCAGTGGCTTCATCAATGGGGGCTTCATCAATGGATCTGCAATGTTATCTTCGGATGGAACTCTTTCCATTGCTATATCTTTTCGTTTCATGATCGCTCTAATCAGATAAAACCTCCTCAGAATAATTTTGTTGAGGCCTGAGTTCCTTTGTTAGAGTTATCGCCCTGTCGCTATTACAATATATAGGAGTCAGCTCCACCACTATTTCGTATGACTCCCAAATCCTTGATGAACTTCTTCATCTAAACCCCTTCCTTTGCTGCTTCTATTGTAGCAATATATTATGCCTCTGTGGTTAAGTCAGCAATAGTATTTTGCTTGGAACTCTTCCAACTTATTGCTCCTCTATTTATGATGAAAACATACCTTGAATTTGACTTACTATCATCAATGTTAGACTGAAAACTTGAGTCTGTGTAGCCCTACTAGTAAAAGATCCTTAGTCCTTCTCAAGTACTTAAGGATACACTTTACTGCCTTATAGTATTCTAAACTTGGATCTGTCTAATACCTACTCGTGACACTCAGAGCCTATGCTATATCAGGCCTAGTACATAGCATCACATACATGATAGACCTTATCGCTGAGGCATAAGATATCTTATTCATGTGTGCCCTTTCTTCATGAGTCTTTGGGAATATACTCCTATAAAGTGATATTCCACGTCTCATCAGTATGAGACCTCTCTTGAAATTTTTCATATCAAACCTTTTGACAATAGAGTCTATGTACCTAGACTGAGGCAAGCTAAGCATCCTTTTGGATCTATCTTTATATATTCGAATCCATCTCAGAATTCATGGCTTCTTGCTACTTTCTGGAGTCTATACTCATAATAGTCTCCTTATAGGTCTGAGGATCAATATCCTGAGAGTCAGCTCCACTGATATGTCCCATATATCTTTCAGGAGAGTGAGATACTCTACTAGACCTATGTAAATTTGAAATTTGTATGTTAGGTACCCGAATAGACTCAGGCTCTGGAATGGTGCTTGAGCTAGGTTCTCTAACCTCGCTCAATTCTATCTCACACCTAATGTTTCCACCAAGAATGTGTTCCTTCTCAAGGAACACAACTCTCTTTGTAACAAAGACCTTTCGGTCCTCGGGATAATAGAAATAATACCCACAAGTTTCCTTTAGGTATCCCACGAATGTGCATCATTCTGTCCTTGATTCCAACTTATCGGGGTTGTGTCTTCTAATATAGACAGGACAACCCCAAATCTTAATAATCTTAAGATCGAGCTTCTTTTCTTTCTATATCTCATATGGTGTAAACACTACCGACTTTGATGGAACTCTATTCAGAAGGTAAGCTGCGGCCTCTAGGGTGTACCCCTAGAACGAGACGGGTAGGTCAGTGAAACTCATCATGGACCGCACCATGTCTAACAGCATACGATTCCTCCTTTCTAATACACCATTGAGCTGAGGTGTATAAGGAGGTGTCCACTGGGATAAAATCCCATTATCCCTGAGGAAATGGGTGAACTTTGTACTCAAATACTCTCCTCCCCGATCTGATCAAAGAGTTTTAATACTCTTTCCAATCTGGTTCTCCACCTCATTCTTATATTCTATAAATTTCTCAAAGGCCTCATATTTGTACTTCATCAAGTACATGTGTTCATACATAGAGAAATTATCAATGAATGTAATGAAGTATGAGTAACCACTTATAACCTGAGTCAACATGGGACTACATACATTATTATGTATGAGTTCTAATAACTCAGTGGCTCTCTCTCCAGTTCCACTAAAAGAAGAGTTGGTCATTTTCCCACGAAGGCAAGGTTCGCAAGTTGCATGTGACTCATAGTCAAATTGATCTAATTATCTATCGTTTAGCAACTTTTGAATCATTCCCTCATGTATATGGCATAGCTTACAATGTCATAGGTATGCATTATTCACCTCATCTCTTTTCCTCTTAGATATATTTATATTCATGATATGTGGAGAAGTGTCTAACATATGTAAGTCATTTATAAGGGTCCATCTAGTGATGATCTCATCATCCATAATTATTAAATAAATATTATTCTCAAAAACTAATTTATATCCAATAATTATCAAACAATAAATAAAAATAATATTTTTGATAATAGAAAGAATAAAATAGTATGCATCCAATGCAATAATAGCTCCACCAGGCAGATGTAGGGTGACCTCCCCAATAGCAACTACAACAACTCTTGCTCTATTGTCCATCGTGAGATCCATCTCATCTCCAGCCAATCTCCTAGGTCTTACCAAAACCTGCAATGAATTGTAGATATGATAAACACTCCCAGTATCCAATACCCATGTGTTATCATAAAAATCTGACAAGTGGAGATTGATCATGAATGTACCTGAAGCTTCTCCAAGCTTCTTTTTTGTCTTCTCTGCAAGGTAGTCCTTATAATTCCTCTTCTAATGTCCGTCTTAGCCACAGTGGAAGCATTGTCTTTGTCATTTCCCGAGTATTTCTTGGTAACCTTTGCCTTACTTGGTCTTTCTTTTCCCTTGTCCTTCTTAAGGGTCTTGTTGGCCTTCATTTTCTTTTTGTCTCACTAATATAGAGAACTGGCTTCTCTTTTTTGATAACACTCTCAGCTTCCCTCAATATATTAAGGAGCTCAGAGAGAGTCACCTCAAACTTATTCATATTAAAGTTAATAATGAACTGTGAAAAGGAATCCAGTAGGGACTGAAGTATAAGATCAATACGTAGGTTATCCTTTAGGACTATTCCTAGACCTCTGAGTTTCTCGATCCACTATATTATTTTTAGGACATGGTTCTCAACTGATGCCCCTTCTATAATCCTGGCTTGGAAGAGTTTCTTAGATATCTCATATCTTTGAGTTCTTCCCTGTTTCTCAAACAGCTGGCGGAGATGAATAAGGATAGAATCTGCATCCATGCTCTTATGTTGCCTTTGTAACTCAAGAGTCATGGAGGCCAACATGTAATATTTTGCCAACGTGAAATCATCTATGTACTTCACATAACAAGCGATCTCATCCTCACTTGCCCCTTCTTCCAGCATGAGCACAATTGTATCAAGGACGTATGTAATTTTCTCCGTTGTGAGAATAATTCTCAAATTGTGGAGCCAATCTATATAGTTTGGACCAGTGAGGCGATTGACATCAAGTATGCCACGTAGGGGGTTTATGAGCGACAAGCAAGATATAGTGTAAATTAAATAACATACAGATTTTACAAAAAATACTAATTAAGATATAGACTTCTATCTTAATGTACTCCCACTAGTTTCTTAGCGAATCATGTGACACCCTCAACACGTGAGACGGAAGTCTCTGGCAGACTCCTAGTGGGGATCGGGATCCAATTGGTGTCTTAGTGCAACCTCGAGGGACTTGACCAGTTACACTAAGCCCAAAAGGTAGGCAACTCTTGCCAATCACAACTCCTTGTGATTCCTGTCATGTTCGGCCTCTGAATCATCATAGTCTTGAGGACTTAACCAACCATGACGTTCAGTTAAGTTATCACCATCATTACAAGATGAGTCTGATTCGATGATATGCCCTCGAGGGACTCGACTAAGCATACTATGTCCTCAGGTCACTGGTGACATCTCTATGTCATAGGCAATATCTCGATCACGTAGATAGGTGAGCCTCGAGGGACTCAACCAACTCAACCTATGTCGTGATTAATTTCTTCCTATAATGATGGAAGGCCACGTGGGTCAATCTTATTGCCTCATGCTTATCGACTTAATATTATCTTAGAAGGAGTTTTTTGTATCGATCTCCTAATATGTCATGTAACACACATATATATTTAATATATATCTACATCGCATGTAAATATATATATACATATATTTAGTAGGTGTATAACACATTATATATGCAAGCCACACCGGATCATCATGAGCCGTCACCTAATATGATTAAGCCCGAGCCAATGGGCCTAATCACTCACAACAGGATCTATATGTGCATTGGCGCATCTTCATGCCCTGTGATTGTTGATCTCGTCATCATTGATTCTGTTAGATCATCACATCATCATGCGTCGTGATCTCCTACCATGACATCGTGGGTCCCGTTGTAACCTACACACTCCCGTTGCGCCTCTCCATATAATTACAAATAATCACAAGTATGCAGGCCCAATAATAAATGAGAAAAACGTAGGCTCGCAGGCCCCAATAATAATAATAATCACAATTACATACATCACAACACATGGCTCATGATCATCCATCCACATCATACACCATATGTACATCTCATCATATGTAGGATTACTAGATATATATAATAATTAACTAAACTATTTAATTAATTAATTTTTTAGAAATCAGGACATGCTAAAATTTTTTAAAATTATTAAGGGCATTTTCATAATTCTGGATGAGAGGACAGTCCTTAGAATTTTTTTAGAATTGTTGAGGATATCTTTAAAATTCTGAACATGAGGACAATCCTCAAAATTTTTAAAATTTAGAGGGATATGATCATCTTTTTTCCAAAAGAATGCCCTAACCCCTCATGCCCCCTTATGCACTGCCGTCGCCGTCATTACCCTTGGGCGGCACCTTATAGGCGGCACCACTTGGGTCTTGTTGGCGGTCGCTCTGCGGCGCCTTGCGACAGCCCGCAGGCGCCCCTTGCGACTGGCCGCGGGTGCTACCTAAGCATGGCGCTCTTGCAGCGCCACCATGCCGTGTGATCGCGCTTGTCACGGGCTTAGCTGATTTTGCCTAAGCCGTGCGGCACCCATGCGTGTCCGTCCGCAAAGGTCAGCTCTCCCCGAGATCTCCTAAAGTCCCATAGACTTGCAAAAAGAGAAAACGGGCCAGAAGAAGCAATTCCCATGGGATCCACAAGCAGCTGCTCAAGAAAACACTTTATAAAGCCAAAATACAAATTACACCCATGGACATTACAAACTCAGAGAGGTTGCACACAAAGGATAATGGTCCATTGCAGACCAAAGTCCCCACAAGTGCTTATAAGACACACTTGTATTTACAAGCCAAACTTGGCCATAAAGCAAATCAAACTAAGGTTGCTAAGCCTACTGCAAGTCCACTTCTTGTTGTACAAGATATGTACCTAAACCGAATGACATGGACTAACACAAGCATTTTATCGAACACCTTGTTTACATTATTGTCCGTGACATTCTCCCCCACTTATTCCTTCGACGTCCTCGTCGAAGCCACTATAGACACTGCATCTCCTCGCATTCTACTGAATTTTTAATCTTCTGCTTTGGCTGCAACACGCCCCTTTGGCTCCTAGCCGCTCTCCGCCGCTGTTGTTGAGTAGTCGAACTCTAATCCGCCATGCTGCTTCAACTCACCAATGACTGAATCTGGTGTGGGGTTGGCTGATTTGTATTGATCCTTGTTGGTTCTCGTGGATCCCTCTGATGAAGGAAAAGACCTACCTTATTATGCGCCAGTATTGTAGTATGCTCATATTGCTTGAACTGGGTGGATACTTGTTGGAGCTTTAATGAGCATCGCCTCGCAGACTTTAAAGTTTTTAAGGTCCTTTCTCCATAATGTTTGCCCATTGAACCTTCTTCCGCTATTAGTTGTCACGTGAGGATTTGACAACCATTGTCTTCCATAAGCTTTCTTTGAAGGATCACTGAACTTGTGCAGAGCTCCCTTGCTTGGATAAGTAAGAGAACTGAGATACTTGACTTCACCCATTCTCTTCGTAGTTGAGAAGGTAAGGTTACTTGGCTTCGCTCACCTCCTCGAGTTAAGAGAATTGGGGTACTCGGTTTCGCCCATTCTCTCGGGTTGAGAAGGCAAAGGTTACTCGATTTTACATGCCTCCTCGAGTTTGTACTTCATGCATTGAGCTAGTTACTAACATTCACCCGCTCTTTGCTCGTACTTCTGAAACACTTGAAGTGGTTGCACTCCTTGTGTTGGGTTAGCTACTGTGATTCACCTTCCCACTGCCATTGAACTTCTAGAATGCAAGAAGTTTTGCTCGAAAAGAGCAAAAAGTTTACCCCAACTTGGAGTCCCCCAACTTGGAGTAAGTCTTTGATAGGTCTAGTCGCCTTTGGGATTGTACCGTCTTCTCCATCACCTTTGCCGCCTACTCCTCTTGAGTAGAGAGGTACAGTACCATGTATTGCCTACTCCGTTCCTTGGTCAAGCACTCCTGCATCAACCCGAAGTCCCTTAATTTTAGCTATCTTGATGAGAAGCCCATCGACATCGGTCTGATGAAGTTTCTTGGCCTCTGCCCTTCTGCCTTATCTTGGTACTTGGAGTTTTCCTCTGCATTCTCCACCTCCTCGGCCCCTTTTACGACCAATGCTCTACCTCATGAGAGCAAGGGATCGATGACTCCACGGAAGTCCCATATCTATGGTACCATGGTGCTGCCAAGCCCATAGCACTACGATCCGTTATCTTACATCTTCATCCCTTCCTTCGCAATCGGTAGATCTACCTCTTTGGCACTGTGGAGCTCCTCCGAGTCCACCTCCTTTCTAACCGACGCTTTTCTTTTGGGTAGCTGAGCCCCGCTGGACTCATCATCGCTTCCTCGCCCCTTTCGACCACTTGCTTCGACACCACTGTGTCCTCCTAGTAGTTCTCCTTAGTCGATGGAGAGATAAACTACAACTCTCATGCATGGCCTCCGCCATCTTGTTGCAGGGCTCGCACTGATTCTGTTCTCCTTAGCTTCCTTGGTAGCAATGTTCGCTTACTCGACCTTGTCCTCTGACTTGTCGGGCTCCCTTAAGCGAATGTGAGCACTGAAGCAGTCCAACTCTCCAACTGCTCCGATTAATCAAGTCCCCTCCATGGGACTCACTGGTACTTGCAATCTGACTACTCTCTCGATGGCACACAACCCCCATATGTTGACGACCAAGGCTTTTATCTGATGTAAGCTTCGATGCATATACACGGAAGACCTGCCTCTGCGATACTATGGCATTCACTCCTTAAATCCACAACCCTTCTTGCCATTACATTGTTCACCGAAGTGGAGCTCCCAATAGCTTCTGATCATTCACATGATCACGTCCCCCTCCATGGGACTCACTGGTACTTGCACTTGGACTTCTTCCTCAGTGGTATACAGCTCCCATACGCTGATGACTAAGGCTTTCATCCAATACAAGCTTCGATGCACACACGAAGACCTACCTCTACGGTACTATAGCATTCACTCCTTGAATCCATAGCCCTTCTTCTTGTTGTGTTGTACACCAAAGTGGAGCTCACAGTAACTCCTGATCATACCTCCGCATGATCTTTGTCCCTCATGGGACAAGATTGCCTGTATTGCATTACCATGAACTATTCCACCACGATCCGCTGCACCATGTCACCTCCTGGTGACATCTCCATTGCATACAGATTCTCGTGTGATGAACTCGGACTATGACTTCTCCACGTGTGGCCTCTGCCAACACATCGTAGGGCCTCCGCCATCTCCGATTTTTAGTTCGCTCCCTTGGCAATTCCCCTTCGTCCCCCCCACTCTTGGGTTACACCTGTACGAAGCATAGCTCTAGGACAGTCCATCGCCTAAGAGCTCCTTAAGTCCTTTGACTTCGCTAGAGTTGGTGCACCATTGTCTGGATCTTGGGCCTCTATCCCCTACCAGCACAATCTTGCTATGCACCTCTTGTTCCTGATAACTTGAACGACAACACTGTGGCATATTCTTCAAGAGTACCTGCCTCTACATCCTCTTGCCCCGTACTAAGATCTCATGATCCCAACTTTGCCTCTGCAAGTTGAATCACCTTAGTTACTCCATCAAATGCATCTCTGAGGTAGCTTGCATATGCCTTGAAGCTCCCTTCATCTTTGGCACCATGCAAAATAAGTCTATCCCATCAGAATGGAGAACCCATGGAACGACATGATCCCACTCTTGCCTCTACAAGAGTTCATGCCCTTGACCTCTGTCCAAGGAAAGCTCCGTGCCTCCGCTCCATGTTCTATCTTCTATGGCGACTCCCTTCATGCGGCTTGGATACTTCACTGAGTTCCACCCAAGTCGCTCTGCTCCTCGATTTGCACTGAGTTGATAGTGGCCCTCACGTCCACCATTCCACCGGTCAGCCCTCTGTTGAGTTCGATTTCTGCATCGACTCTAAGTGTGCCTTCATATAATGTTGCATTGGATTGCTCCCCCACTTGATCTCGAAATGCATCCACCAATGCATTACCTCCTTCGAGATCATGCGATAACTCTTCGTCGCTCACTCGGTCCGTTGAGCTTTGTGGAGATATAGCCTTGAGGAACTCTTCCTCAATATGTGCAATCCGTTGCACATGATTCTCCCAGTAGAGAACTAGGACTTATCTCTCCTGGATATCTGTCCTGCTGGAGCAACTTTTCTCTTTACATACTTCTCGCTGGCAGTTTCGGAGATCATCATCCCCTTTGGACTACTCTGTCTTGCTGAACTTGTGCTTTGTTCTGCCCCCACAAATATACTTGCTAGATTGTGACCCTTCTCCAATACAGTCTTTACTGCACCCTTCAAGGTCTAGCAACATGCTGAACGTGTTGCACATTTCAGCCGCCTATGGATATATCCTTCCCATATTGAAGAGAAAGTTCTGATGCTCCATGGCGCTGAGTTCTGATCGCGCCTTGGAATGACCATGAACACTCCGTCATCCGTGTACAAGCCCTTGCATGAGTTCCGAATCCTTCAAGTTAGTAATTCCCCTCACCTCTGTGAGCTTTGTGCAACTCTTTCGGTCGTTACACAACACCTCCCACATTGTACGGTCTCATCTTTCACCAAGCGCCCTGCTTTGCCTTGAGCACCGTCAAGTTTGGTTGCCAATGTCGAGCTATAGCTCGAACTCAACCATCCCAATCTTTGTGTGCTACGCATTCTTCTTCGCTTGCTTGTCCTCGTAGTGCCTCTCACGCAAAGGGGTTGGCTATTCCTTGAATGTCAAACTAGGATACCCGCTCCTCTGAGCGACTCCTTTCCCTACATCTCAATGTCCGTTTCCCTCAAACGGTTGCGCATGCTGGCTATCCTCCACACAGCCTAACTAGGTCCCCCATGTTTGTATAGCAAGTGTTTCTGCGTGTGCTTGTCCCGCTCTGATACCACACTGTCACGGGTTTAGCTGATTTTGCCTAAGCCGTGCGGCACCCATGCGTGTCCGTCTGCAAAGGTCAGCCCTCCCCGAGATCTCCTAAAGTCCCATAGACTTACAAAAAGAGAAAACGGGCCAGAAGAAGCAATTCCCACGGGATCCACAAGCAACTGCTCAAGAAAACACTTTATAAAGCTAAAATACAAATTACACCCATGGACATTATAAACTCAGAGAGGTTACACACAAAGGATAATGGTCCATTACAGACCGAAGTTCCCACAAGTGCTTATAAGACACAATTGTATTTACAAGCCAAACTTGGCCATAAAGCAAATCAAACTAGGGTTGCTAAGCCTACTGCAAGCCTGCTTTTTGTTGTACAAGATATGTACCTAAACTGAAGGACACGGACTAATACAAGCATTTCATCGAACACCTTGTTTACATTGTTGTCCGTGACATGCTGGTGCTGCCCTTGGTTAGCCCGCAAGGGGTTTCAAGCGCCCCTTGCAGGGGCCTTGACCTGGTAGGTGGCCGGCCCTACATAGGGCTGGTCGTGGCTGGCCGCCTCTCCTCCTCGCTGTTCTTACTGCGAATGTGTTGAATGATTCTACACGATTCAATCTTATCACACATAGTTTAAAACTAATCTTTCACACAAAAACCTTAGCTCTGATACCACTGTTGGGAAACTTCAAACAGGTGCATCATATGCACAACGGAAATCAAAATAAAAATCGGTTTCCCACGTAGATTAAATTATCATGCAAAAAGATTAGGATCATGAGATAAATACAAAAATCGATAAAACCGCGATATGTGAGAGATTGATTTTACCTAGGGAGATCATATATCCCTGTATTCCAGATACGAATGGAGAAGATGAAGGAGATTAAGCATCCTCCTCTCTAGTGGTATCCACACGATAGATCTCTATAGCGAAACTCCTCTAATCTGATCTTGCAACTCTTACTCAGAGGGAGGGAGGAGAATAGAAAGTGGTGGCTAAAGATACAACCTATCAACCATGAGTCTTCCCTCCTATTTACCCTAGGGCTCCTTCCTTAGTAGGTATTGGATCTCCATCCAATAACCCACTATCCTTGCATTATTGGATATCTATCCAATAATCTCCTTAGGCCTCTAATTGAGTCTTAAGCAAGGAACCCATCAGTATAGGGTCTCATCTAATGAGAATAGGGGCTAATTGGATCTTTATCCAATCCTCTATTCGTTGAAGCATCCACCATATGTGTGTGACCCTCTAGTCCCGATATCGAGTTGGCCGTGAGTCACTCTCATTAGTACTCCTTCTGATATAATGAATTATTATCCCCATAATAATTCACTCGACTCATCGACTATGGACGTACTAGGCCACTACGCCATAGTCCCCAAACGGTATAGGGGGGATCAAATCTATCAGACCTGTTTGTCCATAATTACCATGTATCTATAATCCCTCATTTAAATAATATCCCAGATACCGTATATTGGACATGGTACTGTCAGGTCACATATGGAATCAGTTTGTCTTGCTCTACTCGGATTCTACTGAAGAACTCCTTCTCTCTCAATCCGAATGACCCTGATCAGAGATTTGTCTAAGCAAGCACACATGAGATATTTCTCTTATGATACTGAGAGTGGATGATCATCTATTGATGCTCAATTGCCTTCATAAGGTTGGCTACCAATCCCGATAACTAGCTGTACTAGATCTGGAGCTTTTCAAACCTGTAAGTCTGGCGTCAAAGAAAGGAGTACTCATACAAGGTATCCTTAGTGTCTCAAGTCTAAGGACCAAATACATAACTGGGACTATGGAATCACCGTTTGACATTAGGTGTCATTAACCATATAATATTCTATAAGCGGATGAATCAGTGAACTCATTCTCCAATAAGCACTTGTACTATATCCTTAATGTCTCCATATAAGTGGCTTTGAGACCAGCCGCCTCAATCATATGACGGGTATATAGTACACCAGTCTATCTTGTTATCTCATGTCTCTCTCGAGTAACCTATGATCGAGATTATTTAGAATCTGTGTTTAAAGGTGAATCGATCTTATTATCGTGATCTCATCACGATCCGATTCTCATTGCACAAAACCAAGGATATCACAATATATATGCAACAAATAATATAATATGAGTATGCTAATATTAATCACAAGCAGAAAGATTACGCAGTGTGTTACACATGCCATCACTCACATGATTGGCTTGTAGGGCACCTGTAACTAGCACATACTTTATTTAGACTCTCGCTAGATATGAATCCCTCTGGTTGTATTATATATACCTTCTCCTCAATGTTGTATTATATACACCTTCTCATCAAGGTTGTCATTGAGAAATGTCATTTTAACATCCATATACCAAATCTCATAGTTATAATGTACTGCAATGGCCAAAATAATTCTAATGGACTTAAGCATGGCTATAGATGAAAAGGTTTCATCATGGTCAATCTCCTTACCTTTGACGATATCCTTTAGTTACTAGCCTTGCCTTATAGGTCTCTACCTATCCATCTACTCCAATTTTCTTTTTAAAGATCCACTTATAGCCGATAGGTATGATACCCTCAGGTGCATCCACAAGATTCTAAACCTTATTAGAGTATATGGAATCCATCTCAGAATTCATGGCTTCTTGCTACTTTCTGGAGTCTATACTCATAATAGCCTCCTCGTAGGTCTGATGATCAACATCCTGAAAGTCATCTCCACTGATATGTCTCACATATCTTTTAGGAGGGTGTGATATTCTGTTAGACATACACAAAGTTGGAATTTATGTGTTATATACCTAAACAAGCTCAGGCTCTGGAATGGTGCTTGAGCTAGGTTCTCCAACCTTGCTCAATTCTCTCACGCCCACTGTTTCTATCAAGAATATGTTCCTTCTCAAGGAACATACCTCTCTTAGCAATAAAGACCTTTCGGTCCTCGGGATGATAGAAATAATATCCCAAAGTCTCCTTAGGGTATCCACAAATGTGCACTATTCCATCCTTGATTCCAACTTATCAGGGTTGTATCTCTAACGTGGGTAGGACAACCCTAAATCTTAACTACCTTAAGATTGTGCTTCTTTCCTTTCCATATCTTATATGGTGTATACATTACTGACTTTGATGGAACTCTGTTCAGAAGGTAAGCTGTAATCTCAAGGGCATATCCCCAGAATGAGACGGGTAGATCAGCGAAACTCATCATAGACCACACCATATCTAATAGTGTATGATTCTACCTTTCTGATACACTATTGAGCTGAGATGTATATAGAGGTGTCCACTGGGATAGAATCCCATTGTCCTTGAGGAAATGGGTGAACTCCATATTCAAGGACTCTCCTCCTCAATCTGATCGAAGAGTCTTAATACTCTTTGCAATCTGGTTCTCTACTTTATTCTTATATTTCCTGAATTTCTCAAAGGCGTTGGACTTGTACTTCATCAAGTACACATGTCCATACCTAAAGAAATCATTAGTAAATGTAATGAAGTATGAGTAAGTACCTATAGCTTGAGTCGACATGGGACCACATACATTACTATGTATGAGTTCCAATAACTCAGTAACTCTAGCTCCAGTTCCACTAAAAGGAGAGTTGATCATCTTCCCACGAAGGTAAGGTTCGTAAGTTGCATATGACTCATAATCAAATGGATCTAAGTATCCATCTTTCTGCAACTTTTGAATCCTTCCCTTATGTATATGACCTAGCTTACAATGTCATAGGTATGCATTATTCACCTCATTTCTTTTCCTCTTAGACATATTTATATTGATGATGTGTGGAGAAGTGTTTAATACATATAAGCCATTTATAAGGATCCCTCTAGTGATGATCTCATCATCTATAATTATTAAACAACTATTATTCTTAAAAATTAATTTATATCGATAATTGTCAAACAAGAGATGAAAATAATATTTTTGATAATGGAGGGAACAAAATAACATGCATCTAATGCAATAATAGCTCAACCAGGCAGCTGTAGGATGACCTCCCTAACAGCAATTATAGCAACTCTTGCTTCATTGCCCATCTTGAGGTCCATCTTGCCTCTAGCTAATCTCTTGGGTCTTATCAGAACCTACAATGAATTGCAGATATGATAAGCACTCTTGGTATCCAATACCCATGTGTTATAATGAAAATCTGATAAGTGGAGACTGATCATGAATATACCTGAAACATCTCTAAGCTTCTGTTTTGCCTTATATGTAAGGTAGTCCTTATAGTTTCTCTTCCAGTGCTCGTCTTGGTTGTAGTGGAAGCAATATCCTTTGTCCTTTGTTGGGTCTTTCTTTGCAATCTTTGTCTTACTTGGTCTTCTTTTGCCCTTGCCCATCTTAAGGGTCTTACTAGCCTTCCTTTTCTTATTGGTTTCACCAATATAGAGAACTAGCTTCTCTTTCTTAATGATGCTCTCAACTTCTCTCAACATATTAATGAGCTCAAATAGAGTCACCTCAAGCTTGTTTATATTAAAGTTAATAATGAACTATGAAAAGGAATCCGATAGAGATTGAAGTATAAGATCAATACATATGTTATTCTCTAGGACTATCTATATACTTCAAAAAGCGAGCGATCTCATCCTCGCTTGTCCTGTCCTCTACATAGGCATAATCATATTAAGGACATATACAATTTTCTCATTCATGAGAATAATTCTTAAATTACAAAGCCAATCTATGTAATTTTGGACCAGTGAGATGGTTGGCATCAAGTATGCCACATAGGGGGTTCGCAAGCGACAAACAAGATGTAGCATAAATTAATAACATGCAGATTTTATCAAAAATACTAATTAAGATATGGACTTTAATGATACAGTCCTAGTTGTGCATCTAATCCTTAGACTTGATACATCAAGGAAGCCTTATTTAAGTACTCTTTTCTTTGACGCCAGAATTATATGTTTGGAAAGTTTCAAATTTGGTATAACTGGTTATCGAGATTAGTAGCCAACTTTACAAAGGCAATTGAGTGTCAATAAATGATCATCCACTCTCGGTATCGTGAGAGAAATATCTCATATATGCTTGTTTTAGACAAATCTCTAGTTAGGGTCATTCAAATTAAGAGAGAAAAAGTTCTCCGGTTGAATCCGATTATAGTAAGACAAACTGACTCTATATGTAACCTGACAGTACTATATCCTATATACAATTTCTGAGATATTAGTTGGATGAGGGATTATAGATACATGGTAACTATGGACAGACAGGTCCGATAGATTTGATCCCCCTATACCATCTAGGTACTATGACATAGTGACTTAGTACATCCATAGTTGATGAGTTATGTGAATTATTATAGAGATAATAATTCACTATATCTGAAAGAGTTCTGATGGGAGTGACTCACAACCAGCTCGGTATCAGGCCTAGAGGGTCACATACATAAAGTGGATGCTTTAGAGAATAAAGGATTGGATGAAGATCAAATTAGCCCCTATTCTCATTAGATGAGACCCTATGCTGATCGGCTGCATGTCAAGGCCCAATTTAAGACCTAAGGAGATTATTGGATGGGATCCAATAATACAAGGTTAGTGGGTAATTGGATGAATATCCAATACCCATTAAGGCAGGAACCCTAGAGTTTTTTGTGGCTCTCTATAAATAGGATGAGAGACTCATAGTTGATAGGCTACAACCTTGGCCTCCCCTCCCTTTATGCAAGAGTTACGAGATTATATTGGAGGAGTTTCGTTATAAAGATCTATCGTGTGGATACCGCTAGAGAGGAAGACGCTTCACTTCCTTCATCCTCTCCATCCGGATCTAGAATATAGGGATATACGATCTCCCTAAGTAATCAATCTATCACATGACACGGTTTTATCAGTTTTTACAGCTTTCTCGTAACCCAATCATTGCACGACGATTTGATTTGCGTGGGAAACCAGTTTTGTTTTGATTTTTGCTATGCATGTGATGCTCTCATTGAGGTTTCCCAACAAGGATATCCTAAAAATTTTAAAAATAATTAATTAAATAGTTTAATTACTTATTATATATCTAGTAATCCTATATTTGATGTGATATGTATATATGATGTATAATTTGGATGGATGATCATAAGCCATGTGATGTGATGTATGCATATGTTATTATTATTATTATTATTGGGATCTGTGAGTCAATAATTTTTCTCGTTTATTATTGGGCCTACGTGCCTATGATTATTTTGTATTTACACGGGAATGTGGAGGTGATAGCGGGACCCATGATACCATAGTGGGAGATCATGACATATGGTGATGCAGCGAGGATCTAATAGAATCGATGATGACGAGATCAATGATCACAGGGCATGGAGATACGCTGATGCACATATAGATCCTATTATAAGTGACTAGGCCCATTGGCTCGGGCTTAATCATATTAATGATAGATCATGATTATCTACTGTGGCTTGCATATGAGATATATATAATAAAATTACTATATATATATATATATATATATATATATATATATATATATATATGACACGATATATTAGGAGACTAGTATAAAACAAAAATCTCTCATACAATAATATTAAGTCGGTGAGCATTACACAATAAGATTGACCTATATGGTCTTCCATTGTTATAGGATCACGAGATATATTGAGTCACGAGATATGTTGAATCACGAGATATGTTGAGTTGGTCGAGTCACTCGGGGCTCACCTATCTACGTGATCGAGATCTTGCCTACGACATAGAGTTTGCTGGTTATAAGTGCCTCACAAGCTAATCACGTGAGTGTAGCACTTGTAACATGTAGCTTGATCTTTTTTGCTTATGATTATTATTGATATATTCTCACATTATATTATATGTTACATATATATTGTGATGTTCTTGGTTCTGTGCAATGAGAATCAGATCGTGATGAGATCATGATAATGAGATTGATTCACCTTTAACTATAGTTCCTAAATAATCCCGATCATATTGTACTCGAGAGGGACATCGAGATAATCGAACAAACCGATGTACTATATACCTATCCATATAATGGAGGTGGCTAGTCTCATAGCCACTTAGGTGGAGATACCAAAGCTGCCTTGTTTGAGTACTTCTTTCTTTAATGCCAGAATTACAGGTTTGGAAAGTTTCAGATCTAGTACAACTGGTTATCGAGATTGATAGCCAATCTTACGAAGGAAATTGAGTATCAATAGAGGATTATCCATTCTTGGTATCATGAGAGGAATATCCCGTGTGTGCTTGTTGAAACAAATCCTTGGCCAGGATCATTCGGGTTGAGAGAGAATGAGTTCTCTGGGAGAATCCAATTATAGCAAGACTTAGATAGATTCCGTATGTGACATGATAGTACCATGTCCAATATGTGGTCTCTGGGATATTAATTAGATAAGAGACTATAGATACACATTAACTGTGGATAGACAGGTCCGATAGATTTGATCTCCCTATACCATTTGGGGACTATGTCACATGGTCTAATATGTCCACAGTCGATAAGTTGAGTGACTTATTATGAGGATAATAATTTACTATATTAGAAGGAGTTCTAGTATGACTCACGGCTAGCTCGGTATCGGGCCTAAAGGTAACACATATATTATGGATGCTTCAACGAATAGAGATCTAATTAGCCCCTATTCTCATTAGATGAGACCCTACATTGATGAGCTCCTTGTAAGATGCCCGATTAGAGGCCAAAGGGGATTATTGGATAGAGATCCAATACCCACTAAGGTAGGACTCTTAGGGCTTTTGGTGGCTCTCTATAGATAGGAGGGGAGTCTTATAGTTGATAGGCTGCATCTTTGCCCGCTCACTCCTATTCTCCTCCCACCCTCTGCATAAGAGTTGTGAGACCTGAGATTACATGTGGAGCAGTATTGTTGCAACGATCCATCATGTGGATACCGCTAGAGAGGAGGACGCTTGACCTCTTTTATCTTATTCATCCGAATATGGAAAAATAGATATATACGATTGCCCTATGTAATCAATCTCTTACGTATCATGGTTTTCGATTTATGCAACTTTCTCGCGACCCAATCTTTTTGTATGATGATTTGATCTATATGGGAAACCTATTTTATTTTGATCTTCCACTATGCATATGATGCTCTTGCTTGGTTTCCCAATAGAGATATCACCGGTGACCTGAGGATATGATATACTTGGTCGAGTCACTTGAGAGCATATCATCGAATCAGACTCATCTTGTAAAAATGATGATAACTTAACTGAACTACATGGTTGGTTAAGTAATCGAAACCATAATGATTCGGAGGCCAAACATGATGGGAATCATAAGGAGTTATGATTATCAAGAGTTGTCTACCTTTTGGGCTTAGTGTAATTGGTTGAGTCACTTGAGGTTACACTAAGATGCTGATTGGATCTTGATCCCCACCAAAAGTCTACCAGAGACTTTTGTTTCACGTGCCGAGAGTGTCGTGTGATTCGCATACTTGATGCCAACCGCCTACTGAAAAATAGTGAGAGTACATTAAAATAGAAGTCCATATCTCAATTAGTTTTTTCGTAAAATCTACATGTTATTTATTTGTGCTATATCTTGTTTGTCAAAAACATGTTGGTCATAAACCCCCTGCATAGCATACTTGATGCCAACCGCCTCACTGGTCCTAACTAGATGGATTGACTTTGCAATTTGAGAATTATTCTCATGGTAGAGAAAATCGCGTATGTCCTTAATACAATTATATCCACGTTGGAAGAAGGGGTTGCTGGTTACAGGTGTCCTGTAAGCAAATCACGTGAGTGATGACACGTGTGACACGCTATGTGATTTTTTTGCTTATGATTAATATTAGCATATTCTCACATTATCTGTTACATATATATTGTGATGTCCTTGGTTCTGTGTAATGAGAGTTAGATCGTGATGAGATCACGATAATGAGATCGATTCACCTTTAAACACAGATCGTAAATAATCTTGGTCATAGGTTACTCAAGAGGGACATTAAGATAACTGGATATATCAGTGTACTATATTCCCATTCATATGATGGAGGCGGTTGGTCTCAAAGCCACTTGTGTGGAGACACTAAGGATATAATACAGGTGCTCATTGGAGAATGAGTTCACTGATTGATCTGCTTATGGATCGCTGTATGGTTAATGATACCTAATGTCAGACAATGATTTCATAGTCCTAGTTATGTATCTGGTCCTTACACTTGAGACACCAAGGATGTCTTATATGAGTACTCCTTTCTTTGACACCAGACTTATAAGTTTAGAAAGTTTCAGATCTGGTACAACTGGTTATCGGGATTGGTAGCCAATCTTACAAAGGCAATTAAATATCAATAGAGGATCATCCACTCTTAGTATCATGAGAGGAATATCTCATATGTGCTTGCTTAGACAAATCCATAGCCAGGGTCATTCGAATTGAGAGAGAAAGAGTTCTCCGGGAGAATCCGATTAGAGCGAGACTATGACGGATTCCGTATGTGACCTGATAGTACCATGTCTAATATACGGTCTCTGGGATATTAGTTGGATGAGGGATTATAGATACACCGTAACTATGGATAGATAGGTCCGATGAATTTGATCCCTCTTGTACCATTTGGGGACTATAGCGTAGTGGCCTAGTATGTCCATAGTCGATGAGTCGAGTGAATTATTATGGAGATAATAATTCACTATATCAAAAGGAGTTCTGATGTGAGTGACTCATGGCCAGCTCGGTATCGGGCCTAGAGGGTCACACATATATGGTGGATGTTTCAGCGAATAGAGGATTAGATGGAGATCCAATTAGCCCATATTCTCATTAGATGAGATCCTAAGTTGATGGGCTCCTTGATTAAGGTTCTGTTAGAGGCCTAAGGAGATTATTGGATAGTGATCCAATAATACAAGATTAGTGGGTTATTGGATGAAGATCTAATACCCACTAAGGCAAGAGCCCTAGGGTTTTGGTGGCTCTCTATAAATAGGAGGGGAGACTCATGGTTGATAGGTTGCAGCTTTAGCCACCACCTCCTATTTTCCTCCCTCCCTATATGCAAGAGTTGTGAGATCAGATTGGAGGAGTTTCACTACAGAGATATATCATGTGGATACCGCTAGAGAGGAGGACACTTGACCTCCTTCATCTTCTCCATTCGAATCTGGAATATGGGGATATACGATCTCCCTAGGTAAAATTAATCTCTCACATATCGTAGTTTTATCGATTTTTCTATTTTTCTCGTGACCCCAATCTTTTGCATGATAATTTGATCTGCGTGGAAAACCAGTATTTTATTTTGATTTCCACTACGCATGTGATACTCCCATTGAGGTTTCCCAATCATGCGAAAGATTGATTTTAAACTGCGTGTGATGAGAATGAATCACGTAGAATCATTCTACATATTCTTGCTGTGTTTTCACAATGAAGGCAACGAGAAAGAGGCGGCCAACCATGCGGTCGGCCACCCATGGCGGTAGGCCAAGGCCCCTATAAGGCGGCCGGCTAGGGCTAGCCGATAAGGGAGGCCAACCGCACCCATAAGGCGGTAGCTGCGGGCGGCACTTGCGGGCGGCGTCACCGCTTGCGGGCCGCAAAGGGGTTGGTTGCGGTGCCCCAAGGGGCTATCGCCTGGCCGCCCTGAGGCGGTGGCACCAGTCGTAGGGGTGGCCACCCCTTAGCAGGGCGGCTCCTAGTGGGCTAGGGCAGTTGCCGCCTGCGTAGGGGCAACGGATGTGGTGCAGAGGGGGAAAGAGGGGTTAGGGCATCCTTTGGAGAAAAGGATGATCCTGCCCCTATGAATTCGAAAAAGTCCGAGGACTATCCTCGTACCCATAATACCCTCAACAATTCTAGAAATTTCGAGAAATATCCTCTCATCCAAAATTATGAAAATACCCTTGATAATTCTAGAAATTCTAAGCATGTCCTAATTTCTAGAAAAATAAATAATTAAATAATTTAATTAATTATTATATATATCTAGTAATCCTATATATGATGTGATGTACACGTGATGTATGATGTACATAGATGATCATGAGCCAT
Organism: Ensete glaucum; assembly: GCA_021527575.1. NCBI lineage: Eukaryota > Viridiplantae > Streptophyta > Magnoliopsida > Zingiberales > Musaceae > Ensete > Ensete glaucum. The sequence continues at coordinate 13,665,543 of CM038554.1, read as the reverse complement.
GTGTTGTGATGTGTGTAATTATGATTATGATTATGATTATGATTATGATTATTATTATTATTATTATTATTATTATTATTATTATTATTATTATTATTAGGGCTTTCGAGCCTATATTTTTCTCATTTATTATCAGGCCTACGTGTTTGTGATTATTTGTAATTACATAGAGAGGCATAGCAAGAGCGTGGAGATGACAACGGGACCTATGATGCCGTGGTGGGTGATTATGACACATGGTGATGCGACGATTCGACGGAACCGATGATGACGAGATCAATAATCACAGGGCATGGAGATGCGTCGATGCATACATAGATCCTATTGTGAGTGATTAGGCCTATTCGCTTGGGCTTAATTATATTAGGTGACGACTCATGATCATCCGGTGTGGCTTGCATATATGATGTGTTATACACCTATAGATATATATATATATATATATATTTGCAAGTGTTGTAGATATATATTAAATATATATGTGTGTGACATGACATATTAGGAGACCGATATGAAACAAAAACCCCTCATACGATAATATTAAGTCGGTAAGCATGAGGCAATAAGATTGACTTACGTGGCCTTACATCATTATAGAAATAAATTGAATCACGATATAGGTTGAGCTGGTTGAGTCCCTCGAGGCTCACCTATCTACGTGATCGAGTTCTTACCTATGACATAGAGATGTCACTGATGACCTAAGGATATGGTATGCTTGGTTAAGTCCCTTGAGGGCATATCATCAAATCAGACTTATCTTGTAACGATGATGATGACTTAATTGAATATCATGGTTGGTCGAGTCCCTCGAGACCATAATGATTCGGAGGCTAAACGTGATGGGAATCACAAGGAGTTGTGATTGGCAAAAGTTGCCTACCTTTTGGGCTCAGTGTAATTGGTCGAGTCCATCGAGGTTGCACTAAGATGCTAATGAATCCCGATCCCCACTAGGAGTCTGCTGAAGACTTCCGTCTCACATGTCGAGGGTGTCACATGATTCACTAAGAAAATAGTGGGAGTATATTAAGATAGAAGTCCATATCTTAATTAGTATTTTTGTAAAATCTGCATGTTATTTAATTTACGCTACATCTTGTTTGTCGCTTGCAAAACCTATACGTAGCATAGTTAATGCCAATCGCCTCAATGGTTTAAAAGCTCCATAATTTGAGAATTGTTCTCATGGAAGAGAAAATCATATATGTCCTTAACATGATTATGCCCACGTTGGAGGAAAGGATAAGCAAGGATGAGATCGCTCGCTTTGTGAAGTATGTAGATAGTCCTAGAGGATAACTCGTGCGTTGATCTGATACTTCAGTCCCTACTATATTCCTTTTCTCACTTCATCTGGAATTTTAACATGAGCAAGTTTGAGGTGACTCTCCCTGAGCTTCTCAATATATTGAGGGAAGCTGAGAGTGTCATCAAGAAGGAGAAGCCAGTTCTCTATATTGGTGAGACTAAAAAGAAAAGAAAGGCTACTAAGACCCTTAAGAAGGGCAAGGGCAAAGAAAGACCAGGTAAGACAAATGTTGCTAAGAAATACCTAGGAAAGGACAAAGGACAATGCTTCCATTGTGGCTAAGACGGGCATTGGAAGAGAAATTGTAAGGACTACTTTGCAAAGAAGGAGAGACAAAAGCTTGGAGAAGCTTTAGGTATATTCATGATCAGTCTCCACTTGTCAAATTTTTATGATAACACATAGGTATTAGATACCGGGAGTGTTTATCATATCTGTAATTCATTACAAGTTCTGGCAAGACCTAGGAGACTGGCCAGAGGTAAGATGGACCTTAAGATGGACAATGGTGCAAGAGTTACTACAGTTGCCGTTGGGGAGGTCACCCTATATCTACCTGATAGAGTTATCATTGCATTGGATACATGCCATTTTATTCTCTCTATTATCAAAAATATTATTTCTATCTTTGATTTGATAATTAATGGATATAAATTAGTTTTTGAGAATAATAGTTGTTTAATAATTATGAGTGATTAGATCATCACTAGAGGGACCATATACATCACTATGTGTTAGACATTTCTCCACATATCATTAATGCATATCTATGACATTATAGGCTAGGTCATATACATGAGGAAAAGATTCAAAAGTTGCTGAAAGATGGATACTTAGATCCAATTGACTATGAGACATATGCAACTTACGAACCTAGCCTTCGTTGGAATATGACTAACCCTCCTTTTAGTGGAACTAGAGAGAGAGCCACCGAGTTATTGGAACTCATACATAGTGATGTATATGGTCCCATGTCGACTCAGGCTATAGGTGGTTACTCATACTTCATTACATTCACTGATGATTTCTCTAGGTATGGACACATGTACTTAATGAAGTATAAATCTAAGGCCTTCGAGAAATTCAAGGAATATAAGAATAAGGTAGAGAATGAAATTTGAAAGTGTATTAAGACTCTTCGATCAGATCAAGGAGGAGAGTACTTGAGCACAGAGTTCATTTATTTCCTTAGGGACAATGATATTTTATCCTAGTGGACACCTCCTTATACACCTTAGCTCAATGGTGTATCAGAAAGGAGGAACACACGTTGTTAGACATAATACGGTCCATGATGAGTTTCGCTGACCTACCCATCTCATTCTGGGGGTATGCCCTAGAGACTGTAGTTTACCTTCTGAACAGAGTTCCATCAAACTCGGTAGTGTCTACACCATATGAGATATAGAAAGGAAAGAAATCAGATCTTAAGATTATTAAGATTTGAGGCTGTCCTGCCCATGTTAGAAGACATAACACCGATAAGTTGGAATCAAGGACAGAATGGTACACATTCGTGGGATACCCAAAGGAAATTTGTAGGTATTATTTCTATCACCCCGAGGACCAAAAAGTCTTTGTTGCCAAGAGAGCCATGTTCCTTGAGAAGGAACATATTCTTGGTGGAAACAGTGTGAGTAAGATAGAATTGAGCAAGGTTGAAGAACCTATCTCAAGCACCATTCCAGAGCCCTAGTCTATTCAGGTACATAACACACAAGTTCCAACTTTACGTAGGTCTAGTAGAGTATCTCACCCTCCTGAAAGATATGTGGGATATATCAGTGGAGATGAATCTCAAGATGTTGATTCTCAGACCTACGAGGAGGCTATTATGAGTATGGACTCCGGATAGTGACAAGAAATCATGAATTCTAAGATGGATACTATGTACTCTAACAAGGTTTGAAATCTTGTGGATGCACCTATGGGTATTGTACCCATCGGCTGCAAATGGATCTTCACGAAGAAGATCAGAGTAGATGGGAAGGTCTATAAAACAAGGTTGGTAGCTAAAGGATATCATCAAAGACAAGGAGTTGACTATGATCAAACCTTTTCACTTGTAGCCATGCTTAAGTCCATTAGAATTATTTTGGCCATTGCAGCACACTATGACTATGAGATCTGGCAGATGGATGTCAAAAATATATTCCTCAATGGCAATCTCGAAGAGGAGATGTATATGATACAACTAGAGAGATTCGTATCCAAAAAGAGTCCATATAAAGTGTGCAGGTTGCTTAGATCTATTTATGGATTGAAGCAAGCTTCCCGAAGTTGGAACATAAGATTTGATGAGGTGATCAGATCTTATGACTTCGTTAAGAACGAAGATGAGCCTTGTGTGTATATAAAGGTAATGAGAGCGCTATCACCTTCTTGATGCTATATGTGGATGACATCTTAATCATTGGGAATGATGTAAGAATGCTCTCTACAGTAAAGGCTTGGTTATCCAAAAATTTCTCCATGAAAGACTTAGGGGAAACATCCTATATTTTGGGGATCCGGATCTATAGAGATAAATCCAAAAAGATACTTGACTTGTCCCAGTCTAGGTACATAGACTCCATTGTCAAAAGGTTTGGCATGGAGAATTCTAAAAGAGGTCTCATACCGATAAGACATGAAATATCACTTTCTAGGAATATGTTCCCAAAGACTCATAAAGAAAGGGCATACATGGATAAGATACCTTATAGGGTTGATCATATATATGTTGCTATGTACTAGGCCTAATATAGCACAGGCTCTGAGTCTCATGAGCAGGTATAAGGCAGATCCAGGTTTAGAATACTGGAAGGCAGTAAAGTGTATCCTTAAGTACTTGAGAAGGACTAAGGATCTTTTGCTAGTATATGAAGGAGGTAGTCTCAAGGTGGAGGGCTACACAGACTCGAGTTTTTAGTCCAGCATTGATGATAGTAAGTCAAATTCAGGATATATTTTCACCATAAATGGAGGAGCAATAAGTTGAAAGAGTTCCAAGCAAGATACTACTATTGACTCGACCACAGAGGCGGAATACATTGCTATAGTAGAAGTAGTAAAGGAAGGGGTTTAGATGAAGAAGTTAATCAAGGATTTGACAGTCATACAAAGCAACGTGAAAATAACTCCCATAAATTGTGATAGTGACAGGGCGATAACTCTAACAAGGGAATGCAGGTCTTATTAGAATTGTTCTAAGGATGTTCCATCTGATTAGAGTGATCATGACCGGAAAAGGTATAGCAATGAAAAGAGTTTCATATGAAGATAACATTACAGGTCCACTGACGAAGCCGCTGGCTTAGATTGTATTTGAGCTTCACAGGGGTCTGATGAGGATCAGACACATAGGTGATTGGTTTTTAGTCAAGTGGGAGATTACCGGTTATAGGTGCCCTATAAGCCAATCACGTGAGTGATGGCACGTGTGACACATTGTGTGATCTTTTTGCTTATAATGAATATTAACATATTATCAAATTATCTGTTATATATATATTGTGATGTCCTTGGTTTTATGCAATGAGAGTCGGATCATGATGAGATCACGATAATGAGATCAATTCACCTTTAAACACAGATCTTAAATAATCCTGGTCATAAGTTATTCAAGAAAGACATTGAGATAATTGGACAGATCGATGTACTATATACCCATTCATATGATGGAGGCGATTGGTCTCATAGCCACTCGTGTGGAGACACTAAAGATATAGTACAGGTGCTCATTGGAGAATGAGTTCATTGATTGATCCGCTTATGGAATGTTGTATGGTTAATGATACCTAATGTCAAACAGCGATTTCATAGTCCTAGTTGTGTATCTGGCCCTTAGACTTAAGACACCAAGCATGCTTTGTATGAGTACTCATTTCTTTAATGCCAAATTTACAATTTTGGAAAGTTCCAGATCTGGTACACTAGTTATCGAAATTGGTAGTCAACCTTACGAAGGCAATTGAGTGTCAATAGAGGATCATCCGCTTTCAGTATCACAAAAGGAATATCCATATGTGCTTGCTTAGATAAATCCCTAGCCAGGGTCATTCGGATTGAGAGAGAAAGAGTTGTTCAGGAGAATCCGATTAGAGCGAGACTACGATGGATTCCGTATGTGACCTGATAGTACCATGTTCAATATACGGTCTCTAGGATATTAGTTGGATGAGGAATTATAGATACATGATAACTATGGATAGATAGGTCCGATGGATTTGATCTCCCCTGTACCGTCTGGGGACTATAGCATAGTGGCCTAGTACGTCCATAGTCGATGAGTCGAATTAATTATTATGGGGATGCTAATTCACTATATCATAAGGAGTTCTGATGAGAGTGACTTACGGCCAACTCGGTATTGGGCATAGAGGGTCATACACATATGGTGGATGCTGCAGCGAATAGATGATTTGATGGAGATCTAATTAGCTCCTATTCTCATTAGATGAAATCCTAAGCTGATGGACTCCTTGATTAAGGTCCAGTTAGAGGCCTAAGAGGATTATTGGATAGAGATCCAATAATACAAGGTTAGTGAGTTATTGGATGAAGATCCAATACCCACTAAGGCAAGAGCCCTAGGGTTTTGGTGGCTCTCTATAAATAGGAGGGGAGACTCATGATTGATAGGCTGCAGCTTTAGCCATCACCTCCTATTCTCCTCCCTCCCTGTGTACAAGAGTTGCGAGATCAAATTGGAGGAGTTTCGCTGCAGAGATCCATTATGTGGATACCTTTAGAAAGGAGGACACTTGACCTCCTTCATTTTCTTTATTTGGATCTGAATATAGGGATATATGATCTCCCTAGGTAAAATTAATCTTTGATACATTGCAGTTTTATCGGATTTTATATTTTTCTCGTAACCCTAATCTTTTGCACGATGATTTGATCTATGTGGGAAACTGATATTTTGTTTTGATTTCTGCTACGCATATAATGATCCTGCTGAAGTTTTCCAACATGGGCAAGTGAGGATGAGATCGCTCGCTTTGTGAAGTATATAGATGATTCTATATTGACAAAATATTATATATTAGCCCTTATGACTCCTGAGTTATGAGGCAACATGAGAGCATGGATGCCAATTCTATCATTCTTTATCTCCGCTAGTTGTTTGAAAAATAGGTAAGAACTCAAAGATATGAGATATCCAAGAGTCTCTTCCAAGCCAGGATGACAGAAGCGACATCAGTTAAAAACCATGTCCTAAAAATGATAGAGAGGATCGAGAAACTCACAGGTCTAGGAATAGTCCTACAGGATAACCTATGCATTGATCTTCTACTTCAGTCCCTACTAGATTCATTTTCTCATTTCATTATGAATTTTAACTCCTTAAGCTCTTCAATATATTGAGGGAAGTTGAGAGTGCCATGAAGAAAGAAAAGTCAGTTCTCTATATTAGTAAGACCAATAATAAAAGGAAGGCCAGTAAGACCCTTAAGAAGGGCAAAGGCAAAGAAAGATCGGGTAAGTATTACCAAGAAAGACCCAGTGCTTCCACTATGGTTAAGATGGGCACTATAAGAGGAACTATAAGGATTATCTTGTAGACAAGGTAAAATAGAAGGTTGGAGAAGCTTTATATATATTCATGATCATTCTCTACTCGTTAGATTGTCATAATAACACATGAGTATTAGATATCGAGAGTACTTATTATATCTGTAATTCGTTGCAGGTTCTAGCAAGACCTAGGAGATTGGCCAAAGAGGAGATGAACCTCAAGATAGGCAATAGAGCAATAATTGATGTAGTTGACATTAGGGAGGTCACCTACATCTGCCTGGTGGAGCTATCATTGCATTGGATGCATACTATTTTGTTCCCTATATTATCAAAAATATTATTTCAATCTTTTATTTGATAATTAGTGAATATAAATTAGTTTATGAGAATAATAATTATTTAATAATTATGGATGATGAAATCATTACTAGAGGGACCCTGATAAATGACTTATATGTGTTAGACTCTCCATACATTATGAATATAAATATATACAAGAGGAAAAGAGATGAGGTGAACAATGCATACCTATGATATTATAGGATATGTCATATATATGAGGGAAAGATTCAAAATTTACTGAAAGATAGATACTTAAATCCATTTGATTATGAGTTGTATGTAACTTGTGAAACTTGCTTTCATGGAAAGATGACTAACTCTCTTTTTAGTGAAACTGGAGAGAGAGCCACTGAGTTATTGGAACTCGTAAATAGTGATGTATGTGGTCCCATGTCGACTCAGGCTATAGGCAGTTACTCATACTTTATTACATTTGCTAATGATTTCTCTAGGAATGGATACCTATACTTGATGAAATTCAGGGAATATAAAAATGAGATAGAAAACTAGATTTGAAAGAGTATTAAGACTCTTCGATCAGATTGAGGAAGAGAATACTTGAGTATGAGATTCACTAGTTCGTCGGAGACTATAAGATTCTATCCTGGTGGACACCTCCTTATACATCTCAGCTTAATAGTGTATCATAAAGGAGGAGTCACACACTGTTAGATATGGTGCAGTCCATGATGAGTTTCGCTGATCTACCCGTCTCATTCTAGGGATACACCCTGGAGACTATAGCTTACCTTTTGAACATAGTTCCATCAAAATCGGTAGTATCTACACCATATAAGATACAGAAAAGAAAGAAGCTCAATCTTAAGGTAGTTAAGATTTGAGGCTACCTGCCTATGTTAGAAGACATAACCTCGACAAATTGAAATCAAGGATGGAATGATGCACATTCGTGGGATACCCTAAGGAGACTTTAGGATATACTTTTATCATCTTGAGGATCAAAAGGTCTTTGTTGCCAAGAGAGCCATGTTCCTTGAGAAGGAATACATTCTTGATGGAAAATAGTGGGAGTGAGATAGAGTTGAGCAAGGTTTGAGAACCTAGCTCAAGTACCATTCTAGAGTTTGAGTATGCTTAGGTACCTAATACATAAGTTCCAACTTTGCGCAGTTCTATCAAAGTATCTCACCCTTCTAAAAGATATGCGGGACATATTACTGGAGTGGACTCTCAAGATATTGATCCTCAAACCTACGAGGAGGCTATTATGAGTAAGACTCCGGGAAGTGGCAAGAAGCTATGAATTCTGATATGGATTCCATATACTTCAACAAGGTTTAAAACCTTGTGGATGCACCTGAGGGTATCATACCCATCGGTTGCAAATGGATCTTCAAGAAGAAGATCAGAGTAAATGGAAAGGTGAAGACTTATAAGGCAAGGCTGGTAGCTAAAGGATATCATCAAAGGCAAGGAGTTGACTATTACGAAACCTTTTCACCCATATCTATGCTTAAATCCATTAAAATTCTTTTAAATATTGCAACACACTATGACTATAAGATTTGGCAGATGGATGTGAAAATGATATTCCTTAATGGCAACCTTAAGGAGAGGTGTATATGATACAACTAGAGGGATTCGAATCCAGAGAGAGTTCTGATAAAGTGTGTAGGTTGCTCAGGTCCATTTCTGGATTGAAGCAAACTTCCTAAAGTTAGAACATAATATTTGATGAGGCAATTAGATCATATGACTTTGTTAAAAATAAAGTAAGTGGGAGCGATATCACCTTCTGGTGCTATATATAGATGACATCCTAATAATTGGGAATGATGTAGGAATGCTGATAGGATCCTAGCAGGGTCGGGTCCTAATCACCTTAGAAATAGTCAATAAAAATTCTATGAGATTTATAATAAAACCCCACCAAGTCACCTCTATCATATAAAGAAGTGTTGCTAAGATTTATTTTGGGACCTTAGGGCTTATTGGCCTCCATCCCCTTTACTAGACTGGTTGACCAGGGTTTCTAGCAAGTATAGGCGACCATGGAGCCAGCCGTCACCCATCCCTATTAAGCAGGGTGACTATAGGAGGGGGTAATTTTGCTTAGGCAGCACCCTCCTTAGGCTAGGGTTTTGAGCCCTATATAAGCTTGTAGTCTCCTCCTTTTTTAATCAAGCAAGACATCTTTTATTTTTAGCCTTGTTGGCCGATCCTAGGAGGGAGGAACCCCTATAATGTTCTAAGGGTTGACCCCCCTCAAAGATCAAATCCTATAGAGCTCCTTCTAGGATTTTGTCATCTAGTATCAGAGCCACATTCCTACTACCATCTCTGCCGCCTCCACCCATCCAAGTAATTTCCACAATTGCTTTAAGATGTCGCCTCCATCTTCCACCCTAAGTTACAGATCAATTAATTTGCCAATGGCCCCCTGCGTTTGAATTAAAGATCTGGTAAAATTTCACTACCCACACCTTGTTACTACTGCAAGTCCTTATCTTTACATACTGAAGAAGCTTTTCCATCTTGTCCTTGCTGTAAATTTCTAACGTCACAAATGTGATCATCGTTGTGAAGAGAAAACACTACAAAAATTTTTTAGCGGCATATAGGCTTCTTGAAATCGGTTTATTGCATATTTGTTGTGGATAAAATTTTTACACAATCTCATTGATCAACTTAGCTTTCATCTAAGATTAATCTTTCAAAAAAATTTCCTTCGAAATTGATCTTGTTGTGTTATAATTCATCATCACATATTGTTGGATTTTTACGATGGAGAATCTGCCTTCTATCCTTGCATCAATTTTCCTATCGTTGCGCTGCCAAAATTTTATCAATCTAAATTGTTACTACTAGTCACATCTGAACTGAGGTTTTTCTCATCAAAATTTTATATATTTTCCTTAGATTTTCTCTGGAATTTACATTGAGAGTTCATTGTTTCTCCGACGTAAATTCTATTTAGTAGGACAGCATGTACATAACATCCTTTTTATTGAATTCCATCAGATTTAACTACTATCTTTTCCTAGTTTTTGGACTCTCTTCTTCTCATCTTCAATCCCTACCGTCATAACCCAAAAAAACCCTACTAAATTGCTCCTACAAACCAATATAAATCAACCCTAAAAATAGCTCTAACTGTAGCTTACTACCTTACCGATCCTTCCACCCTTTCGGCCACCCTTCCTTTGAGACCTCCTATGCCTTAACCTGATAACAGAAGAAAGACCTCAACATCACAGATCTAGAAGCCTATACTATGGCATCAGAGGAGGCCCTTAATGTCAAGTTTAAAGCCTTTGAGGCCTGTATGGAGGAGAAAATTCAGACTATCTTCGCCGAACTCAGCATGGGCCAACCATCGAGCCCAAGGAAATCACAGCAAGGGGAAATTTTAGATCAAAGAGAAGAATTCCAAGAGTGAGGAAGCATTATAACTAATCCATATAATCCACATATGAAGGTAGACTTCCCTAGATGGGAAGAAGTATACCCGATCGGTTGGATCTCACATGCGAAATGCTACTTTTGGTTCCACCGCCCCACCGATGCTTCCATGTGGAGATTGCAGCCATCCATCTTCAAGGGGACATGATTTGATTGTTTAATCTTATATTTTAATAATAAAATCAATTGATGGGTTATTGATCTAATATGTGTTGTTAGAATTGATTGATGTAGGATTAACTACGATAGAGAGAATATGATAATTAGAGGTTTGGCCAAAGTCAAGTCCATGCATCAGGCCAGAGTTTGGATGATGTAGTTGGGAACTTGCTAAGAGTGCGTCGAGAGCTTGCCGAGGGTATCGGGAGATTGCCAGGATGGCGCAGGGGAGTTCATTAGAAGAAGACCAAGACTTGTCGAAAGATTGTCGGGGGTTGTTGAAAGGCTTGCCAGGAGTTGGGAATGTCTTGAAGTGGATGTGTTGGCTATTATGATTTTAATTAATTAAGTGATAGTTAGCATTATGTAGGTTTAACCACGATAGGAGAAAGAGTTACTAATCAGACATGGACCCAGGATCAAGCTTAGTCATTGGGCCAAAGTTTTGGATGATGCGGTGAAAGCTTGTTGGACATTCGTCGAAGCTATCGGGAAGATCACTAGGAACACATCGGGAGATCGCTGAAGGAAGACCAAGAGACTCACCGTTGGAGATTCCTGTGGTTACCGGATTACATGAGTAAGGTCATAAGCTTGGTGGTCATGTCTTGATTGTAATATTTAAGTCATAGGTTAAGTCCTAAATGAGTGTGATTTAGAAGGAATCCAAATCAACTCAAAGAGGCAATTAGGTCCACTATGAGGGTTTGGTTGAGCTCAATTAGTTGACCAAAAAATTGATTAACATCATATTCAAGCCAAAATTTGAAAAGTGGAGGGAACCACTTTTTCGAAGATTTTGATGGGTAACCGACGGTTAGCGATGATTCAACTAGCATCGCCTAGGATTTCGGGCAGTTGCTGGCAGTTGAACCGCCCATGCTGGGCAGTTGAACTGCCTGTACTCAGGAATTTGGGCACTTTTGGTGATTGACCTACTTAGGTCTGTGGGTGAAACGCTCGTACCCGGATTTTTCGAGTGTGTTTGATTTTTGGCTCTAAATTTTGAAACCATTTATGGCCTATAAATACACCAAGTTTTCTTACATTCCATACAATAATTTGGGGGATAAAATTCTATGAAAAACTTATGTGGATTGTGAGGAAAAGGAAATAGGTAAGGGAGTGATTAAAGAGTTGTAATCTTATCTCCCTTGTAAGCAAAGTATAATGGTTTGGTCTTCACCCAAAAAAGATCGGTAGTGGACATCGGTATGCCTCAAGGAGGAGGACTCGGGAGTAGATGTAGGCCCACTGGTGCCGAACCACTATAAAATTTATGAGTACTTCATTTTCTTTCCTTGTTTACTAATTTTGTATTGACACTTCTGATTTCATTTACTCTTTGAAAGTAAGGTTTCTATATCAAACACTTCATTTACAATGTTGCTTAACTTTCATATTTCCTTGCTCTTTCTTAAGTAATTTTAAGCAAGTAACTTAGCAATCTTCTTTTAATCACTCACTTGCTTACTTAAATGAAAAGCTTTGGATCTTCCTATCTTGCTTAAAGTGAAAAATTTTTATTTAAAATGAGAATTTACACTTACACTAATTCACCCCCCTCGCCCCTCTTAGTGCCAATTGATCCTAACAATTGATACCAGAGCCATATTTTCTCATTTGATTTAACACCCAAGAGAAATAGCTCTTTTTAGTATTTAACGATGGTCAATGCATCACAAGTCCTCCTATGTTTAATAGGACAGACTACACATCTTAAAAAATACGAATGTATATCTTTTTTATTATGATAGATCTTGATTTGTGGTGTATTGTTGAAAAAAGTTTTCAGAAGTCATCCAATCTAACAAATTATTGGAATGATTATGAAAACAAATGTTTTTGTTGAATACAAAGGCTATGAATGCTTATATTGCGCACTTGATAAAAATAAATTTAATTGAGTTTCTGGTTTTGATTCGACTTTTGATATATGACATATATTAGAAATAACATATGAAAGCACAACTAATCTAAATAAATCATTAAATAAAAATACTTCTAAAAATTAATTTGAAGAACACCTTCCAAAGAATAGGAATGAATTTAAACTATGAACATATGACTACTCGAGTGAAATCTCGAGTGATGAGGACTTTGAACTATTGACAAATGAACCAGATAAATTAATGAACATAAACCTTAAAAATGATATAAAGATGGACAAAACCTCTTGCGATGAACACAAGAAGCCAAAGAGCTCCAAAGATGAAATGTGCAACTAAGAAATAGATAACCTTGCTCTTTTGGCTATCGACAATGAGGTTAGTGATTCATTAAGTATTTTTTTAAATTATTAAACATGTTCCATGATTTGTTTAATGAGTTTAGAAAAATTAGTAAATCTTTTAAGTTACTTAAAAATGAACATAATTTGTTAGTAAGTAAAGTTGATGAAATACATGAGTTATTAGCATCACATAATTCTAGTTCTAAATGTGAAATGCTAGACAATATTAAAGAAAGAAATATCATTTTTAAGTTAACATTAGAAAATTTTGAATTGGGAACAAATCCCTAAATATGATCCTTGCCAATAAGGGTCATATTAATGAAAGAAATGACATAATTTTTGTTAGAAACATTTAATAAAAGCAAACTATGTTTGTTAAAGAACCTACATTAAATTTACCATAAAAAATAAAATATAATTTTTATGATAGATTAGGACATAAAACCAATAAATGTCTATTTAAAAATTATAGTTCTTATAAGTTAGTTTGGTTTTCTAAAGGAAAAATAAACCACCAAGAACCATTAGATAAGAAAGACAAAGCTCTTCATATAGGTCTCAATGTAAAATGGGTACGATAGAACCCCAGAAGGAACTCTCTAGATTTTGACCCTTGAGGGGAATCAACCCTTATAACGCTATAGGGGTTCCTCCCTTTTAGATTCGACAAAAGGCTGAAATAAAATTGATAATTACTTGATAAAAGACAGGGGCAACTACATCATTATATAGGGTTGCAAACTCTAGCCTATGGGGTGCTTGCCTAACTAAAATTACCATGTTGCCCCTTCTATAGCCTACTTACCTTAGAGGGAATAGGTGGTGGCTAGATTGGCTCTGTAGCCGACCTAAGTAGTAGGAAACCCTAGCCGATTAGCACAGTAAAGGGGGTAGCGGCCACTAAGCCCTAAGGCCCCAAAATAAACCCTAGTCACACTTCTTTATAGGATAGAAGTGACTATGTGGGGTTTTATTATAATCTCACAGGGTTCTTATTGATTAATTCTAAGTGATTAAAACTTAACCTTGCTGGAGTCCTATCAAACCCGCCCTCTTCAAATCAGCCTTGTCCTCAAGGTTGAGGTTCTATGAGCTCCTTATATGATTCCCATGCTATCATCAACTGAACTTTGGCTTCCTTATTAGCTATGGTATTAGTTGGAAGGATTTGGGCTGAGTTATCTTCTTTAAATTTCTATTTATGGTGGGATACCCAGCGGATCAACTGTAATCTTGATCTGGTGCACGAATCTGATCTCCAAGTTAGGGCCCCAATGTGTTACGAACAATAATGTAAACAAGGTGTTCGATGAAATGCTCATATTTGTCCATGTCCTTTGATTTGTGTATATACCTTATATAGCAAGTAGCGGGCTTGCAATAGGCTTAGCAGCCCGAGTTTGGTTTGCTTTATCACCAATTTTAGCTTGTCAATACAAGTAAGTCTTGTAAGCACTTAAGGGGACTTTGGTTTATAATGGATCATTATCCTTTGTGTGCAACCTTTCTGAGTTTGTAATGTCTATGGGTGTAATTTGTATCTGACTTTATAAAGTGTTTGCTTGAGTAGTTGCTTGTGGATTCCGTGGGAATTGCTTCTTCTAGCCCGTTTTCTCTTTTGTAAGTCTAAGGGACTTTAGGAGATCTCAGGGAGGGCTGACCTTTACGGACGGACATGCTTGGGTGCTGCACGGCTTAGGCAAAATCAGCTAAGCCCGTGACAATGTGGTATTAGAGCGGGACAAACACACGTAGAAACACTTGCCATACAAACGTAGGGGACCTAGCTGGGCTATGTGGAGGACAGCCAACATGTGCAACCATTTGGGGGAAAATGGACATTGAAATGTAGGGAAAGGAGTCGCTTAGAGGAGCAGGCATCTAGGTTTGGCATTCAAGGAATGGCCAACCCCTTTGCGCGAGAGACACTACGAGAACAAGCAAGTGAAGAAGAATGCGTAATGCACAAAAAATGGGATGGTTGAGTTAAAACTATAGCTCGACGTTGGAAACCAAACTTGATGGTGCTCAAGGCAAAGCGGGGTGCTTGGTGAAAGATGAGACTGTGCAAAATGAGAGGTGTTGCGTAATGACCGAAAGAGTTTTGCAAAGCTCATAGAGGTGAGGGAATTGCTAACTCGAAGGATTCGATACTCATACAAGGGCTTGTACACGGACGATGGAGTGTTCGTGGCCATCCCAAGGTGCGATCGAAACTCGACACCGTAGAGCATCAGAACTTTCTCTTCGACATGGAAAGGATACATCAGGCAGCTGAAATATGCAATAAGTTCAACACATTATTAGACCTTGAAGGGTGTAGTGGAGACTGTATTAGTGAAGGGTCGCAATCTAGCAAGTGCATTTACGGGTGCAGAACAAGGCACAAGTTGTTCAGCAAGATGGAGTAGTCCAAATGGGATGATGGTCTCCGAAACTTCCAGTGGGAAGTGTGTAAAGAGGAAAATTGCTCCAGCAGGATAAATATCTAGGAGGGATAAGTCCTAGTTCTCTAGAGGGAGAATCATGTGCAACAGACTGCATATATTGAGGAAGAGTTCCTCAATGCTATATCTCCACAATGCTCAACAGACCGAGTGAGCGACGAAGAGTCATCGCATGATCTCGAATGAGGTAATGCATTGGTGGATGCATTTCGAGATCAAGTGGGGGAGCAATATAAGACAACATCATATGAAGGCAACTTAGAGTCAATACAGAAATCAAACTCAACGGAGGGCTGACCCGTGGAATGGTGGACGCGAGGGCCACTATCAACTCAATGCAGATCGAGGAGTAGAGCAACTTGGGTGAAACTTGGTGAAGTAGCCAAGCCGCATGAAGAGAGTCAATATAGAAGATGAAACATGCAGTGGAGGCACGAAGCTTTCCTTGGATAGAGGTCAAGGGTATGAACTCTTGTAGAGGCAAGAGTAAGATCATGTCATTCTATGGGTTCTTCATTCTGATGAGATAGACTTATTTTACATGGTGCCAAAGATGAAAGGAGCTTTGAGGCACATGCAAGCTACCTCAGAGATACATGTGACAGAGTAACTAAGGTGATTTAACTTGCGAAGGCAAAGTTGGGATCAGGAGACCTTAGCATGGGGCAAGAGGACATAGAGACGAATACTCTTGAAGAATATGTCACAGTGTTGCTATTCGAGTTATCAGGAATAAGAGGTGTATAGCAAAGATTGTGCTGGTAGGGGATAGAGGCCCAGGATCCAGATAATGATACACTAATTCTAGCGAAGTCAAGGGAGACTTCATGAGCTACTAGGCGATGGACTATCCTAGAGCTATGCTTCGTCCAAGCTAAACTTGGACGAAGGTGAATTGCCAAGGGAGCAAACTAAAAATTGGAGATGGCAGAGGCCTTATGATGTGTTGGCAGAGGCCACACATGGAGAAGTCGTAGTCTGAGTTCATCACACGAGATTCTGTATGTAATGGAGATGTCACCAGGAGGCAACATGGTGTAGCGAATCATGGTGGAATAGTTCATGGCAATACAATACAGACAATCCTATCCCGTGAGGGACAAGTTCATGTGGAGGTATGATTAGGAGTTACTGGGAGCTCCACTTTGGTGTATGACACAACAAGAAGAAGAGCTATAGATTCAAGGGGTAAATGCCATAATACCACAGAGGCGGGTCTTCGTGTGTGCATCGGAGCTTGTATTGGATGAAAGCCTTAGTCATCAGCATATGAGGGCTGTATACCACCAAGGAAGAAGTCCAAGTGCAAGTACCAGTGAGTCCCATGGAGGGGGACATAATCATGTGAATGATCAGGAGTTGCTGGGAGCTCCACTTCATTGAACAATGCAATGACAAGAAGGGCTGTGGATTCAAGGAGTGAATGCCATAGTATCGCAGAGGCGGGTCTTCTGTGTGTATGTATCGAAGCTTGCATCAGATGAAAGCCTTGGTCGTCAGCATATAGGGGCTGTGTACAACCGAGGGAGTAGTCAAATTGTAAGTACCAGTGAGTCCCATGGAGGGTACTTGATTATACAAAGATATGATCAGAGCAGCTAGAGAGTTGGACTGTTTCAATGCTCACATTCACTTAAGGGAGCCCGACAAGTCATAGGACAAAGCTAAGTAAGTGAACATTGCTATCAAGGAAGTTAACGAGAACAGAATCGGCGCGAGCCCTGTAACAAGATGGCGGAGGCCATGCATGAGAAGTTGTAGTCTATCTTTCCATCAACTAGGGAGAACTGCTAGGAGGACACAATAGTATCAAAGTAGGTGGTCGAAAGGGGCGAGGAAGAGACAATGAGTCCAGTGGGGCTTAACTACCCAAAAGTAAAGCGTCGGTTAGAAAGGAGGTAGACTCGAAGGAGAGCCACAGTGCCACAGAGGCAAATATACCGATCACGAAGGAAGGGATACAAATGAAAGGCAATGGATAGTAGGGTTATGGGCTTGGTAGCACCATGGTACCACAGAGACGGGACTTTCATGGAGTCATTGATCCCTTGCTCTCATGGAGGGAGAGTATTGGTCATAAAAGGGGCCGAAGAGGTGGAGAATGCAAAGGCAAACTCTAAGTACCAAGACAGGGCGGAAGGGCAGAGGCCAAGAAACTTCATAAGACCGGTGTCGATGAACTTCTCATCAAGATAGTCGAAAGTGGAGGACTTTGGATTGATGCAGGAGTGCTCGACTAAGGAGCAAAGTAGACAGTATGAGGTACTATACCTTTTCTACTCAGAATAGTAGGCAGCAAAGGTGATGGAGAAGATGGTATAATCCTAGAGGCGACTAGATCTATCAAAGACTTACTTCAAGTTGGGGGACTCCAAGTTGGGGTAAACTTTTTGCGATCCCCAATTTTGCAAGGCCCAAAGAAATAGGGAGACCACTTCATTAAGGCTCGAGATTCTTGCTGATCGGGCTGGAGGTGTAGAAAAACTTGAACTTCAGTTTTCGTCCATTCTGAAGTTTGTCGGGAGGTCCTTTCTTCTTTGCATGTGTTACCATATGGTTAGTCTTTAGTGATAGACATTCTTTCTTTTGGAATTATGACTGCCCTTTAGTATGGTTCAGGATTATGAGAGCCCAATCTGGCATGAGCATGAATTGCAATTCTTTTAGTTTTACTCCTCTTTCGTGCCATGGATCTGTATCCAACCATATTTTAAATTTGGTAGTAATTAGTATCTCTTGTAAAAACCTCGTGTGGAGTGTGAGAGAAGCCTTAGTGTAAATTAGGAGTCGACCATCTTGCATAAGAATAGCCCCAATTCTAACACATGATACGTCGGCCTCAATGACAAAAGTACAATTGAAATCAGGTAGTGCTAGGACCGACGTCATTGTCATGGTGGCCTTGAGTCGTTCGAAGGCTGTAGAAGCTTATTCTGACCACAAGAAGAAGTCTTTCTTCAGTAGAGACGTGAGCGGGGCACTAATCTTTCTATAATCTTTTATAAATTTACGGTAGTAGCCCGTGAGTCTAAGGAAGCCATGTAGCAATTTTATATTTATAGGTTTTGGTCATCCTTGCATTGCCTCGATCTTTATCGGGTCTTACACCACTTTATCCTTTGATATAATGTACCCAAGATACTCCACTTTACACTATAAGAAGCTGCACTTTGACTATTTAATATAAAGAGTATTTTTTTTGAAGAATTGTTAGAACAATTCATAAGTGCTGAAAATGTATATTAAGCGTAGAGCAATAAATGAAAATACCATCAAAGAACACCAATATGAACTTGCATAGAAAATTATGAAAGATGTCATTCATTAGCCTTGGAAAAGTAGAAGGAGCATTCATAAGTTTGAAAGGCATTACTAGAAACTCGTAGTGGCTGTTATGCGTGCGGAATGTAATTTTTGGAACATCTTCAGTACATACCTGAATATGATGATAACTAGAACGGAGATCCCATTTAGTGAAGACTCGGGTTCCTTTTAGTTCATCCAAGAGCTTATCTATGACTGGTATCTGATATTTGTCATTGACGGTGATAGTGTTCAAGGCTCGATAATTAATGCACATTTGCCATATATCATCCTTCTTGCGCACCAGTGAAGAATAAGGGCTGCAACTCTATCGAATCACCCCAGTGTCAAGCATCTCTTTGACGATGTTCTTGATCTCATCCTTCTATAAGTGAGGGTAGTGGTACGGATGCAAATTTGCTGGAGATTTGCTCGGCAAAATAGGAATACGGTGGTTATGCAGCGGGTTAGGGGGCAACTTATG
The DNA here is from genome assembly GCA_021527575.1 of Ensete glaucum. NCBI lineage: Eukaryota > Viridiplantae > Streptophyta > Magnoliopsida > Zingiberales > Musaceae > Ensete > Ensete glaucum. The sequence continues at coordinate 13,646,332 of CM038554.1, read as the reverse complement.
CGGCTCCGTGAAAATGTCCGTGAATTCGTCCAGCAAGAGAGCAAGCTTAGGATCTGAAATTTGTATATTTTCCCCCTTAGATGGCTACTAGATATGCATCAAAAATCCATCATGTGCTTTGTGCAAAACTTTCTCCACTCGTTATGATGAAATGGTGGCAATTTGGCTCCCGCGCTTGTCTCGTAACGTGATCTGTCTCCCTTTGCAATAAAATTTTATGATTAATTTAAAAAATTTTTTAGGAGATATCACCTAGTATTGTGAGCTATTCGATCCCGAGTATGGTTTCATAATCATCGATGGGTAGGAGGAAGAAATCAGCTATCACTTCTTGGTCTTGGAGGAGTAGTTTCACCCGCGGGCACCATTAGTTGCAATTGAAGATTCGACCATTATTGACCTTTACATCGAACTTGTTACAACTTTCAATTTAAAGTACCAAATGTAACACAATCTTACTATTGAGGAAGATATTTGTATTGTCCGTGTCGATGAGAATGGTGATGGGTTGCTATTTTAGAAGTCCTCCAACTTTCATCGTCTACGGGTTGGAGTACTCGGCCAATGCATGCACTGCATAGTCAGCCGATTGAGACTCTTCCTCCATGGCTTCTTCTTCAGGTTCAAGGGCTTCTTTAGATGTTAAATTGTCCTCATCCTCTACTGATTCAATCATGAGGAGCTAGCTCTTTTTGCAGTGATGTTCGTGGCTCCATGGTTCATCGCAATGCCAACACAACCCCTTCGCCGATCGTTCGTGAAGCTTGTCTCTTGTCAACTTTTTTGGTGTGGGGGGCTTGGATGGCAGTAGAGGGGATAGTAGGCCTCGACATGGCTGGTCGGGGAGTGACCCTTATCCTTCGTACCTTATGGTTCAATCGTTCTTCCTGAATATGCGTGAAGAAAATCACCACCATAAGTGTGTACGGTTGCCGCGCTTTTACTTCTCCTCGAATCTCCAGTTTTAGGCCCTCAATAAAAGTACCTAAAAGTTATTTCTCAGACTAATTCTCAGTTTGGTTAGATAAACGCTCAAACCTTATTTGGTATTCTTGTATTGTAGAGATTTGATGAATCTTTACCAATTGAATCACTGAATAGCATCTCTCTCAAGATGTATGGTAGTAATCTCCACCCGTGTAGTATTGGCAGTTTGGTAGAACTGAAAATAACGCTTCGCACACGAGATCCATCCGATCGGGTTTCCTTCTTCCTATCTTGGGAAGTCAACCTTCATACATGGATTGTTGAGATCATAGATGATGTGTCCATGCTCTTGAGGATCATCTCATCAATCTGAAGTCTCTCCATAATGTGACTTCCTCGGGCTTGATGGTCGGCCCATCTTGAATTCGACGAAAATTGATCGTATCTTCTCCTTCATGCGGCTTTCAAAGGCTTCGAACTTGGAGTTGATGACCTCCTCTTATGCCATGGTGTATGCCTCTAGATCTGTAATATTAAGATCTCTCTTTTGTTGTCGGGTTAGTGGCATGAGAATTTTGGAGAAGGGTGGCCAGTTGGAAGGTGAATCGGTTTGGATGGGAGTAGGCTGCGGTTTAGGGCTAATTTGGGTGGCTGTTTGGTTTCGGTTTAGGGTACGGTTTTGAAGGGTTTTTGGTGAGGATGGTAGGGTTTGGTGATGAAAAAAAGAGAGTTCAAAATCTTACAAAAAATAACACTCAAATCTGATAGAATTCGCTGAAAAAAAGTGCTACAATAAAATTGATAATTGATAAAATAAAAGTGATAATTGCTTGATAAAAGAGAGGGGCGGCTACATCATTATATAGGGTTGCAAAACCTAGCCCATGGGGTGCTTGCCTAATTAAAATTATCATTTTACCCCTTCCATAACCTACCTGCTTTAGAGAGAACAGGTGGCGGCTAGGTTAGCTCTGTAGCCGACCTAAGTAGGGGGAAACCCTAGCCGACTAGCCCTGTAAAAGAGAGGGGGGGGGAGTGGGGGGTGGGCAGCCACTAAGCCCTAAGACCTCAAAATAAATCCTAGCCACACTTCTTTATAGGATAGAGATAACTATGTGGGGTTTTATTACAATCTTACAGGATTCTTATAGATTAATTCTAAGTGATTAGAACTCAACCCTGCTGGAGTCCTATCAGGGTACCTAAATCTTTCTTATAAAATTGTCTCTTAACAAATCTAGGAGCACTAAACAATGTTTTAGATTTTCAAGACACATGACTTGAGATCTAACAATCTTTAAATCTCACTAGCCTAAGTAAATAACAAGAAAAATTATTGAAAATAATCTTATGGATGATTCATTAATGATGCATAGATAAAGCATGCTAGAATTATAACAATAAAAGTTTAGCTATATTTAATAAAAAAATATGAACATGAAAGGGAGATTTTGATGATGATTAATGTATTGATTTGTGTGCTTGTATTTGTGTACATTGTTTTGAGATTAAATAACTAAATATTGAATTTGAACTTAAAAAGTCATATACAAAGTAATTTATCTTTAAAAGAAAAACTTTTTGATAAAATGGTAGAATCTTCCAACATATAAAAATCATTAGATTTAAAATAAATCGATGTTTTTATTTAAAAATATTTTATTACAATGGTCTTGATGTAATTTTGATTTTGGCTTTAAATGACTTTGTATTCTTGAAATAAATTTCAAAAGGGACAATTATTCTTAAAAATATTTTTATCATATTAATCCTTCAATAAAAGATATAATAATAATAATATTATTGAATCTCTTAAACTACAAAAATGGATTAGAGAAATTTAGCTATTAAAAAAACAATCTAAGATGCCTTCATTGAATTTTTCGAAAAGCGATTTTTGATGATGATTTTGGATAAATTTTCAAATGATTTTTTTTCAAAAGAGATTGATGAATCTATCCAATGTTATTGATATTTTGATGATTTTATCATGATCTTGACAAGTTGAAAAAATTATAATTTAAAATACTTATATAAATTTGTTTGAAGAAAGTCATATAAATAAATCATAATTTGTCACTTCGGATCTATAACTTGAAAATCTTCTTATGGACCATATTCTTGAAAATTTTTAGTTTCATATATATAAACCAAGATCTTCTACTTTTTTGCTTAAAATTAACTTATGATCTTGGTATCTATAATTTGATATCTTTATGAATGAAGACTCTTTTTTGATCTCTTAAAATTCTATTTTATCATCTAAGAGGGGATGTATTAAATTAAATCATGCCTTTAATATTCATGAATGTCTTTTGATATTAATATCTTTCTTAACATGATTTATTTTAAAACTCATGAATGACATAACTTATCACCAAAATTAGTATTTCTTAAATTTGTGATGAGTTGAAAATTAAAAGAGATTTATATTATCATGAATATTTTCTTAATTTCTTAAATTGACTTATACGTTATGGGAATCACGTTATTGATTTCTATAATTTTTTAATAAAAAGGAGATTTATAATCTTGACAATTATAAGTTGAAACTTTTTATCAAGATCGTTCTTCCATTTTATTAAAAAAGGATCTATCTAAATGAACTATATGTCTTAAGATTTATCATAAATAAATTAATATTATTTAATCCTCTAAGACTCATTTTCATTATTTATAACCAAAAAGGGGAGAGAAAAAATCACAAGCATTTCTATTTATCTTGAATCTCTTGAAAGTGTTTTTGATGATTTTGATTATTTAAAATTGAATGAGTTTTTACCTATATTGTGATTTCAATTTCTCGAAATTATAACTTGAAATCTTTTATGAATCAAAATATCTTATTACGTGTTCTCGTATTATTTAAAAGGAGATTTTTATATAAATCATTATCTTGATAACTTGAGATTTCTTATGCATGAATCTTTTTTATTTATTTCTCATATGATTTGTCTCTTGATATTCATAATTTGTCTTCATGAATTGTATATCTCATCACAATATTAATTTTTCTTGATATATTTCATGTGATGATTTAAAAAAATGATGTAATAAAAAAAGTTTTGTACTATTGTAACCTTTCCTTCTTTTTAACAATGACAAAGGGGGAGCAAAACTTGTTTACTTGCATGATGTAAAATTGCTAACTTGAATTTTGCAAAGGAGGTAAAGATTTACTAGCTTGCACTTCTCAAAAGAGAAAACAAAATTCACTAGCTTGCATGTTCTAAAGTAACGAAAAATTTGTTAAATTGCTAAGCTTTCATATATCAAAAATTTGCTAATTACACTTCTTCTTTTGTTGATGACAAAGGGAGAATGAATCATGATGTGAAATCATATATGATAACTATGCATGTAATGATGATTTTGAAAATCTACATGAAGATAATAATTTGTTATTGTTCAGATTTATTTACTATATTTTCTTGAAATTTACATGAGAAAGATTTGTTGAGCTCATACTCGAAATATTCTTTTCAAATTTTCTATCTATAAGATTGAGGTTGAGAGCTAGGACTGCTAGATCATGAAAATATATGAATTGCTAATCTATATTTTATGAGATTAAGTTTTTTCAATATGATAATATTTATAGAAACTTTCTTAATATCTTTATCTTATTGTTCATAAAAAGGGGAGAAAATTTGCATGATGCTTTGCTACTTTATGGATTTATTTGCTACACTTACTTAAAATTACATGAGATGATTTTAAATGCATGATTAGCTCTTAAACTTTTGAATCTTCTTGAATATCTCGGAGTTTTAAACTTATTTTCAAAATTCATTTCTACAAAATTGAGAGCTATATTTAATGATGTTTTACAACTCCTCCCTTGTTTTCTTTCCTTTTTTTTCCACAAGAGAAATAAAATTCTTTATGACTAATATCATATTTCAAAAAGAAGGAGCAAAAACTCATGTGTCTTAAAACCCTTAGCCCTATATTTTACATTTTTGTTGATGACAAAAGGGGAGAAATATATATTGATGACACATGCTATTAATTGATGACACATGATATTGATTATGTACATTGATGACATATAATATTGATCATATACTTGGATATCTTGGATATGGATGTATAATTACTTTTGAAAATTCATGATTCGATGACTTAATGTAAATTTCTATTGAAATTTGCTTGGAATATTGATTGCTTAAAAATACTTGAAACTTAAGAGTATGTGATTCTCTTAAATTTAAGTAGTATAGATTTAGGGAGAAGTTAGGATTAACTCCTGTCATCAATTGATTGTTATCATTAAAAGGGGGAGACTATTGAATCTTAGATTTTGATAATGAAATCAATTGATGGGTTATTGATCTAATATGTGTTGTTAGAATTGATTGATGCAAGATTAACTATGATAGAGAGAATATGACAATCAGAGGTTTGGCCAAAGTCAAGTTCATGCATCAGGCCAGGTTCGGATGATGCGGTTGGAAACCCGCTAGGAGTGTATCGGGAGCTCGCCGAGGGTATTAGGAGTTTGTCAGGATGGCGCAAGGGAGTTCGCTGAAAGAAGATCAAGACTCGTCGAAAGATTGTCAGCAATAGCCAAAAGGCTTATCGGGAGTTGGGAATGTCTTAAAATACATGTGTTGGCCATTATGATTATAATTAATTAAGTCATAGTTAGTATCATGCAGGTTTAACCACGATGGAAGAAGGAGTTACAGATCGGACATGAACCTTAGGCATCGGGCCACAGTTTTAGACAATACGGTGAAAGCTCGTCGGGCATTCGCTAGGACTTTGCCAAAGCTATCGGGAAGGTCGCTAAGAACATGCTAGGAGATCGTCAGAGAAAGACCATGAGATTCACCGTTGGAGATTCCCGAGGTTGTCAGATTATGGGAGTAAGGTCATAAGCTTGGTGGTCATGTCTTGATTGTAATCTTTAAGTCAAAGGTTAAGATTGAGTCCTAAATGAGTGTGATTTAGAAGAAATCCAAATCAATTGATGAAAGAATTGGTCAACATCAAGTTCAAGTCGGAATTCGAAAAGTTGAGGGAACCAATTTTTCAGAGATTTTGGCAGGTAAACAGTCAGTGAGTGGCGGTTTAACCTGCGTCGCCTAGGATTTTGGGCGACTGTTAATGGCTAAACTGCTTAGGTGGGCGAATCGCTTGTACCCAGGAATCTGGGTACTTTCGACGGTTGACCTACCCAAGTCACTAGGTGAACTGCCTGTACCAAGATTTTTTGGGTGAGTTTAATTTTTAACTCTAATTTCTGAAGTCATTTAGGGCCTATAAATACCCTAAGTTTTCTTGCATTCCATACAATAATTTAGGAGATAAAATTCTGTGAAAAACTTGTGTGGATTGTAAGAAAAAGGAAAGGGGTAAGAGAGTAATAAAAAAGTTATAATCTTATCTCCCTTGTAAGCAAAGTGTAAGAGTTTGGTCTTCGCCTAAAGAAGATCGGTAGTGGACGCTGGTGTGCCTCAAGTAGGAAGACTTAGGAGTGGACGTAAGCCCGTTGGTGCCGAACCACTATATAACTTGTGAGTTCTTCATTTGCTTTCCTTGCTTACTAATTTTATATTGACACTTTCAATTTCGTTTACTCTTTGAAAGTAAGGTTTCCATGTCAAAAACTTCATTTACGATGTTGCTTATCTTTCGGATTTCCTTGTTCTTTCTTAAGTAATTTGTAAGCAAGTAACTTAGCAATCTTCTTTTAATCACTCACTTGCTATATTTGGATGAAAAACTTTGGATCTTCCTATCTTGCTTAAAGTGAAAAGTTTTTGTTTAAAATGAGAATTTACACTTGCACTAATTCACCCTCCTATCCCCACCCTCCCCACCAACCCCACCCCCCCTCCACCCCAATTGATCCTAACAATTTTTACACCATCTCATTAATTAACTTAGCTTTCATCTAAGGTTGATCTCTAGAAAAATTTTCCTTTGAAACTGATCTTGTTGTGCTACAATTCATCGTCGCGTATTGCTAGATTTTTACGACGGAGAATCTGCCTTCTATCTTTGTATTAATTTTCCTACCATTATGTTGCCAAAATTTCATCGATCTAAATTGCTGCTATTACTCACATCTAAACTGAGATTTTACTGTCAAAATTCTGCATATTTTCCTCAGATTTTCTTTGAAATTTACGTCAAGAATTCGTTGTTTCTTTGATGCAAATTCTGTTTAGTAGGATAGCATGTATGCAGGATCTTTTTTGTTGAATTCCATCATATTTTGCTACTATCTTTTCTTGGTTTTTGGACTCTCTCCTTCTCATCTTCAATCCCTTCCATCACAACCTAAAAAACCCTACTAAACCGCTCTCACAAACTAATACAAATCAGCCTAAAAAAATAGCCCTAACCATAGCCTACTACCTTACCAATCCTTCCACCCTTTTGGCCACCCTTCCTCTGAAACCTCTAATGCCCTTAACCCGACAACATGGGTCCTTAATGCTATGGCATAGAGGCCTATACTATGGCATAAAGGAGGCCCTTAATGCTAAGTTTAAAGTCTTTGAGGCCTGTATAGAGGAGAAATTCAGACTATCTTTGCTAAACTCAACATGGGTCGACCATCAAGCCCAAGGAAATCATAGCAAGGGAAAACTTCAGATTGGAGAGAAGAATTCAAGGAGCGAGGAGGCACTATAACCAATCCATATAATCCACACATGAGGGTAGACTTCCCTAGATGGGAAGAAGGAGACCCAATCGGTTGGATCTCACACGTGGAGCGCTACTTCCAGTTCCACCACACCATCGATGCTTCCATGGTGGAGATTGCAGCCATCCATCTTGAAGGGGATGCGATTCAATTATTTAATTAGTTCAAGCATACCCATGGAGGCCCTTCTTGATGACAATTCAATGAGGGATTATTGAACAACCAATTTCAAGAACATCGACAGACAATTGGCGAAGATTCGATAAACCACCACTATACAAGAGTACCAAATAAGGTTTGAGTAATTATCTAATCAAACTTGTGATTGGTCTAGATAGCAACTTCTAGGAACCTTCATTGAGGGCTTAAAGCAGGAGACATGAGGAGAAATGAAGGTGTGACAACCTTACACCCTTATGGTGGCTATTTCCTTCGTGCGTCTACAAGAAGAACGATTAAACCACAAAGCCTGAAGAACTAGGGTCACTCCCTAACCAGCAATGCCAAAGCCTCTACCCCCCTCTATTGCCATCCGAGCCCCTGCACCCAAAAAATTGATAAGAGACGAGCTTCGGGAGTGATATGCCAAGGGGTTGTGTTGGCACTACGACGAACTATGGAGTCACGAATATCATTCAAAAAGGGGCAGCTTATTATGATAGAACTAGAAGAGGATGAGGACATCGAACTATCTGAAGAAAGCCTCAAACCCGAAGATGAAGCCATGGAGGAAGAGCCCTAATCGGTCGATTTACGGTGCATGTGCTAGCCGGCTACTCTGACCTACAGACAATGAAAGTGGGAGGATGTTAGAACTCTAGCTAGGGGAGTCCTAATTTAGTTTTCATTGAAGAGGACAAACATATAAATCCTAAAGGATATTCATGTAAAATCTTATCTAGCCAACCCCCTATTAAAGAGGTAAGGAGGCTGGCTAGGTTAGGATTAGTTTAGAGGAAGATATTTTGAGGGAAGAATATGATGCATGTCACCCTAATTAACCACCCCTTATCTTAGTTAAAGAGAGGTTGATTGAGGAGGGGTTAAGTTAGAATAGGATTAGGATTAGTTTGGAGGTTGCTTCTTAGAGTTGGAGTTGGAGTTGTTGGAAATAGGAGTTGCTTCTTAGAGTTGGAGTAGGAGTTGTTAGGAGGAGTCTTAATTAGAAATCCTATTAGAAGTTGGGGTTTAGAAGCCCTATAAATAACCTTGTATTCTCCCATCTTTCATTATCAATAGATCAATGTTTTTTTAGTTATAATGCAGAAATCGAAGGAGGGAGGAACCCCTATAGAGTTCTAAGGAGGTCGATCCCCTATAGAGATCACCCAAGCTTAGAATCCGCAAGGGTTCTAACACTTATTATCAGAGAAGCATTCTTGGTGTCTTATTGCCCTGCCACATCCATCCAGCAGGCCCCCATAGCCATCCAAAGCAATTCCCACAATTGTTTGATGATCGTCATTAAATTTCATCGTCATCTCCACTACTGCAAATTATCCTTTGATCTCCCCATGAATTATAACATGTTCTAGTTTTCTACCTTACTGCTATTGTAATTTAGTTATCCCTATTCAAAAAATCTAAAAAAAATCATTCATATTTGATGCACAAACTTGTCATCGTAATGTTTCCATCTTTATGATGAAAGTTATGCTGTAGAATTCCAATCACACACCTTTGTCTATTTGATTTGCTGCTGTGTTTTTACTAATACAATCTTTACGAATTTTTTATGTCAGCTATAGCACTTCCTATCTTTAGATTTCCTTTTAGTTTCATCAAAAAATTCTCAATATAAACCACTGATCTTTTACATCCAAATTGCTGCACTTAAGATATAAAAATCTGTTGTAGTACCTTCTTGTGATCTTCGATTTTGCTAAACCTTTTGCTATCATTTTCTTCCACAAATTTTTTTGACATCATTACCTTTCCCTTGCTAGTAGATTCTCATTAAGTTTTATTTAATTTCTTATTACAAACTACTACTGAAATCTTTCACTGAAAAAATTCTACAGCAACACCTTCTTGCAATATTTGATTTTGCTAAAACTTTTGCTATCATTTCTTTCTATAAAATTTTTGACAACATTGTCTCTCCCTTACTAGTATATTTTCTTTGAGTTTCACTTAAATTTTTATTGAGAACTTTTTGGAAAAAATTATGTCTTCACTGTTAGAATTTTTCGATGAAAAATCTACTGCTGCACCTTTGTCTTTCTTTTTCTCCTTAACCCATCGAAACCTACCACCCAAGATCACTTTAGGGCATCCCTTTAGCCTTAAGACACAACCATCATAACCTATTTTCATAACCCAAATAGCACCCAAAATCGCAAGCCAAAACAACGATCTTTCGCAGCCTATCAACATAGAATTCTGCAGCACTACCTTTCGATGTACACCCATATCTGATCCTTAGCAAAATTGTTGCTGCCACTTATATTGTCTTTAGAGTACCTTTCTAGCTTTAGATGCAGCCATCATAGCCTTTTTTTGATCTCCACAAACAACCCAAACTGTAGCCCAAACAGCGGTCTTCCACAGCTATTGAACCTTCCACCGATCCTTATCTTCCGCAGCCAACGAACCTGCCAAACCAGTTGCCGCCCCTAACAACAACCCTAAACCTTCCTTCATAACCTCAAACCACTACCACAAAAATCCTTTGCAACCTCCACAACACCTTTAAACTGTAGCACCAACAGCAACCTAAACCACAAGCTATCAACACTAAATTACAACTTTGATCCATTATCCTTTTGGCCACCAATCCCTACCAAACTAGCTGCTACCATCAACAACAACCCTAACCCACCTCTCTAATCTTAAGCCTCAGCTATTATACCATATATACGATCCCTACAACAACCCTAAATCATAGCCTTAACAACAACTAAAAGACAGCAACCATTCAGCCCCAAACCGCAACCATCTACCCTTGACTCACCACCTCTTTTGGCCATCAATCCACCCAACCGTTTTATATCACTAACCCAACAACAGGAGAAGAATATTGACATCTCAGATCTAGAGACACATGCAATGGCATCTCAAAGTTCAATGATGCCAAGTTGGAGGCATTTGAATCATGTGTGGAGGACAGATTGTGCACCTTATTCACCGAGTTTGAATTGAGCTGATCTCTGAGCCCAACAAAATTCTAGCAAAGTGCAAGTTTAGAGAGGCCTCTCAAAAAGAAAGAATGAGTCACTGATATGAGGCAGCCACGCATGAGGGTGGACTTACCTCGATGGGAAGAAGGAGACCCGATAGGATGAATTTTATGCGTCGATCATTACTTCCGTCATCACCAAACATCGGAGGATTCCATGGTGGACACCACTGTCATCCACATTGAAGGAGATGCTATGCGATGGTACAATTGGCTTAAATACAACTATAAGACTCTGACGTGGATATAATTTAAGTATGTGTTGCTGAATCACTTTGGGCCGACCAAGTACAAGAATATCAACGGACAACTTGCCAAGATATGACAAATCTCCATGATCCAAGCATACGAGACCAAGTTTAAGGAACTATCTTACTTTGCTTATGATTGGTTTGACAGACAATTATTAGGGATGTTCATCAAAGGACTTAAGCCAAAAATTAAAGGAGAGGTTAAAGTGTATAGGCCCCTACAATGAAGGCCACAATTTCTTTCGCCTGAATCCAAGAGGAACGACTGAACCAAGATGCTCAGATGATGAGAACCACTCATAGATTAGCAGCATATAAACCTCCCTTTGCTCCCAGCCATTCTTCACTGCCAATAAAATTGTAACAAACTTTGAAGCCGCAACTATGGCTATAAGAAAGGGGAGCTTTCTATGATAAAATCTATTAAAGAATCTGAAGAAGAGGTCCAGGAACCTGAGGAGGAGAACACGAAGGAGGACCTACAATTGGTCGATTGCATGACTCACACTTTAGCTGGCCATATGAACCTGCAAGCTGCAAAAGTTGAAGGATCTTTAAGCAACAACCTGTCACCATCCTCACCAACAATTTTATAAATGGCAAGGGAGAACAAGTGATCTTATATGAGAAACATGGGAGTAAATTAGTGACGATCTCGAAACAATGCTTGCAAAAGCTTATTGAATTTCAGGTGCCTTCGCTGAATCGAGCCAACTACTTCCTACTAGGCTATACAATCTTTATATGATGATCTTGCAGAAGGAACCACTAGCACATATTCGACCATATTGCTGTCCATACCCTCAGAGGGTGGAAGCTAAAAGGATCATCTAGGAGACACAGGAGACACGGATCATTCGGCCATGACCTTCCCTTGTAATGATACTTTATCTCTAAAAGCTTTACCTCTTGTTTGTAGGTATAAACTCTTTCTGAAGTGCCATATATGGCCAAACTAGCTATGGCTTTTGAAGCAGCATTCCCAGATCTCGGGCTATTTCTATGACTTCTCCAAGGAGTGGACCATAATTCTCAAAGTATTCTCAGATGATAACCACTGGTCCATGGTCCACGACCACAATAAGATTAAGTCCCTCCTGGGATAGTACCAGCATGGAATCTGTGCCACCAAACCTTACTAGATGGAGATTAAAAATTTAAATAACAGGAGGAAAGCATCCACACGTCCACCATCTACAGGATCCTTACAGTCACAATGCCATCTACATCAGTGCTAACTTTACCCGACTTCAACAAAGTGTTTATTATCGATGCATCAGGAGCTGTTAGTTATATTATCCACATGGAAGATGGCCAACCACTAGCCTACATCAGCAAAGCCCTCACTCCAAATCATCTAAAGCTACCAATCAATGATGAGGGAATGCTAACCTTTGCTGAATTTGTGGCTTAGTATGATTCTGAGTTGTTAGAAGTAGGAGTTACTGCTTAGAGTTGGAGTAGGAGTTGTTATGAGTTGTTAGGAGGAGTCTTAAGTAGGAATCCTATTAGGAGTTGGGGTTTAGAAGCCCTATAAACAGCCTTGTATTCTCCCCTCTTTCATCATCAATAGATCAATATTTTTTCAGCCATTGTGCAGAAAACGAAGGAGGGAGGAACCCCTATAGAGTTCCAGGGAGGTCGATCCCCTATAGAGATCACCCCAAGCTTAGAATCCGTAAGGGTTCTAACAGAGGACTACTCAAGCAACAACCCATCACCATTCTCATAGATTTGAGCAGCACAAATAACTTTCTCAATAGTAAGGTTGCTGCTCGTATAATGCTTCAAATTAAAGGTTGCAACAAATTCAACGTAAAGGTCATCGATGGCCAGATCCTTAAGTGCGACCAACGGTGCCTACGGGTGAAATTGCTTCTACAAGACCAAGAGATTATAGTCGACTTCTTTCTCCTACCCCTTGATGATTATGAAGTTGTGCTCAGAATCAAATGGCTAACAATGTTAGATGACATATCTTGGAATTTTTCTAAGTTGATTATGAGGTTTTATTGTAAAGGCAGACATGTCACCTTATGAGGCAAGCGCGGGAGCCATATCTACACCATTTCGACGCAATGGATAGAGAAAGTTTTGCATAAGACATATGATAGTCCTTTCATGTATATCCAGTAGCCATCAAAGGAAAAGAACACGTAAATTGTAGATCCTAAGCTTACCTAATTGTTGGACGAATTCACCAATATTTTTGCCGAACCTCAGAGACTTCCCCCTACCAAGCAACATAAACACCGCATCCCTATACTTCTGGGCAAATATCCAGCAAACTCAAGGCCATACCGCTATCTTGGTTTATAGAAGGACAAGATTAAGAATATCGTTAAGAATATACTTGACATTGGAGTAATTCGGCCAAGCTGCGGCCCCTACTCCTTGTCAGTATTACTAGTACGCAAGAAGGATGGTACATGGTGGATGTGTATTAACTACTGGGGCTTTGAATGCTATCATAATCAAAGATAAATATCCCATACCAATATTATATGAGCTCTTGGATGAACTAAAGGAAGCCCGAGTCTTCACTAAATTGGATCTTTGTTCCGGGTACCATCAGATTTAGGTATGCTCTGAAGATGTTCCGAAAATGACATTCCGTACATATAACAGCCACTATGAATTTTTGTAAATGCCTTTCGGACTTACGAATGCTCCTTTTACCTTCCAAAGCTTAATGAACGATATTTTTTAGAGGGTTTTATGCAGATTTATGCTAGTATTCTTTAATGACATTATCATTTATAGCCCTACACTTGACATACATTTTCAGCACTTATGAATTGTTCTAATTGTTCTTTGGGAGAATACCCTTTATGTTAAACAATCAAAGTGTAGCTTTTTACAACAAAAGGTGGAGTACCTTCAGCATATTATATCATAAAATGGAGTGGCGATAGACCCGACGAAAATTGAAGCGATGCAAAGTTGGCCGAGACCCACAAACGTGAAATCGTTGCGTGGTTTCCTCAGACTTACAAGCTATTATTGGAAGTTTATGAAAGATTATAGAAAGATCAGTGCCCCACTCACTTCCTTATTGAAAAAAGACTCCTTTTAGTGGTCGGACTAAGCTTCCATAGCCTTTGACAAGCTCAAGATAGCCATGACGATGACACCGGTCCTAGCACTGCCCGATTTCAGTCGACCCTTCATGATTGAGGCTGATGTATCAAAAGTTGGAATTGGAGCTATCCTACTATAAGATGGCTAACCCTTTACCTATACTAGCAAGGTCTTGTCTCCCTCTCATCATAAAATATCTGTGGATGATAAGGAGATGCTTGCGATTATACACGTATCACGAAGTGGAGACCCTACCTGATCGGCTAATGCTTCCAAATCAAAACTGATCATCGGAGCCTCAAATATTTCTTGGAGTAGAAAATATCATCTTCAAAGCAGCAAAGATAGGTAACTAAACTCCTTGATTTTGATTATGAAATTATTTATCGAAAGAGGAAAGAAAATATTATTATAGATGCACTATCACGGCTACCGGAGCAAGCCAAAATTTTAGTCATCTCCCTTCGTTCCACCAACTTTCTCAAAGACATTAGGGGGGAATAGAAGAGGGACCCAGAGACCCAAGGCATCATAGAGAAATTGGAGAAGGATCCGGGTACCATTACCCACTATACTTGAGATTCGAGGGACCTACGCTATAAGGGCCGAATTGTACTTGTTCCCACTTCTCCTTACATCAAAACTATTATGCATGAAATGCACTCTTCACCTTCAGTACTGGAATTTTGAGAACATATAGGAGGGTGAAGCAAAACTTCTATTGGAGATGTATGAAAAAATCTATTTGTGATTATGTAGCTAAATGTGATGTATGCCAGCAGCAAAAGGGTGAAACAGTGGCAAGTCTGGGAAAGCTGCAACTACTACTTATACCGGACTCAGCATAAACTGATATCTCCATGGACTTTATCGAAGAGCTGCCATTATCTCAAGGTAAAAGTACAATCTTTGTAGTGGTAGATTGCTTAACGAAATATACCCATTTTTGTGTTGTGAGACACCTTTATACCGTTGCCAGTATTACTCAATTCTTTGTCAAAAATATTATTAAACTATATGGGATGCCAATGTCGATTGTGAGCGATCGTGATAGGGTATTTACAAGAAAATTTTGGACTGAACTGTTTCAACTATAGGGCACTCAACTCAAGATAAGCACAGTCTATCATCCACAAACGGATAGCCAAACAGAGGTGATGAATAGATGGCTAGAAACTTATCTCCGGTGCTTCACTAGTGATCGACCAAGAGAGTGGACAAAGTGACTTCCTTGGGCTGAATGGTGTTACAACACGACTTATCATTCATCCACTAAATATACCCCTTATGAGGTATTGAATAGTTGATTGCCCTCTATAATACCCAAGTATGTAATTGGTATGACCAAAGTAGACTAGGTCGACCAAAGTTTAATTTATAGGGACAAGCTCCTATAGTTGTTGAAGGATAACTTATCTATCACTCAAGCCCATATGAAGCAACAAGCCAACACTCATCGAAGTGAGTGAAAATTTTTGGAGCAGATTGGGTTTACCTTCGCCTATCTGTCCATCAACACAAGAGCCTTAATGAAGCTATCTCCTTGATTCTATGGACCATATCAGATCACGAAGTGTATTAGAGTGGTGACATATGGATTGAAGCTACCATAAGTCACCAAGATCCATCTCGTCTTCTATATGTCATACTTGAAGCCCAAACTAGGAGAACATGAGTTAACACAAACTTAATTGCTAAGCATCACAGATGATGGAGAAATTCAAGCCCAACTATAAGTCAATCTTGATTGGAGAGTTGTGATCCACCACGACGCCTTCAACTAAAGTATTAGTGCATTAGAACAACTTACCACCTAGATACCACACGAGAGTCTTATGAGGAGCTGAAGACTTGATTCTCAGAGTTCATGGACCCTCAGCCTTGAGGACAAGGCTGATTCAAAGAGGACGGACTTGATATGACCCGAGTAGGGTTGGGTCATAATCACCCTAGAAGTAGTCAATAAAAATTTAATGATTTATAATAAAACCCCACCTAGTCACCTTTTTCCTATAAAGAAGTGTGGCTAGGGTTTATTTTGGGGCCTTAGGGCTTATTGGTTATTGCCTCCTTTACTAGGCTAGTCGATTAGAGTTTTTAGTAGGTATAGAGCCATCTTAGCCGCCGCCCATCCCTATTAAGGCAAGACAGCTATGGGAGTGGCAAGGGGGTAATTTTACTTAGGCAGCACCTCCCTTGGGCTAGGGTTTTGAGCCCTATATAAGCTTGTAGCCTCCTCTTTCAATCAAGCAAATCATCTTTTATTTTTAGCCTTGTTAGCCGACCTTAGGAAGAAGGAACCCCTATAGTGTTCCAAGGGTTGATCCCCCTCAAAGATCAAATCCTATAGAGCTCCTTCTAAAGTTCTATCAAATGCTCTCCACAATAAAGGCTTGGGTATCGAAAAACTTCTCTATAAAAGACTTTGGAAAAGCATCCTATATGTTGAGGATCCAGATCTATAGAGATAGATCCAAGAGGATACTTGGCTTATCCTAGTACATGTACATAGACTCTATTATCAAAAGGTTTGCCATGAAGAATTCTAAGAGAGGTCTTATACCGATGAGATATGAAATATCACTTTCTAGGAGTATGTCCTTAATGACTCTTGAAGAAAGGGCAGGTATGAATAGGATACCCTATGCCTCAACGATAGGGTCTACCATATATACTATGTTATGTACCAGGCCTGATATAGTGCATGCTTTAAGTGTCACAAGTAAGTATCAAGCTTATCCAGGTTTAGAACACTAGAAGGCAGTAATGTGTATCCTTAAGTACTTGAGAAGGACTAAGGATCTTCAACTAGTATATGGAGGAGTAGCCAATAGGTTAAGGGCTATATGAACTCAAGTTTCTAGTCCAACATTGATGATAACAAGTCAAACTCAGGGTATATTTTCATCCTGAATTGAGGAGCAGTAAGCTGAAAGAGTTTCAAATAAGATACTACTGCCGAATAGACCACAAAGGCAGAGTACATTACAACATTAAAAGCAACAAAGGAAGGGGTATGAATGAAGAAGTTTATTAGGGATTTAGGAGTCGTACTAAGTAGCGTGGAGCTGATTCCCATATACACTGACAATAATAGGGCAATAACTCTAGCAAGGTAACCTAGGTCTCAACAAAATTAATTTGAGGAGGTTTCAGCTGATTAGAGTGATCATGACCTACAAAGATATAGCAATAAAAATAGTTTCATCCAAAGATAATATTACAAATCTACTGACAAATCCATTGGATCATATTATATTTGAGCATCATAGGGGTCCGATAAGGATCAGAAACATAGGTGATTGGCTTTAGATCAAGTGGGAGATTGCTGATTACAAGTGCCCTGTAGGCCAATTACATGAGTGATGGCACGTGGAACACGCTATGCGATATTTTTACTTGTGATTATTATTAACATATTCTTACATTATATTATCTATTACATATATATATTATGATGTCCTTGGTTCTGTATAATGAAAATCAGATCGTGATGAGATCATGATAATAAGATCGATTCACCTTTAAACACAGATCCCAAATAATCCCTATCATATGTTACTCGAGGGGGACATTGAGATAATCAGACAGACGATGTACTTGTATACCCATCTATATGATGGAGTTGGTTGGTCTCATAGCCATTTGTATGGAGACACTAAAGATACAATACAAGTGTTCATTGGTGAATGAGTTCAATAATTGATTCGCTTATGGAATGCTATATGGTTAATGATACCTAATGTCAGATAACGATTTCATAGTCCAAATTGTACATCTTAAACTTGAGACAACAATGATGCCTTATTTAAATAGTCCTTTCTTTGATGCCAGACTTATAGGTCTCGAAAGTTCTAGATTTGGTACAACTAGTTAATGGGATTGGTAGCCAATCTTACTAAGGCAATTGAGTGTTAAAAGATCATCCACTCTCAGTATTGTGAAAGGAATATCCTTTGTGTGCTTGCTTAGACAAATCCCTGACCAAGGTAATTCAGATTAAAAGAGGAGTTCTTCGAAAGAATCTAATTAGAGCGAGACTCGGATGGATTCTGTATGTGGCCTGACAGTACCATGTCCAATATATGGTCTCTGGGATATTAGTTGGATGAGAGACTATAGATACATAGTAACTATAGATAGATAGGTATGATGGATTCGATCCCCCTATATCGTCTGGGGACTATAGCATAGTGGCCTGGTATGTCTATAGTCGATGAGTCGAGTGAATTAATATGAGGATAATAATTTACTATATTGGAAAGAATTCTGATGGAAGAGACTCATGGCAAGCTTGGTATCGGGTCTAGAGGGTCACAGACATATGGTAGATGCTTCAGCGAATAAAGGATTGAATATGAGTTATCTAATTAACCTCTGTTCTTATCGGATGAGACCCTACATTGATGAGCTCCTTGCATGAGGCTTAATTAGAGATCAAAGGAGATTATTAGATAGAAATTCAATAATCTAATATTAGTGGGTAATTTGATGGAGATCCAATACCCATAAAGGCAGGATCCCTCAAGGTTTTTCTAAGTGGCTCTTTATAAATAGGAGGGGTAGCACGTATAGGTGATAGGCTGCACTCTTGGCTACCCCTCCTATTCTTCTCCTCTCCCTCACCTTCTTAGCCGACTAGTCCCTCTCAAGCATGAGTCAGTGAAGAAGATAGAGGATCTTCTTTCAAGTTCGTTGCGAGAAGCTGCAAAAGAGTTGTGAGACTTGGGGCAGCGATTAGAGGAGTATCGATGGTGTGAATACTACAAGGGAGGAGGACACTTGACCTCATTCATCTTCTCTATATGGATCTGGAAAAATAGGGAAATACAATCACCCTAAGTAAAAAATCTCATATATGATGTAATTTTTCGATTTTATAATTTTTCTCGCACCAATCTTTATAATATAATTTTGATCTACTTGGGCAATTGATTTTGTTTTGATGGTGCATGTGATGCTTCCACTTAGTTTTCAGCATTTATAAGTGGAATCTTTATGTTCATTTCTTAATTCTCTACTACCTTTGCTTGCACTCTTACAAATATCTCTACACTTAAACGTATCTCTATGCTTAAATGTATCTCTATGCTTAAATTCATCTTTACGCTTAAACGTATTTTCGATATGGTTTTTATTGAGTAAGTATTTAAATTGAAGTGAAATTTTTATAAGCACTAATTCACCACCCCCCCCTTCTCTCGTAGTGTCGCTTTGATCCTAACATTTGTTGTAGAACCATATTTTCTTTTTTAACTAATTCTAACTCTTTATACTGAGTATAGGAGTTTAACATGCAATTATCATGCTCATTTTTTTATTTTTTAAATTCACTAGAGAGAGAATCATAATCCTTTTTTAGCAATTTATGTTTCCTACTAACTAATTTGAACTCATCATAAAAATCATTAAAAGCCTTGAACAATTTGTTATAAGATAAAAAAGATTTGTTTGAGTCAAATAGCTCATTGCCGAAAGTCATTAATGTGTAGTTTGCCACTTCGTTTTTGTTGGTTTGTTCTTCATCATTAGATGTACTCGATTCGTCCCAAGTTACTTTGAGTGCTTTCTTCTTCCTTGGTGGTTCTTTTTCAGTTGGGGATATTCATTTTTAAAGTGTCATCGCTTCTTTCATTTATAGCAAATGATTGTATCCTTTTTGAGTTCATTTTTGTTCTTAGTGTCTTGTTTTGTATTGTTCCTTTTTATGAATTTTTTAAATTTTTTTGTTAGGAGTGCCAAGTCATCATCATTATTTGAGCTTTTGCTCGAGTGGTCTTCTTTGGTGTCAAGTGTCATATCCTTCCTGTTCTTTTAAAGGTTGTTCTTATGTTTTTCATGTGCTATATAGGTCATCTCATAAGTCATTAATGACCCAATAAGTTCTTCAAGCGAAAAATAGTTCAAGTTCTTTACTTTTGAAATTGCAATGACTTTTAGATACTAACTTTTTAGAAGGGATCTTAGAATTTTATTAGCAAGTTCAAGTTTAGTAAAACTTTTCCTAAGGGCTTTAAAACCGTTAACGACATTTGTAAAACGGGTGTACATGTCTCAAATGATTTTGCTTGGTTTCATTTGAAACAATTCAAAACTATGTAATGAAAGATTGATTTTAGACTCTTTAACTCTATTTCTATATGTATATAGAAATACATATAACTTCATTTTTGTCTAAAGTGCAAAATGAAGCATTCATTGCTTTTACATTTAAAGAAAATAATTTTTTTCTAGATCATTCCAATCATTTATTGGTCTAGATGATTTTTTAAAGTCACATTCAACGATGTTCCATAAATCAAAGTCTATAGAAATAAAAAAATTCTCATACCTGTTTTCCAATACGTGTAGTCCATCCTATTGAACATAGGAGGATGAGTGATAGGTGACCCTCTTCATTGTAAAAAACCAATTTAGTCTCTCTTGGGTGTTAAACCAATTGAGAAAAACCTGGCTCTGATACCAATTGTTTGGATCTTATCGACACTAAGATGGGGGGTGGTGAATTAGTACTTTAAAAAAATTATGTTAATTTTAAAAACTCGTTCGATCAAACTCATTTTAGAAATACATAAAACTTGGAATGTGAGTAAAGGTAGTGAGCTACTAAATCAGTAAGCAATAAGAATGAAAAGTATAAAGGAAAAGTACACACCAAATTTATTATGGTTGGATCATCACGACCTATGTTTACTTATGATTCCTCCTTCATCGAGGCCATCGACTTTCATTAATGATCTTCTTTCAATGAGCGAAGATCAACTATCATTATTACAACTATTCTCCTTTTAACAAGCTCATAAGAGAACATCCATCACACTCACTCTTTTTTAAGAGATCTCACACCTCCTACAATTGAAAATTACTTCTAAACTTATAGAGGAAGAGATACAATGCTCAAATAGAGACCTACAACCCTTACAAATTTTATAACTTATTTCTTGCTTTAATCCAAGCCTCGATGGGGGTGGGCGGGGGTTTTGGGTTAGTGTTTATGAAAAATTTATATCGATTTAAATATTCACTCAATAAAAACTGTATCGGAAATGTGTTTAAGTATAGAGATATTTTTAAGAGTGCAAGTAAAGCTAGTAGACACTTAAATAAGAAAGCAATGAAGATAAAGATCAAAGAAGAAGAAACAAACCGATTTTATAGTGGTTCAGTCTCGTGACCTACGTCCACTCTTGATTCCTCCTCCGTTGAGGTCACTAGCTTCCACTATTGATCTTCATTCAATGGGAAAGATCAACTACCCTCTTATAACTCTAATCTCCTTTTCCAGATTTAGGAGATAACATTTACAAGTCTCTAAGCTCTCCCTTAAATACAAAAACTACACAAGACAAAACGAGGAGAATCTCTCAAGGGATTACAGTAGTATTTTCATAAGGTTTTTGCTCTTAAAGCTTTCTTACTTTTAGCAAGAATGGGTGGGGTATTTATAGGCCCTAAATGGCTATAAAAGTGGAGCCAAAATTTAAATTCTAAGTGTTCCCGAGGTGATGGTCTCGAAGACTGTGTTCTGAGTGGTTTAACCACTTGATATAATTTGGGAGACTATGTTTGGGTAGGTCCACCACCTGACACAATCTGGGAGACTATGTTTAGGCGGGTCAACTACTTGACATATCTTCGAAGACTGTGTCATTTTGGAGACCGTGTCTTTGAAGATCGTGTCTTATCTAACCCTAGGTGACTAAAATTTCTTTTATAATAAGTTCAAATCAATCCTAATTAAGGTCTAATGACCTCTTAATTGAGTTAGTAAAACTAACTCTCATTATGGTGCTAACTATGATACTCAACATACAATCTTCATTGTCTGATCGTCTCTTCAGTGAACTCCCGGCATCCTTCCAATGAATCCCCAGCATCCTTCCGATGAACCCCCAGTGAGCTCTCAATTTCTTTTTTGTGAACTCCCAACAAACTTCCAGCATTCTTCATAATATAACCATGTCATAAATTATGATACAACATTCATTTCAACTATTTCAAAGATCTCAAAATATCTCTCTTATGTCATCAATTATGTCATTTCTCCCCTTTTGTTATCAACAAAAAGGAGAAATACTAATAAAAATTAATCTTATATCAAAAAACCTTTGAATCTTATTTTCTCTTTTTTAAAATATTAATTACAAGTAGAATTATTTCGAAAGAGAGCTCACAAAGTCAAGAAGTCGAAGAAGATTATAAGAGCTACTAATTTATTCAAAATTATCTCAAGTAAATTTCAAGCAAAAGCTCAAGAAATCTAACCATGTCATAAATTATGATACAACATTCATTTCAACTATTTCAAAGATCTCAAAATATCTCTCTTATGTCATCAATTATGTCATTTCTCCCCTTTTGTTATCAACAAAAAGGAGAAATACTAATAAAAATTAATCTTATATCAAAAAAACCTTTGAATCTTATTTTCTCTTTTTTTAAATATTAATTACAAGTAGAATTATTTCGAAAGAGAGCTCACAAAGTCAAGAAGTCGAAGAAGATTATAAGAGCTACTAATTTATTCAAAATTATCTCAAGTAAATTTCAAGCAAAAGCTCAAGAAATCTAAAAAATAGCAAATCATGCATTTGAATAGTTTAATATTCCCAACTCTATTCTAAGAAAGTCAAATTATTCTTCATTTAATGGCTTGGTGAAGTTATCATCCAATTATGCTTAGTATCAATAGATTCCAAAGATATATCATGATTATTTACATGATCTCTAACAAAGTGATGCCTAATGTCAATATATTTAGCTCTTGAGTGTTGAATGAGATTTTTAGTTAAATATATTGCACTAGTATTATCACATTTGATAGGAATAATTTTCAAGTGAATTCAATAATCTTCTAAAGTGTTTTTCATCCAAATGACTTGTGCATAACATGCACCAACTACTATGTACTCAACTTCGACCATAGATAATGCAATTAAATTTTGTTTCTTGGAAGATTAAGAAATAAGAACATGTCCTAAGAATTGGCATGTTCAAGTTGTACTCTTTCTATCTATTTTACAACCTTTAAATTCGACATCCGCATATGCAAGCAAATCAAAGTTTTTACACTTAGGATAACATAATCCTAAATTAGAAGTTCCTTCTAAATATCTAAATATTCATTTAATTGTCTTAAAATGAGAATATTTAAATTGGAATGAAACCTTATGCATAATCTAACACTAAATATTATGTCTGGTCTAGTAGTAGTTAAATACAATAAACTACCTATCATTCCTCTATATGTTTTTTGATAAAAATTTTCACCTTCATTTTTCAAGTCTAATTTTGTAGAAGTGCTCATGGTGTGTTTATGGCCTTAACATTATCTATACTAAAGCATTTTAATAAATCTAAGGTAGACTTAGTTTGACTTATAAAGATACCATCATTTAATTATTTTATTTATAATCCTAAGAAAAATTTAATTCACCCATTAGGCTCATTTCAAATTCTTGGCTCATACTCTGCAAAAGATTTACATAAGGATTCATTTGTTGAATCAAAAATAATATTATCAACATAAATTTGAATAACTATAAAATCATTCTCAAAATAATTAAAAATAATATAATATCAATCTTTTCTTTCAAAAAATTATTTAAAATAAGAAAAGAGCTAAGTCTTTCATACCAATCCCTAGGGGCTTATTTTGATCCATAAAGAGCCTTAGATAATTTGAAAATATGATTAAAAAAAAGATCATTTTCAAAACCGAGGGGTTGTTCAACATTAACTTCTTCAAAAATGAAACAATTAAGAAAAACACTTTGGATATCCATTTGAAATAACTTAAAATTCTTAAAAGAGGCAAAGACAAGAAGCATCCTTATGGCTTCAAGTCTAGCCACAGGAGCGAAGGTCTCTTCACAATCGATCTCTTCTTCTTAGTTGAAACCTTTAGCCACTAATCTAGTATTATTTTTAACCACGATACCATTTTCATCTTGTTTCTAAAGACCCATTTAGTATCAATTACTAGACAGTCATTAGATCTAGGAACAAGCTTCCACACCTTATTTCTCTTAAATTGATTTAACTCTTCATGCATTAAAATAATCCAAGAATAATTTTTTAGGGCTTTCTCAATGTATTTTGGTTCAATTAAGATAAAAATGTGGCGTTAGCACAAAAATTCTTAAATGATGAATAAGTTTGAACACCCTTTGATGTATCTCCTATTATTAACTACTTAGGATGAGCATCTACATACTTCCATTCCTTGGGTAAGGATTCTTTGGAAGTTGATGCAGCCAAGTTGTTTTGGAGAGGAGGTTTATCATTCAAATTTAAAGTATCAAAATTAAAATCATCATCAAAATCAATTTTCTTCAATTTGGGGCCTCATTAAAAATAATATGGATGGATTCCTCAATTACTATAGTTCGTTTATTAAAGACACGATAAGCTTTTGAAATTGAGGAATAACTAAGAAATATGCCTTTATCGGATTTTGCATCGAACTTTCCTAAGGGATTTTTTCATTCAAAATAAAATATTTACAACCAAATACTTTATAATATAAATAGGTTTTTTATTATTCCATAATTCATAGGGAGTTTTGGAGAGTAATAGTCTTATGAGAACCTTATTCATGACATAGCATGCTGTGTTAATAGTTTCAGCTCAAAAAGATTTGGGTAGACTATGTTCATTTAGCATTGTTCTAGCCATTTCTTATAAGCTCATATATTTTCTTTTCACTACTTCATTTTGTTGTGGATTTCTAAGAGTAGAGAAATTATGATTATACCTATTTGAGTCACAAAAGTTTTGAAAATCATAATTTTGAAACTCACCACTATGATCACTACGTATAGATGAAATCATAAAACCCTTTTCTTTTTGAATAAGTTATAAAATTTTGAAAAACATTTAAAAGAATCAGTTTTGTATGCCAAGAAATAGGTCCAGTATATCTATTATAATCGTCTATAATAACAAATATATATTTGCTACCTCCTAAGCTTGTAATATCAATTGGTCCAAATAAATCTATATGGATCAATTGTAGTGGCCTAGAGATGCTTATTTAATTTTTTTGATTTAAAACTAATTTTTATTTATTTTCCTAGTTGACATGCATCGTAAACTTTATCTTTTACGAACTTGATGCTAGGCATTCCTCTTATTACATTTTTAGTTAAGATTTAGTTTAATAATTTCATGGTAGCATGTCCTAGTCTCTTGTGCCAAATCCATGCATCATTATTTAAAGCCAAAAAATACATTTCATTACAAAAATTATCAATGTTAATAGTATACACATTATTATTTCTTAAGGCAATCATAGAACTATTTTTGTGTGGTATTTCAATTATGCAAGCATTAGCTTCAAATTTGATAATATATTCTTTATCACACAATTGGCTAATGCTTAGTAGATTATGTTTCAAACCATCAACTAATAATACATCTTCAATTAAGAGGTTTGATTTGTTACCTATGGTTCCTTTCCTAATGATAGTTCTCTTGTTATTGTCTCCAAAGGTGATAAATTCTTTATTTAGGCTAGTAAGCTTAGAGAAATTAGTTAGATCTCCAGTCATATGCTTTGAGTATCCACTACTAAGGTACCATTTTATACTTCTAGCCTTTGTTTGGAGACATACCTACAAAAAAAGGGGTTTTGGTTTAGGTACTCATTTACCTTTGGGTTTCTCATAAAAAATTCTACCTAATTTTACTAATGTCATCAAGTTGTTTATAGTTCCTTTAGAGACCCAAATTAGTTTGTATGGACTATACGTTTTAAATGAATATTTATAAGCATAGTGTCCAATTCTTTCATAAAAATTATATTTATTTCTAGGTGAAATATATAATGTAGGTCATTTAACGAAGATGGTTGGCTTTTATTGAGTGTTACTCACAAAACCAATTCCTTCCTTTCTATGAACATGACCCTTATTAGTAAGGATCATATTTAAGGATTTGTTATATATTTTAAAAATTTTAAATATTTCTTATAATGAAATATTTTCTTTCTTAAGTATATCTAATTCTTCACACTTAGTGTAAGGAGCTATCCTATGTTCATCATACTCATTTTCTAAAATTTTAAACTCACTAGCAAGTGAAGCATGATCTTTCTTTAGCAATTTATATTTTTTACTAACTAATTTAAGATCATCAAACAAGTCATTAAATGTATTACATAATTCATTATAAGATAAAGAGGACTCATTTAGGTTACTTACCTCATTGCTAAATATCATTAAAGCATATTTTGTAACATCTTCCTTGTTGATTGGCTCCTCGTCTTCGGATGAACTTGAGTCATCCCAAGAAGCTTTGAGTGTCTTCTTCTTCTTTGGTTGCTTCTTCTTCACTCGGGGATATTCATTTTTGAAGCATCCCAGCTTCTTACATTCGTAAGATATTATTGAGTCCTTTTTTAGTTCACTTTTGTTCTTAGCATCTTGTTTTATTTTAGTCATTTTTAAGAATTTCTTAAATTTTTTTATAAGAAGTGTGAAGTCTTCATCATCATCATCGTCAGTTGAGTTTTCTTCCAAGTGATCTTCCTTAGTTCTAAGTGCTATATCCTTCCTATTCTTTGGAAGGTTGTTCTTGAGTTCATCATGTGCTATACATGTCATTTCATAAGTCATCAAAGACCTAATTAGTTTTTCAAGTGGAAAATTATTTAGGTCCTTTGCTTCTTGTATTGTTGTCACTTTGGGATCCCAACTTTTAGGAAGGGATCTTAATATTTTGTTCACAAGTTCAAAATTAGAAAAACTTTTACTAAGTGCTTTTATACCATTGACGACATCTGTAAAACGGGTGTACATGTCTCCTATGGTCTCACTTGATTTCATATAAAACAACTCATAGCTATGCACCAAAAGATTAATTTTTGACTCTTTGACTCGACTAATGCCTTCGTGTGTGTCAAATCTCATGCATAGTTTTGCATATAGAAACCTGATTAAATATGTTTTTATCAAGAGCATAAAATAAAGCGTTAATTACTTTAGCATTCAAAGAGAAAGTCTTCTTTTCCGAATGA
This sequence comes from Ensete glaucum, assembly GCA_021527575.1. Lineage (NCBI taxonomy): Eukaryota > Viridiplantae > Streptophyta > Magnoliopsida > Zingiberales > Musaceae > Ensete > Ensete glaucum. Next base: position 13,619,216 of record CM038554.1, on the reverse strand, counting down.
TTCCATTCGATCATCGATTTAGAAGACCTTTCAAAATCACTTTTAATAATATGCCATAATTCAAAATCCATAGAAGTAGAAAAATTCTCATTCGAATTTTTTAATATGTGTAATCCGTCCCATTGAACATGGGCGGACAAGTAATAGAAAGTTCCTCTTGATTGCTAACAAAAGTCATCTCTCTTGGATTTTAAGCTAAATAGGGAGAAACGTGGCTTTGATACCAATTGTTAGGATCAAAGTAGCACTAAGAGGGGGGGGGGGTTTGATTAGTGGTTGTGAAAAATTTATATCGATTTAAATATTTACTTAATAAAAATCATATCGAAAATGCTTTTAAGCATATGGATGTTTGTAAGAGTGCAAGTAGAGATAGTAGACAGTTAAATAAGAAAGTAATGAAGATAAAGGGCCAAGAAGAGGAAGCAAATTGATTTTATAGTGGTTCAGTATCGTGACACGTCCACTCCCGATTTCTCCTTTGTTGAGGTCATCGACTTCCACTATTGATCTTTCCTCAATGGATAAAGATCAACTACCCTCTTACAACTCTATTCTCCTTTTACATGTTTTACAAGTCTCTAAGATCTCCCTTAAACATTAAAAATATATAAGACGAAATGAGGAGAAGCTCTCAAGAAATTATAACAGTATTTTCACAAGGTTTTTGCTCTTAATGCTTTCTTACTTTCTGCAAGAATGGGTAGGATATTTATAGGCCACAAATGGCTTCAAAAGTGGAGTCAAAATTTAAATTATACGTGTTTGCGAGGTATTGGTCTCGAAGACTCTATTCTAGGCGGTTTAACAGCCTGATACAGTTTGGGAGACTATATCTAGGTGGGTCAACTGCCTAACACATCTTCAAAGACTGTGTCATCTTGAAGATCATGTCTTTGAAGATCTTATCTTATCCGACCTTGAGTTACTGAAATGACTTTTATAATAAATCCAAATCAGCCCCAATTAAGGCCTAATAGCCTCTTAATTGAGTTAGTAAAACTAACCCTCATTATGATGCTAACTATGATAGTCAATATACAATCTTCGTTGTCCGATCATCTCTTCGGCGAACTCCTGACATCTTCCGATGAACCCCCAGTGAGCTCCCGATTTCCTTTAGTGAACTCTCAACAAACTTCTAGCATTCTTCCGGCGAACTCCCGATAATTTGTCGGTGAACTCCCGATGAACTTCCGGGTAAACTTCTGGTGAGTTCTCCGCGGGCTCCCATTGTGTCATCTGAATCTTGGCCTGATGCTTGAACTTGACTTTGGTCCAACATTTGATTGTATTGCCCTTCACTATTGTAGTTAATCCTGCATCACTTTCCTTAACAAACAAGTTAGATCATAAAACCCAACAATTGATTTCATCATCAAAATATGAAATTCAACAAAACAAAGAGAACTCACAGTTTTATAGTAGTTCGGCATCAACCAGCCTATGTCCACTCCTGAGTCCTCCTACTTGAGGCACACCGACCTCCACTATCGATCTTCTTTGGGTAAAGACCAAACCCTTACAATCTAACAAGGGAGACAAGATTATAACTCTTTGATCACTCTCTTATCTATTTTCTTTTTTTTTTACTATTCACAGAAGTTTTTCACATAATTTATCCCCCAAATTATTATATAAAATGTAAAAAGACTTGGGGTATTTATATTATAAACGACTTTAAAATTTGGAGCAAAACTTAAATATACCCGAAGAATCCGGGTACAGGCGGTTCAGCTGCCGGCTTAGGCGAGTCAACTACAGAAAGTACCCATAATCTAGGGTACGAGCGGTTCAGTTGCCCAGCCTAAGCGGTTCAGCCATTGATAGCTGACCGAAATCTTGGGCGGTGATGGTACACTTGCCGCTCATTGGCGGTTCAACTGTTGGGAATCCTGGAAAAGCGATTCCCTTCACTTTTTTAATCCCGAATGGAACCACACACTGATCAATTCTCTGGTCAACCAATTAAGCTCAACCTAAGCTCAATCAAACCCTTTTAGTAGACCCGGTTGCCTCTTTGAGTTGATTTGGATTCCTTTCAAATCACACTTATTTATGACTCAATCTTAACCTATGACTTAAATATTACAATCAAACATGACCATCAAGCTTACGACCTCACTCCCGTAATCTGGCAACCTCTAGTATTCCTTACAGTGAGTCTCACAGCCTTCCTCCGGTGATCTCCTGGCATGTTCCTAGCAATCTTCCCAATACCTTGGGCGAAGTCCTAGCTAACTCCTGGCGAGCTCCCACTGCATCATCCAAACCTTGGCCCGATGCCTAAGCTTGATCCTGGGTCCATTTCTAATTTGTAACTCCTTTTTACCATCGTGGTTAAACCTGAATGATGCTAACTACAACTTGATTAATTACAATCAACATGGCCACAAATCCACTTCAAGACCTTCCCAACTTCTGGCAAGTCATTCAGCTACCTCCGACAATCTTTTGGTGAGTCTCGATCTTCTTTCAGCGAACTCCCTTGCGCCATCCTGGCAAGCTCTCGATATCCTCGGCGAGCTCCCGACACACTCCAAGCGAGTTCCCAACTGCATCATCCGAACCTTGGCCCGATGCTTGGACTTGACTCTGGCCAAACCTCTGATTGTAATAATCTCTATGTCTAGTTAATCCTGCATCAATCAACTCTAACAACCTTGTTAGATCAATCATTCATCAATTAATTTCATCATCAAAATATGAGATTCAATAATCTCTTCCTTTTTTATGATGATAATCAATTGATGACAACAGTTGATCCTATCTCCCCCTAAATTTATGCCTCAATAAAAAATGTTTCAATTCAAGAGAACCACACCCTATTGAATTTAAGTATCACGAAATAGATCATATTCCAAGTAAATTTTAACATGAGTTTGCATCAAATCATTGAATCTTGAATTTTAAAAAGAATTATACATTCATATCCAAGTATATCATTAATATCATGTGTCATCAATATATATTTTTCTCTCTTTATCATCGACAAAAAGGTGAAATGTATAGCTAATAATTTCAAATCACATGATAACATTACTCTTAGTAAAATAGAATATACATTATAAAATTTTCCTTCCCTTCGTGATTAATAAGGAGAGAAATAAGGAAGGAGTTGTGAAACCATCATTAAGAAGTGCTTTTAATAAATTTCAAAAAGAATATTAAGATGAGCTCAAAAGTCTAAGTTGAAACTATTTTAATCAAATCATATACAATACATCATATCATTATAATAAAATCATGATTATTATTCTAAATCATCATGTATATTTTTAAAATCAACATGCATTATCATCATATATGATTTCACATCATCATATCTTCTCTCCCTTTGTCATCAACAAAAAGGAGAAGTACAATTAGCAAATTTTTTATATATTAAAGCTTAACAATTTAGTAAATTTTTCATCACTTTAGAACATGCAAGCTAGTGAGTTCTTTCTTCTCTTTTGAGAAGTGCAAGCTAGCAAATTTTTGATTCCTTTGTAATGTTCAACCAAGCAATTTTACATTATGCAAGCTAACAAGTTGGCAAGTGTCACTTCTCTTAGCATGCTTTTTTAGAATATGAGGTTAAGCAAAATTTTTGCTTCTCTCGAGATTTGCAAGATAGCACTTCTTATTTGAGATTGAATAAGCTTGCAAGTTTTGCTCCCTCTTTGTCATTGTCAAAAAGAAGAGATAGTTACAATGGTGCAAAAATTTTCCCATTACATCATTTTTCAAATCATCATATGAAATATATCAAGAAAAATTAATATGGTAATGAGATATACAATTCATAAATATAAATTATAAATATTAAGAGACAAATAAAATATCTTGATTCATGCATAAGAAATCTCAAGTTGTCAAGATCATGATTTATATAAAAATTTACTTTTAAATAATACGAGAACATATAATAAGATATTTTGATTCATAAAAGATTTGAAGTTATAATTTCGAGGAATCAAAATTATGATATAGGTAAAAACTCATTCATTTCAAATAATCAAAATCAATTTCAAAAGATTCAAGATGAAATAAATAGACTTATAGATCTTTTGAAATGCTAGTGATTTCTTTTCTCCCCTTTGTCACTATAAATAAGAAAGAAGAAAAGGGGAATAATACATAACAAAACTTCAAGTCATAAATTATCAAAATGTCAAGTAGCATATCATGGTTTATTAGAATATGTCTCCTTTTTAGTGAATAGCTAAAGAAAACATAGGAGTACAAAAAATAAAAAATCTTGACTCATAATAAATCTCAATTTATAAATATCAAGGAATTAATATCATAATTTTGATAAAAACTTATTCAAATTCAAATCATCAAATTATCAAAATCACTTTCATAGTTCAAGAGATTCATTAAAAAAATAACATAATCGATTCATTAATCTCTTTTTGAAAAATTTATAAGATATATAAATTTTTAAAAAATAAATTCCCTTTTTATTTCATACAAGCATGCCTTTGTCTTTTAAGCCAAATAAAAATATATTTTTTCATTTAAAACTCAAAAAAAAATTTATTATGGTAAAGATCAATAAGCTATAAATCATAAAGATCATCATGCATAATTTTGAAATATAAACTCATAACTATGCATCATTAAATCATCAAACATGCTTTTATTGAACATAAATCATCTTCAATCAAAATTCAACATATCTCAATTACAACTTTTAAATGAGTCTAACTCTTTACACATAGTGCAAGGAGTTGACAAAAATTCATTTTCAAATTTTTTATTTATTTTATATTCAAATTCAAAAGTAATATATCATTTAACAATACACATTCAATCTCATCATATAATTTTTCAACCATTTAAATTAATTATTCAACAATAATATTTAACTTAGCCAAAAACACCATAATATTTAAATTATTCAACAATAGCCTATACATTTAATCAACATATATTCAAGCTAATGGTTTTGAACCTATTTTTCAATCATCATCAAAATCTCATTTTTGTAAATATTAATATGAATAAATTTTTTTATTAACAATAACTTAGGTTCGTTTAGGTCTAGTCTTAGCATGCTCTAATTATGCATTATCAATCAAGGTTATGATAAGATAAATCTAAATGAGTAAATCACTTTCAAGTGGAGTTATCACAATAAGATATTTTTCAAACAAAATCCAATGATTTTTCCATATTGAATGACTCTATCGTGTTATCAAGAAAATTTTATTTTAAAGAAAAATAATTTTGTATATGATTTTTAGGTTCAAATTTAACACAAATGATCAATAGAAGTCAATACAATTATAGAAGTCAATACAATAATCATTATCAAAATCTTTCTTTCACTTTTATTCAAGATAACTAAACTTTGTTTGTTCTAATTATAGCATGCAATGAAAGGGTTACACATAATCATAATAAAGATTATTTTTATTTTTAATAATTTATCTTGTTAGTATTTAGGCTAGTGAGTTTGAAAGAGTGTTAGATCATAAGTTATATATCTTGAGCATTTAAAACATTATTCGGAGCTCCTAGCTTTAATTTAGAGATAAACATATAAGAAAGATATTTTTGATTTAGGTACCCATTTTACCTTAGGTCCTTCATAAAGGATTTTATCTTTATTTTCTAATTATTTTTGTTATATGAAGTTCCCTTGGGAACCCAAACTAATTGGTGTGGACTACATTTTTTAAATAGACATTTGTTTGCCTTATGTCCTATTTTTCACAAAAATTACTTTTGATTTTTGGTGACACATTTAAGGTATGTCATTTAACATATATAGTTGGCTTTTGTTAAATATTACCAACAAAACCTATGTCATTTCGTTGGCTTTTGTTAAATATTACCAACAAAACCTATGTCATTTCTTTTATTAATATGACAGAATTTGTTCCCAATTTTAATTTTTTCTAATGTTGTTGTAAGTATGATGTTCTCTTCTTTAACATTATCTAGCGTATCACATTTAAAACATGGGTTATGTGATACTAATGAATCATGCATTTTGTCAAGTCTACTAACTAACAAATCATGATCATTTTTAAGCAACTTAAAAGATTTGTTAAGTTTTTTAAACTCATTAAACAAATCATGAAACATATTCAATAATTCTAAAAAAGAAATACTTAATGAATCACTAATAGCGTTGTTGATGATCATAAGTGCGAGATTCTCCACTTCTTGGTTATGCACTTTATCTTTGGAGTACCTCAGCTTCTTGCATTCATAGCAAGAGGTTTTGTCCAATTTAAGTTTAATTTTATGGTTTTTGTTTATTAATTTTTTTGATTCCCTTGTCAAGAGTTCAAGTTCAAGGTCTTCATCACTCGAGGTTTCACTCAAGAAGTCATATATCATGCTCGATTCAAATTTCTTCCTATTCTTTGGAAGGTGCTCTTCAAGTTCATTTTTGCAAGTGTTTTCATTTAATAATTCACTTAACTTAGTTGTGCGTTCATGTGTCATTTCTAATATATGCCATATCGAAAGCCGAATCACGACAAGAAACTTAATTAAATTCATTATTATCAAGTGCACAATATAAGGTATTTATAGCCTTTGCATTTAATGAAAATATTTAATTCTAATCATTTATTAGATTGGATGACTTCTGAAATTTTTTTTTAACAATACACCACAAATCAAGATCTATTAAAGTAAAAAAAATACGTATTCGAATTTTTCAAGATGTGTAGTTCGTCCCATTGAACATAGAAGGACTTTTGATGCATTGACCCTCATTCATGCCAAAGAAAGTCATTTACTCTAATGGGTGTTTAGTCCAAAGAGTAAGCCCTTGCCCTGATACCAATTGTTAGGATCAATTGGCACTAAGAGGGGGGAAGGGAGGGTGAATTAGTACAAGTGTGAATTCTTGTTTTAATGAAAACTTTTTGCTTGAAGCAAGATAGAAAAATTCAAAGCTTTTCATTCAAGTAAAGCAATTCAATCTTATAGAGAAATACTAAGCTTCTTACTTAAGATGACTCAAGAAAAAATAAGCAAATCCAAATAACGAGATAGACAATGTCGTAAGTGAAGTACTTGATTTCAAAGCCTTGCTTTCAAAATATAAATAAAATTGGAAGCATCAATAGAAAAGTAGTGAGCAAGATAAGCAAAGATAACTCATAATTTTATAGTGGTTCGGTACCAACCAGCTTACGTCCACTCCTGAGTCCTCCTCCTTGAGACACACCGACATCCACTATCGATCTTCTTTGGGTGAAGATCAAACCCTTACAATCTTATAAGGGAGACAAGATTATAACTCTTTGGTCACTCCCTTAACCCTTTTCTTTTTCTTACAATTCACATATGTTTTCTATAAAATTATTGTATGCAATACAAGAAATCTTGGGGTATTTATAGCCCCAAATAGCTTCAGAATTTTGGAGCCAAAATTCAAATATACTTAAAAAATCAGGGAACGGGTGGTTGTGCTACTGGCCTGGGTGGGCCAACCACCTAAAGTACCCAGAATAAAGGGTATGGACGATTCAGTGCCCAGCTTAGGTAGTTCAGCCACTGACAACCACCCGAAATCTTGTACCACCATCGCTTACCGATGGTTTAGCCGTCGGGAATCTTAGAAAAGTAATTTCGTTTACTTTTCCAATCCTGAATTGAACCACATGTTGACCATTTCTCTAGTCAACCAATTGAGATCAACCTAAACTCAATCATAGCCTTTTAGTAGACCTGGTTAACTCTTTGAGTTGATTTGGATTCCTTCCAAATCATACTCATCCAGGACTCAATCTTAACCTATGACTTAAAGATACAATCAAACATATTCACCAAGCTTATGACAGCACTCCCACAATCTAGCAACCTCTGGCATTCCCTGCGGTGATTCTCATGGTCTTCCTCTGGCAATCTCCTGGCGTATTCATAGTGATCTTTCTGATACCTTCAGCGAACTCTCGATGAGCTCCCACCGCATCGTTCAAACCTCGGCCCGATGCCTAAGATTGATCCTGGGTCCATGTCTAATCTATAACTCTTTTTTATCATTGTGGTTAAACATGCATGATGCTAACTACAACTTGATTAATTACAATCAACATGACCACAAATCCACTTCAATACCTTCCCAACTCCCGACAAGTCTTTCGACTACCCCCGATAATCTTTTGACGAGTCTCAATCTTCTTTCGGCAAACTCCCTTGCGCCATCCTAGCAAGCTCCCGATACCCTCGGTGAGCTCTCGATGTATTTCAAGCGAGTTCCCAACCGCATCGCCCGAACCCTGGCCCGATGTTTGGACTTGACTCTGGCCAAACATCTTATTATAATAATATCTCTATCATAGTTAATCCTACATCAATCAACTATAACAACCTTGTTAGATCAAGCACTCATCAATTGATTTCATCATCAAAATATGAGATTCAACGCTATTTATAAAATCTAAAGACCTATTGGTAAACCTTAAGGACCCAATCATAAATATAAATAATATAAGGATAAAACTGCAAAATAATAAATTCCTCCACCTCTACATCTTTGCCTTCATTCTTAAGGAACCTTAGAAGGCATGAGTGAGTGGAGACGAGAAGAAGAGAGAAAACAGAAGAAAGAGGAGAAAAAGACTTTGGTACTTAGGATTTTTGTCCTCACATTTGGGATCAAAGTTTTCAAAGGTAATTGTTTAAACCCATTCAATTTTGAATAATTTGAAAGATTTTGACTTAGCACATGATATTTCTCTTGTTTAGATATAAAAATATAAATCTCAATTTCGTTTAATATTCTAACCTTTATATTTTATTTTAGCTATAACTTTCTAATCGATCTTTGATTTAAGCAAAACCTATTTTATTCAAAAATAGACTTAGATATTTCTTTTGATACTAAAATTGAACCATTTGGAGTTCAGTTTCTCACCTAAACATTTTTTTAATTGATCCTATGGAATCTATAAAATAGAGATTGAAATCTCTGACCTTTTGATATTAAATTACTTATCACTCTTTGTTAAAAAATCTAATTATTTGATTAACTAACTTCCTTTGAAACTAAACTCATAGATCTTTTTGTTCATACAAAACTTGAAAGATTTGAAGTACAAATTTCTACTAAAACATCTATTTCTAACAACTATATGGATTCTACAAAATAGAGATAATGTTCTCTAACCTTTTATTACTAAGTTAATTGTAACTCCTTATTAGAAACTTTAATTTATATAAAACTTGATTTATCTGAAAGTAGATTGATATATCTTTTCAAAAAAATCTGATTTGAGTAAATTGGAGTAGAGTTAGTTAATCAAATAATTTATAAAATATGCCAAAATAGGGCTTTTGCCAAATTTGAATATTCTTCTTTCTGCACTTTGAAAATTGATTTCCTGTAGAATTCTTTCTTCAATTAAGCTTTAAATTAGTGCTTTAAATACTTATATACTTTTTTCTTAAGTATTTTTTTATTTGAATATAATATGTGAATGTTTATATTTACATCACATTGTTCCATATAAGCATATGTATGTTTCGTTATTTCACATGTGCTTCTGATATATGCTAACTTTATTGCTCATAATATTCTTTTTAGACTCTGGTGTTTGGGAGATAATGTGAACCTTTGTTAGAAAGGGTAAAGAAAGTTATGCTTAGAGTCTACGATGCTTTGTCAGCCCATTATGACTTCATTCAGATGTGGGTGGATGAAGCTCATAAACATGGGAGACTTATAGTTGATAGTCATTCAAAAATGGATAGACCATATTATATTTATGATCCCACTTTACCCTCTATATTTTTGATATGATATCCAAAGGATTGCTTATATATTTTTATATGCATCTTGGATAAGAATGAAATAAATGCAACATCAAACATTGCTGGTTACAGGTGTTTTGTAATTCAATAATATGAGTAATGGCATATGTGTCATATTGCATAGTCTTTTTTACTTTTGATTATTATTAACATTTTTATCATATTATATATATTGTCTACTGCATATATATTGTGATGTCTTTATATTTGTGTAATGAAAATTGGATCGTGATGAAATCATGATAATGAGACCGATTTACCTTTAAACACAAATCCTAAATAATCTCGATCATAGATTACTTGAGAGAGATATCGAGATAACCAGACAGATCAATGTACTATATTCTCATTCATGTGATGGAGGAGACTAGTCTCATAGCCACTCATGTGGGGACACTAAGGATATAGTACAGGTGCTCATTGTGTGTCTAGTCCATATACTTGAGACACCAATAATATCTTGTTTGAGTACTCCTTTCTTTGGTGCCAGACAAAAATATAAAAAGTTTCAGATCTAGTATAATCAGTTATCGAGATTGGTAGCTAACCTTGTGAAGACAATTGAGAGTTAGTAGTAGATTATCCACTCTTGATATCATGAGAGAAAAATATCGTGTGTTATCACTCAAGCAAATCCCTAGCCAGGGTCATTTGGATTGAGAGAAGAGTTCTCTAGGAGAATCTGATTAGAGTGAGACTCATATGGATTCTATTCATGGCTTGATAGTACCATACCCAATATATGATATCTAAGATATTAGATAGATGAGGGACTACAAATATATGATAATTGAGGACAGACAAGTCCAATGGATTAGATCCCCTATACCATCTGGGGACTATGACATAGTGGCCTAGTATGTCCATAATCAATGAGTTGAGTGAATTATTATAGGATAATAATTCACTGAGTCAGAAGGAATTCTGATAGGTGAAACTCACGGCTAACTTGCTATTAGGCCTAGAGGGTCACACACCTATGGTGGATAATTGCAATGTGTAGAGGATTAGATATGAGTTATCCAATAAGCTCCTATTGTCATTGGATGAGACCCAATATTAATGGACTCCTTACATGAGGCCCAATTAGAGGTAAATTGAGATTATTAGATAGAGATCTAATAATCCAAGAGATGAGGATAGTTTGATAAAGATCTAATACCCACTAAGATAAGATCTATTAGGGTTTTGAGGGCTCTCTATAAATAGGAGGGAGGGGCAGCCAATAAGAGTGATGGCTGCATCTTTGGCTACACTCTCCTACTCTCCTCCCTCTCATCTCTTCTCAATTGACCACCACTTTCCTTGCTATGAGAGTACAACAAAGGAAAAAAGAGTTTTATTTCCACGTTTACTGCAAGGTGGTGCACAAAAGTTACAAAGAAGGTGCACAAAAGTTAGAAATTTTTTGTTGTGATTTGAAGAGCATCACTGCATCAATCCACCATGTGGATACCTCTAGAGAGGAGGACATCTGACCTCCATAATCCTCTTTCATTAGATCTAGAAGTTTCAGGGATATACAATCTTCCTAAGTAATATATCTTATATAATTCACAGTTTTTGATTTTATGTTTTTTCGCATGCCAATCGTTATATGATGACATGATATACGTGGGAAACCTTTTGTTTTATTTCTTCACTACACATGTGATGCTCTCAAGGTTTCCCAATGGTGGTATCAAAGCTAGTTGCTTATGCAATGATCGACTTTTAAACTATGTATAATGAGATTGAAACGAATAGATTATTTTCTACGTAATTTACTACGACCCTATCGTAGTATTCAAATCTGGACAACACACTTTCTCGCTATTGAGATATGTTGTAGAGAGGCCCTTTGATGTCAAAATTATTGACATTAGGTGATAGTTCATAATCATCGAGTGTGATATACATATATGATATGTGATTAATTATACACATATATATATATATTTATATTTACATGCGATGTAGATATATATTAAATGTATATATATGACATGACATATTAGGAGATCGAAACAAAACTCCCTCCTACGATAATATTAGGTCGGTAAGCATGAGGCAATTAGATTGACTCACATGGTCTTCCATCGTTATATAAAGAAATTGAATCCTGATATAGGTCGAGAGACTTATTGGGAGTTCATCAAAGGATGCTGGGAAGTTTGTTGGGAGTTCGAAAGATCGATTGATGTGCTGGACAACAAAAACGATTGTAATTATGTCTTACTGTGTCATAGTTAGCATCATGTGTTTTGAGTCCTAATTGAGTTAGATTTGGAGAAATCCAAATTAACTTAATGAGAGGCAATCAGATCCACTTTGGGATTTAAGTTTAGGTTGAGCTCATTTTATTGACTTAGAAAGAGATCCATCTCGAATTTTGATGATTAAATCAATTGATGAGTTAGTGATCTAAATAATGTTCCTGGGATAGGTGACACATGAAAATCTTCAATCACAGACTCAAACTATCGAAGGGCATATTATCGAAGTAGGAGAATCAGATGTTGTGTTGGATGAATATTATGTTAGAAATTAGATGTCGAGCTGGAGGATTGGTCGACATATCAAAGATTGGACTTCGTGCCATGAGTTTGTGCATCATACTGGAAGTATTGAGTATTGCACCAGAAGTCAGATATTTTGAAAATGTTAACATGCTAATAGATCAGGCAATATGTTGAAGCAAAGAATGATGCATTAGAGGATTGGACAAAGTGCCAGATGATCGGATGACATGATGGAATGATGGACAATATGCTAAAAGCTTCGTGATTATACCGAAAATGTGGTTGGATTGTTTATGTCTTGATCAGGGTCTTTTGGGGCCAAATCGTATTGGTATTGGGCTGAAACCATGACCGGAGATCCAACACGTTTCTCTAAGCTCACTAGCCAAAGCGTAGGAGTGTATTTTACTTTCGGAGACAACAATAAAGGGAAGATTATCAATATTGAAAATATTGGTAATAAATCAAGCCTATTAATTGAAGATATTTTCTTAGTTGTTCGCTTAAAATATAACTTACTAAACATTAGTCAATTATATGATAAAGGATATAATATCAAATTTGAATCTAATGCATGATTTATAGATATTGTTAGGATCAATTAGCACTAAGAGTACGGGGTCAATTAGTGCAAGTATAAAAATATGGTTTAAAGAAAAACTTCATTCAAAGTAAAACCAAGATTGGAAGTGTTTCTTGGACTTGAAAGCGAATAAATAAATGATTTAAAATAAAGTCGAAAGATGATGTTCTTGCTTTTCTTCAAACTAATTAAGAACAATTTAATGCAATAGAAAATACGAGTAGAGAAGCTCAAAGATTTATAGTGGTTCGACTACAACTTAGCCTACGTCCACTTCCCAAGTCCTTTTCGTTGAGGTCCACCGTAGTCTACTACCAATCTTCTTCGGGTGAAGACTAAATCCTTACACTTCCCACTCTTATTTTCCTTATACTTCCCACTCTCCATACTTACAAGCTTTGGAGAGGAACCTTACAAGTTTTATACTTACAACTCACAAAGGAGACCTTTACTAAGATTACAACACTTTTGCTCACTCCCTTGCCCCCCTTTTTAGTTCTTGCATAATTTTAGCACACTATTTTCTCAATTTTCTTGCCTCTCCATACTTACAAGCTTTGGAGAGGAACCTTACAAGTTTTATACTTACAACTCACAAAGGAGACCTTTACTAAGATTACAACACTTTTGCTCACTCCCTTGCCCCCCCTTTTTAGTTCTTGCATAATTTTAGCACACTATTTTCTCAATTTTCTTGCCCTTGTGCTCAATGCAAGAAGACTAAGGGTATTTATAGACCCCAATTGGTTTAAGAAATCGGAGCCAAAAATTCAAATATATCCGAAATATTTACGTACGGGCGATACAACCACTGGCGCTGGTGATACAACCACCAAAAGCTACCCTGAAAATAGGATGGCGATGGTACAATCGTCGACCTGGGCGATATGACTACTGCCCACTAGTTGTACAACTATCGAGAATTCCACAAATATAATTTCTCTATACTTTTGTATCCCCAACTTGTACCTCCTGTTGACCCATTCCCAAGTCAATGAAATGAGCTCAATCTAAGCTCAAATCCAACCCAAAGTGGATCCGGTTGTCTCACATTGAGTTAATTTGGATACTTTCCAAATCTAACTCAATTTGGACTATACACCAAACTGATACTAACTACGACATACTAAAGCATACTAATACAATCAATTTTACTAACATGTCAAGTGACCTTCCCAACTCCCGACGATCTTCCCGGTAACCTCCGACGAACTTCCGACGAGTCTCGATCATCTTCTAGTGAACCCTCGGCACATTCCCAGCAAGCTCCCGATCACCTTCGATGAGCTCCTAGTGAACTCCCGGCAAGTCCCCAAAACCTTCGGCAAGCTTCCGACGAACTCCCGATAAGCCCCCGATACCTTCAACGAGCTTCCGGCAATCTCCCGGTGAGTTTTCACTATATTCTCTGAACCCCAGCCCGGTGCCCAAACTTAACTTCGGCCTAACATCTGATTGTATTATCTTGTCGTAGTTAATTCTACATTATTCATCTCTAACACACATGTTAGATCAATAAACCCATCAATTGATTTCATCATCAAAATTTGAGATATAACAATCTCCCCATTTTTGCCTTAAGTCATCAACCATCAAGTCATGAAAGATTTTTTAGGTATACAACATTACATTTAAATTCATGCATCAGTTATATATTAATTTGAAAATCTCCCCTTAGGTTATCAATCATTTCTCCTTTTTTATTTATCAAAAAATAGAAATGCTCATTTTACCATTTTTCTATGTGTGTCATCAATATATCATTTCTCACCTCTTATCAAGAACAAAAAGGTGAAATATTAAGCAAATAATTTCAAGACACATAATCTCATCATGTGTCAAATTTCTCCATATTTGTAAAATATTGATTATATATCTAAAACTTTAGTGCATCATTGCTCCCTCTTAGTAAAATAGGATAAGAAACATAATTTTCTCATAAAAAATTTTCTTCCCCTTAGAGAATAAGAAGAAATGAAGGGGAGGGGATGTTAAAGATCTAAAAATTTAGTATATAAAAATATTAAGTAGGAAGTGATATATTCGAAAGTATTCATCAAGGATATAAAAGATCCATGAATCAAAAATTTTTGAGAGAAGATACAAAAGAGACCTCATATCAAGCATCACAAAAAATTCATGTCTGACAAAGAAAATGTTCAATCTCATTCTTGTATGTCAATTTCAATAAGAATCATTTCATAAGAGAGCTAAAAAAGAACCAAGAAATCGAAAAAGAATTAAGAGCTAATCATGCATTTGGATAGTTTAGCATTCCTAACTCTCTTTTAATAAAGTCAAATTGCTCTTTGTTTAATGGCTTGGTTGTTAAGGTATCAATTTTTTTTCCCTTTGTGATTGTTAAAAAACAATATGATAGTGTAATTTTTCTTTTACATCAATGTTCTAATTACATCCAAAAGCACAATGAGATCATGTCATTAAATATGAAAAATCAAATCTTTAAGTATCAAAAGACAAGTTCAAATAAATTTGCCCCTCCTTTTTTGTTTATGAATTTTAACATAAGTAATCAAGAAATCTTATGTATTTAAAATTTCAAGTAAAATAGAAATCAAATCATGCAAATCTTATATATTTAACATTTCTAATTTTCTTTTAAGCAAATCACTCCTCATCCAATATTAGAAGGTTTTTTATAATCGAAGTATTTAATTTTCTTATTACAAAATATAACTTTTGTCTCCCCCTTGGTTATTATTAAAGCAAAAGTTAAAATACAATAGTACAAAATTAAATTTAAGATCATAACGAATAGTATAAAAAATCTCAAAGTAATAGAATATATCATTCATGAATATAAGAGAGTCATAAATTATATGACATGAAAGATATCAATTTGTGAATACTAAATGTCATGATTCAATTTGACATCTCTCCTCTTAGATTACAAAAAAAAATTTAACAGATTAATTTTGTAAGTAGAATTTTAATTCATGAAACTTGTCAAAGTTATAAGTATCGAGAAATTAGGAACATGATTTTGCAAAATGAGATATAAAAATATAGGATCTCAATAAGTGATTTCAAATCATCAAGATCATTGTTTATAAAAAGATTCTGTTAAATCTCGAATTTTGATAATGAAATCAATTGATAGGTTGTTAATCTAACCTATGTGTTAGATGCAAGATTAACTATGACAGAGAGAATATTACAATCAAATGTTGGGCCAGAGTCAAGTTTGAAGCATCGGGCTGGAGTTCGGACGATACAGTGGGAACTCACCGAGAGAATCACCGAAAGCTTGCCAAAGGTATCGGTAGCTTGTTGGAAGTTCGTCGGAAGCTCACCAAAGGGATCAGAGGCTTATTGAGAGTTTATCGAAAGCTTGCTGAAGGTATCGGAAGCTTGCTGGGAGTTTGTTGGGAGCTTATTAAGATGGCATTAGGAGTTCGTTGGAAAAAGACCAAGAGACTCACTGGAAGATCATCAGGGGTTATCGAAAAACTTCTCTGGAGTTAGAAGAGTCTTGATTAAAATTGGTCACATTGATTATAATTAATTTGTCATAGTTAGCATTGATTTGATCATGTCCTACTTGAGTTAGATTTAGAAGGAATATAAATTAACTCAAATGAGGTAAACCGGGTCCACACTTGGGATTGGATTGAGCTCAGGTTGAGCTTAATTGGTTGACTTGGAAAGGAGTCAACTGAAGATACAAGTCGCGATTGAAAAAGTAGAGGGAATCACTTTTCCAGGATTCCCGACGATTGTACCACCGATGGATGGTAGTTGTACCACCTAGGTCAGCGGTCATACCACCCAGGTCAGTGGTTGTACCATTTCCATCCTATTTTCTGGGTAGTTTTCGATGGCTACACTATCGACATCAACAGTCATACTGCTCATACCCGATGTTTTCAAATATATTTAAATTTTTGGCTCTATTTTTCAAGCCAACTAGGGTCTATAAATATCCAAAGATTTCTTGTACTTAGCTCAACACATTGGGCTAGAAATTATGTGCTAAAATTGTAAAAGAAAGGAAAGGGGCAAGGGAGGGAGGAAAAGAGTTGTAATTCTTGTAAAGTATTCCTTGTGAGTTTGTAAAGTTCCTCCTGAGCTTGTGAAAAGGAGAGTGGAAAGTGTAAGAATTTGATCTTCACCTAAAGAAGATTGATAGTAGACACCGGTGGACCTCGGAGAAGAGGACTCGGGAGTGGACGTATGCTAGGTTGAAACCGAACCATTATAAATTTGTGAGTTCACTACTCTTATATTATTTACTACTTTTAATTGCTCTTAAATAATTTAAAGTAAGATACAAGCATCGTGCTACTCATTAGACTAAAAACCCAAGTGAGTAAATAGCTTCATTTGGCATGAACAAAGGATATTCTATTGTACATCCTCCCATATTTAATAGGATAGATTACATATATTAAAAAACTAGAATGTGTATTTTTCTAATTTTCATGTATTTTGAGTTATGGCATATTAATGAGAACAGTTTTAAAAAATCCTTTAAACCCATGAATGAATGGAATGATTTTAAAAAAGAAAGCTTTTTCGTTAAATACAAGGCAATGAATGCCTTATTTTGTGCATTTGTTAAGAATGAATTTAATCGAGTTTCTATTTGTGATACTACTTATGATATTTGGCATACATTTGAAATCACACACGAAGGCAGTAGTAGAGTCGATGAGTCTAAAATTAATACTTTAGTTCATAATTGTGAATTATTTAGAGTGAATCCAAGTGAGTCTATTGGAGACATATACACCCATTTCACGAATGTTATTAATGGTCTAAAAGCTCATGATAAATGTATTTATAATTTTAAACTTGTTAGTAAAATATTATGTTCCCTTTCTAAAAGTTAGGATCCTCAAGTAATTGCAATACAATATGTTAAAGATCTTAATAACTTTCCTCTTAAAGAATTTATTGGATCTCTTATGACTTATAAACTAAGCTGTAAAGCTTATGACAAACTTAATAAATCCCTTCCAAAGAACAGAAAGGAATTAGCATTGAAATATGTAAATGACTTCTCAAGTTAAATCTCGAAGGATGAGGACAATGACATTGCATTATTATCCAGAAAAATTAAAAAATTTATGAAGAAGGATAGAAATTATAAAAATAAAAATAAACCAAAAAGGGATAATATTATATACTTTTAATGTAAGAAGCCAGGACATTTCAAAAATAAATATCCTCAATTAAAGAAGAAAGCATCGCATAAGAAGAAGACTCTTTTGGTGACTTGAGATGACTTAAGTTCATCGGATGAAAAGGATCACATCAAAGAAGAAGTAGCCAACTATACTCTCATGGTCATCTATGATGAGATAAGTGAGTCTTCAAATATTTCCTTTACTGAATTATTAAATATATTTCATGAACTTTATGATAAGTTTAGAAAATTAGTAAGTCTTATAAATTACTTAAGAAAGAGTGTGATTCTCTAACAAATAAATTTGAACAAATGCATGATGTATCATAATTACACAATTATTGCTCTAAATGTAAAACATTAGAAGAAGTTAAAAAGGAAAATATCATGTTAAAGAAAACTTTAAAAAAATTTAAAATAAAATCCCTAAACATGATGCTTACAAATAAGGGTCATGTTAATAGGAAAAAAATATAGGCTTTATTAGCAACATTCAACAAAAGCTAATTATTTTTATCAAAGGACCCACCCTAAACTTACCACTAAAAATTAAATATAATTTTTGTGGTAAATTAGAACATAAAGCCTATAAATGTTCATTTAGAAAATATAGTCGGCACAAATTAATTTGAATTCATAAAGGAACCATAAACAACAAAAAAATCATTAGATAAATAAGGTAAAGCTCTTTATGAGGGACCAAAAAAAAAAAGGTACCTAAATTAAAATCATCTTTCTTGTAGGTTTATCTCCAAACTAAGGCTAGGAGCACTAAATAATTGATTAACATCTAAACATTTCTTCAAGCTCTTTAGCATAAACAATGATAACTAATATATATATTGAGTTAAAATTATTGACAACAAAACTTTTAATGGTTGATTGTCTTACAATGAATTTTGATTGATGATGCATGACTAAAGTATGTTAGTAGAACTATAGAACCTAAGTTGTTCTTGATGAATAATTAATGAAATTTATAAAAAAAGGATTTTGATGATTGAATATCAGTTTAAAGTAATATTGATGAACATTAAATTTGGTGGTTTATTGCATATATATATTTATAAATAAAAAGGGGTGTACCAGTGATGGCATCGCTTATCTAGTGGTTTGACCACCAGTATACACTCGGTTGAATCGCTTAGTTGGCAGTTCCACTGATCGAAACCCTAGATTTTGCTTGATGGAAAGAGGCGGAGGCTACATGCTTATATAAGGCTCCAAATGCTAGCCCTAGGGGGGTGCTTCCTAAGTGAATTCTCCCTTTTGCCCCTCCTATAGCTACCATGAATAAATAAAGGGGGTTATGTCCTAAGTGGCTGCACAAACCATGCCCTTTTGCTAGAAACCCTAGCCAACCAACCCATTAAAGGGGGCAGTGGCCAAGAAGCCCTAAGGTCCCAAAATAAACCATAGCCATACTTCTTTATAGGATAGAAGTGACTAGGTGGGATTTTATTACAATCTTATAGGATTCTTATTGATTACTTCTAGGATGACTAGGACTTAATCCTATTGGAGTCCTATCAAACCTACCCTCTTCAAATCAGCCTCGTTCTCAAGGCTGAGATTCCATGAACTCAAGGAACTAGGTCTTTAGCTCCTGCGATCTAGCATTAGTAGTGGTGGTGGGACTATGATGTGTTATGATTTTGTGATCCCATATGATCATCAGCTTAACTTGAGCCTCATTGTCAGCTTAAGTGTCAGTTGAATGGATCTTGGTTGAGTCGTCCCTTTTAAACTTCCATTTGAGGTAGGATATCCAGAGGATTAATTGTAATATTGATTTGATACATAGATCTAATCTCTAGTTTAGGGCCCCAATGTGATCTCCAATTTTATAAGGCCCAAAGAAATAGGGATACCACTTTCTTGAGGCTTGGTGTTGTGCTAGTGGTGTTAGTGATGAAGGAGAATTTGATCTTTCTTAGGAAACTTTCTTCTGCTCTAATGTTTGTCAGGGAGAAGTTTTTTCCTTGCATGGGCTGCCATGTGGTTTTTCTATAATAGTAGTCATGCCTTCTTTTGGAATGAGGGCTATCCTCGGATAAAATTTTTGATAGTGTGAGCCTAATCCAAGTTTGAGGTGGGTAGGAGTGGTGATTTTTTTAGGCCCATTTTCACTTCTTTGGGCAATGCTAGCACTGATGTAGATGACATCATGGCTATGGGGGTCATGTGGATGCATTTCTCTTGTTCCTTCTTACGATTGTGGATCGTGGATCGGAGGTCATCATCAAGGAAGACTTCTAACAGTATGGTCCGCTCTTTAGTAAATTTATGGAAGTAGCTCGAGATGTGAGAGCGCTACATCAGAAACTATAGCTGGTTTAGCTGAATGTAGCACTTCAGGAAGAGCTTATCCCTACAAACAAAGAGGCAAAGCTTTTGGAGATAAAGTGTCATTGCAAGGGAAGGTCATGGTCGAATGATCCATGTCTCCCACATTCTTGGATGATCCTTTTAGTTTTGGTCCTTTGAAGATGTAGATAGTAATATGGCCGAATATGTGCTAGTGGTTGCCGTTGTAAAACCAGTATACGAGGTTCATGCAGTCTAGTCAGAAGGAGTCGGCTTGGTTTGGTGGAGGTGCTTGAGATTTTAGCGATCTTCTCCAAGTGCTGTGTCGAGATCATCTTTTCTTTATTCTCTCCTTTCCCACATAAGGTCACATGTTTTTTTTTACCATTTATACGGTCGTTGGAGCTCCTAGTGTTGGCGAGGATGGTGATGGGTTGATGCTTGATGAAGCCATCAACGTCTATTATCTATGGTGAAGTATGCAAGGTGCGGGCGGTTGATTATGGTTTTTCCTTCATATACTTCTCCTCGGACTTGAGAGCCTTATATTTAAGTTTGGGTTCTTCAGTGGGCTCAATCAATAAATGTCTCTCTTTTTTACAATAGTGGTCTTGGCTCTACAGTTTATTATAATGCCAATATAGGCCCTTTGTCGATTTATCCCAAAGCATTCTTTTGTTAACTTTTTTGGCTGAGGTGACTAGCTAGTGGTAGATGGGGCCAAGAGTCTTTGTGCTGTTGGTCGTGTAGTGGCTTTGGTCCTCTGAGTATCTTAGTTCATCCTATCTTTGTGTAGTCGTATGAAGGAGATGACTGCCTTAAGTGTATACGGCTGTCGCACTTTAACTTCTTCTTGAATCTCTAGCTTCAAGCTCTCAATGAAAGTCCTCAATATCTATTTTTCAGACCAATCATGAGTTTGATTAGTTAACCTTTTAAACATAATCTAGTACTCATGGATGGTGGAGGTTTGATGGATTTTCGATAGTTATTAATATTCTCATAATCGATTGCTGCTAAAGGTTTATATACCATTGATTGGGATGTGGCTCTCATGCTCTGAGCATCTTGATTCCTAAATAGCCACCTAAATCAGCCTTAAATTGTAGCCAACCTTTCTTATCGATCCATCTACCTTTTCATCCAACCTTCCTTATTGATCCACCCTTCTTTGCTGCTATCTATCCCAAATCTAAAATTTCTTTTCCTAACCTTTATCCACTACTATCATACCAAATCAAAGCCAAAACTCCACAAAAATCATAGCCCCTAACTGTACGCAATACTACCACAAAACCAGCCCTAAAAGACCGTAGTATTCAGTCCACCAAACCAAACCTCCCTTATCCCTTCAACTGCAACACACATCCTTTGCTGCACAATGCTACCAATAGTGACTCATCACTGCCATCCTCCTTGATTGCAATCAGCAGTGATCCTTATGGCAAAAAGCTACCAACAGCGATCTTTCGCTGCAATCTATCTACATCGTAGACCGCAGCAATCTTTCGCTACCAACTGTCTTGATCACGACCAATATCGAAGTGAACACGACCAGTAGCGGTCTCTCGCTCTATACTACCACTACCCTCCTCTGCAATAGCCGTGCACACTGCTGCCCTATCTTCCTCCTATTGCAGCTGCACCCTTGCTGCAACCAATGCCATCTACAGCCACGAAGTTGCAGCATAACCGTAACCGACGTCGCTACTGCCCTCTTCTTCCTCCACCATCACTACTGCCTTTCGACTCAAATCTATTGGCTACCATCTTCTGACAAATATCAACCACCTAAAAAATCACAACCTCGATGACATTGCAGCATCACTATAGGATCGCAACTGACATTGTTACTGCCATCTTCTTCCTCCACCATTACTGCTACGCTTGGCTGCCATGCTCCACTTGGAGACTTCACCATCGTAGCCCCGACAATTTGCAGTTAGAGATCCTTATGTCATGACATCAGTTAACTTATTCGAAGCCAAATTGGAGGCTTTCGAGATGCATATGGATGCTATACTACATGCTCTCTTCGAGAAGTTTAGATTGGGCCGATCGTCGAGCCCAAGAAGACCATAATATGGAGCAAACTCAGATTACAAAAAGAATCCATTAGACATAAGAAGCAAAGATAAGACACGACAACCCTATACCTCGACGATATCAATCTCCTTTGCACCACTTCAAGAAGGGTTGGAGGTTGTTCACTGATCCTGGACTCACTCTCCCAGTTCATGCATCACAGGTAGTCACCACGGAAGCTTTCCTCGATCTTGTGCATCACGTATAGGCCTTGACCAGGATGATACAGGTGATCGTCCCCTATATCCCTCAACTCACTCAGGCAACAGCACCCCCCGGATCGGAGCCCCAACGGGCCCTTACCAATCAGGAAGGATCTCGCGAGCCCCCGGCGCCCGCTCTGCCTAGCCCAACGGAACCAAGTCCTCCCGAGACTCGGTCCAAGACCCCATCGATCGTCCCAGAAAAATCCGCTACCCCCCACCTCGGGATCGAGCACCCCCAGCAGGACTAAGACACCCTATCGTTGGACTCGACCAACTCGTTTTGAGTGTAGCTCTGACGCGTAAATGAACGGCTCGACGAAGTCCAAAAGGTCATCAAGTCAAAGGAAGAAGCCGCGGAGAGCTCCAAGCATAACTCACCCTTCACCCCAGAGATACGGGATAAGTCGATCCCGGCCAACTTCAGGTTACTAGTTCTGAAGTCCTATGATGGGAGCTCAGACCCTACCGAACATGTCATGGCCTTCCGAGCACAAATGGCATTATACAACTCGTCTGACGTGCTGATGTGTCGGGTTTTGCCAACCACCTTAAGAGAGCCAGCTCGAATGTGGTATGACCATCTCTAGCCGGCAACCATTACTTCTTTCGACCAGCTCGCGAGGGAGTTATAGCAAAACTTCCTCGCCAACGCCCGACCAAAGCCCACGGCGGCCTCGCTCCTTGGCATCGCCCAGGGAAGGGAGGAACCCCTCTCACATTTCGTCAACAGGTTCGCCACCGAGACATGAGCGATCCAAGATGCACACCCCTCCTTAGTCATCTAGGCCTTTCTGATGGGCATGCACCCGTTTAAACTGTTTTGGTCTCTGGTTAAGAGACCTCCGATCACAGTCCCCGAGATGATGCAGAGGGCAAACCACTTCATCGCAGTTGAGGCCTTGATCGCCGGAAAATGTGAAGAACAAAAGTGCCCCTGAGTGGAATAGCCTCGAGGACCAGCCTCAAGACCGCCGAGGAGGCAAATAAAGGGACTAGACTTCAGCCATCTACTGCCCCCGACGACTCCTCTCAACTCAACCCAGACCGAGATCTTCCTCCAGATAAGAGGGACGGGGCTCTTGGCACCATCGAACCGCATCAAAACTAGACCCAAAGAAAGGGATAGGGGCAGATATTGTCGTTTCCACCGGGAATACAGCCATGACACCAAAGAGTGCTGGGACCTGAAAAAACAAATCGAGGACTTGATCCGGTAGGGACACCTTGGTCATTATGTCCAAAGGAGGACGGACCACCCAGACAGGCGATCCGAGAGAGATCGTCCAACGTGCCCTCTCGACCCAGTTGAATGTCAGATCGACATTATAGTCGGTGGACCTATAGCGGGTGGAGACAGCACCTCAGCGCGTAAAGCGTATGTCAGGGCCGTGGTCGAGAAGAGACCGCGGTGTCGCCCCGACCCCGAGATCAGTTTCCAACCAGAAGGAGAGGAGTACCCAGATCATGACAACGCTTTGGTCGTCACGGTGCGCATCGCCAATGCCTGAGTCAAGTGGATAATGATAGATATAGGGAGTGTCACGGACATTCTGTATTTCAAAGATTTTTAGAAACTTGGTCTGACCAATCGAGATTTAACCCTGCTAACCTCTACGTTGATAGGGTTTACCGGAGATTCAATCATCCCTCTCGAGACGACAACCCTGTCGTTAACGATCGGCGAGGAGCCACGTACCAAGACATAAATGGTCGTCTTCATGGTAGTCGACCTTCCTTCGGCTTATAATGCTATAATAGGCCGACCAACCCTCAACAAGTTAAGGGCCATGGTGTCAACATTTCACTGCTCCATGAAATTCCCGATGCGAGTCGACGAGGCCCGGCGACCCTGAGTCTCGATGTTATAGCGCCACCATGCTCTGAAGAAACTCGACGAGCGGAGATCGACACGAGGAACCAGAAACTTGCTTTGAACCCCAAACCGGTTGAAGGTGTAAAGGAAGTAGCCCCCGACCCCAGCCGGCTCAACAAAACCTTAAAGGTCGGCTCGACGCTCTCGGGCCAGCAACAAGTCAAGATGGTAGAATTCTTGAAGAGGAAATACCAACCTGTTTGCATGGACCCCGGAAGACATGCCCGGTGTTGACCCAGAGGAAGCAGAACACCATCTCAACATAACTTCCGGAGCTCGTCCGGTCAAGCAAAAGCTAAGGAGATTCGCTCTGGAATGCCAGAAGGCCATCGAGGAAGAGGTGGCGCGCTTGCTCGAGGCCAATTTTATCTCGGAGGTCACGTACCTGACCTGGTTGTTCAATGTTGTATTGGTCAAGAAGTCCAATGGGAATGGAGGATGTGCATTGACTATACCGATCTTAATCGGGCCTGCCCCAAGGATTACTACCCCCTGCCTCACATCGACCAATTGGTGGACTCCACATCGGGCCATAAAATGCTTTCTTTTATGGATGTATATTCGGGATACAACCAGATCTGCATGGCACCTAAAGATTGGGTAAATATTGCTTTCATCATGTATGTCGGCACCTACTGCTTTAGAACAATGTCGTTCGGATTAAAAACCGCATGCGCCACCTACCAGAGAATGATGAATAGCTTGTTCAAGCACCAGATCAGCCACACCATAGAGGTTTACATCGACTACATGATCGTAAAAAGTAAGGCCTCAAGAGACCACCTAAGAGATCTAGAAGAAGTGTTTCGGATCATGCAGCGCATTGGGATGCGACTCAATCCCAGCAAATGTGTCTTCGGGGTTACATTGGGAAAGTTCCTTGGCTTTATGATCTACCAACGAGGCATCGACACCAACCCTGAGAAGATAGAAGCGATCCTCCAAATGAGATCCCCCCGGACGGTAAAGGAAGTGCAACAGCTTACTGGAAGACTCACAGCTTTGAGCCGTTTCATCTCTCGGGCAGGAGACAAAACGTGCCTATTTTTTCGCACCATGAAGAAGGCGAAGGATTTTCTGTGGACATCTCAGTGTGAGGAGGCCTTTCAAGAACTAAAGGTCCACCTCTCCCGACTGCCTCGGTTGTCCGTGGTCTCCCTGGGGGAGCCCCTCGGGCTGTACCTAGCAACGTCGGATGTAGCCGTGAGCTCAGTTCTAGTCACACTCGCCAAGGTCGAGAGACCAGTTTATTTTTTGAGTCATGTCCTCCACGGTCCTGAGGAGCGATATTCCCCGGTCGAGAAGCTGACCCTCGCGCTTTTGATTGCCGCAAGAGACTCAGACCTTACTTTCAAGGACACCCCATCAAGGTAATAACCGACCAACCACTCCGACAAGTTCTATCGAAATTTGACATTGCAGGCCGTATGCTCAAATGGTCAGTTGAGCTTGGTGAGTTCGACCTTGAGTATGTACCCCGATCGGCCGTAAAAGCACAAGTGATGGCAGACTTCCTCGCCGAACTTACCTCGATAAGCGACCTTACCAACACGGCCTCGGTTTGGAGATTGTACATGGACGGGTCGGCCATTGCCAAAAAAGATTGCGCCAGCCTTGTGTTAGAAAGTCCCACACACCAGGTATACGAACAAGCCCTCTGTCTTGACTTTAGAGCCATGAACAACGAGGCAGAGTATGAAGCATTGCTCTTTGGGCTAAGGCTCGCAGCAGAGCTCCAAGCAGAGAGGGTCGAGACCTTTACTGACTCCCAATTGGTGGCTGGCCAGGTCCGCGGAGAGTTCGAAGCCCGAGATGACACCATGGCAAAGTACCTTGCCGAGGCACGATGACTGATCAGCACCTTCCAACATTTCTCCATCGCCAAAGTACCCCGGGCTGAAAAGACATGCGCCGACGTCTTAGCTAAGCTTGCTTCATACCAAAGCCCCTG
Organism: Ensete glaucum; assembly: GCA_021527575.1. NCBI lineage: Eukaryota > Viridiplantae > Streptophyta > Magnoliopsida > Zingiberales > Musaceae > Ensete > Ensete glaucum. Next base: position 13,592,793 of record CM038554.1, on the reverse strand, counting down.
AACGAAAATCGCTTGGCTCACTAAGCTCACCCAACCTTCCATCAGTTCGCCTGATGTGGCGGCAGTTGAGATAGAAGAATGCTAGCTCGACCAACTACTCTGGTTTAAGGAAGATGGCATATTGCCCGAGGAGCAAACTGAGGCCCGTCGGGTAAAGCCATTAGCATCCTGATATTGTGTGATCAACGGCCACCTCTACAGGAGAGGATTCAACCGACCCTTGCTCCGATGCCTCCGACCGAGTGAAGCACAGACGACCCTCGTCGAGGTGCACGAGGGGGTGTGTGGGGAATAGATCAGGTCCTGCACACTCGCACACAAAATTCTTAGGCAGGGCTACTACTGGTCGACCATGCGTAGGGATACCCAGATCTACGTACAAAAGTGTGAGTAATGCCAATGTCACGCTCATGTGCCACATCAGCCGAAAACTCCCATGGCGACGTCCGAGATGCCCTGGCCATTCGCCCAACGGGGAATGGACCTTCTCGGCCCTTTCCCCCCTCACCCTGGGCCAACACAAATTTATTATCGTAGGGGTCAACTACTTCACCAAATGGGTGGTAGCCAAATTGCTAGCTTCAATCACGGAAAAGTAGGTCGAGAACTTCATTTGAAAAAATATCATCACCAGATTCGGCCTACCCAGAGTTATAATCACAGACAATGGGACACAATTCAACAATCAAAAGTTCAAAGATTTCTGTCGAGGCTTCAATATCCAACTCAAGTTCAGCTCGATTGCTCACCCCTAGGCCAATGGGCTCGCCGAGGTCACGAACCAAGCCATCCTAGAAAGTCTAAATAAGAGAATCACTCGCACATAAGGGGCCTGGGCCGATGAGTTCCCCAGCATCTTGTGGGCTTCAAGAATAATTCCAAAAACACCAACTACGGAATCCCCATTCAGCTTAGCCTTCGGGACCGAGGCAGTTTTACCGCCCGAGATGGTCTTCCCGACGCTCAAGGTCGAGCATTACGAAAGCGCCACCTCCAATGCATAGCTACGTGAGAACCTGGATCTCTTAGAGGAGAAACGCATTGAAGCACACCTTCGCAAACTTACATACTAGAAGGTCGTCACGAGACTATAATAGTAGAGTATGCCCTTGACAAGTGGCCTCAGGTGACCTCGTCCTGCGTAGAGCCGAGGTGAGTGATCCGACCCGAACTCGGGGTACCAAGTCGTTAAGGTGATTCGAGAGGGCACTTACATCCTCGCGAACCTCGACGACAGACAATTGCCAATGACCTGGCACATGTCCAATTTAAAGAAGTTCTACACACAGATTAGGAATATTCGATCGACCATTTATCAGTTACAAAATTTACAGTAATGTCCATGATCATTTGTAGTAAGCAAAATGTTCGGTTACAAAATTTATCAGTTATAGTACCGACTCGAGACAAATCCCGAGGTCAAATAAACCAACCCCCTCAGACCCCCGAAGCTACAGAACCCTCAGTTAATCCTCGGGGGGACAGAGCCGTCGAACTCTTGATGGGTCTCCATTGGCACCAAGCTGTCCTCTGGCTGCTCGGTGAATGGGTCGTTATCGATCTCCAAGTCGAGTACCGGGCTTGGAAGCAAGCCAAGGCAACCTGATACCCATATTCGTAGGACACTTGTCCCATACGCCGCAGCCCCCATCCAAACCCGACCGACTACTTGTCGTCACTGATGCTCTTGCCCAGCAGCTCGGCCTTGAGGGACTCATTCTCCCTCATCAGCTTCAACAGCTCATCGTCGGCTTTGCGACGGTCAGCCTTTTGCTCCTTTAGCTGACACTGGCTCTCCACCAGCCCTTCCCGGAGCTCGTTCAGCTCCTTGTCGACCTCGTCCAACCAGCCACTTGACTCATCCAACTCTGATTTCAACTTGGCGTTGTCCGCCTCCAGTTCGTCCACTCACTGCCTAGCCAGAGCCAGTTGCTCGGGGTCCCTTTTCGACCTTAGTTTCTCTAGTTCCACCTCGAGAAGGGATGCCCGGTTCCCCATGTGGGTCGCTAAACGACCCGAGTCATGACCCTGTCCAAGAGGGCCATTTGATAATGGTGACCCAGTGAAAATAGAAAAGATGGTCGGTATAGGAAAAGTTAGCAAGCAATAACATCAAAGCTAGACACGCAACCTACAAGCACGATTTGCTTTGCTGCTCGAGCAATAAGGACCTCCGACGGCAAGGTGTATAGGTCCTTGGCCAGTGTCAGGTGCAGTACCCCCTGATCAAACTCCGAGGCCACATTAGAGTCATCCCAGACCCAGGACTGGTAGGACAGGTTCGGCCATCGAGCCCGCATCACTGCACTCGAGTCCTTGGGGGCCTAGTCAGCCATTTGGAGGACGTAGTAGCCCTCGTCGTCCTCCCAAATCCGCATGCCGCACAAGTCCCTCATCGACTTGGGTCGGCGGTAGGTCAGAGAAGCATCCTCTATCGAGACCTCTGGTTCCCTTTCTTGATCTGCTCGGTGTGAGATCCCTTTGTCGCGATGAGCCTTGTGTCATCTCATCGCTATCTTGACCCGCTTTCTGGGTCGGCCAGTGGTAGTTGGATCGGGAGCCGAACCCCCCGCTCGCTTCTCTGAAGCCCCCGTGTGTGTGATTTCCACCTCCGGCTGAGTGCTCTCAGGATCAATGGTAGGGGCGCCCTTCCCCCCTGTTATCCGGGGCTTCTTTCGCAACATATTCAGATCCATAGTGCCTACATACCGAGCAATAAGTTAGAACTCGGTTGGCGACCGCGCTTGGCGAGAATTGTTAGAATACAGGTATACCCCAAGAAGCTGGACTAAGCCCGGCCTCTACCAACCACCTCTCGGTCATATCCCGGATTGCCCAGGAAAGGGGAATGATTCCCCTCAACCTGTTGACAACAACGTACTCCTCCTTGGATAACAAGGGGGGGACATTGCTAATCGGGTGGATGGACCAGTCGGCCCTAAAACCCCAACTTGGACCACTGATGAAGAAATATCGGGCCTTCCAACCCTTGTTGTTGGTCGGTGCACCACTAACCTTGAAGCCAGCCTGAGCCGTCAAGTAATAACCTCCCCGACTCTTACAAAGGCACAAACAAGCGAAAAATAGAGTTCGACTAGGAACAATACCAGCCCCCCAACACTCGCCTAAGAACACAATAAGGTAGCACCACGAGTTGGGCGCCATTTGACTGGGAGAAATCCTCCAGCACCTAAGGCATTCGACTATAGTGGAATGCAAAGGGAAGCGCAAGCCAGCTTCCAATGCATATACCAAGATGCTTATCTCAGAAGGCTGGGGTTGGTAGGGTCGCTGCTCGGGCGAATGCGCCCGAAGCAAGTAGCCCTCAAGAATGCTATAACACTCCCGGATAGACTCTAGGGCCTCCTCACTTATGGCCGAAGCAATGTCGTGACATGACTTTATGGCCTCCAAGTCCCTTTACGACCGGGCATCCTCCGGGGAAGGTATCCCCGAATGCGACGATCCCGAGATGCTAATCACCCGAACTTCTGATCGTGTCCCTTCCAAACCGGCAGAAGGGATGACCCTAACACTAGACAAACCTGAGGAGGACATCCGACCTATTTGGAGGAAAAGGGGAGATGGGAGAAGGGGAACTACAAGAAGCTGAGACGAAAACAAGAAAGGTTCAAGAGAGCAAGTAAGGTCTCTGGCTGTGGGCAATATAATTATATAGCCACCAAACGACGGTTTGTGTGCCCGAGGTAGAGAGAGAACACCACCCCAAGAGTCCGTCGTAGCCCATTGTGTCAATAAATACAAGACTACGTCAGCCCTAAATGGCCATAACCACTCGTCGCCAAAAACCATGGGCACGACATGTGACGGGCCAAAGCACAAATTCGCACACGCACACACTAGCCGTAGGCGAGACGCATGTTTGCTAGCCATGTGTGACATGCCCGTGGATGATCTCGTGCCTCTCGGCCATTATCAGTCCAATCGTGCCTAAGATGTGCCTCTCGGCCATTATCAGTCCAATCGCACCCGAGATGTGCCTCTCGGCCATCATCAGTCCAATCATGTCCGAGACGTGCCTCCCAGCCATTGTCAGTTCGATCGTGCCCGAGACGTGCCTCTCAGCCATCATTAGTCCAATCGTGCCCGGGACGTGCCTCTCAGCCATTATCAGTCCAATCGTGCCCGAGACATGCCTCTCGGCCATCATCAGTCCAATCATGCTTGAGACATGCCTCTCGGTCATTATTAGTCCAATCACGCCCGAGACGTGCCTCTCGGCCATTATCAGTCCAATTGTGCTCGAGACGTGCCTCCCGGCCATCGTCAGTCCGATCATGCCCGAGACGTGCCTCTTGGCCATCATCAGTCCAATCGTGCCCGAGACGTGCCTCTCGGTCATTATTAGTCCAATCATGCTCGAGACGTGCCTCTAAGCCATCATCAGTCCAATCGTGCCCGAGACGTGCCTCTCGGCCATCATCAGTCCAATCGTGCTCGAGATACACCTCTCGATCATTATCAATCCAATCGCGCCCGACGTGCCTCTCGGCCATCATCAGTCCAATCGTGCCCTCGGCCATCATCACCTAATCGTGCGAGATGCCTCTCGGCCATCATCGCCAGTCATCGCGAGGCACATCCTCAGTCGCAACACACCCTATCAATGCCAGCGTACCACGAAGGCCAAAAGCTTCACGCAAATCCTTTTCGTCATGACTCAAGCCCCAACATGACCCGTGCAGATGCGTCCCATAAAGAAATAACGAAAAGGATTCCTGTGAGAGGGAGAGAATGATGGGGCCAATAATGGTTGACTCCAACATGGCAAGCAACGTAGCATCCATATCTCGGCCACGTCACGACTCAGCCATGTCGACCCAGCGCCTCCCATCCGACCTAACCTCGAGGTACCCTCCGATCTGCAGAGACCACCGTCCCACGCCAATGGATGGCGAACCGATGTGCTGACCGGCCCCTCACCGCAGGCGAGGTGCGGGCGCGATGGTCGGCCGGAACAATACCCCGGCGGCGGCGGCGGTGGCGTCAAGAAGGCGCAGATCGACCGATGTACAACACCCCCGGCGACAGGCAGTCGATGACTGTTAGGTCCTGTAGTAATAACGTGACTCGCGTACGACCACCCCGTCCATGCAAGTATAAATGTTCACTCCTCATGCCATCAAAAGGGGATTTTTTTTTCCGATCTAAAAGAGTCGACCCCTGACTTGAGCGTCGGAGGGACTCGGCCGAGCCCAGACAACTCGGCTCGGGTCTTCTGTAGGACCTCGGGACATCCCAGAAGGAGGTCACCCGGAGGAAGGAGTGAAGTTGCCACGTCACTAAATCCATGGAGGCGATGTAATACACACGGAAACTCTCATCGGGGTGATATGTGGGGCAACCCCAACAGATCTGATACACGCGCAAGTTATTTTTAAATCATTTTCAACAACACTAAAGGGGAATAGCAAAGGAAATAATGATACTCGTAGTCGTTGATGACCTAAAAAGACGGTAACGAACACACCTAACAGTTTCTGAGGAGGCTGAGTCTTCGTGTCCGAATTTGTTGCAAGATTTAATGCTAACTCCATACATTGATCAATGTGGAGGCCACAAAAGACCACTCACTAACTTCTCTTCTCCAACTGGAAAAGCCAAGCCGAAAAAAGGGAGCACGTTTCTCGGACACCATCCACCTCGAGCTTGGGCGTACTTTGGGTCAGCACACAGTTAGTTACATCTGAAACAGAAGGACATCCGGTCGACACAAAATAGACTTTTGGGAAAGTATAGATTGACTTTTGCTCTGTTAATAGCCTCGGCAACTTTGTCAGGTCGATTTTCCATAAGGTCTTAGCCTTCCTCTGGGTGCAGGTACAAACACCTTCTTAACAGAGACAGACAGAGGGTTAAATTTGCAACTTAGAACATAATATATGACACTTTTAGGGAAGGGAAGAAGAATAAATATTATATACTTGTAAGAGACCGGAGAGAACCTACTCCCATGTTCTTCCATGGCTTCATGGTGTCCTCAATCTCTATAAGAGTAGATGTTGATGTCTCCAACAAATGATTCACCTCAGGATCGAGTAAAGGCATCGAGGGATTAGCAAACCAACCTGACCGTGTTCATCTCGGTGGAGATCGAGGGGTTCGTAGTTCCCCAACATTCTTTCCATGCACTTCAAATCTCCTGTCACATTCATCGGAAGGCATCGAATGTGCTTATTGACTTGCAAATGATGTCAAAACGATTAAGTCAAATTTTGTCCGAAGGCAAAAGCATGACCTATTATTATTATTATTATTATTTATGCTGACATGTACACCTACGGTACTCGTTTTCTAAAGTACTAAACTAGTTTTTTCTTCAGGAAAACCCAGAGGTCCCGAAGCCAAGTGTAACCTCGGAGAAATTGTGAACGTCTTCCTGTCTCCCTCGATCGTCTTGGCCTTTTCGGCCATCTCAATCACCTTGGTTTCTTCCAAGGCCTTGGAAATTGGGAATCAAAACCTGAAGTTTTAGAGACAATGAATGAGAAAGAAAAAGCCTATTTAAAAAAATAAATAAATAATAATACTATTTATGTGGAACAGGATCATCACCTTCGGGCCCTGGTTCCTCACCAAACAAGATCGTCATCTTGCAATAAGGCAAGATTGGCCAACAAATTATTAGCTCGACAACGGCATGGAACGAGATCAACAATGGTTTACCACATTGCCATCACCATTTACATTGATCAAAATAATTATTAGCTCGACCCCATATTTGTCAAGATTCGAGTTAGAAAAAGTACAGGAGCAAAGCTTTCCCGACTAGTCAAAAGATACAATTTTTGTAGGTGAGGTAGCTACACATACATTACTAATTGAAGCGATGACTACTTTAAATGTAAGACTAATCAGTGTATGATAGTTTGCTCTACCTTGCACATCAGTGTAAGATAGGAACCCGAGATGCCACTCTCCATCGACCTCCAGTAGTTCCATTGGCTCCTCAGTTGTGTCGGTCTCATAATAATCCACTCTCCGTTGATTCTTGGCTTCTATCTTTCACCTTCTTCTTGGTGCATGCAAGATCAATCAATACATGTCGCGAGTTGTAGACTCGTGTCTTTTTTTCAGCTGTTGTTACGTGCAAGATCAATACATGTCGCGATGATAATGCAGTGTCAACCAAACAACTTATACTAGATTTCAAGTTATATCTGAGAGCTTCATCAATCAAATACTCATACCAGTTGGCTTCCCTTCTTGCACAAGCTCATGTCAAAGAAACACAAATATTACAAGCCTGCAACAGCACTAGGATCAGGAGACTCAACCCTGAGGTGTCAATCGTTGCACGAAACATTTCAATCTCTCCATTTCGCCAATTGTCGTCAACCACTCCGTAAGAACATCCATCGTAACACAGTCAGGTCTACATCCCTGTTCGCTCATTCGATCCATAAGCTCAAAGGCTTTGTCGGACATATGGCGATCTCGGAGCCCCTTGAATATGGCATTGTATGTGGTCACACTCGGAGGGACACCCTTCACCTGCATCTCCTCCACGAGGGATACCGCGATGTCAACTTTCTTATTCTTGCAGAGAGAATCGATAAGAATGTTGTAAATGACTGTGTTGGCTAGCACCACCGAAGCACCCATGTTCTCAAAGGTCTTCATGGCCTGGTCCAGCTCGCCGGCTTTGCAGTAGCCATTGATCAGAGCTCCATATGTCACCACAGAAAGCTTGCAGCCATCATCCACCATTTTGTTCAGCAACTGATTCACTGTGGCGAAATCCCCAGCCTTGCACCAAGCAGCAATCAAAGTGTTGTAAGTGAAGGCATCAGGTTTGAGCCCAGCCTCACACATCTCGTCGAGCACCTCACCTGCCTTATCCAACCTCTTCTTCTTGCAGAATCCACTGATCAAAGTGTTATAGCTCTTCGTATCTAATCGAAAGCCATTCTCCCTCATGGAAGACCCAACCGAACAAGCATCGTCCAATCTGCCCACCTGTGTCAACCCAGAGATCAGAGTGAAGTATGTCACCGAATCGGGAGAATGCCCTTCCCTACGCATTTCATCGAACAGATCCATTGCCTTGCCTACATTATTCGAGTGCAGGAATGCTCCCACCAGAGTGCTATAGGTCACAACATTGCCTTTGACTTGTGGCCACTCCACCTGTTTCCTCCGAAAGAAATCATGGGCGCTACCGATCCTTCCATGCCTACACATTCCACACACAAGCGTGTTGAGTGTGATTACATTTGGAGGTATCCCTTCTTTCTCCATCCTGGTGACTAATTCGTGAGCCATATCGATCTCTGCTGACTTACAGAATCCATCGATCAGGCTATTGTATGTTACGGTGTCCGGCTCGCAATTGTAGCTCGATCTCATTGTATTGAGCAAGGGGAGCCCGTCGTGACGCCTCCCGGCCTTGCAGAACCCGTCAATGAGCGTGTTGAAAGTGATTGTGTCGGGGCTGACTCCCGACTCTGGGCTCGCCATTACGTCGAACACCTTCATCGCCTCATCCAGGCGGCGGGATTTGCACAGATGATTGATGAGTATGCCAAAGGTGACCACGTTGGGTCGAACGCCCATTTCCTTCATCTCTGAGAACAAAAGGTTCATCCTTGCAAAGTCTCGTGCTGCGGCGAGACCGGTCAAGAGGGCGTTGCACGCCGGGGTCTCGACGGCGCCGCCAGCATCCTTAACCGCGTGAAGGAAGTCCCAGGCAGCGGAGGTGGCGCCGGAGCGGCAGAGCTTGTTGACAAGCTGGGTGAAACGGAAGGCGTCCGTCGGGAAGAATCCCATATTGGCCATCTGGACGAGGAGGCCGAGGGCCTCGTTGTCCAGGGGCAGGCTCTGCTTCGACCAGCTGGAGAACACGATCGCGCAGGTGTTGGAGTCGGGTCGGTAGGTGGAGTCAGGGGCGAGCATGCCGCGAAGGACGGACAGGGCTTCGGCGCGGTGGCGGCGGACGGCGGAGCGGAGGAGCGAACGGAGTGTGTCGTTACAGCTGCGGAGGGAGGCCTTCTCGGAGCGGAGGTGCTCGCCGTCGCTACCATGGCTGTCGGTCGAGGCGACAGCAGATGCAGGACGGGCATGGGAGGGGCGGCGGCGGCGGAGAGCCGTCAACGACGGGTTCTTTGCCAGCCTCATCTTTTTCAGCCCACACGGGCGTCTCCGCCGACCCCTAAAATCGGAGGGGCGGGATGAGTCGCAGAACTCCGTGACGCAAACTGCCGTCACTCTTTTGTGATTCGTCATGCCTCAATATTCGTGCACGACGTCATGCCTCAATATTCGTGCACGACGTCATGCTTCAATATTCGTGCACGACGTCATGCCTTAAAAGAGTACAATTTGATTAGGCTCTTTCGGGAGACTGGTCACCTAATCAAATTGCCTAAGCTCTCTCTCTCTCTCTCTCGAAGGTTATATATAATTACATATTACGTATTGTAATTAATTATTTGTAATATTTTGATTCGTATATTTTAAAAAATTATATTAAAATTTTTATATTTACGAAATTGAAATATTTAAACCATTGTTCTTTTCTTATTTTTTTATTTTTATAAAATTATTTTTTAATACTGTATAAATTTTTAATATATTTTAAAATAAATATAAAGATGAAAATATTAAAAATAATTAATATTACAAAAGATAATCTAATAATTAACCATCCACCACCACCACCACCACCAGCTCCCTTCTCGTTGTTACTCTCATCATCTGGTGCAACTCCAATGAAAACCTCGGAAGGAGAAGCACCGGCGCTGTTCCACTGTCCCCTCGTCAGCCCAGCTCGCGCCGCCACCCAACTCTTCTCACAGCTATCAGCAGCAGGAACCAAAACAGCCTTCTTCGTTTTCATGTGCGGGGTTGAGTCCTGCTTCATTCGTCCGTCAACTGGGGGCTTCTTCGGCGCTGCTTATACCGAGCATGGTAGCGGCCGGCCGGCCGGCCGGCCGAGCGCGAGAGAAGGCGACGGAGCCGAAGAAGGTGAGCAGACCGAGGGCTCGATTTCGTGGCGCAGAGCGCTAATGACATCCTCGACGATGGGTTCTTTCGGTGGAGAAAGCACGCCAAAGAGCAGCAGTGAATGAGAGAGCGCATATCGCATCGCAGGTAGTAGTGAGTAGTATCTTCTTGTTCACTGACATGTAGCGGGGACACACATGGAACTTTGGAATAACAGGGAATGTGCGTCTTCATCGTCATACTTGCAAATACTGTCGTGACATCCATGTCGGACACGCACGGCTCTCTCAACTCCCCAATCTACATGCATATCGACATTATATTGGAAGTCGATGTATTTTTTTTTTATTTTTTTTTCTCACATCTATCTAATAGTAATAAGCAGCAGCAAAAACATAGCATTCAACAACTTAATTCTTGATAGTTGTTTTAGGCGTCTCGAAATGAACTCATTTTTTGGTATATGTCTTGGCTACTGTTTAAGATTTCTTATTCCGTCGGCTAACTCCCTTTTTCATTTGAATCCCATCATCATCTACTAAGCAGACGCAGCTCCTGACTTTGGTACCAAAAATTTGCTGATGCAGTGAACGTAGACAAAAGATAAGTGCTTCTGTTCATGTATTTCACTCTCCTTTTTTTTTCGTAGAAATAAGTTCAGCATTTCATTCAAAGAGACAAAAAAAAAAAAAACCTAAAGGAGGTTTTAATGAATGCAATTTTAGTATATGAATAAATTACCTGATCTATAGTTTGAAAGAAACCTTAATTAAGGAATGAAAATATATAGATACCTTAATTAAGGAATGAAATTATATAAATGCACAAATTATTAGAGATACACGTCATTAAAACAATAAATTATTCAATGTTGTCTTACATGATCCAAGAATACCTTGGGCCAATTTAGATTCTCTGATCATCACTTTATCACCTGCTACCACAATATTGTTGCAATTATTTATTTCTCTTGGGAAAAAATAAAGCTGATGATTGGTAAAGACATGATCACTTTTCACTTTTCTAATCCAGCATAACGCAAAGAAATGACACTAAAATATTAGTGTCCGGCAACCATAAGAAATACAATACAAATGTGGAAGTCATTACATTATTCAATGAAGTCATGAAAGTAACTCAAAATCCAGACGAGGCAAAACATATAAACTGCTCTGGTGATGGATGGATAAGCCATCTCCTCTCATCTCTGAGGCAAAGGATACATGTAGCATCGGTTACACCCATTTGATCAAGCAACAGCCTGGCCATAAAGACTCTTCCTTATCTGCGATCAACAAGAACTGATTTAGCAAACTGCCGACGCAAGTGCCATCCGATTAAACTAGATGTGACAATAACAAAAGACAATTTTGGGAAGTGTGGCCTTTGTGGAGAACAACTGTGCGTTGCCACGAGAACTTAATAAATATGACACCAATGATACGATAATGTGATGAGTGTTAACACAACCAGATTAGGGTTGAAACAACCAACCACTATATAGTCTTAAAACCTGCTAAATAACCTGCATGAAACTTGGCCACAAAATCAACAAAGTGATAATATAAAATTTCCAGTATATAGTAATTCCACTTAAAAAGACATTAAAAAACCTTGGCCTTCCTAGGCATTCACCTCACAAAAATAAAAGAATGCACAGGATGAACACGTGAAAATAAGTGAGCACCTCAGGCAGTTTCTTGCGGAAGGCAACATCCAGTCTTGCATCAAGTGTATTCTCACAAACAATCTTCCCATCTATAGAAGCCAGGACAACACCACCAGAGCTGAATAAATAAACCTTCTCATCAGCATAAATCTTTTACTTGGTTATTAAAGCTTTTGACAGACAGATGGTGATCACAAACCCTGTATCTGTCAAATATAAATGCAAAATGACTTCAACGAATAAGAAACAAAGAATCTGTTAAAGACCGATCACTGTGTGCTCTTCAACCTTGAAAATACGAACCATAACAATTGAGAAGTGCACAAGATTGTTGCATACAGATTGAAACTATGACCACTGAAGTTACAACCAAAACAGTAGTTTCAAACACCACATTTGGACCATTTGGATCATAATAACTTTACGTAAAGCCCTGGCTAACAGAACTTCATGATATAAGCATGCAGCACATATCAGCTTCTGAGGAGGATTACACTGGTAATGAAGGGAATACAGAATAGAAGGATTATGAAACTGGAACTCATAGCACAATTGTGGTGAACAGGTGTCTTGTAAATGTGTTTCTGGAGACAGAACTCAAACGCTAATATAATAGAGATGCTAGCAAATGGGGCACTAATGCGAGATGGTAAGTGCAGGCCAGAAAAAGGGTAAGCACTATCTGTTGTGATTAGAATCTTTAATATTGCCAGGGATTAAAAAGGTCAAGTCTAATTGGAAAGACAATGGAACAAAATGGGTAACATATCTCAAAAGTGGATTGCAATAAAAAAAAAACCACAAATGGGTTAAGCTATTGAAAATACAAACAAAAAGGTCTCAGGTTTTGAAATAGTGTATCTTTTGACCCCAATTTGTAGCCTAAGTGTCTCTGTCCCTGCCATTTGTTATGGAACAGTTCCAAGTTGGTTGATAAAAAATAAGATCAAAGTATGAAAATCCCAAACCACCATATAATAAACCATATAACTGGTGCCTAACATAATTAACATCACCTGGAACACCTTGCATATAAAGCATAACAAATATATCCTACAAGGTATTAGAACCAATGTTATAAAGAAAATCATTAGTCACATTTTGGTTACCATTATTGATTTGTTTAGTCTGACCTAAATTCATGCACAAAATTGTTCAAGTTTAACTATGAAATATCTTCTGGATATCTAATATATCACACATGGCTATCTATACAATATAGTGACACTGAGCAATCACTAAAAGTTTAAGGTACCTCAGAGCTTCTTATTTTTTAAAAAGACAATTAAGAAGAAAAAAAGATAAAACATTTTAAACATCCAGCTGACTAGGGCATTTTATAAGGGTATGTCTCATCCTCATCACAAATTGGTTGAACTCCTCTGAAACAGCTGTAAATTTGATATCACTAGAATTTCAAAACACTACATGGACAGTGAATTACCAAGAGGGACCATGAGCATGGTGGTGGCTCGGAGCAGGTGGCAGGTAGACTTTGTGGTCTACGATGATATCCGGAGGATGAACATTTGCTTTAGCTGCATATTCCTCTTTTGCTGATTCCAGAGCGGACTCCACAAGATGAGCATCATCTTTACGACAACGCAAGAGAACAGCCGGCTCTTTCAATCTCAGCAAGCTCTGAAAGGATAAATATTTCAGCTTACTTATATAAGTTTGGGATATTCAGACAATATTGATATATTGATCAATAAAAACTATCACAGTTTAACATAAAGACATGAAGCAAATGGTGTTTGACCATTCACAGGAAATCATAGAAATCTCGGGGAGATAGTCACAGCAATTGCCATGTCACATCTTTGTTTAGCTAATTGTAGGAAGCATTTTATGTCATATACAACATCATCCAGATTCAAGAATTATGCCAGTTACACCAGTTCCGTCATTCTATGATTCATCACTTCTGTCAGTATATATTCCCGATTCAATGGTACTATACTGCCAGTAACTAGAAGAAAAAAAATGCAGAAATCTACCTGAACAATGAGTTCTTTCAAAAGGTGTTTGTATGCATGATCATGATGAGTGATATTCAGGATATGATGATGATGGCTGACATTCAGAAGCTCCTTTGCAGCAGCTTCTTTCATGGAGTTGACTAAATCATCTTGAGCTTGAAGAACTTTAATACGAGATGCATTCAGCTGCATAGAATATTCACTGTAGAAAACAACAGGTGAAACTGTCAAATCACTGGTTATGACCATATAGATAATATGCGTAAGCAATAGTGACTTAGAAAAGAAATACATCATGTATAAGTTAGCTATAGTGTGTACATACTTGTATATTGTGTTTTTTTTGTTTATTTCATAAACAAAAAATAGACTTGGCAGTGAATTGGTGTATTATTTTAATTGCATTAGTGTTCCCATCATATGACAGCTAACTGGTAAATTTATGCCCAACGTAGTAGTTAGTGGTCACTTAAAGAACATTCAGCTTATCTTTCTCTATAGTCTATAGACAGATGGTAAAAGACTAAATGGAGTAAACATAAATTCATATGAATTATTATTTATTTAAGCATGGAGTATATTGCAACAAACCACATTCTCCCTTCATAATTTGACATCCTAAGTTACCTGAAAATAAATTTTGTTTGCTTAACAACATAACAGAGCAATGTGACATTAAAGTTTCAAATTTTGAAGGTATATTGTGATAATAATTAGCTATCTCACAAAATTCAAGAGGAAGAGGAAGAAGTTTCAAGTATCATTCATTTTGAGCTTTTATGTGGTAAGTTTTGTCGGACTGCCAACTGTGTTGTTGGTTATACTGGTGCACTGACCTTTGCAGGGATATGAAGCAATCACTTGAATTCACCACATTTATTTATGATTTTATTATTGCCCCTAGGGAAACTTTCCATGTAGCAACTGAATATAGATGATTTTTGAATAGTTTCATGACTTCTTGACTCTATCCTTACAAAAAAAAAAAAAAACTCCTAGTGATTATGTAACCACAGACCTATACTTGCCAGCCATGGGTAAGGTGAAGTAGCTCCAAGAAAAAGGAACAAAGTGATGTTAGACACACACAAAGAAAGATGATAAAAACATAACAAAAGTAAGGAATGAATTTTTCCCATCCCTTAATAAGGAATCTTCAACCGAAATAAAAAGAATATTATTCCATAAGTGCTAACATGGTTCAGTTTGGAACTAAATAGTTCATTTCATCCTGTACGAGAATCAACTTCAGAACCAGCATACTAAAAGATAAGTAAGTTGCAGTCTTTTTGAGATAATTATCAAGCAAAGGGGTACAAATCTACCTGTAATTAGCACATCGCTCAAGAAGATCATGGATCAGAAAATTGAGAAAAAGTATGCATTACAAAAGAAAACAAAGAAGAAATATATGAGTTACATTTTCTTCCGAATTTCGACTTGCTTCTCTTTTCGATCATATTCCTGCCTGATCTTCTTCTTTTCAGCTTCAACAAGTTGCAGCTTTTCAATGTTAAATTCCTAAAATGTACAAGAGCATGGAACATAAACTTTAATTTAACCCCCCAGAGAAAAAGGAAATCGTAAATGTCAATATCAAAAGAGAAGTGAATGAAAAATAGAGCTGTAACGAATATAGTACACCTGGCATAGCTATCCATACCAAGGCAACACACATGACTACAATCTCATCATAAACACAAAAGGTCCTGAAAAGGATTCGTCTACAAATAAATACCTGACAGATGTGCGATCGTTTTAAGTGCAAGAATATTGTTTATCTAAATCGCATCATTTTTCAGCTTCATCAATATCACATCCAGATTCCAAAGTCGTATTGTTTTTTTTCCCCCTTTTGTTTACCCTCAAACGGAGTACTAACATCAAACAAACTCAAATCTTTCATCCAAGAATTTTCAATCTGAAAGATCAAGCATACCTTATACGTAATTTACGTTCCATGAGGTAGAAAATCCCACTTAAGCTGGTTGATCTTATAAAAATTGGGAGCGTACTCGAATTATCGATTAATTCGAACATAAATCTCTTGCTCTAATAAAGAAAAAAAAAAACCTTCTACTTTTCTAACTAGAACTCTCCCGCAATCGATCGTGCCCGAAACAAGACCAAAGATGGGGAAACCAATCGAGAACCTAAGAAATTGAGTCGAAAAAGAAAAGGAAGTGAAAGGGCAAAAGGGGGAAGCGCGATGGGAAGACCTCTTCAGCGGAGATGGAGATCTCGTTGGCCTTCTCCTCGGCCTCCTGGCGGATGAACCGCACCATCTGCTGGATCTGTTTGGAGACATCCGCGTCGTTCATCTTTCCGATCCGCCGGCTACCCGATCGACCAGGGATGGGATGTTTCAGATCGATTTTATCGATCGCCAACGACGCGAGAAGGAAGGGAGCAGCAACCACATAAAACCAAGAGAGAGCAGCGATGTCTGATTAAGTCCGCCGAGAAGCCAACAGAATGATCCTCTCCAACCATGCTTACAACGAACGCTAAATCATTCACCATCAGAACCGTTCATTCTACATCGGTCCACTTCGTCAACCGTCCAGATCGATTCCGACCACAACTGTAAAGAGTATAAATTGGACAGAACGGTTACTCTTTTAGGGTATTTTTTGGACTGCCCCGTTCCTCTATGCCCGGACATCTACCAGTATCATTATTGGACACAACGGGGTGAACCCGCATGTATTCTTCTCCTCTTGTAATTTATCTTTTTAACACGTGCACGTTGCGGTCGGAACATTTGGTTGCCGTTGGATAGAACATCGGCTGATGTGGCGCTGCCTTAAGATTCGCGAACGTCGGGGTGGCCGTTCGGATCACCGATGAATGATGGTAATATAATTAGTGTCCACCGACCACGTGAGAGCAACATGTGGTGACGCCCCCACATGGGCCGATTGGCCAGTATACTGAAGAGGCAAAATTTTTTAGTTTATTATCCACCGTTATATTTAAATTTTATAGAATGTTTTTATTTAATTTTATAGAAAATCTTATAGAATCGATAAATTTATTCTTTTTACCCCCTCCCCTGGATAGGTAAGACTTATTTTTCATCCAAAATAGTCATTTTTGGACTATCATATTCACTAAGGGTTTGATATTAATTAGTTTGATCTGATCTGATTCACTGATGGCTTCATATATTCGAAAAAAAGCCATAAAGTTTGATATAGTGTACGACATATGGATGGTGCTAAGATCAATGAAGACCCTCATCTTTTTCATTTTTTTTTGTCACTTTTTCTCCTCTTGTCTTCTCTTTTTTTTTTTTCGTTTCTTTTTTCTTGTAGCTAGCTCTATACGTGGGTGGTGTTACTCCTTCGTCCATCCCCCTCTTCTTTCTTTTTTGTTATTGAATAAAATATAATGTAAATATATTATTATTTTTGTTAGCATTTGACCATTTAATAGTTTGTCATAATCAATTTTGTTGTTATATTGGTTTATGAATTGTTAAGCTATATACCTTTCTTTTTTTTTTTTTGGATGATCACATTGTATGAACTATCTACTTTCGGATAAAGTATTTTTATATTTTTTATAATATGATAGTCAAATATTATGTGAGACATCATGCTTGGGTTAAAGCCAATTGCCAAATGGTTCATATTTTATACTTTTATTGTAATAAAAATAATGATAGTGGTGATATCTTTAAAAATAAATTGACTAAAGAAGAGATTGGAGATGACAATATCTTAATATTTACGATGCATTAGATGTTATTAATGAATGAATTATCTTAAGTAAGGACATGTATGATAACATCATAGAAGTACTTTGTCGTAACCAAGATTATGATGTGTTGTTAAACACATTAATTCCTTACACTAAAGATGATTGTTCCTATAATAATTATTTTCTTGGTCAAGTATGATATTTGAATGGCATTAAAGTTATTTTATATATGTATATATATATACTATCTTATAATTAAAAAAATATATTTGTACAAGTATTTTGAGATAGGGATGAATCTCAGACTATGTGATTGGAAGAAACTTTGATATCAAACATGTTACAAATAGAAATTATAAGATAAAAAATAAAATGTAAAGTTCCCAATTATCAATTGATAAAAGTAGCTCATGTTGGAATTAATAGTTTCAAAATTACTAAGTTTCATGAACGTAATTTGTTAAGATTAAATAGGGATCATTAGGAATATAATATTTTTTATTATATGTCAAATAAAAAACGAAGTTATGATAAATACTAATTATACTCCAAAGATGATTACTATTGATATTTAAAAAAGATTTAAAATTATTTTATCATATAAGAAGACTTATCTGGGAGATTGCACTTACTGAGGTTTGTGATAATTTTGATTATTTATATACTAATATAATTTTATTTTTAAGAGAGTTAAAACTATATAACTATGAGACTCATGTTCAAATGATAATTTCATCAAAAAAATTATTTTTGAAAAATACTATGAGCTGTTAGAACTTGCCTTGGAAGTTTTAGATTATATATATGGCCTATTTTTTATATTGATGTTGCTCATCTATTAGACAAATATCTCGGTACTTTGACGATGGCTACAATTATTGATGATTATAATAAATTAATTTTAGATTAAGTATAGTGATTCGTACGGGTGGTTTTTGTATCAGTTGAACATATCATGATTATTGTATAGTTTATTTGTTGAAAAATCTTGTGACCAATTTCCAAGATATAAATGCTACAAAATTATTTTGGACTACTACTAAAACTCCAACTATGTATACGCTTAACAAGTGCATACAAAAGTTGAGAAAAAACACAAAAGAAATTCATATGAATATCTAAAATTGAGAAGGAGAAATGAGCTATTGTATTTTTTTTCCTAGTCATCATTATATAATAGTCACAATACATATATTAAAAAATATAAATTCATTACTTTAAAAAGTATAAATTCATTACTTAAGGATGCTCGTAATTTACCTATTATCTTTATGATTAAAATGATGAGGAAGAATATTATTGATTGGTTTTATATTTATTATGAAATAACTAATAATTTAAAATCAACTTTAACAAATAATGTCAATGATCAAGACAAGAGTCAATACTAAGGTGTCTTTCCTCATGCTTATACTGAATTATAAGTGAAGACATCCTCTGATATAGTTATAATAGATTTAGAGAAAAAAATTATTTATGTCGATCTTTTGATATTTTAAAATTATATATTGTTATTGGATATAGGAATAATAATCCATATTTGTTTTATAAAGAATACTATATAGTTGACACTTATAAAAAGATATACAATCGTTTAATATTTTCTATGAGAAGCAAACAAATATTGGATATGATGAGAAGATGATCACATCATATTACCTCCTAGAAGCATGATGCAGGCTGAAAGAAAAAAAAAAAAGAATTAAATCAATATATAGTGGTAATAAAAATAATAAGTTTTAAAAGTACCTATAATTTAGGTATAATAATCGATTACATAAACTCTCACTTATGTCATAATAATTATGGGTAATGATAGTTAGATTGGATTTTTAGTTGTATTCTATAATAATTATGGGTAATTATGGGTAATGATAATGTATTCTAAGTGATTTTTATAGAATTTATAATATATAAATAAAATAATTTTAGGATGAAAGTTAAATCAAAATTTTACAGTATAATATAATATGTCCTAACATTTTGTAACTATTTATTTTATAAAATAAATTAAATTGAAAATTTTAATTCATTCAAAATAAAGGTTTCAATATATTCTTTGTTTTACAATAAATATTTTATTTTATATATTAAAAATTAAAAATATCAAAATAAAATTTTAAAATATTAAAAGTATCATAAATGTTCATTTGAGTGTAATTCAAAGGTTTTATGAAAATTTAATAATATTTTGATCATAATCTCAAAAACCTAATCAGTTTTATCTTATTTAATCTAATCAGTATTTTTTATGAAATATAATATGTGGATTGAAAAGGTTGAAATAGTAAAAATGAAACTAATTTTTTTTATCTTATTTAACCTAATCAATTTTATAAAGGTAAGATAGAATTTTATTTTTAAAAAGTAAGGATACACTATAACAATTTCGAGTGTTAGTATGATTTGGTTCGATCCGAGTATGTAATACTATCAACATTTTTTACCAAGCTAGTTAGAGAGAACTAACAGGAAAATCTGATAGTGTGATCTTGAACCAACCTTCCGAGATGTGGCCTACGATTGTTCCCACCTCTCGATTGTGCGACCTGTATACCTCTAATGCGTTAGTTAGAGTCAGAGCTCAAAGAAATAGAGAATTATAATATATGACTAAAACATAATTTTAGGATGAAATTTCAAGCAAAATCTTATAGTGTAATATGTCATAATAATTTATAACTATTTATTTTATAAATAATTTAAATTGAAAAAAATACAAGCTATTCAAACTAAAGGTTTCAATATATTCTTTGTTTTACAATAGATGCTTTATTTTACCTGATGAAAAAATAAAAATATATCAAAATAAAATTTTAAAATATAAAAAGTATCATAAATATTTATTTGAGTGTAATTCAAAAGTTTTATGAAAGTTTAATAATATTTTGATCATAATATCAAAAACCTAATTAGTTTTATCTGATTTAACATAATTAGTTTCTTTATTAAATAGAATATGTCGATTGGGAAGATTGAAATAGTAAAAAATGATACTAATTTTTTTTATCTGATTTAACGTAATCAGTTTTATAAAGTTTTATAAAGGTAAGACAGAATTTTATTTTTAAAAAATAAGGGTGCATTATAACAATTTCGAGTGGTAGTATAGTTTGGTTCGATTCAATTACATAAGACTATCAACGTTTTTCACCAAGCTAGTTAAAGATAAATGATGTGGAAATCTGATAGTGGGATCTTCAACCAACATTCCGGGACGTTGCCGACGATTGTTCCCGCCTCGCGGCTATGTGATCTGTACACCTATAATACTTTAGTTGGAGTAGAAGCTTAAAAAAAATAAAAATTATAATATATAAATAAAAAATAATTTTAGGATAAAAGTTAAAGCAAAATATTATAGTGTAATATGTCCTAATATTTTGTAACTATTTATTTTATAAAATAACTTAAATTAAAAAATCAAGTCATTCAAAGTAAATGTTTCAATATATTCTTTGTTTTACAATAGATGTTTTAGTTTACATGTTGAAAAAATAAAAAATATCAAAATAAATTTTTAAAATATAAAAAGTATCATAAATGTTTATCTTAGTGTAATTCAAAGGTTTTATAAAAGTTGAATAATATTTTGATCATAATCTCAAAAACGTAATCAGTTTTATCTAATTTAACCTAATTAATTTTTTATTAAATAGAGTGTGTCGATTAGGAAGTCTGAAATACTAAAAATAAAACTATTTTTATCTAATTTAACGTAATCAATTTTATAAAGGTAAGATATAATTTTATTTTTAAAAATTAAAAGTATAATGTAACAATTTCGAGTGTTAGTACGATTTGATTCGATCCGAATATGTAAGACTATCAAAGTTTTTCACTAAGCTAGCTAAAGAGACTTAATGAGAAAATCTGATAGTGGGATCTTGAACCAATCTTTTTAGATATGGCCAATGATTGTTCCCAACTCTTAGATATATGACATGCACAGTTTCAATACTTTAGTTGAAGTTGAAGCTCAAAGAAATAGAGAATTGTAATATATGAATAAAAAATAATTTTAGGATGAAATTTCAAGCAAAATCTTATAGTGTAATATATCCTAACATTTTGTAACTATTTATTTTCTAAAATAATTTAAATTAAAAAATCAAGTCATTCAAATCAAATGTTTCAATATATTCTTTGTTTTACAACAAATAATTTATTTTACATGTTAAAAAAATAAAAAAATCAAAATAAAATTTTAAAATATAAAAAATATCATAGATATTCATTTAAGTGTAATTCAAAGGTTTTATGAAATTTTAATAATATTTTGATCATAATCTCAAAAACCTAATCAGTTTTATCTAATTTAACATAATCAATTTTTTTTACTAAATAGAACCTGTTGATTGGGAAGACTGAAATACTAAAAATGAAACTAATTTTTTTTATCTGATTTAACCTAATAAGTTTTATAAAGGTAAGATAGAATTTTATTTTTGAAAGGTAAGGATGCACTATAACAATTTCGAGTGTTAGTACGGTTTGGTTCGATTCGAGTAAGTAAGACTATCAAAGTTTTTCACCAAACTAGTTATAGAGAATTAACGGGAAAATCAGATAGTGGGATCTTGAACCAACCTTCTGAGATGTTGCCAATGATTGTTCCCACCTCTCGGCTATGCGACATGCACACTTCCAATACTTTAGTTGGAGTCAGAAATCAAAGAAATAGAGAATTATAATATATAAATAAAAAAAAATTTATGATGAAAGTTTTAGCAAAATCTTATAGTGTAATATGTCGTAACATTTTATAACTATTTATTTTATAAAATAACTTAAATTAAAAAAATCAAGCCATTCAAATTAAAGGTTTCAATTTTTTCTCTATTTTACAACATATTCTTTACTTTACATATTAAAAAAATAAAAAAATATCAAAATAAAATTTTAAAATATAAAAATGATCATAAATATTCATTTGAGATTAATTTAAAGGTTTTATTAAAGTTTAATAATATTTTGATCATAATCTCAAAAATTGAATCTAATTTAATCTTAATCAGTTTTTTTTATGAAATAGAACGTGTAGATTAAGAAGACTGAAATAGTAAAAATGAAACTAATTTTTTTGTCTGATTTAATGTAATTAGTTTTATAAAGGTAAGATAGAATTTTATTTTTAAAAAGTAAAGACGCACTGTAACAATTTTGAATGTTAGTATGATTTGGTTCGATTTGAGTATGTAAGACTATCAATGTTTTTCACCAAGCTAATTAGAGAGAACTGACAGGAAAATCTGATAGTGGGATCTTGAACCAACCTTCCGAGACGTGGACGATGATTGTTCTCGCCTCTCAAATATGCGACCTGCACACCCCCAATGCTTTAGTTGGAGTTGGAGCTCAAAGAAATAGAGAATTATAATATATGAATAAAAAATAATTTTAGGATGAATTTAAGTAAAATTTTATAATATAATATGTCCTAACATTTTATAATTATTTATTTTATAAAATAGCTTAAATTGAAAAATTTAAGTTATTCAAAGTAAAGGTTTTAATATATTATCTATTTTATAACAAATGCTTTATTTTACATGTTGAAAAAATAAAAAATATTAAAATAAAATTTTAAAATATAAAAAGTATCATAAATATTCATTTGAGTGTAATTTAAAAGTTTTATAAAAGTTTAATAATATTTTGATCATAATCTCAAAAACCTAATCAGTTTTATCTGATTTAACCAAATCAATATTTTTTATTAAATAAAGTGTGTCGATTAGGAAGGCTGAAATAGTAAAAATGAAACTAATTTTTTTTTATTTGATTTAATCTAATCAGTTTTATAAAGGTAAGATAGAATTTTATTTTTGAAAGTAAGGGCGCACTGTAACAATTTCGAGTGTTAGTATGGTTTGGTTCGATCAAAATACATAAGACTATCAACGTTTTTCACCAAGTTAGTTAAAGAGAACAGACGCGAAAATCTGATAGTGGGATCTTGAACCATCCTTTCAAGACGTGGCCAACGATTGTTCTCGCCTCTCAGTTGTGCGACTTGCACACATCCAATGCTTTAGTTGGAATCAGAGCTTGAAGAAATAGAGAATTATAATATATAAATAAAAGATAAGTTTAGGATAAAAGTTCAAGCAAAATCTGATAGTGTTAATATGTCCTAACATTTTGTAACTATTTATTTTATAAAAATAATTAAATTAAAAAATTTCAAGCCATTTAAATAAAGGTTTGATTGACTGAAATAGTAAAAATAATTTTTTTTTCTAATTTAACCTAATCAGTTTTATAATAAAATTTTAATTTTGAAAAGTAAGGGCGCACTGTAACAATTTCTAGTGTTAGTACGGTTTGGTTTGATCCGAGTATGTAAGATTATTAACGTTTTTTACCAAGCTAATTAGAGAGAATTGATAGAGAAATCTGATAGTGGGATCTTGAACCAACCTTCCGAGACGTGGCCCACGATTGTTCCCACCTCTCGGCTGTACGACCTGCACACCTCTAATGATTTAGTTGGAATCGAAACTCAAAAAAAAAGAATTATAATATATAAATAAAAAATAATTTTAAGATGAAAGTTGAAGCAAAATCTTATAGATTAATATGTCCTAACATTTTGTAACTATTTATTTTATAAAATAACTTAAATTAAAAAATTCAAGCCATTCAAAGTAAATGTTTCAATATATTCTATGTTTTAAAACATATGCTTTATTTTATATGTTAAAAAATAAAAATATCAAAATAAAATTTTAAAATATAAAAATTATCATAAATATTCATTTGAGTGTAATCTAAATGTTTTATGAAAGTTTAATAATATTTTGATCATAATCTTAAAAACCTAATCAATTTTATCTTATTTAACCTAATCAAAATTTTTATTTAATATCACGTGTCGATTGGGAAGGCTGAAAACGTAAAAATGAAACTAATTTTACTATCTGATTTAACCCAATCATTAATAAAGTTTTATTAATGTAAGAAAGAATTTTATTTTTGAAAATTAAGGGTGCACTATAACAATTTCGAGTGCTAGTATGATTTGACTCGATTCAAGTACGTAAGACTATCAACATTTTTCACCAAGCTAGTTAGAGAGAATTGACGAGGAAATATGATAGTGAGATCTTGAACCAACCTTCTGAGATGTGGCCGACGATTGTTCCCACCTCTCGACCGTGCGACCTACACACCTCCAATGCTTTAGTGTGAGTTAGAGCTCAAAGAAATAGAGAATTATTATATATTAATAAAAAATAATTTTAAGATAAAAATTTTAGCAAAATTTTATAATATAATATATCATAATATTTTATAACTATTTATTTTTATAAAATAACTTAAATTAAAAAATTCAAACCATTCAAAGTTTCAATATATTTGATGTTTCAATATATTCTTTGTTTTACAACATATACTTTATTTTACATATTAAAAAATAAAAAATATCAAAATAAAAATTTAAAATATAAAAAGTATCATAAATATTCATTTGAGTGTAATTCAAATATTTTATGAATGTTTAATAATATTTTGATCATAATCTCAAAAACCTAATCAGTTTTATCTGATTTAATATAATCAATTCTTTTTTATTAAATAGAACGTGTCTATTGGGAAGACTGAAATAGTAAGGGTGTATTGTAACAATTTTGAGTATTAGTACAGTTTGATTCGATCCGAGTACGTAAGACTATCAACGTTTTTCATTGAGCTAGTTAGAGAGAACTGACACGAAAATCTGATAGTGGAATCTTAAACTAACCTTCCAAGACATGGCTGACAATTATTCCCACCTCTCGGCTATACGACTTGCACACCTCAAATGATTTAGTCGGAGTCGGAGATCAAAGAAATAAAGAATTATAATATATGAATAAAAAATAATTTTAGGATGAAAGTTTAAGCAAAATCTTATAGTGAATATGTCCTAATATTTTGTAACTACTTATTTTATAAAATAACTTAAATTAAAAACTTTAAGTTATTCAACGCAAAGGTTTCAATATATTCTATGCTTTACAACAAATATTTTATTTTACATGTTGAAAAAATAAAAAAATTAAAATAATTTTTTTATGATTTTGAGTGTAATTCAAAGGTTTTATAAAATTTTAATAATATTTTGATCATCATCTCAAAAATCTAATCAATTTTATTTGATTTAATCTAATCAGTTTTTTATGAAATAAAACGTGTCGATTGGAAAGACTGAAATAGTAAAAATAAAACTATTTTTTAATATGTTTTAACTTAATCAATTTTATAAAGGTAAGATATAATTTTATTTTTGAAAATTAATGAAACAATTTCGAGTGTTAGTACGGTTTGGTTCGATAAAATTATCAACGTTTTTTATCAAGCTAGTTAGACAGAACTGACAAAAAAAGTCTGATAGTGAGATCATGAACTAACCTTCTGAGTCATGACCGATAATTGTTCCCATCTCTTAAATGTGCCACTCAATTAATTTAATTAATTATGTTATATGAAGTTGCTTATATGAGGTTGGCATGATACAAATTATTCATTATGTATTATTGGATGCATCCATTTTTATGAGACAGTATCTAATGGATGTAATAAAATGCACCTTTATATGATATGAAAGGTGTTTCATTTTCTTTGTTAATGTTTGGATTATGATAATTACATTCTCATTCTAATTAACCAATTTATTCTTATTTACTAAATAATAAATATCAGAATTAATAATTAAACATAAAAACCTAATATCATAAACTTAAAAAGGTAATAAAATAAAATACATATTATATCTCAAACAAGATAATATAAACTTGAGAAAAATATAATTATATAGCGTATTAAAGTAAATAAACCAGCAAACAATATGTTCTGCAGCATACTGCAAACTCATACAAAAGTATAACGATAATAATATAAAAATATTAAAATATAGAACAAAACACTACAACATAATACAAATGATATCGATATATGGTATAAATGTAGAGGAGATACCAATAATTATATGAACCAAACATCCCAAAGTATCTGTTCATCTTTTTTCTTTTTTTTTTGCATTTCAATTTTGATCTCAATTTTTATTAGAATAACGAACCAAATACCACCTAAAGAAATGAATGCATATATAGACTTGGAAAAAGTACAAAAAAAGGAGATTAAATCTCAAATTCACCAATGAAGGCTTGAATACGACCAAAGGCAATTTAAGCCAAGATATTAAGCAACTTTAAAACATCCTCAGAGGAACAACACAACAAAAATATTTGGTATATACACACAAATACAAAAATGCATATACACTTAATTTCTCAACATGATTAGGGATTTTTTATTTAGTTTGAGAAAGATTGATTTAGGTTGTCATTCAGAAACATTAGTTTGGAAGAGAATTTTTGATTTACATAATCAATAATAAACTCATTTCTTCAGCAATAATTAGATACTTTAAATATAAATAATAAGAGAACTTAGAACATTAACCGGAGAATTTGACTCTAAATATAAATATTAATTAAATAGGAACATTAATTCATGACCTTAGTTACAAATATCAATAGAAATCTCCTACATACTAATTAAAGAGCAATATTGAAAATATCAAGGGGATGATCTATTTGAGCATAAATCTTACGATTTAATATTATTTTTTATTAATTTTATTCTTTAAATTTAATTTTCTAAACACATGAGCCTCAAATAAATACCTTGGCATTTAAGGGCGCCACGTCAACCATTTATCATCATTCACAAAAAAAACTAATTATTAGATTTTCAAAGAGTTTAATGAAGATTGTTACAAAATACAATTTCCTCACTTTCTATCCCAATTAATTGTTCAATATATTTATCTATTATTTATGAATTATTAGTTTTCTATGTGTCTGGATGACAGGTAAAAAATCCACCGAAATATTGTGAATTTTCAAAAAAATATTTTTTGAATTTTTCGCAAGCTGTGCCACTGGTTTTTAATATTCTCTAATAATATATTTTTTAATATCTAGATTCTCCTTGATTTGATAGTTACCGATCTTTTTTTTTTCTTTTTCTCTATATTCTTATGGATCGTTCTAATTATAATATTTTCAATAATATCAAAAAATTATAATATAATATAAAAATATTAGATAATGATATTTTTACACTACGTTACAGTGTTCTCGCATTGTGTTATAATATTTTTGGCAATACCAAGAAATACTGTAACGTAGTAAAAAATATTATAATATAATATTTTTATAGAGTGTTACATTTTTTTTCTATATTATTGAAAACATGAAAAAAAAAGATAGGTGGATAAGGATATTTTAGGTAATAGGAAAAAAAAAACAGACGTTGGCTAAGCGTTCGGACAATGAGATCGAGAAAAATCCAAGATTTTTCTCAAAAAATCATACAAAACACTACATAATAGTAACTTTTTTCAGAATCAATGGTTTTCCATAATATCTTCATAACCTAAAGAACTTTCTTATGTATATATCATTATAACTACGTTAGTTACTATAATTCTACTGTTAATTGAAGCTCTAATTTACATTAGCACACTCGAAAAACTCATTAGGAGATACAAATATTACCAATATTGTTTTAAGGGTATCATTGGATACGATTTTTATCTGTATTGTATTTTTATACGGTTTGGAATTACTAATATATCTAATTGGGAATGAATCCTCGTGCATATTGCATGATTTCCACACCCGACCCGTTAATCGGTTTGAATCCGATAACAATCAGATCCGATTGTACATTTAGGTCCTTTTGGTCTCTCTTATGTTTGTCGGATTCGGATCTACTTGGAATTCGACCCGGTAATGATACCTTGGTTCCCATGATGATGATGATGAGCTCGAAGTCTTTCTTTCACCTTGCGATTGCAGACGAGAAGTCGTTCTCCTCTCAGCAACCCCAAACAAATATATTATATATATTATATATATAACGAGAGAGAGAGAGAGAAGCCGATTGCATCGTGAGAGATCTGACGGAAGAAACCGATCGATGCATCGACTCCGCAATGGAGGGAAGACACTGACGAGATCTGCTCGACCGCGTCCTCTGTTCTGATCTCGAAGGAGGGTGAAGACGCAGAGCAGCAGCAGCGATGCAGAGCCGGGGATCTGGTCCCCGCCCGCTCTCCCGAATCTCCTCCATCATGCTGTCGATGTTTGCCACCATGGCTTCCTTCTATGTCGCCGGCCGGTCTGTTTCGCCTCTCCTTGTCCATCTTTGAATCAATCTTAGGGTTTGAGTTTATTACGTACTCGAAATGGGAGCTTGAATTAAAGCCCTGTTCTTTCTTTGTACAGTCTTTGGCAGGACGCGCAGAGTAGGGTTTATCTCATCAAAGAACTCGATCGAAGGACTGGGCAGGTTCTTATTCGCTTTCCTGCATATTAGATTGTGTTCTGACCTTTTGAATCTACGTCAGTTTCGTGAAAATGAGAATCATTGTGTTCAAAGTTTCGATTTTGGCCATGGTATTATATTTGAGGAAGCATGGGATTCATTATGCAAAAATTTCAGGGTCAGTCTGCTATTTCCGTCGATGAGACGCTGAAGTTGGTAGCCTGCAGGTGAGTTGTTTTAGATTCTTGTTTTGGTTCAATGTGGCCCAAGTTAGAGAAGTAGGAAATCAAATTGTGCAGGGATTACATGCATAGATTCTGTTGTTCAGGCACCAACAGAAGAAATTAGCTGCACTTGAGATGGAGCTTGCTGCGGCGAGACATGAAGGTTTTGTTGGTCAGTACTCTTCAGAGACCAATGGGACTTATTCTAGGAAAAGGCTGCTGGTTGTTATAGGAATAGTCACAGAGTTTGGACGGAAAAAGCATAGGGATGCTGTTCGAAAGTCATGGCTGTCAACTGGTGCAGTACAATCCCCTTTTTATTCTTCTTGTAGTTTTTATTAAAGTAATGCATTGAATGGGGACATATCATTTGTTTTAGAGTTTCATTTAGCATGAAGTGGAGAAACCTGCCTACCTCATTAGCAAGTCATTACACTTATTCATGGAAGTGTTCTCATATAGACATGCTTATACTCCAGGACTATCCTTCTAGAAGTTGGTCATCTCAACTGAGTTCAATTTAGTGGCTGTGGTTAACTATATGTGATAAATTCTTAGATGTTCTGGGGTATAACATTTGGCTGTTAGGAAGGTTGTGCAAATATTATTTTCAAAGGCTTTTGTGAAAAAAGGTTCAAGAAACGTTTGTCTTGTTCAACATAAGGTTTTACTGTTGTATCATGTTAAGCTATTTAGTTATTGTGCCTCCTTTCTCCTAAGAAATTTCTGTTTCTGTGGGTAACTCATGATGTTATGCTCTTCTTGATTGTGCTTATCATAAAACTTATAAACCATCTCTTTTTCAATTTGCAATTACTTATAGCAATTCTGAACATTATGAAGGTGCTAGTTAGCTTAGGGGTTTGCCAGATCATCGCAAGGTCTTGGTATAAAAAATCTCAACATTGTCACCTTTGCTGTCTCGAATAGACATACAAAGTAACTTTAACATTCATAAAATCAGATGAAAACCTTTCTTTCTGGTTTTTGTTTGATGACATCCAACAATTTAACAATGGGGTATCAATTGAGCCATATCTTGTGAACATCCCTAGCTTTGTTGAGGATGGTGGGAACTTTACCTTTTGAAGAGGATATCTCAGATAGTTGATAGTTTTGGTGATATATATGTCCTTATATGACATATTTATAAAGTTTGAAGTGATAATGCCTACATGTTTTCCTAGAAAAGAAAAAAGACTCATGTTTTTTTAATTCTTCATTGGAATTAAAACACATCATGTTCTTTTAATTCTACATTGGTGATGATGACTCTTTTGAATACTTTGCCTCTCTGAGTACCAATCTTCTTGCATTTTATTCCCAGGTGCAGCAATGGAAAAATTGGAATCAGAAAAAGGTGTGGTAGCACGATTTGTAATAGGACGAAGGTAATTTTGGATGCATCAACAATGTAGGAACATCTTATTAGGTTTCTTATTCTTGTTGGATCTTTTTTGCTTGTAGTGCAAATCGTGGAGATACTTTGGACAGAGAGATTGATGATGAAAATAGTCAGACAAAGGACTTCATTGTTCTCGTATGTTTAGCTTCATGTTGAACATTTAGTCTTCGTTTTTTTTCCTATTCTTGTTTGGGGATCCTTGCAGTATAAAAACAAATAAACGTTTTTTTTTATTTTCCTAGTTGGACTATACTTTTGACTCTTAGTATATTTCCTGCATGCCAAAGTTCAAGGAATAAAAGAGAACAATAAGCTATAAAGCATATAACAATTTGTTTTGGCTTGCTGCCTGTTGCCATATAAGGATCCCATGAGATTTAATGACATGGAGTGTACCATAGAATGTGTCACTAATGCCCCTTGTTTACTATATACCAGGTCTATCACTAATATCACTTTAATTATGTGTCATGTGATACTCTGTTTTGGGATATTAGGCCTGGAGACAGAGGTAGACCAGGGAGATCAAGGTTGATACAATTGTAAGATTGTTCCTTTGTGACTTGGGAGATCAGGGTATGAGTCAGGAAACCTACCAAAGGTAGGGCTGCGTACATCAGCTCCCCCCATACTTCACATTGACGGGAGCCTCGTGCACTTGGGTACATCCTTTTTAGGTCTAGAGACACAGGCAAGGATATTAGAAGGTAATGTAGTTGCAGGTTTTACTTCAATAAGCTCCACAGTCAAAGTATTTGCAGAGTTGTCATGATCAGGAGATCAACCTGGTTTCTGAGATGTGATTCAGCCATCCACTTCTGGATCTGTATATGTAAGGTTCATGGCTACAAGAGAAGCATTGTGATGTTGTTTGAGGTTTTATATATCAGCAGGACTGTTACGCAACAGCCAATTTCAACCAGGTACTGGCATCAAAATGTATAGCTTGGTACCATTACAATAACCATTCATTTTTAATAATTTTATATTTTATTAAATGATTGGTACAGATTGGTATATTACCCGATTGATGTATTGGTTCCATGCCGGTCTAATAGTTTCCAAAATCAGTATTGGAGTCATTGGACTGGTATTTTAATCCTTGTTATGGATCTTTATTATTGTTACAAGTTTGTTACATCTGGATGTTTCTTATCCTTCTTTATTCTTATGGTTTCTCTTCTAAATTTTAACCTAATACTTCTCCATCATCATTATGCTTATCTGGCTTCATGCCTTATGTATTATTTATTTTCGAATTTTATTTTGGTTCACAGTTTCTCAGTATAGTGTTCTATTGGTTATGTAGTGATTAATATTAAATAAACGGATATATTTTGAAGTATTCGAGTTTCCATGTGTTCTTTGACATTACTTTCTCAATCTTTCATGGGTGATCTCTAATTCTATTGCTACCTTAAGATTGCATAGAACACCATCTGCAGTATTTAGCTGAAAGTTCAGATGAAGTCTTATTAAAAACCTTTAGTTTTTATTTTGAATTCCATGAAATAATTTTAATTTTCAACAGGATAATCATGTAGAAGCTTCAGAAGAAGGCCCAAAGAAGACAAAACTGTTTTTAGTTTATGCTGCAGATACCTGGGATGCTGAGTTCTATGCTAAGCTTAATGATGATGTTTATGTTAATATTGGTATGTTTCTTCAATGGAGCATCAAATGGTCTACTTTTATGTTATGTTTTGTTGAAACACTTCAAATTTATCAATTTTAGTAACTTATAGGGAATTGTTTTCATGAGTAGACTATGTGCTGCACTGAACTTTATTTTACTTGGCGAGAATTGTCATCTCTAGTCATCTCATTTTGGTTTATAGTTCAGTTGTGTGATATTTTACTAAAATATTTTCTTTTTCTAGCATAAATTTTAATATCGTTAAAAGAAGCATTGGTGAAATAGAATTAGCCACATGTTATCTTTTATTACAGTTGTATGCTTGATGTGACTATGTTTCTTGAAGGTTAGTTTAATTAATCCTATCATGCTTTTATAAGATAGCCTTTTGTTTTTGAAGTAAATGGAGAATTTTTTTCTTGCAAATCGTAGCCTTATTTCAGCTACAATGTTCTCTAATTTTCCAGCTAGTGGCATCAACATGCTTGTGCCTTTGTTTTGTTTGGATTTGTTTGCTGGGTCTGAAGGATACTACTAGAAAAGACAGAGGTAGCTTGGTCCAGTGGCATTCGTTGGAAGGGAATAGCAGTAATAGATGTGGGCTTTCATGTGCCTGTTTATGGGGGCACTCCAATGTGACACCAAAGGATTTAACGATATAGAATAGGCAAGTGTGCTTTGAGGACTAGCTAATTTGATACCCAATATACTTTTATGACCTTTGTGTTCTTTGTCCTTTTGATCTGAGATGTGGACACCTGAAGCCGGGCTTTTGTCACAAATTTGTAGATGTTGCTTGCTATATGCTTTGGCTATACAACAGCTCCTTTTAGTTGCCGTCCAATTCATGCTATCAGGCTAAAAGAAACTTTTTGGATTCCCTGCCCACCTAGTATGCAATATTTAGCCCTGCTTTTGGCTTGCCTTCTGATTAATACCTCAATGTGACCATGAGGTAAACTTAGTTTCAGAGAACATGTGATGTCAACCATTTCAATTGCAAATGAAATTTTTTGTACTTGTGTCGTAAAACAAATGCTTACTTCGACTTAAACAATTATCTTTCTACTAAATTACCTTAAGGTTCATTCAAAGCAAATTTAATTCTGTCTCTACTGAACTTTGGCTCAAGAACTTAAGGTTCAAGAATGATTATACAATTAACCATGTTGATGCTCAGAATAACTGATGCTTAATTTGACATTAGTATCTTTTAACTATACTTTAATTTGACATTAGTATCATAATTAAAGCGTATCCCTGCCTGTTCCTCTATTGGACCTGATATCTAATTCATAGTCCGCAAAATTGACATTGGGATTATGATGGATTAATATTAATTTAATTGGAATCAGGAAAAAATATTCAATTTGGATCGATGAGATTGGGAACACCCATGAAATTATTTTATAAAATATTAAAAATTCTTGGAAGTAGCAAATCATGAGAGAAAATACAAAACAAAAATGGGGATTAATTTGTTAAAAAATATCTATAGGACATTATTGTAAAATAAATATTAATCATATTATACAGTAATATCACTGTAGTAAATAACTGTTACATTATACAAAGGGGTGAACGACTTGTCAACTTGCTGCTTGGGATATAAGGTAATGCAAAGACATAAGGGAAAATACCATGTGGAGAGAGCACCTATGGATTTGAGATTAACTTCAAATTCTATCACATCTATATTCTCTGTGAAAGGTTCCCTATATTTTAAATGGTTAAAACTACCCTTTATCCTCCTCTTTCTTCTCCATATACCTTTCCTCATGCCTTGTGGTTGTTGTTGATGGATAATTATGCCAATGGTGGTAAACAGTAAATCCAATAGTTGTAGGAAAAAACAAATAAAAGTCTTCTCCTTTATTTTACAATCATATTTGTAGGTTTTCTGTCTTTCCTCTAACTCATTTTCTCTATTCTTACACTCCTCCTCCCCTCTTTTTTTGTGGTAGATCAAATTGTCTAGAATTGCTAATATTAGGCAATTTTGGTTGAGTTTTATTGATTCAAATCAATTCAAAGAAATGTAAGGCTGAGAAGTCGATGAAACTCAGATTGTCCTTAGTCTATAATGTTATAGATTGGGTGTATCAAAGTGGAATTAGTTGATACCACAAACTATCTAATAGGAAAATTTGACCTTAATGTGTTAGTTGATTCCACCTAAAACCAATCTTTCTCCAAGATGTGGTGGGCAAAAGTACCCACTAGTCCAGATAAAGCTTTGTGGTCTGTGCTAACTCGTGGAACTGCTTGTACTGTTGAAAAAGATTTTGACAGAATAAGATGGTGTCCAATTCCTTGACCTGAAAAGTGTTAAATATGACTTGTTAGACTTGTTCTTGTATTTAAATAACATCCTAATGATGGTTGATTTTAGAACTTCTAATTGTTGCCTATCCTTTTTGGATTAAATTTTCATACTGAGTAAATTGTGTTTACAAACCTTTAATTATAGGTAAAATTAATATGAGAACAATTCAGATGTCATTTGGTGATGATACTTAATTCCCAGTGAAAAAAATTGCTTTACTTCTTCAGACTTTTGGTATATTTGCCTATTCATTGCTTTGAGAGGCCCCATAATGAGCATATAGGTACACCAATGCAGTTAATACAGACAATTCCTCTATGAATGTGTAACTAGATTTAGCTTCATGTTCACTAGATTTAGCATATCATGGTTGCTATTACATGTAACAAGTTCTAATATTGGATACAATTACAAATCTAATGCAATTGTTTGGTTATATTTAGATGCTTTGGGAACAATGCTTGCATCACACTTGGACAAGCCCCGTGTTTACATTGGTTGTATGAAATCTGGCGAAGTTTTCTCTGAGTCGTAAGTTATTGGAACACAAGCACTTGGTGCTTTTTTTTTCAAGATAGTCTTGATGCTTGCTTATGCTCGCTAACTGCTTATTTTATGTCCAGGAGTCACAAGTGGTTTGAACCAGAGTGGTGGAAGTTTGGCGATGGAAAATCGTAAGTGATTCTTGTATTTCTTCTATATTTATGTTATGTTGAATGGTGCATTATGGCCCGGTTCACTGATGGTTATCCATCAGCAGCTGCATGGTAGTTACACTCTGTAGCTGTCAGTTTATTAAACTTGGTTGCTGGCGTAGTTGTCAAAACTGAATTGGCTATCGACCCAACTAAGCCTTGGGTCATTGGATCGCTGATTAGATCAGTGGGTCAATTGGTTGGACCACAAGTTTAATAAAAAATAATTATTAATTTTATTTTCTCTTTCCAATTTTGT
Organism: Ensete glaucum; assembly: GCA_021527575.1. Lineage (NCBI taxonomy): Eukaryota > Viridiplantae > Streptophyta > Magnoliopsida > Zingiberales > Musaceae > Ensete > Ensete glaucum. The sequence continues at coordinate 13,557,604 of CM038554.1, read as the reverse complement.
TTCTTTTCCTTTCTTTTCTTTTTTTTCTGCAAGTTAAAGCTTTTCATGTTGGACTCATCAAATCTACATTAACTTTGAATTGCTTGTCACCTTTTATCTGTGAAAGAACAATGTATTGAAATAATTTAGACCCTGAGGCAATAAGTAGATGACAACCATGATTATAAGATCATCAAACCATTTCAACAACAACAATAAAGTTGTAAGTTTAAACTATTTAAGGTTGGGTACATGGACTTTTTGCCATCACTGAGATCTGTAAAGAGTCATATGTTTAGTTAGCTTTAGAGTATTGAAATATTTATTTATAGTTTCTATTAAAGTCTTTTTAGCTATTCCTCTATCTTTTTTCATATCACTAACATCAATCATTTCACTTTTTCTAGCTATCATATCCTTAGGTCTTCTAAGCATATGTCTATACCATCTTAAATGATTCTCTATTATCTTATCTTCTATCGAAACGATATATAGTTGTTCACTAATAAAAATATTTCTTTTCTCATCTTTCCTAGTAACTCCATACATATATCTCAACAATATAATTTTTGTATATGTTGTTTCTTAATTGCCTAGCACTCGTATCTATAAAACATTATTGGTCTCACAACTGTCTCATAAAATATTCAAACTACTATAGAAGAATTGGAATCTTTGAAGATGATCCATGCCATCTTACCTCTGTCCAGAGCAAACTTCGATTTATGCTGCATTTTGGCTTGTAACACTAGGATATGACGACCAGGAATATATGGAAATTTGCATGCATAGAAAACCCACAAACTTTCCTTCAACATCTTCCAACGATTCAGATCAAGAATCTATCTTTCGGTACATCTTACTCTACAAAAGAAGCTAGGAAATATCTAGGGAAGAGATGCTGAACTAAATTCTTTCCAGAGCAGTTCTGAAACCATGTCTGCAGAAGTCTCCATGTATGAAGTTCTAGCAAATATAAACAATACTTGCTTCTAAATCTTTTTTCTTCTCCTCCCTCTTTGCAGACTACTGCATTGATCTACGCTTCTCTTATGTCCTCCTCCTGCTTCTTTTTCCACTTAGTAATGACTCTATATGATTTCTAAACTCTTAAGGCAACTCCAAGGTTATGAAATTTATTCTATCCTATCTGAAGTTTCTGATCAATCGGTGTTCTTTTCTGTATTTTCCTTGCTATATCATCTACTTGAAATACATTCTTTCTTCTACTAATCGACTGATGCTTGTGAATTTCATTCTTGGTATTGATTTCTGATGTCTTCTTTTAATGAGACATGATCTTTTGTGGTTTGACATTATCTATTCTGTTTTCTCATTGTATTTTGCCATGTTCATTTCTGTTACTGTTTATTTATTCCGAATTTTGTTATATTTTTATTGTCTGTTTCTCCTTGCCGGGGTGCTCTTGTGGTTGGTGGGTAAGCTGATGCCTTCAGGAATCGTGTTCATAGTCTTTAGTTGCATGATATGACCATGCAGAACCAGATATGCATTTGCAATTGGGCTTCAAGATAGATCTAATTGATTTTTTTTTTTGTGTAACAGCTTTTCCACAATGGCATAGTTTCCATAATCTTTTTGTTTTCTGAATTGCAGCATGTTGGCATGTAGCAGTTGGGATGGCCTTTGACTGGTGACACTTAAGATGTGTTGCATAGCCACTTAACTATGACCAGCAAAAATTAGTTTCTCTTTAAAACATAATTGGAATATATGAAATTAAATGTTTGGTAAAGTTAATGCTTGGATAAGTATTATGCAGAAATGACTTTTGTGTCTCAATAAATTTATCCTTGTTATGAGCCATTCTGTGCTGCAATGTGGATTTTGCCACTTATGGTAGCTTTTTTTTGTTCTTTTCTTTTTATTTTCTGTTGCGATTATGTTTTTTCTGATGTTGCTAAATTTCGATTCCTGTTCATTAACAGGTACTTCCGTCATGCTTCTGGTGAAATGTTTGTCGTATCCAGAGCTGTTGCACAGTTTATTTCCATCAACAAGTGTGTACATTGAAACTATCAAATATTCTTTCTCTTAGTATATTGATAAAATTGGCAATGATATATCCTTTATTAGCAAAAGTCAGGATTATGACAGTTGGAGTCGATCACCTTATTTCTTTGAATGCCAGGTCTATTCTTCGCACGTATGCCCATGATGATGTCAGTGTTGGATCATGGATGATTGGTCTTGATGTTAAGCATGTTAATGAAGGAAAACTATGCTGTTCATCTTGGTCCTCAGGTTTGTCTTTTCATTAGATTTGTATCTTAGTTAACATCATCCCTTAAATTGTCCTGGGAAATTGCGCTTGCTAGTTTCTGCCCTGATGCAGTAAAACTCTGGTGCCAGCCTACGGAACAAAACCGCTTTCGGGCCAATCCGCAATAGCTTCGCTCTTGCTTTAAAAACTCATCCTACTTCCATCAGCTTCGACTAGCTAAGTTTTATATTAACTTTGTTATCTTGTGCTTGTCAGGAGCTGTGTGTGCAGCTGCATGAAGATTCATGCGCTGAAGCCTTGTAAGAACAGTGTTCGCTGGAAACTCGAGGAGATGGAAGATCCATGTAGAATCCGCTCAACCCGCAAAAAGACATGATTGCTGCAGCCACCACAAGCAATTCTTTCCATCTTGAGAAGAGTTGGTCTTCCTTGCATAGGGGATTAACTAGGGTTAGGGTTTCTTTGAAGATCTAGAGAACAGGGTCTTTTTTTGGGTCCATTAAAGCATCAGTGTATTTGTGCCCATCCATGAAGTACTTACTACACACACCACCATTCTTTTGGCCAATGAAATGTTCTTGTTCTTTTTGTCAGGAGATGCCATGCGTTGCTTCCATTACTGATACGGGTTGGGGGGGCGGCGGGGAAAGATTGTGTTGGAACAACTTCACATTGTGACCTACCAAGGGAGAACAGTCGGGTTACAATTCCATTCTTTCACTCTTTTTTTTGTTAGTATTGTTGGCACATAAACATCCATCTTTCTCATCTTGTCACATTGGAGAATTAGGCTTTTAATATAGACTAGAAGGTAAAAAAAAAAAAAAACTAAAATTGGGATGTTTTAAGTTAAAAAAAAATTCAATATGGGTTTGGAAGACCATAATGGTGAGAGAAGAAAAAGGATTACTATATTGATAGGGTTTATAGTGGGTCGACCTAATTATCCGTCATGTGTTAAGCAACATATCATATCTTCGGTCGACCTGGCGTAGTAATAGTTGACCTATGTCCGAGCTTGACAATGATTAGGGAAAGACGTAACACATGACATCATCTGATACATACGCGACGCTCGAGGCCCTTGGGACCACATGAGGCCATATGTCACCTCAGCAAATGATGCTTAATGTTGGGCAGATGGTTCAAATTCAGCCCAATGTTGGGCAGATGGTTCAAATTCAGCCCATAATGGGCTTTAGTGAAGCCGATAGCCCAGAACTCCACTTATATTAACCTAAATCCTAGATTAGGTGAAAATGGTTAAAATTAAGAGCGCAGTGGCTGAAAACGTGGGAGAGAGAAAGTAGACTGTAGATTGACAGTAGAGGTCAGAAAACAAGAGATCCAAGAAAGGGAAGAAGATAAAGACAAGAAAAGACTATTCTAAATCATTCATATCTCAGGTTAGATCAGTTTGCAGTGGATTCGTACTGTGATCTCTTTAGAAAGTTTTAGATATTATGCTTAATATTATAGTCCTTATATTCATGTGATTCTCTTATGGCTGTTGATTTGGGCTTGGACAAAAAACCTTGAGATTTGTATATTCATTATTTTGATAGTGGATTTTCTCTAGCTTGTCTCAGGTTTTTATCCTTCGAGTTGAAGGGGTTTCCACGTAAATCTTGGTGTTTATCTGATTGTGATTTCTGTTTGATTCCGCTATGTGTGACGGTCTGCTAGTATTTGTTCATATACAAAGTTTATTCCTATTTTGTTCCTATCAACTGGTATCAGAGCAGGGTTTTTGGTGGCATTTAACTTTTGTATTTGAACATGGAGTCTGGTACTGTCTCTCGCATGATTAGTTTAAATGGAAACAATTGGATAATATGAAAATCAAGAATGGAAGATTTCTTGTATTGCAAAGATTTGTATGGACCTTTGCAAGGGGATAGTGCAAAGCCCACAACTATGACATATGATGAGTGGAAAAGGTTAGATCGAAAAACTATTGGCTTTATTCGTCAGTGGCTTGATGATAGTGTCTTTCATCATGTTTCTACTGAAAGTTCTGCTTACTCTCTTTAGAAAAAATTAGAAGGTCTTTATAAAAGAAAAATGATTAGCAACAAAGCTTTTCTGATTAAAAAACCTATAAACTTGAAATATAAAGAGGGTACTTCTATTCCTGAGCATTTGAATGAAATGCAGTGTATTACTAACCAGTTATCCTCTATGAAAATGTCTCTTGATGATGAGTTGCAGGCATTGTTACTTCTCAGTTTTTTGCTAGAAAGTCAGGAGACACTAGTGGTTTCCCTTAGTAATTCTGCACTAGATGATATTATCATTATGAGTCAAGTAACAAGCAGCTTATTGAATGAGGAGTTGAGGAGAAAGAATTCAGCTACTTCTCAGATTGATTCACAGACATGTCTCAGAGAATAGAGAAAGGTTAAAGTCAAAGGATAGAAGTTGTTCACGCATAGGTAGAAGCAAGTCAAGATCAAGGAAAGATATTGTTTGCTATAATTGTAGTGAGAAATGATATTACAAAAATTAGTGCAAGCAACCTAAGAAGAACAAGAAAAAAAGAAAAGAAGTGGAGCATACAAAGTCAAAAGAGATTATCACAGCTACAATGCAAGGTATTGATTATTTGATTTTGTCTACTTCTGGTGATATTTTTTTCTTGTGTTTGTCAAGATCTCGAGTGGATAATTGACACTGGTGCTTCTCATCATGCTACACCACGGAGGGACTTCTTTGCTACTTATAGATCTGAAAATTTTGGTGTTATCAAGATGGGCAACTATGATACAACAAACATAATTGGCATGTGAGATATTCATATAAAGACTAACCTTGGTTGCAAGTTGGTGCTTATGGATGTGAGGCATGTGGTTGACTTAAGACTGAATTTAATTTCAGTTGAAAGACTGGATGATGAAGACTTTGATATCAGATTTCATAGAGGGCAGTGGAAGCTCAATAAGGGTTCTCTTATTATAGCTAATAGGAAGAAATGTTATACATTGTACAGATTGCAGGCTAAAGCTTGTGGTGAGCAGTTGAATGCTATAGAGAAAGACTTCAGCATGGAGTTGTGGCATAAGCGACTATGACACATGAGCGAGAAGGGGCTGCAAAAACTTTCCAAGAGGGAGGTATTATCAGATCTCAGAGGTACACATTTGAACCCTTGTATTGATTATTTAGCTGGTAAACAATATAGAGTTTACTTTGTTAGTCATGCCTTATCTAGAAAAATATATGCCTTGGACCATGTCTATACAGATGTGTGTGGTCCTTTGAGGATAAAAATTTCTAGTGGATCTATTAATATTCCTAGTATCAGTGGTGCACTTTATTTTGTTACTTTTATAGATGACTTTTTCAGAAAAGTTTGGGCCTATGCTTTGAAGACCAAAGATCAGGTTATTAATATTTTCAAGGAGTTTCATGCCAGAGTTGAAAAGAAGACAAAAAGACAATTGAAATACATCAGATAATGGTGGTAAGTATATAAGATTGTTTAATGATTATTGCAGGTCACATGGCATCCAACATGAGTTGACAGTTCCTGGTTCACCTCAACATAATACAATTACAAAGAGGATGAACCACACCATCATGGAAAAGATTAGATGTATATTTTCACAGGCCAAGCTACCCAAAAGGTTTTGGGATGAGGCTTTAAGGATTGCAGTTGATGTAATCAACTTATCACCATGTATAGCTTTAGATGGTGATGTTACATAGCATATATGGTCAGGGAAAGATATCTCCTATAGGCATTTAAGAGTGTTTGGTTGTTGTGCATTTGCACATATTCCAGACAATGAGAAATCCAAGCTGGATGGTAAGACAAAAGAATATATTTTTCTTGGTTATTCACATGATCAGTTTGGTTACAGGCTTTGGGATCCAAAAAAGCAGAAGGTGTTCAGAAGCAGAGATGTTGTCTTCTTTGAAGATCAAACCATTAAAGATTTGAAGGAGGCACCAACTAAGACTTCTGTAGAGGGATTTGTGGACTGTGACCCAGTTATTCCTCTAGTATATCAGGGTGATGGGGGAGATGTGCAGGAAGATGGTGCAGAGCCAAATGTTAATCTACTTATAAGACATGTTGAGCAGGAAGAATAAAGAGAGCAAGTTCCCACAGAACCTCAATTAAGAAGATCTTGCAGACCATGTCAACCTTCCAGAAGATACTCTACAGATGAGTATATGATGCTTATTGATGCAGGTGAACCAGAGAGTTACCAGGAAGTAGTTGAAAGTAAGCAGAAAAAGAAGTGGTTTATTACTATGCAGGAAGAGATGAATTCTTTACAGAAGAACCACACATATAATTTGGTATAACTACCAGAGGGAAGTAAAGCCTTCAAGAACAAGTGGGTTTTTAGGTTGAAGACTCAAGAATATTGTTCTCAACCAAAATACAAAGCTAGATTGGTTGTGAAAGACTTTGGTCAAAAGAAATGTATCGATTTTGAAGAGATTTTTTCTCCTGTTGTTAAAATATCTTCTATCCATATTGCTCTTGGTATTGCTGCTAACCTAGACTTAGAAATTGAGCAGTTAGATGTGAAAACAACTTTCTTTTATGGTGATTTGGAGGAGTAAATTTATATGGAGCAACTAGAAGTCTTCAAAGTCAAAAGTAAAAAAAATCTTGTCTGAAAGTTGAATAAGAGATTGTATGGGCTGAAGCAAGCTCCAAGATAGTGGTATAAGATTCATTTATGATTAGAAATAAATATAAAAGAATAGCTTCAGATCATTGTGTATACATAAAACGATTTGGTGAGGATTTTATTATTCTCTTATTTTATATTGATGACATTCTTATCCTTGGAAAAGATATGTTTATGATTGATAGGTTGAAGAAGGAATTAAGTGAGTCTTTTGCAATGAAAGACATGGGGCCAACAAAACAAATATTGGGTATGCAGATTTCTCGTGATAGAAGATAAAGGAAGATTTGATTGTCATAGGAGAAATATATTGAGAAGGTATTGGATAGGTTCAGTATGAGTAATGCCAAACCAGTTCGTTCTCCTCTTGCAAGTCACTTCAAGTTGTGCTCAAATCAGAGTTCGTTAAGTGATGAGGAGAAGGAGAAAATGCAAAAGGTTCCTTATGCTTCAGCAGTTGGAAGTTTAATATACGCGATAGTATGTACAAGGTCGGACATTGTATATGCAGTGGATGTTGCTAGCAGATTTCTTGTAAATCCAGGTAAAGAGCACTGGGCAATAGTGAAGTGGATTTTTAGATATCTCAGAGGAAGTTCTAAAGTTTGTTTAAGCTTTGGAGATCGACCATGACAGGTTACACAGATGCAGATATGACAAGAGATATTGACACAAGAAAGTCCACATCAGGTTTTGTACTTACTTTTGCAGGGGGAGCTATGTCATGATAGTCCAGATTGTAAAGGTGTATTGCTCTCTCCACCACAGAGGTAGAATATATTACTGCTATAGAGGTTTGTAAAGAAATGTTATAGATGAAAAGATTCTTACAAGAATTGGGGCTAAAATAGAAAAACTATATAGTGTATTATGACGCCAGAGTGTCATCCATTTGTGTAAAGACTCAACATTTCATTCTAAGTCAAAGCATATTGACAAAGACTTTACTGAAAGAGAGACAGGAGATGTGCCGACAGTTGGTTAACATGACTTCACATTGAGGAGTCATAAGATAGCCACCCTTATGGGCTGAAGGGGGAGGTTATTGGGCAGATGGCCCAGATTCAGCCCATAAAGGGCTTTAGTGAAGCCCACAGCCCAGAACCTCATTTATATTAACCTAAATCCTAGATTAGGTAGAAAGGGTTGAGATTAAGAGGACAACGATGGCTGAAAACATGGGAGAGAGAAAGTAGATTACAGATTAATAGTAGAGGCCAAAAAATAAAAGATCCAGGAAAGAGAATAAGATAAGGATAGGAAAAGACTATTTTCAATCATTCATATCTCAGGTTAGATCAGTTTGTAGTGGATTCGTACTGTGATCTCTTGAGAAGGTTTTGGATATTGTGCTTAGTATTATAATCCTTATATCCTTGTGATTCTCTTGTGGCTATTGCTTTGGGCTTGGACGAAAAGCCTTGAGATCTGTATATTCATTATTTTGATAGTGAATTTTCTCTGGCTTGTCCCGTAGTTTTTATCCTTGGAGTTGAAGGGGTTTTTTATGTAAATCTTGGTGTTCATCTGATTGTGATTTCTATTTGATTCTATTGTGTGTGATGGTTTGCTAGTATTTGTTCATATACAAAGTTTATTCCTATTTTATTCCCATCAGTTACAACATTAAAGGCCGAGATATGGTCAACCTTAGGCCGACAGGTATAAAAGTCACCCCACCCCTGAGGTACTATTTAGGGGGACGAAAACATTTTATTCTAATTCCACCTCGGTCAGGGCACTGACTTGAGCGTCGAAAGAGCCACATCGAGCACTGACCCTAACGAGGCCTTTGTGCAGGAGTCTTCGGTCGACCTGAGATGAACTCCCAAACGAATAGTGCCGACCAAAGCTGAGCTTCGTAGCATGCCCCGCTGACTTCATATGAGCACCAATTCAATTCTGACCAAAGTGAACGAACTTGTGCACTTAGGCAGAACCAAGCCGTGCTGACTAATCAACCATGACATAAAGTTTCACAACATTTTGGCATTAGAAGGAGGGACATTTTGGTGTTATAAGGAGGGCCCGATGTCGCAAGAGCGCCCATAACATAGTGCGAATGGAGAATGCCCAGGTGAGGAGGTTTTCATGGCCGCACCAACTTTTGGTGTCGTCCGGTTGACCTCCTATACTCTACCCGAGGAAGCGAGCCTGTCGACGCTTATCCCGAACTGTTGTTGGCGACTATTCAATGATCCAGGACTCTCCCCCCTAGATGTCAACTCTGGATCCCCAATCATCACAACCGAAGCTTTCCTCGGCCTTACTCACTAGGTTTAGGCTCTGGCCGGGATGATACAAGCAATTATCCCACACATTCCTCAACTGATGCAACAAATGATGCCTCCTCAGTCGGTTACCCAAGTGGCCCCTAAGCAGTAGCTGCTGAACCCAGTTGGCATCCAGGAAGACCCAATTCTTCCACCAATCGACCCTGTGGCATAGTCCTATCGCACTGAGGTTTGGTCGGGAACCCCAACTACCATGGCTAGAAGATTGGCTACCCAGCCCCGAGGCTCCACCCACACATCCTAGGAGCTCGACACTCTATCCTCGGACTCCGTAGACTCGTTAAGGATGTAGCTGCACCAAGTAAACCGACAGTTGGATGAGGTCCAGAAGGAATTCGTAAAATCCAAGGAAGAGCTTAGAGAGAGTTCCAAAGGTGGCTCACCATTTGTCCCTAAAATACAAGACAGGCCTATCCTGACCAGGTTCAGGCTTCCCTCACTTGAGTCCTATAATGGTGGCTCTGACCCTACTAAATATGTTACGATTTTCCGAGCTCAAACGGCCCTCTACGACACCTATGATGCACTAATATGCCGATGCTTTTTGACCACACTAAGGGGGTTAGCCTGAATGTAGTACAACTGCTTGAAGCCATCCTCGATCTCCTCATTCAACCAACTCGCAAAGTAATTTGAGCTAAACTTCCAAGCAAGCGCTCGACCAAGACCTATTATGGCCTCTCTCCTTTATCTGAGCCAAGGAAATAAGAAACCCTTCGCCCAGTTTGTTACGCGCTTTGTAGTAGAAATCCGAGGGGTGCTTGACACACATCCCACCTTGGATGACCTGAAGTGCCCTTGTGCCGAGTAGGCCCGAGGGTAGTCCTCAAGGCCCCCAAGGAGGAGGGCAGAAAGATCCGAACTATCGGTACTAAGGCTGCCACTAATCCCCTAAATTCTACCCGAACAAAGATTTTCCACCAAATCTGAGAAAAATGACTTCTCAGGCCTCCCAACCCAATCAAGACATGCCTCAAAGGGTGAGATAGGAGATGATAGTATCACTTCCATCGAGAGCATAAACATGACACCAAGGAGTGTCATGACCTCAAAAACTATATTGAAGACCTTATTCACCAGGGTCACCTCAACCGCTATGTCCATGATCGACGATCGGCTTCCAAGAGCCTACATTGTCGAGATCCTTCACCCCACCCAAAGGGGCCATAGAAAAATAAATTGATGTTATTATCGGCGAACCCGCTTTTGGAGGCGACAACTCCTTGGAGCGCAGAGCATATATTGGAAAACCAAGCGGGAGCATCACATGTGCATTGAAAAATCAAAACAAAATATATTTCCAATATAGATCAAATCGTCATACAAAAGATTGGGTCTTCAGAAAGTCACAAAATCGAAAAATCACATTGTGTGAGAGATTGTTTACCTAGGAAAATCATATATTCTTATTTTTTCAGATCCGGATGGAAAGGAAGGAGGTCAAGCTTCCTCCTCTTTAGCAATATCTACATGATGGATCACTACGACGATACTCCTCCAATCACAATCCCAAGTCTCACAACTCTTACGCAGAGGGAGGGAGGGAGGGAAGAGAATAGGAGGGGGTGACCAAAGATATAGCCTATCAACTATGCGTCTTCTCTCCTATTTATAGAGAGCCACCAAAACCCTAGGGGTCATACCTTAGTGGATATTGGATCTCCATCCAATTACCCACTAACCTTGTATTATTGGATCTTTATCTAATAATCTCCTTAGGAGTCTAATTGGGCCTTATGCAAGGAGTCCATTAGTATAGGGTCTTAATTAATGAGAATATGAGCTATTGGATCTCTATCCAATCCTTTATTCACTTAAGCATCCACCATATATGTGTGACCCTCTATGCCCGATACCGAGTTGGCTGTGAATCATCCCCATCAGAACTCCTTCTAATATCATAAATTATTATCACTATAATAATTCACTCGACTCATCGACTATAGACGTACTAGGCCACTATACTACAGCCCCCAGACGATACAGGGGGATCAAATTCATTGGACCCGTCTGTCCATAGTTACTGTGTATCTATAGTCTATCATCCAACTAATATCCCAGAGACCATATATTGGACGTGGTAATATGAGGCCATATACAAAATTTGTTTGAGTCTCGCTCTAATCGGATTCTCCCAGAGAACTTCTCCCTCAATTCGAATGACCATGGCCAGGGATTTGTCTAAGCAAGCATACATAGGATATTCCCATTGCAATACTGAGAGTGGATAATCCTTTATTGGTACTCAATTGCCTTTATAAGATTGGCTATTAATCCTGATAACCGGTTGTACCAGATCTAAAACTTTTTAAACCTGTAAGTCCGGCGTAAAAAAAAAGAGTACTTATACAAGATATCCTTGGTATCTAAAGTCTAAGGACTAATCACATAACTGGGACTATGGAATCATTATATGACATTAGGTATCATTAATCATACAATATTATATAAGCATATCAATTAGTGAACTCATTCTCTAATAAGCACATATACTATATCCTTAGTGTCTCTACACAAGTGGCTATGAGACCAACTGCCTCCATCATGTGGACATGTATATAGTACCAGTTTGTCCAATTATCTTGATATCCCTTTCGAGTAACCTATGATCGGGATTACTTGAGATATGTGTTTAAAGGCAAATCGATCTCATTATCGTGATCTCATCACGATCCAATTCTCATTGTATAGAACCAATGACATTAATATATATATATATATATATAATAATAATAATAATAATAATAATAATAATAATAATAAAATATGAGAATATGTCAATAATAACCATAAGCAAAAAGATCGTGCAATATGTCACATGTGCCATCACTCACGTGATTGGCTTGCAGGGCACCTGTAACTAGCAATCTCTCACTTGACCTAAGGCCAATCACCTATGTGTCTGATCCCCATCAGACCCCTATGATGCTCAAATACAATATGAGCCAATGGCTTCGTTAGTGGATTTGCAATGTTATCTTTGGATGGAACTCTTTCCATTGTTATATATTTACGGGCTATGATCTCTCTAATTAAGTGGAACCTCCTCAGAATAATTCTAATAAGACCTGGGCTCCCTTGCTAGAGCTATCGCCCTGTCACTATCGTTGTATATGGGAATTAACTCAATGCTGCTTGGTACGACTCTCAAATCCCTAATGAACTTCTTCATCCACACCCCTTTCTTTTGCTGCTTCTGCTACAGTAATGTATTCCGCCTCTATGGTTGAGTCAATAATAGTATCTTGCTTGGAACTCCTCTAGCTTATTGCTCCTCCATTCAGGGTGAAAATATACCCTGAGTTTGACTTTCTATCATCAATGTTAGACTGAAAACTTAAGTCCGTGTAGCCCTCAACTTAGAGGCTACATCCTCCATATATCAGTAAAAGATCCTTAGTCCTTCTCAAATATTTAAGGATGTACTTTATTACCTTTTAGTGTTTCAAACCTGGATCTTCTTGATACTTGCTCGTGACACTTAGAGCATGTACTATTTCAGGCCTAGTAAATAGCATAGCATATATAATAGGCCATATCACTGAGGCATAGGGTATCCTATCTATGTCTACCCTTTTTTTAGGAGTCTTTAGGGACATACTCATAGAAAGTGATATTCTATATCTCATCGATATGAGACATCTCTTGGAATTTTTCATGCCAAATCTTTTGACAATGGAGTCTATATACCTGTATTAAGACAAGCTAAGCATCCTCTTGGATCTATATCTATAGATTCAGATCCTCAAAATATAGGATGTGTCCTGTCCCCTAAGTCTTTCATAGAAAAGTTTCTAGATAGCCAAGCATTAACTGTGGATAATATTCCTACATCATTTTCAATGATTAAGATGTCATCCACATATAGCACCAAGAAGGTGATAACACTCCCACTTACTTTCATGTACACATAAGACTTATCGTCATTCTTAAAAAGTTATAATATCTAATCATCTTATCAAATCTTATGTTCCAACTTCGATAAGCTTGCGTCAATCCATAAATAGACCTAAACAACCTATATACTTTATCCGGACTCTTTTTGGATATAAATCCATCTAGTTGTATCATATACACCTCGTCCTTAAGATTGCTATTGAGGAATATTATTTTCATATCTATCTATCATATCTTATAGTCAAAGTATACTATAATGACTAAAAAAATTCTAATGAATTTAAGCATGGCTACAAGTGAAAACGTTTCGTTATAATCAACTCCTTGCCTTTGACGATATCCTTTAGCTACCAACCTTGTTTTATAGGTCTCCACCTTTTCATTTACTCTTGATTTTTTTTTTGAAGATCCATTTACAACTGATGGGTATGATACCCTCAGATGCATCCACAAGGTTCCTAACATTGTTAGATTACATGAAATCTATCTTAGAATTCATAGCTTCTTGCCACTTCCCGGAGTCTACACTCATAATAGACTCCTCATAGGTCTGAGGATCAATATCCTGAGAGTCATTTCCACTGATATGTCTCACATATCATTTAGGAGGGTCAGATACTCTACTAAACTTGCATAAAGTTGGAACTTGTGTGCTTGGTACCTGAACAGACTTAGACTCTAAAACAGTGCTTGAGTTAGGTTATCAAACCTCGCTCAAATCTATCTCATTCTACTATTTCTACCAAGAATGTGTTTCTTCTCAAGGAACACAACGCTCTTGGCAACAAAGACCTTTCGATCCTTGAGATAATAAAAATAATACCCTAAAGTCTCCTTAGGGTATCCTATGAACGTGCACTATTCCGTCCTTAATTTCAACTTGTCGGGGTTGTATCTTTTAACGTGGATAGGATAACCCCAAATCTTAACCACCTTGAGATTAGACTTCTTTTCTTTTCATATCTCATATGGTGTAGACACTATCGACTTTGATGAAACTTTATTTAGAAGATAAGTTGTACTCTTTAGGGCGTATCCTCAGAATGAGATGGGTACGATAGCGAAACTCATCATGGACCACACCATGTCCAACAACATGTGATTCTTCCTTTTTGATCCACTATTGAGCTGAGGTGTATAAGGTGGTGTCCATGGGATAAAATCTCATTGTCCCTGAGGAAATGGGTGAACTTCGTGCTCAAGTACTCTCCTCCTCGATCTGATTGAAGAGTCTTAATACTCTTCCTAATCTAGTTCTCTACTTCATTCTTATATTCCCTTAATTTCACAAAGGCCTCGAACTTGTATTTCATCAAGTACATATGTCCATACCTAGAGAAATCATCAGTGAATGTAATGAAGTATGAGTAATCACCTATAGCCTGAGTTGACATGGGACCACATACATCACTATGTACGAGTTTCAATAACTCAATGACTCTCTCTCTAGACTAAAATGAGAGTTGGTCATCTTCCCACAAAGGCAAGGTTCTTAAGTTGCATATCACTTATTGTTAAATGGATCTAAGTATTCATCTTTCAACAACTTTTGAATCATTCCCTCATGTATAGGACCTAGCATATAATGCCTATGTATGTATTGTTTACCTTATCTCTTTTCACATAACTCAGGAGTTACAGAGGCCAACATGTAATATTTTGCCAATGTGGAATCATCTATATACTTCACATAGCAAGCAATCTTATCCTAGGCATAATTGTATCAAGAACGTATGTGATTTTCTTTGCCATGAGAATAATTCTCAAATTGTGGAGCCAATCCATGTAGCTAGGACTAGTGAGGCAGTTGGCATTAAGTATGCCAAGCAGGGGGTTTGCGAGTGACGTGTTTCTGACAAAATAGATATATCACAAATAAATAACATGTAGATTTTGTAGAAAAAACTAATTAAGATATGAACTTATATCTTAATGTACTCCCACTATTTTCCTAATGAATCAGTGACACCCTCGACATGTGAGACGAAAGTCTCTAGCAAACTCCTAGTAGGGATCAGGATCTAATTAGTGTCTTAATGCAACCTCGAGGGACTCAACCAATCATAATGTTCAGTTAAGTCACAACATTGTTACAAAATGAGTATGATTTTATAATATGTACTTGAGGGACTCGACCAAGCATATTATGTCCTGAGGTCACCTGTGACATCTCTATGTCGTAAGCAAGATCTCGATTACATAGATAGGTGAGCCTCGAGGAACTTGACCAACTCGACCTATGTCATAATTTAATTTCTTCCTATAACGATGGAAGGCCACGTGGGTCAATCTTATTACCTCATGCTCACCGATTTAATATTATTATAAGAAGGGTTTTTGTTTTATACCGATCTTGTAATATATCGTGTCACACACACACACACATATATATATATTAGGTGTATAACACATATCATATATGCAAGCCACACCTGATGATCATGAGCCGTTACCTAATATGATTAAGCCGGAGCCAATGGGCCTAATTACTCACAATAGGATCTATGTGTGCATCAGCGCAATTCCGTGCCCTATTATTATTGATCTCGTCATCATCGGTTCCATCAGATCCTCGTCAGATCATTATGCGTTGTGATTTCTCTACCACGGTATCGTGGTCCCGCTATCACCTCCACGTTCTTGCCGTGCTTCTCTATGTAATTATAATTTAATAATACACACGCAAGCTCGACAATAAATAAGAAAAATAGAGGCTCGCAAGCTCTAATAATAATAATAATCACATTTACACATATCATAATATATGGCTTATGATCACACATCCACATCATATAACACATACATATCACATCACATGTACGATTACTAGATATATAATAAATAATTAAATTATTTATTAATTATTTTTTTAAAAATTAAGACATGTTAGAAATTTCTAAATTTATCAATGCCATTTTTATAATTCTAGACAGGAGGACAGACCTCGAAATTTCTAAAATTATTGAGGTTTTTTTAAAGTTCTATAAAGGAGGACAGAACTTAGAATTTCCTAAATTTTGAGGGGCATTATCATCCGTTTAACGAAAAGAAACCCTAAGCCCTTTGCCCTCTTCCAACGACAGTCGTCGCCATTGCCCTTTGAGCGAGGTCTGGTCATTGCCACCATCCGGCGGGTGCTATTGCCCTCGTGGCCATAGCACTGTGAGCTAGCGCCACCGCGGGCCGGCCAGTGTGGCGCCCCTTGCCATGGCTTGATCACGAGCGATCGCTTGGCCACGTGCGACTGTCCCTGCAAGATCGCTAGCTATAGCCAGTTGCCCCTGTAGGGGGCCTGCCCGCAAGTGGCTGTCCCCTTCCTCGTTACCTTCGCTATGAAAATGCAGCAAGAATGTGTAGAACAATTCTACGCAATTCAATCTTATTACACGTAGTTTAAAACCAATCTTTTGCACGAACAACCTTGGCTCTGATACCACTATTGGGAAACTAAGTGGGAGCATCACATGCACAACAGAAGATCAAAATAAAATAGGTTTCTCACATAGATCAAATCGCCTTGCAAAAGATTAGGTCATAAGAAAGCTGTAAAATCGAAAAACTACATCGTGTGAGAGATTATTTACCTAAGAAAATCGTATATCTCTATTTTTCCAGATCTGGATACAGAGGATGAACGAGGTTAAGCATCCTCCCCTCTAGCGGTATCTATATGATGGATCGTTATAGCGATACTCCTCCAATCACAATCCCAGGTCTCGCAATTCTTGCGCAAAGGGAGGGAGGGAGGAAAATATGAGGGAGTGGCTAAAGATGTAACCTATCAACTATGATCCTCCCCTCTTATTTATTGATAGCCACCAAAACCCTAGGGGTCATGCCTTAGTGGATATTGAATCTCTATCCAATTATCCACTAACCTTATATTATTGGATCTCTATCCAATAATCTTCAATGAGAATAGGGACTAATTGAATCTCTATTCAATCCTCTATTCGCTAAAACAACCACTATATGTGCCCGATCCACTAGGCTCGATACTAAGCTGGCCGTGAATCGCTCCTATCAAAATACCTTCTAATATAGTGAACTATTATCCCCATAATAATTCATTTGACTCATTGACTATGAACGTACTAGGCCACTACGCCATAGTCCCCAGACGGTATAGGGGGGATAAAATCTATCAGACCTGTCTGTCCGTAGTTATTGTGTATCTATAGTCCCCATATAACTAATATCCCATAGACCATATATTGGACATGGTACTGTCAGGCTACATACGAAAACCGTCTGAGTCTTGCTCTAATTGGATTCTCCCGGATAACTCCTCCCTCAATCCGAATAACCTTAGGTAGGGATTTATCTAAGCAATACTGAGAGTGGATGATCCTTTATTGAGACTTAATTGCCTCTGTAAGGTTTGCTACCAATCCCGATAACCGACTATACTAGATTTAGAACTTTCCTAACTTGTAAGTTCGACGTAAAAAAAATGAGTACTCATACAAGACATCATTGTTGTCTCAAGTCTAATGACTAGACACGCAACTAGGACTATGAAATCATTGTTTGACATTATGTATCATTAACCATATAACATTCCACAAGTGGATCAATCAGTGAACTTATTCTCTAATGAGCACCTACACTATATCCTTAGTGTCTTCACACAAGTGGCTATGAGACTAGCTGCCTCTATCATATGGACAGGTATATAGTACACCAGTCTGTCCGGTTATCTCGATGTCCCTCTTGAGTAACATATGACGGAGATTATTTAAGATCTATATTTAAAGATAAATCAATCTCATTATCGTGATCTCATCATGATCTGATTCTCATTACACAGAACCAACATTATAATATATTTATGCAATAGATAATATAATGTGAGAATATATCAATAATAATCATAAGAAAAAAGATTGCAACGTGTCCGGACAAGGGTGCCCTGTATCCTGAGTCGATAGAGAAGGTGGTGGAGGTCATCCTCAGCACCAAACATTGGAGTAAAGTTATAAGAGTCGGCTCGACACTCATAGAAAAACGATAAGTCCAGCTGCTAGAGTTTCTCGCCCAAAATGTAGAAATCTTCATATGGTCTCCAAAGGACATGCCCGACATTAGCTCGGAGGTACCTTAGTACCTTAGTAAAGCAACAACCTTGAAAGTTTGCTCCAGACCAATAGAAGGCTATTGAAGAAGAGGTCGCCCAGTTGCTGGACATGAGATTCATTAAAGAGGTCAAGTACCTGACCTGGCTATCCAATGTCATACTAGTTAGAAAACCTAATGGAAATTGACATATGTGCATTGATTACACCAACCTCAATCAGGCTTGCCCGAAAGATTATTACCCATCCCAAGGATCGACCAACTGGTGGACGCTACCTCGGGATATGAATTATTGTTATTCATGGATACATTCTTAGGATACAACCAAATCCAAATGACACCAAGAGATCGGGAAAGCACAACCTTCATTACTCATCACGACACATATTGCTACAATGTTATGCCATTCGGACTAAACGCAAAGCTACCTATCAGTCGATGATGAACTAGCTATTCAAGGACCAGGTCGGGAGAAATATGAAAGTATATGTCAATAACATGATAGTCAAGAGATGAAGAGCCAACACTCGTCTCTCAGACCTGGCTGAAAGACTGGCCTTGGCTCAGTATACTACTTAGCCATATCCTGAAAGGCCCAAAGGAGCGTTATCCCTAAATTGAAAGGCTGGCCTTGGCCCTGGTGCTAGCGACGAGGAAGCTAAGACCATACTTTTAGGTACACCCCATTAAGGTAATCACCGACCAACCCCTATGTCAAATACTTTCTAAATTTGACGCTATAGGTCGGATGCTCAAGTGATCGGTGGAGCTCAGGGAATTCGACCTTGAATACATCCTGAGGATAGTAATAAAAGCTCAAGCAATAGGTGACTTTATCATGGAGCTCACAGTCCCGGAGAGTCCGACGAGCCTAAGCTCAACTTGGAAGTTGCACATTGATGGGTCAGCAAATGTCGAGAGAGGAGCTGCCAGCCTCGTCCTCAAAGGCCCATCCGACCAAGTCTATAAACATGCTCTCCGATTAGAATTCAAAGCCACAAATAACAAAGCTAAATATGAAGCATTATTGTTTGGGTTGAAACTAGCCGCTGAGCTTCACGTGGAGTAAATCAAAGTTTTTACCGACTCCCAGCTCGTAGCTGCACAAATCAATGGTGAATTTGAAGCTTAGGAGGAATCATTGATTAAATATGTGGCTGAGGCACAATGCTTGGTCAATGCCTTTCGCCACTTCTCTATCACCAAATTTCGCCGATCTGAGAACTTGTAGGCAGATGCATTGGCCAGGTTGGCCTATGCTTATGGATCTGGCGAATAGCAATCATGGATGGACCTTCTCAGTATATCCGATGATGACGACGCCACTCGCAACCTCATATTACGTGTGGTTATTCGCTCAATGGGGGATGAATCTTCTCAGCTCATTTCACTCGGGCTCGAGACAGCGTAGGTTCCTTATAGTTGGGGTCAACTACTTCACTAAGTGGGTCAAAGCTGAGTCACTAGCGTCCATCACTAAAAGGTAAGTCGAGAGCTTTATCTGGAAGATTATCATCACTAGGTTCAACATCCCGAGGGTCATCATTACTGACAACGGGACATAGTTTAACAAACCTAAGTTCAAGGCGTTCTGCCAGAGTTACAAAATTCAGTTGGATCGCTCACCCCTAAGCTAATGGACTCATCGAGGTCACCAACCGAGCTATCTTAGAGGAGCTAAAAAGGAGGGTCACCATGCGTAGGGAACCTGGATCGATGAGCTCCCAAGCATACTGCGGGCATCAAGAATGACCCCGAAGACTCCGATCGAGGAGTCACCCTTTAGCTTTACTTTCAGCACTAAAGCGATCCTTGCTCCCGAGGTGGTCTACCCGACCCTCCGAGTTGAATCATATGAAGGAGAAGCCTCAGACAAACAGTTGTGAGAGAATCTTGACTTATTAGAAGAAAAGAGGGCCAAGGCCTAGCTCAGAACATTGGCTTACAAAAAGATCGTTGCGAGGCTATACAATCGCAAAGTACACCCTCGGTATATCAGGTTGGGCAACCTAGTCCTATAGAAGGCCGAGGTTAGCGAACCAACCTGAGCCCGAGGCAAATTGCTACCAAATTGGGAGGGCCCTTATCGAATCATAAAAACCATATGAGAAGGGACTTACACCCTCTCAAAGTTAGATGACAAACAGTTGCCGAGGACATAATACATATCCAACCTTAAGAAATTCTATACATGATGAAATTTTAGAATCAAAAGGAATAAAGAAATTCCATTGATCAAAGCAACTATATACAAAATAGGTTGATTACAAAATACGATGAGTTTCATTCGACCAATACCTTAAGATTGGTCGGGCAACCCAGCTACAAAATGGTGGTTGACCTACAAAATGTGAAAATGAAGATTTGCAAGTCATGACTCGGGCTCTTCTGAGTCATCAAAAGGCTGTTCGGTCTCTGTCAACACCGAATTGTCCTCTAGCCAAATCGTGAACGAGTTTTCTTCCACCTCAGAGTCTGGGTACCGAGCCCAAAATTGGGCCAGCGCAATCTGATATTTGTACTCATAAGAAACTCGCCCCATCCGATGCAGCCCAAGCTTGAACCTGATCGACTCCTTATACTCCTTGATGGCTTGTCTAGGCAGATCGGCTCGTTGGGCTTCCATCTCTCTGACGGTCTTTAGGAGGTCATCGTCCGCCTTCTGACGACTGGCTCATTGCTCCTTCAGTTGCCTTTGGGCATCACATAAGTCAGCTCGAGCATCGTTCAACTCCTTGTCCGAGAGCTCTAGTCGTTGAGTTGCTTTGGTTAGCTCGGCCAGTAGCTTCTCATTTTTAGTATAGAGGTCGACCATAGTTGCCCTTTGCTCGACCGCAACCACCGCCTCTGGACTACCTCCCAACTTCACCTCCTCGATCTCGCACTCGAAGTCAGCCACTCGGTAGCCCATAATTGTTATAAGTCAACCTACATCGTGAACATGGTCGAGTAAAGCCACCTGATAGTGATGACCCTGCAAGCAAAATCAAGAGGCCTAGATGGTCAGACTATCTACACACAATATCGCCGAGAGGCTGAGTTGAGGCCCAGAAGGGAGTTGCTTATCCAGACTATCTGCTTCACTGGTCAGGCAAGGAGCACCTCGGACAACATCAAATACAATTCTTTCACTAGTTGGGGATGCAAGACCCCCCGTGCAAACTCGGTTGTCACTTGTGGGTCATCCTAAACCTGAGCTGAATTCTTTAAGGCCTCCCAACAAGCTCGTATCTCCAAGTTAGGGTCTCGAGGAGGTAGGTTGGTCATCTAGAGGGCATAGTATCCCATGTCGTTCTTATGCACCATTGTCTCGAACAACTCCTTCATTGACTTGGGGCGGCGATACGCGGGTTGCACGGGTTCCCCACCTGACACGGTCGACTCTTTGCCTTTAGAATGTGCCTGAGAGCCTCTTTCACCACGCCGAGATTTGTGCTTGCCCACTGTCACCTTTACCCGCTTGTGTGCATAGGAGGAACCTTTAGGAGGTGGTATTGATCCTTCGGTGGGCCTCTTTGGGGTTAGAGTAGTGGCACCTCTCGGAGCAGCTTCCACCGGAACCTCTTTAACCTCGAGCGAGGGCACAATAGCTCAGGCCATTGGTATTAGCTTTCCAGTCAGCACCTTCGGCATCCCATGAAGTTTGGCCAGATTTATTATATCTGCATTCCAACCAATAGGTTAGGACATTGAAAACTCAATGATTAAAGCAGAGAAAGATGACCAAAAGAAAGGCTTACCCTGAGGGGTTGGGCTGAGACCCGCTTCGACTAGTCAGAGCTCGGTGATGTCCCGGATCACTCGAGAAGAGGAAAGGATCCCCTTCAGTCTACCGACTAGGCAGATTCCTCTTTAGATAAGTATGGGGGGATGTTGCTGATTGGATGGACCGACCATTCAAGTCTCGACCCCCATCTTAGACCCTAACGAAAAGGTAATGGGTCTTTCAACCCTTATTGTTAAAAGGGGCCCTGCTAACCTTAAAACCAGTTTGGGCAGTCAAGTAGTAGCCACCCCGACTCTTACACAAGTGAAAGCATGCCATAAACAAATTGCACGACGGAATAATACTCACCCTACGACATTCCCCGAGCAATGCGACTAAGTAAAGCCACGAGTTGGGCACCACCTGACTTGATGAAATTCTCCACCACCTGAGGCACTCCTCGATGATGGGGTGGAGAGGGATGTGGAGCTCTGCTTCTAGTGCATCAACCAAGATGCTCAATCCGGGAGAGCATGGGTTATAAGGTCGTTGCTTGGGTAGTGGAGCATGTAGAACATACTCTTTCAAGATGCTATAGCACTCCCGGATGGCAACAAGTGACCCTCATAGCCTTGGCACTTACCGGGGATGGAATTCTCAATGATATCTCGAAGGTGCTAGCCTCGGGGTTTTCTAGACTTGTTCCTTCCGATCTAACGTAAGGAACAAACCTAACACTGCTAGAGGAATTTGAGGAGGTCATTCTAACCTAATGAAAAGAGAATCGACCAAAGGGGCCAAGCGATCGAGGGAGATATGATCCGAGGAGGCAGAGGAATAAGACCGAAAAATGAAAGTGGGAAGAATGAAGAACCCCCATGGCCAAAATAAAAAATTATAAAGTCAAGTGATTGTTTGCTGCCCCGAGTTAGTGCAATGACTTTGCCTAGGGAACTTGCGAACCACATTAACCACTGCAGGTGGAGACCCTCTTGGCCAGGCCAACTTGCCTATACTCGAGTTGACCCTCTCATCCGGGCTAGCATGCCTGTGTTTGAGTTGACCTTCTTAGCTAAGCCAACCTATTTGTACCCGAGTTGATCCTCTCAGCTAGGCCATCTTGCTTGTGCCCGAGTTGACTCGGCCAAGCCTGCTTGCCTATGCCCAAGTTGACTTGGCCAAGCCAGCTTGCCTGTGCCCGAGTTGACCTTCTTGACAAGGCCAACATGCCTGTGCCCGAATTGACCTTCTTGGCTAGGCTAGCATGCCTGTGCCCGAGTTGACCCTCTTGGCTAGTCAAACAATCATTACCGAGACCAGTAACTCGGCCAGTCAAATAGTTCTTGCCGAAACTAGTAAGTCGACCAGTCAAACAATCCTTTTTGAGACCAATAACTCGACCGGTCAAATAGTTCTTACTGAGACTAGTATTTTGGCCAGTAAAATAATTCTTGTCGAGACCAGTAACTTGGTTAGTCAAACAATCATTCTCGAGACTAGTAACTCGATCAGTCAAACAGTTCTTGCCGAAACTAGTAACTCGGTCAGTCAGACAGTTCTTGTCGAGATCAGTAACTCGGCAAGTTAAACAATCCTTGTCAAGACCAGTAACTCGGCCAGACAAACAATCATTGCTGAGACTAGTAACTCAGCCAGTCAAACAATCATTGCTGAGACTAATAACTCGACTAGTCAAACTGTTATTGCTGAAACTAGTAACTTGACCAATCAAACAATCCTTACCGAGACCAGTAACTCGGCCAGTCAAATCCTTGTCGAGGCCAGTAACTCGACCGGTGGTAGCTCGATTCTAGTGATGCTGCTCCAGTTCAAGACAACCGATGCCAACCCCTCCATAATCAGCACCCTAATGGCTTCTCAACATAACTTCACGTAGCACGCAAGACGATCGACAAAAGCTACTATCATGAAAAATCCTTCCCGTGCCCCTCTTTAAGGGACCTCGGGAAAGCCTTTCCGGGGGGGATGATAGGGTTGATAGTGGGTCGGCCCAGTCATACGCCATGTGTCAAGTAGCATACCATATTTTTCGGCCGACCTGGTGCAATAGTGGTTGACCTGGCACAGTAACAACTGACCTACGTTCGAGCTAGACGATGACGAGGGAAAGATGCAGCACACAACATCATCTAACACAGACGTGATGCTCGAGGCCCTTGGGACCATGCGAGGTTATATGTTACCTCAACAAAGGACATCGGTAACATTAAAGGCCGAGGTATGGTTAACCTCAGATCGATAGGTATAAAACCTACCCCTAAAGCACTGTTCAAGGGGACAAAAATATTTTATTCTAATTTCACCTCGATCGGGGCACTGACTTGAGTGTCAGAGGGACCACATCGGGCACCCACCCCGACGAGATCTTTGTGTAGGAGTCTTCAGTCGATTCGAGACGAACCACCCAACGGATGGTGCCGACCAGAGCCGAGCTCCATAGCGTGCCTCGGTGACTTCATCCGAGCACCTCTTCCATTCAGATCAACATGGGTGAAATTATGTACTTGGGCAAAAGTGAACCGTGCTGACTAATCAGCCGCGATATAATGTTACACAGCAGCTATCTAGCTAGGAAGAAAAATATCTATTTAAATCTTGGAATTATAATTAGCTTAGGTCAGAGAAATATTCTTCCTCGTATCAAAAGATATTTCAAGATGATGAACCGACCTCGCAGGCCAGAATCATTTGCCGCCATTAATTATTTATTGACTTCATCCTACAAGATGTTGGCAGGATTCAACCAGGTGCAGGTTTTCCCATCACGCCAATCTGGGCTGGATCATTCCCATAGCCATCCCAAGCTCCACCCATTCTGCCAATTTGCACCTTCACCGTCCCCAAGGTTGAGCGTGGCTTAAGTTTGCCACCGGGCGAGCAGGCATTTTATTGAGTAACAATGATCACCCCTGAACTCTGTTGCTTTTCTTGCAAGTCCAGAAAAGTTTATGAGGTCCGGGGGTAACGTGGTGACATGATTCACCAAACTACTTTGCTTTTCTTGTGAGATATATATATATATATATATATATATATATATATATATATATATATATATATATATATATATGTATACACACTATCACAGATGTATTTGTTATATACCACTTCCAGCTCTGGGTTTTATGTAAGCATGAAGAAAGTTCAAAGTTCATACATAATCCACTGAGATTTATACTGTTCGTCCTGCACTTTTTGTTTCTCCTTTTTTTTGGTGTTGCTATCAACATCTAATCAGACATTAAAATTTCAACACTAAAATTCTGCTATTCCAATGAACTAATGTATCATATATTGATTGTAATAAATAATAAAAAAAAAGTATTTTAATTTTCTTTATTGATAGTTTCCAGTAGAATCCTTTTGGGTCTTCCTTCCCTCACCAGTGTTAGTAATTAATTGTTTCACATCTTCTAGTTATAATATTTTATAGGTCCACTTAGTACCATCCTAAACAATTCTTGATCATCTTTTATCTTTCATCGAATATACTACACCTAATTGTTCTCATAAATAAAAACGATCAAGTGATTGCATATATCGGCATCTGTAACATTGTTCTCATAAATAAAAATTTTCATTTTAATATAAAAAGGGTATCATATTTTGATCAGCAAAAGACTATAAACTAAAGGAAATCAGATGAATGGATAACGACAATACTCTGGTCTTGGAGAGCCACAAACGATGCAGTCCATTTGAACGGCTCTTGTTCTCTTGTCATCTAAATTGACAAAACTTTTGTCTGCCTCCTTGTAGAACGGGGAAGCAACATATGGGGCTGTCGCTTTTTCATGCATATAATAAATAATCCCCATTTCCCAGTCTCAAGATGAAATTGAGGTAAGCTTGATGCTTCAGCTCTTTGTTTTGTTGGCTTTTTTGTTTTTTGTTGGCTGCTGCTGCTGCTGCTGCTGCTATAGATTTGAATCTGTCAAATGGTTCATGGAAGATTGCTCACAGTCTAATTTTGAGTCAGAAAAATGCAGATAACCCCAGTCCAAGTCAACTCATTTATGAATACAAAAAAGGTTCAGACTATGATGATAAATTCAATTAATCTCTAAGAAAAGAAAAAAAAAATGCAGTTGATGTAGCTCTGTACTATTCTGATACCCCTATCAACAGTCGACTGCTTTACCAGCTGAATTGACTGATTGTTTTGAATAAAATTATTAGATGAAGTCAAATATACCATCATCATGTTTTAGGAATAATACTTAGGGTATTTGTATAAACACAAAAGCTCGAATTCAAGCAAAATTTATTGATATCATATTTCTTACCATTCTTAGACTTTTGACAGATCCAAATTCTTAAAAAGTGACTCACATAGTCCATAGTTATATATGATGATTCTAAGTTTATTACTCACTCATTATTGGGCTGGTTCAAAATTTACTTAAATTATATTAGGGTACATGAGCATGGTAAAAGAGTATGTACATCGATCATCTATAACAGTTTGAATTGATATAACCATAATACTGTTTATATCTTTCTACTTTCTCTTAGATAAAATAGTCAAAAACATGATCCATCACTTGATTGTAGATGATTCCTTTTGACGATCCTCCATCCATCGCTACGCTAAGATGAATCTTTTGATTATGGAATACAATTTTATCATAGACATTCCAAATTGTATAAACAACTAGAGCTCTCAGATTCAAAGACCAAATTCGTTGGGATGAATCTTTTGATCATGGAGCATAATCTTATCTCACACACTCCAAATTGTATAAATAATTAGAGCACCAAGTTCATTAAGATTATTCTCTTTCTCGAGCCAATTATCAACATGCCAAGCCAAGAGGATGCAATGAGAAAAAAAGAAAAAAGAAGCCATAATTGGTTAACAATTACCCATCAGGAACATGTTTCTAAATCCATGTCTAGAATGTACAATAACACAAGATTAGAGATATAACTAGAGAAAGGAGAACGCATGAACCAATCACCTTAAAATTCCAACAACCATCATAAATAAGTTAGTTGAGTTGCATACGTTTATTAAATTTAAGAACCTGGGTTTGTATAGGAAGATCAACAAATAATCATTTTATCCTGACACTAATACAATAAATATTACCAATTTGAATGAAAATATTTTAGCCAAATTGATCTTAGGCTCTCCAAAACGACCTCCAAAACACCCGTTCATGTGATTGAAAGCGAAAATTTGATAGCTATGATTCAAACACAAGAATGAGCTGCTTTAGTTACATGTAAATTTTTATATGCCCACCATTTTGACTCCATCAATCCAAATGACAAATTTTAATTTAATTCTACATTATGGCTTTAATAATCTGTGCTGTCTAATGATCATTATTATTACTCTGGTCCAAATGCTAACTAATCCCACCTACTTTGACCATCATGTTTCCCCAACATTCGTCCAATAACGGGAACATATATATATATATATATATATATATATATATATATATATATATATATATATATATATATATATATATATATAAATATATATATATAAATCGGGCTCTTGCAATTGAAAGGAAGGGAGGATTGAGAGGCGTGCACCCAAATCAACACCCGGGCCCACAGAGTTGGGTGCGTCTGGAAGTGGTGGTGGTGGCGGCCCACAAACAGCGGTGGTTGGGGTCGTTGGGTCGCCAGTGGGTGCGCCGCCGAACCAAATGCGACGCACGACTTACACGACCAAGTCAACCATACTACGTGGCGCGACGTCCGAACACGGCACGCCCCCCCCACAACATCTCCCCGTTACTCTGATCCCCCGTGACGGTTTTCTTATTTTAACTTAAAAGGTCCTTTTTTTAATTTCCAAAAATAATAATAATGAATTCACCGATGAAATAAATAATATTAGTACTTAGACACAATTTAAATCCAAACTCTTATATTTATTAGGAGATCGATAATAGAAATAAAATATAATTTGAGATTAATAAATCGTCGGATAATGAAGTTACATTGATATTTTTGGAAGTTTCCTAAAATCATATTGACCTTTACGTATACACATATATATCCTTCCAATTGGTATTCCTTACATGTAAATCTTAGTTAATATAATTAATCATAATTCCCATTAGCTAGTTTCTATTAATGTTAAAATTAATCATTTGATCGTTAAATCAAGGAGATTAATCATATGTATATGTGTGTGTGATTATTCATAAAAGTAATATGTAAAGTTGCAAGGGAGCGACGCCACCTCTCTCTCCAGCGGGAGATTCCGTCAAGTAGCGGTTCGTGGTTACCCGCCACCTCTCTTTCCTACTCCGTTCTCTCTCTTTTCCCCCAGAATTTTAACGGCCGCTGGGCTCCGTTATGGTTACGTCAGTAGCGGACGTGAAATCTCACGGTCGAGAGAAGACTAGAATTTGTGAAGAAGAAGAAGAAGTAGAATTAATTTGGATTTGTGAGAAGTGTCATGGAAAAGGGGAAAAGAAATAGAAAAAGGATCGGAAGGAATCCACAAAGGTGGCTGTCTCTTCTTCTCTTCTCATTCCCTTCTTTCTCTCCCTACTGACCCTTCTCCCATCCCTCTCCATCGACCCATCGGCTTCTCTTGCTGGGATTTGCAGAGGCTCTGCGATACGTGAAGTCGATTTCTCTGCTGCAGGTCGATATGCCTGTTTGGTGTTGCATGACTGTTCTTGCATCAAATTCTCGTCTTTGTCTTTCCTGACAGACAAATCTTCAAACTCGAGATGATTCTTTCCGTATTGATTAGCGTATAAGAGGGAGATCTTGTTATTCTTCTCCCCGAGATGTGTAGTGCTTCCTGTTGGTGTTTGAATTGAACACAGATGTTTGTCTTCTTCTTCTTCTTCCATCAGCTAACGAGAGCAACAGAGCGGCGGAGTTCAGCTTCCTTCTGGCCTCGGGGATGGAGCAATTCCGGCAGCTTGGCGAAGCCGTCGGAAGCCTCAAGGCGCTCATGGTGTTCCGCGACGAGATACGCGTCAACCGCCGGCAGTGCTACCTGCTCGTGGACACCTGCGACCTGGCCTTCGACGCCGTCGCGGAGGAGATGCGAAGCCACTTGAGGTTCGAGGAGAAGCCGGCCAAGTGGCGCGCTCTCGAGCAACCTCTCAGGGAGCTCCACCGCGTCTTCCGGGAGGGAGAGCAGTACGTGAGGCGGTGCCTGGAGCCGGGGGAGTGGTGGGGGAAAGCCGTCGCCCTCAACCATAACTCCGAATGCGTCGAACTCCACCTCCACAACCTGCTCTGGTGCGTGCCCGTCGTGCTCGAGGCGATCGAGAACGTCGCCGAGGCCACCGCCGGGGGCGACCAGGAAGACATCCACAAGAAGCGGCTCGTCTTCTCCAAGAAGTACGAGAGGGAATGGATGGAGCCCGAGCTCTTCCAGCACAAGCTGGGGAAGCTCTACTTGTCGTCGCAAGAACTGCGCACCAGAATGGAGACGGCATGGAAGGAAGACCGATGGATTCTCTCCGAGACCATAGCCGAGAAGGCGAGCTCCGGATCGAGGCCTCTGACGAAGCAGGAGAACAGGCTTGCCCAGCTCCTGGTTGGCCCAAAGGGGAAGCTTTGGCCGAGCTCAGTCCTCGTTGGCTCGCCGGACTACCAAGTAAGAAGAAGATTTGGGAGTGGGAGCGTCTACTACAAGGAGGTACAATGGATGGGCGAGACCTTCGCGGTGAAGCACGTTATCGGAGACACAGCGTCACTGACGAACGAGATCTCCATCCTCTCATCCATCGCGCACCCGAACGTAATGCAGTACATGTACTGCTTCACCGACGAAGAGAAGAAAGAGTGCTTGATGCTGATGGAGCTGATGAGCAAAGATCTGTCTTGTTACATACGGGAGGTGTGCTCCACAAGGAGAAAGGTGCTTCCTTTGCTGGTGGCAGTGGACACGATGCTTCAAATAGCCAGAGGAATGGAGTACCTTCACTCGAAGCAGATCTACCATGGCGACCTGAACCCTGGGAACATCTTCGTCAAGGCGAGGAATCCATCACCAGACGGCTATCTGCACGCGAAAGTGGGCGGCTTGGGGCTGTCGTCGGCGACGAACTCCAAGGCTTCATCATGCATTTGGCATTCTCCGGAGGTTCTACTGGAGCAGGAGCAGACAGGGGATGGCAGCAGCAGTAGCTCAAAGCGCACGGAGAAGGCGGACGTCTACAGCTTCGCCATGATATGTTTCGAGCTGTTGACAGGAAAGGTACCCTTCGAGGACAACCATCTGCAAGGAGACAAGATGAGTAAGAACATCAGGGCCGGGGAGAGGCCGTTGTTTCCGTCTCAGTCGCCCAAGTGCCTCGCGACCCTAACGAGGAGATGTTGGCACTCTGATCCTTCGCAGCGCCCGAGCTTCTCCTCTGTTTGCAGGGTGCTCCGTTACCTCAAACGGTTCCTGGTGCTGAATCCAGAACACAGCCAGCCGGATCCGACGCCGCCGCCGGTGGATTACTTCGATCTGGAGAGCAGTCTGTCGAAGAGGTTCGCGAACTGGGCAAGGGGCGATCTTCTCCGAGCCTCGGAAGTGCCCTTCCAAATGTATGCATTCAGAGTGCTGGAAAGAGAGAGGACAAGCGCGAACGTGAAGGAGCGGAGCTCGGAGTCGGGCAGCGAGGGGGCGTCGGTTTGCGGCGATGAGAATGCATGTAATGGTGTTCTTCCAGATGATGATGCGATCGCGACCGTTGTTGGTGCCGATAAGTTGTTGCCTCAAAAGGTCATTCTTGACACGACCAGGAAAACGACATCGGCAAGGAAAGCCGATGGAAAGGCGAACAAGCAATCATCAGGTAAACGTACATTCTCCATTGCCTTCGTTGTGTTTGTTGTAATGCCTGCATTGCAGTCTGTCGACTGTTCTTTGACCACAGATGACAGAACAGTCTGTCGACTGTTCTCCCTCATGGAAATACTAGCAAGCATAGAAATCAAAAGGATATGTTATTGGTGAAAGCATGTAGAAGTATGCTGTACTAGGGATTGATGAGTCTCCCATTTAGCAATCTCAGCACCAAAAGTCTCCAAAATGCATTAGGTCCGGTGAATTAGGGAAGAATATTTAGGCCTCTTTGGCAGAAACCTTCTTATGCTTCCTTCCTTTGACACTGTTGCATTGTATGGTCTCAGCAATCGGTATCAAATAAGTAGGAATGTGCCGAGGAGCTGTTCTCTCCATATCATCCTCACTGCAGGTGGAGATCTAAAGATTGTTACATAAAGTAGGCAGCAGATGCAGCCAATGATTTTGATTTCACATGGATTAGCCGCTTGCTTACGTACTTTTAAGATTGAGTAACTTCCAGAGCTAGCAAGTAAAAAAATTAGTCAGTAAACACCAAAAGAGATATTTGGAGGACAAAATTGAGCTACTCTAAGCAATCTTCTTCTTATTGTCTTTATGTGCCTTTTGCTTCTGAATGAAACTTGATTGGATGTACTTTTGAATATGCTCCAAGTCATGTTTTATGAAATATTCTCGATCATTTGTATCTGCTGTGTTCCTACAACCGCTAGACTATTACGTTGCCAAGCTAATTTATTGCTGAAGTGCTACACTGGATCATGTGCCAAAGAACAACTTTCTTCACAAGAGTTGTTCACTTTCGTTTGAGTTCTTACGCTTTAGCAAGCGATGAAACGGATCTTATACTATTTGTTTGGATCTTCAGGGCAGAACCATAAAGCAAGGATGGTCAGATCACCACAAGTATCATGTGGACGCAGCGTGAAGGTGAACTCCGAAAGGCAGCTGCAACCGGTTGTGATGAGCCCAGGAAGGCAGAAGACATCGGGACACGCCTCAGATTCAGAGCTAGCATACAAGTCTTGATCCCTACGATACAGTCAAGGTTTGTGTTTCCGTAGAAAGACGGATACAAGGTAGTGAAACATGATAGATATAAGCCACGGAGTACCACAGGTCATATCTCTCATGCAGTCTTTAGCTGCCCGAAACCTGGAGAGTGTGTTCATGAGAAGAGAGAGGAGAGGGGGGGGGGGGGGGTCTCATTATGTTGCAGCATACTGTCTTCATAATCTGCAACGTCTTCACCAGTCAAAATTGCAGCCTTGATGTTTTTGTTTGTGATCTTTTTGGTTTCAGATGAGAGATGTTGTTAAACCCAATTCATCAGGTTTTTCACTGTTGAAGTATTGATTAGAGTGTCATTGATTTTATGTTTCCTTCGTGGGTGGAAGCACATTATATTGATGATGATGATGATCCAGAAATTGAAATTTTTTGTTGCTCATTTGGCTTTTGTTTTGTCCTCTGGACTTACCCCCCGTAGCGTTGAGCAAAAGGAAGTCACTTGTAGTAGATCCAAGTGATGAGGTCAACGTTAGTGTTATTGGACTGTGCTCTTTGAGCCACAAGGAATTGTTGGCATAGTTTTTTTATCTTTTTAGGATGTGGACCTAATTGGGTAATGAATGATCTTTCGCACTATGAAAAATAAAAAAATTATTAAATCAAAATTTTGTTGCTCATCTCAGAGTCATAGGAGGAATTGTTTCCTATGGAAATTAATTTACTAGATTGAAATTTTAATTGCTCATCTCGGAGCCACAAGTCGTCCAATTCTAAGATTACCCTCTCGAATGATGTTTGACTCTTTAGGAGACATCGACCCTCCCTCCCTCCCAACTCTCTAACTAGTTTGAACAAAATGTAATAGAACAACTCATGTCACAAATCCTTACCACTTTCAAATGCTTTGGCCACACTTGAAGAGAAATCTCTCAGATGCCTTGTTTCCCTGCAGCTTTATAGGGACTGGTTGATGTGTAGTGTGCCTGCGATTAATTTGGAGCAGCCTGCACCTGGCTTATCGGAACTCGATTAGGACAACCAAAATGAAAGAAATGGCCTCTCATGGGTTTAATATTATTTCTCATGGCGAGTCATTTAGATTCTATAAGAATTTAG
The DNA here is from genome assembly GCA_021527575.1 of Ensete glaucum. NCBI lineage: Eukaryota > Viridiplantae > Streptophyta > Magnoliopsida > Zingiberales > Musaceae > Ensete > Ensete glaucum. Next base: position 13,524,819 of record CM038554.1, on the reverse strand, counting down.
GGCCATTTTTCTGGAGCAGTGATGGTGGGATCCTAGACATCATATACCTACCTACCACAGGGTCTGATGCATCTTGGTGTGAGACGAACACTGTCAACAAAAAACAATGCCATGGATGAAAGAAAGCATGCCACCACACCACACTAAAATTTCCAAAGAACATGCCAGATATTAAAGAATTTTTCCATCACATGAGGTCATCTTCAAACTTCATTTGTCATCATCATGTTCAGAGCATCATTTCACAATTTTTCCATCACATCCATATTGTTTTATTACATACAAAGCGATGGGTTTATCTGAATCCCATTTTTATATAACCTAAAATTCTGGAACAAAGACATCAGCAGTAAATAATGGTCCACTGTGTACAGTATCTCAGCTAAAGGAAGACCTCATGCACCTCCTTCCCACTCAAAAGTGAATGAGATCCGCAAAGCTAAGATTGCCTGATCCAGTAACCATTCTAATAGTTGCCACTTCAGATTGAGAACCCAATCAAAAACCCAGAAGAAGCAATACAAGGTTCCAGCTTGCTCTTGGCTTGAATCATGAAGATGGTTGCAATCACCAATGATCTGAGAGTGCCAGCTAAAAGTTACCTGCACCTCTTCTAGCTGCAATACTTGTAGTCTTCCCGCGAAATTTGTTGCGACAGCCATACTCAGATTTCCTCTTCAGCAGACACTTGAGACAAACTGTCCACCATCATCACTTTTCTCTTGTGCCATCATCTACTGGGGCAACCAAACTTGTCACAAGTCATGGGCGCTGGAAATGTCTTCTGGTAAGCATAAATGTTGGAAGAACTGGCAGACAGAATATTAGACGATACCAATTGGTATATAAAGAGAAATGCATGTGATTTATGGACAGATGAATCTCAATGGCAGGGATTTACTTTTCTCACAATCTTCTATGATGTCTTTCCAAGAGAACATCCAACTGATCGCTTGCTTTTGCACATTGAAGTAATTGGCAAGCCAGAGTCCACTTGAAGACACTGTTTGGTTCCCTACAATTACATTATCTAGAACTGTATTTGTAGCATGTAATTCAGATGCAGACATTTGGTTACCTTCAAGAAGGCAGGTCAGAACATGTACAAATGCAACTGTACTTGGAATGCAAGACATGTTAAAACTCTTAATACTTTTAGTCTGATTCTAATTCCATGAACCACAGCTGGACTTTCCTTCTTTGAAACAACCAATTTCATTACATTCATCTTGATCGTCTTTCAGAATCACCTCCCAAAGGATAATATATGATGTCCACCATGGAGGAATATCTTTCATCAAAAGGGAATGTCATAAACAGCTTCTATGGTTCTACAAGAAAACTATTGCAAGTAGACCTATTTGCTGATGATTCTAGAATAATACTAGCAACATGATCATCATCATATAGGGTATTAAAAAATGTCCCAACCGATAAAGAGGTGAGATATGTATTCCAATACAATGTTATCACACTTCACAAACAACAAGATTAAAAGAAATTGCTAATGGTAGACATTGACATCACATTTTATAGAATTAAACCTGTTAGTGCAGATTCTGATTATCCGAGCTGGGATGGTGATTCAGATCCAATCGAGGTCCGTTCCAAGTTAATCTCAGTCCAAGTCACTGTTTGCAAAGTGACGAATCTGCAAAATTAGATCGAGGGAATTCCCAACAAATGCCCCTCCAACAGTCAAGTTAGTTTTAGATTCGGTCAGATCGAACCAGTAAACCAATATTAAGAATGGAGTGTCTACTTGATAGTGTACCTAGTGTCCCATTTATAGGTCACCCTGGAGACGATTATGCCTGAAACATTTGGCGGTAGGAAAGGTATGTGCAATGTTTCGAGCGGAGGCATGGCGTGATGTCCGCCGCATCCAACGCCCACGTTGGCTGACTGCGCTAATCAAGGGGTTCGAACGGTCGACTGTTTGACCACATATCACCCATGGTGATTATGCGTTGCTTGATCCGATCGCCACGTGTTGCCCGTCTATGGCCTACGTGGCCTATAGCAGTCTGCCACATGCTACCACGTGGTGGTCACATGTTCGCCATGTCATTCTTTACAAATCACTAGCCCTTTTCGGGTCATTAGGTCGTACAACTATTGAGCCATAAAGCATTTCATATGGTGCTGTTGATTCAGATGGTGGGTTTGTTCACCGGCCTTCTAATCATGTGCCGTTGAGATGCACATTTGGCCCGTAGGATGTGCATCGTCAAAAAGCATATTCGGCCCGTAGGCTGTGCATCGTCAAAATGCACATTTGGCCCATAGGTTATGTGCCATCGAAATACACGTGTAGCCTGTAAGCTATGCATTCGACAGTTCAACTGTGATGAACATTCAGTTCATGCAGGGATCACCCCTCCAGTGGGGCATGGCAATTGGAGGTGATGTGTCGTCTGCTAAGGCATCCACATGTAGATTACGTGCGCCATCGAAGATTTGGAAGATCACAAGAATTATGACAATCAACCTCGACCAATGGCATGTCGCCACATGGCCCATCAATTGAAGCAATGAGCAAAAAGGCCATTAGATGAAAGGTTGCTCAGGCACTATAAATAGCCCTCCATGTCATTCACCCTCTCCATGCGTTCTACCATTCGCGGTCCTTTAAACGCTCGATCCTTCATATTTTCAAAACTCTTGAGTCACTCAGACTTTCAGCCCTCAAACAGGTCCGAATGTCTTCCTCGTCAAGATCAACCCCCTCATCCAAACACGGATCGAATGGTTCTCCAATCCCATCACTGCCTTCGGTGTCAATTTCTGAAACACTCCCCTCCAATGAAGGGATGGTTCTCGCCTCATCTGAAGTTTCCACGATGAGGTAGGTCGCCCCTTCAGAAGCGAGTCCCTTGAGCAATCGGACCTCGTAAATTGTGCTGAGGTCTCGAATATCTGAACCTGACCTTGAGCACATCAAGGGAGTTTCTCCTCACCTAGTGTCGATTTCTGAAACTTGCTCCTCCAATGAAGGGTTGGTTCTCCCTTCATCTAAAGTTTCCATGATGAGGGAGGCCACCCCTCTAGAAGCAAGTCCCTCGAGCGATCGGACCTTGTAAATTGTGCTGAGGTATGTTAACTTTGATTCTCGAATATTTGAGGCTGACCTTGTGCACATCAGTGAAGCCTTCAATATTCCTTCTGAGTTCCAACTGATCGCTCCTCGACCTAGTGATCGACCTTATACGTCGCACCATTTCTTTAGTACCTCCTTTGATGCCCTAGAGGTGGGGCTCAAATTCCCTGTTCATCTTTTCCTTGTTGAGATTTCGGATTTTTGAAATTTTTTTCTTGCCCAGGTGGTGCCAAACCTGGCTGCTTTTATTAAGGAATGTCGAAGGTTTGACATTTTCCCCTGCAGGCTTGCTTCACTGTGAGCTTTAGGGATTCGACCTATTTTCTCTCTGCCAGCTATGGTTGCCAAGTCTCAAGGGCACCTTCTTCCAACAAGGGTTGGAAGAAGCTATTTTTCTTTATTTCTTCATGGAAGGGGTGGCCCATCAACTTGACGTGGTCCACCAGGTAGTTTCGATACTCTACTTTGAGGCTGAGTGGGTCAGAACGGAAGCAACATCATCACTTGGCCGCAGCCCTCCGAGACCACGACCATTCTGCAAATGAGCAACGCCTGGCTCATAGAGGTTAGAATTAGCCCCTCACCTCGGGGTCAATATCTGAATCTTCCCCTCCTGTCCTTTGTATAAGAATTGGATTCATGGGCCTTTCTTGTACAGAGATGACCTCTGCGCCAACGTTGAGGCAGGAAGCGAATGGCCAACATGCCTACGTTGACCCGTTGGGTCGAGGCCGTCACCCAAAGCTAGAGAAGGGATGAGCCACTGTCGGATGTTCACAAGCCAACCAGAGGTATGACCAATAGCCGAGATTGGTCAATCGTGGTAGGCATGGCTCAGCAAACATCCCGTCATTACAATTGTGGTGTTGCCAAGTACTCCTTGAGTTGCTCGAATATTGCTTAGCATTATTCGATCCATTAGAAATCATTTGGCCGCTTCAAGGTCTTGAAGAGTGATAGGCACGGATCACCGGTTCTTAAGAGAAAATGGCTTAGAGCTGCAGTCCGCTTGATCAACTATTGGACTTCCTTTATAGATGCTAAAGGCTTCATGTTAAGGATAGCTTGTATTTTGTTCGAGTCAACGTCGATTTCGATTTAATGGACCATAAAGCCTAAAAACTTTTTGGAATGGACTCCGAAGGCACACTTCATTGGGTTAAACTGCATTTAGAACTTCTTGAGTGTGGCGAAAGTCTTGGCCAAGTCGGCCAAATTGGTGTCAGACATCCGACTCTTGACCAACATGTTAATCATCTTTGGTAGATTGCCCTAATGTTCTTAAGTCCAAATGGCATAACCTTATAGCAATACAGCCCTCGATTAGTGATGAAGCAAGTATACTCTTCATCTTCTAGTGTCATCTTAATTTAGTTATACCCTAAAAATGCATCCATGAAAGTAGGCAGCTCACGGATCGAGGTTGTATTGACCAGCCTCGTTAAGATAGGTGTAGTCAACACACATACATCATTTTCCATTACTCTTTTTTATAAGGATTACATTAGCAAGCCACTTTGGATAGTGGACCTCGTGGATGAAATCAGCATATAAAAGTTTATTAACTTCCTCCTAAATGGTAGCTTGTTGATCCAGGACAAATCTTTGATGCTTCTAGCAGACAGACCGATGCTCCGAGTCGATGTTAAGGTGATATTAAGCCACTGTTTGATCGATCCCCAGCATGTCACTAGGGTTTAGCGAAGACCTTTGCATTGTGGCATAGGAAGTTGATGAGCTCGGTCTTCTTTTCCTCAAGAAGCGCGAAGTCGACTTTGATAGTTTGGTCTGGCCTGGAAGAGTCTAACTCTATTAAAGTTTCGCTAGCTTCGAGATGAGCGACTTGAGTGGTTGGCTCTCATGGGTCCATCTACTAGACAAAGAGTAATGTCCTCTTTTGAAGCGTGATCGACGTGAGATAACACTAGCGACATTCTCGTGGGTCACTCCTGAGCTCGCCCACCGTAGAGCTAGATGGAAACTTTAGCGTCATGTAGCAAGTTGAGACAACCATGCGTAGATGATTGAAGGTTGGATGACCGATGATCGTGTTGTAAGCGGACGAGACATCCATCACCAAAAACTTCGTCTTCACCTTTTTTTAAATAGTCACTTGACCTGAAGGTGGCATACAAGTTAGCGGTTCTAAGAAGGGTGTCTCCTGTGAACCCAATTAGTGTGGAGGATATAGGTTGCAAGTCCCTTGCACTTAACCCGATTTTCTGGAATACATCATGGTATAGAATACCGATGGAGCACCCTATATCCATTGAATCCTTTTCACTAGTGTATTGATAATTCTGAGTGAGATGACCAATGATTAAAGGATCTTCATATGCTTAGCCTCCTCCCTGAATAACGATGGGAGGGTCTCCAATCGGGTGTAATCTCTTGGCATGCGACTCTCGTGCATAATTCTTGCGGGAGACTGCACTGCTACCTCTTGAAGAAAGCCCCCCCAACAATCACATCAATTTGCAGTTCGATGGGCTTTCGTAGTCTCGGAGATGTCTCATAAAACCCTATAAAGATAGTAATTGAGATGTCCTTTTTGAATGAGCTCTTTTATTTATAGTTTCAAGTCATAGCAGTTATTCATATCGTGCCTATGGTCTTGGTGGAAGCGATAAAAGGTGGGAGGAGTCCGAAGACGAGGCGCACAAAGAAAACCCTCCCTTATTCGCATGAACACCTCAGTGTGAGAAGTGTTCAATGGGGTAAATTTCCTGTGAGGGGGAGACTAGTCCCCTCTTGGTCTGTCATTGCGGGGTGGCTCCAAATTGTTTGGCCATGTGCTTCTTTCATCTTTTGCAACCTTGGGCTCTGAATTTCTCTTTCCAATGATCACGGACTCCACCACTATATGTCGGTTGGCCTCTTGTAGTAATTTAAGGAATGTTACAGGAGGTTGCATAATGATCGAGTTGAAGAATTTTAAAGGTTGGAGGCCATCGATATGAGCATTGATCAAGACATATAAACTTGGATCCGCCACCAATCTAACTTCATCATTGAACCATTTGGTATAACTGGATAAGGATTATTTATATATCTTTATCCATATGCCTTATGTTTAAGAGGGAGGTAGTGGGCTTCTTCAACAACTTGTCGCTGATGAAGTGGAGCTCAAAACTCCTTAACGAGTTGTTCGAAGGGGGAAATTGATTCTAGAGGTAGCTTGGAGAACCACTCCCTTGCTGCCCCTCCAAGAGTTGTCAGGAAAGTGTGGCACATGAGAGAATTTGTCATTCGGAACAAGTCATTTGTGAGGTGAAAGATAAAAGTGGCTATATGCTCGATGGGATCAGAGCTCCCTTTATAAAGCTCTAGGGTTGGCATTCTAAACCCCTATGTGATCAGTTCCTCCATAATGCTCTTAACAAAGGGAGACCATAGGTAGGTAGGGACCGACTACATACTGCTTTCCTTGCCTTATCTCCTTTTTGATATACTCAAGTCGTTAGTCTATCTTGAAGAGTTGGTCTTGCACGTTGGGAGGGAGCTTTGCCTATTGAGAGATTGACTCTTCCGATCCCTATATTCTTGAGAAGGATTATTGAGCAAACCGCGAGGGGGGTAATTTGGAGAATTAATTTTTTGAGACAGATCTACCGTAAGGGGGTGAGACTCTACCACTAGGTTGGGGGTTGGAGCTAGTGGTAGAATTGGAGTTGGAAAACAGGGAGTGTGTTGAGTTGACAATGCCCCTTGTTGTGCTAATTGGACTAACTGCGGAAGGTAAGGGCCTACAAACTAGAACACTGCCGTTAGGATTTGGACTTGCTGAGTCAGGTTGTGGAGAGTTTGGACTTGTTGAGTCAGGCTGTTTAGAGTTTCAACAGGTATGATTATAGGTAAGAGGCTACTAACGCCCACGTTGGCTGACTATGCCAATCAAGCGGTTCAGGTGGTCAACCATTCAGCCATGTACCGCCCATGGTGATTATGTGTTGCCCGATCCGATCGCCACGTGTTAGCCGCGTATGGCCTACATGTCCACCATGTTATTCTTTATCTATCTAGACCTATGTGTCCTACAACTCAAGAGACCAACAATGTGGTCAACCATTACAAATTGCTAAACACTTGGGATATATCATATCTGCCTTACACAGAAAGCATGATGTTAAATCAAGAAGCAAACATCTAAAAGAGTGGGAGAAAGTTCCTTCGACAATCGGGAACGTTATCAATAGCTTTTATGGTATGATATAAAAGCTAATTTAAGAAATCCAACTTGTCGATGATGCTTGGATGAAGTAGCGTCATCACATATGAAGTATCACAACATTCTTACTCTATAGAAGGCCAGAGAAATATATAAAAAAAGCTTAATCAAATAACAAGGTCAGTTAATAAGTAATTGATAAGTATGATCAAACACAAAGGGTAGTGCAGTTTGCAAACAATAAGACAGAAATTGCTGACAATAAACATTGAAATAGCCTTATGTGAATTACAATTCAAGAAACATGTGATTTGGTGAACCATGAGAACTGGTAAAACCCTAGAAACTATCAGATAAACATACAAGGTGTTAGATCAAGAAGCATATCTAATGGTCATGGAGGAAGAATGTTATCGACAGCTATTTGCATTATATAGGAGATATTTGAAGTAAACTTATTTTCTGATGATGCTAGGATAGTAGTATAATCATCATAAGAGTATAAAAAAAGCTTAATAATCTATGAGAAGGCATGAAAAGAAGACCAAAGAGAACAAGGAAATTAAATCTAAATGCTGGGTGATGGGTACTCAGAAACATGATCCAATGCAAGGGTGTTGAAGTTACAAAGAGTTTGAAAGAATCTGCTGATGATGGACATTGACATCAGGTAGAACTAGACTTATATGCACTACAATTCGACAAACCAACAATTTGGTGAACCAGGACAGATAGGTAAATCCGTAGTAACTAGTATATTGTCATTACATTAAAAAACTGATGTAAAATTCAACAATGGATGAAGATATTTTGACACAAGGAAATGTCATCACGCATTCAAATTCTTGTCTCAATTCTTGACACTGCAATGCATGAAAATTTGTTCAAGAGCGTACCAATATTTGCATTTGCAAGTGGATGCAATAGTATATGATCAGCAAGGGCAAGGGCATCATGCATATAATTGTCATTACCCATAAATAGCCCCAAACAAAGAAAAAAGGACAACTTCATTGTTCACCATCTCTCTCTTGGCTTGCCATCTGGAAATGTAGGAATCAGAACTTGATCTTCAGCCTTTATTGAGCCATTAACTGTTTGCGGCTTTTCCGCATCGAAGTTCAGACCTTCACCATCACCAAAATCAGGAGGAGATTCATCCTCTTCTTCGCTCCAATCATCCTCTCCATCATCATCATCTTCTTCATCCTCGTCATCAAATCCACTGCCAAGCCCATCGGACAAAAGACCATCCACATCAGACCATTCCTCATCACTTTCAACCCCGTTTCCACCTCCTGATGTTCCATCAGCTTTTTCTGCATCGTCTGACTTCTGACTGCCCCTTCCTGGGAATCGTGGAACCATGACAAGCGCCCGCAGCTTCTCCTTGAGAAGCAACATCCTATCCTTCTCGATTAACTGCGAACCACGATAGGCCTCACGAAGGAACACAGAGTCCCTGTCCCCCTTCAGCGAGACATAGAACATGTCAGGGTGTCTGACAAGCATTCCCCTCAGCTGCTGCGAGAACCTGAACTCCTCCCTGAAGTGGGTGAGGTGGTCGACCAAAGTCCGCTTCTCCAATGTGAGGCTCAAGATCTCATGGACAACGCCGCATGCGTGCTTCTCCTTCACAGATGTTCCTGGCCTCAATCCAGAGAAATCAGAGTATGGAGATATGTAGGGCATCTCCTTGAACTGGCTCAACCTCCGCATCTCTGCCTTAGAGAGATTCAAACCTCGAGGCAGGTTCACCCTTCGGAACCTGGGAGCCCTGTCAATGATCAGGTTGCGTTCCTCAGCTTCCCTGATTCTGTTCTCCTCCTCCGCAATCTCGGCAGCAGAGACGGCAAGCTCGGGATCCCAGTGCGTGAGCTCGAGCGCCGGGCCTCGGTCAGTGGGCACGACCCGGAAGTACTGCGGATACCTCTGGCAAATGGTGGCCCGGAACTCGGCCGGCAGCCCGAGATCGTGCCGAAGGTGGGCGATCTTCTCCAGGAGGATCCGCCGGTCGAGCGACATCATTAGGAGCTTCCGCAGCTTCACAACAAGAAGCTGCTCCATCTCCTCCCTGGCGCGCAGCTCCTCTAGGTAGATCCGCTCGGCCTCAGGGGTGAGTCGGAATCGCAAGGAGTAGACGCCCTCCTCGACGATATCGAACACGGCCGGGAAGCGGCGGAGGAGCCCGATGAAGCGGCGCTTCCGGGTGAGGCCGAGGTCGCGGCGGAAGCGGCCAAGCTCGCGAAGACTCATGATGCGGTCGGGCTGCTTCACGAGGATGTTGCGGATCTTGAGCACCAGCTTCAGCTTCTTGTCGCGCTCGATCACGGAATCGAAAGGGACCTCCTTGCGCCGCTTGACGGCAGCCGTCACGGTAGTCGAGCGCAAAGGTGTCTCCTTGACTCTCCGGCCGAGTCCCTCAACGAGATTGGAGCCAAAGAATGCGGACCTTGGGGGGAAGGAGACGAGAGTTCTTGTGGAAGATGAGTGGGAGAGGAGGAAGGGAAAGGGGGAGGGAGGCGCTGTTCTTTGGGAGGAAAGCAGCAATCTTGGATCCATAGATGGACCCGATATGGAGATCAAAAGAGAGGGAGGAGAGGGATGGAGAGAGAGAGAGAGAGAGAGAAGTGAAGATGAGGGTTTTGGGAACAAGAGAAACCCTGGTGGGATATCATGTTATCTTCTTACGCTTGGGGGTGGGGGCATTCTTGTCTTTAAGGATTGGTTTAGGGGTATCTTCGTAAACAGGGATAAGAAGTTTATTCTACACGACCACTTTTATTATTGATAAATCAATAATCTCTTTAAATAATAAAATACTATTTTATTATTTACAAGTCTATAGTATAATCGATTTTACTTTTTTTTTTTTATTTCTTCTTCCTTGTAATCCATGCTGCATGATAAGTTGTTGATATCGCACGCTCCCTATCGATATCATCATCCTATGCTCCTTGTCGACACTCCCCTCATATTCCCTATCAATGCTGATGTGCTTGTCACCTCCTTAACAAGAAGAGTAAGCAAAAAAAAAAAGAAGAGAAAAAACAAATAATGATATTGAAGTTTATTTTAAAAAAGAATAGTTAAGAAATATTAAAAAAATTTAAAATAAAATTATGAATAGTAAATACGAGTTTGTAAATAGTAATAGGGTGAAATAATGTAAATAGCAAACGCAACGATTGGTCAACTAATATATGAATGAATTATATGGCAGCCATATAAAGAAAGATGTCAAATATTTTAATTGTTAGCACTCTGACCGTTGATAATAAAATTTTGGACCGCCATTTTTACTCTAAGCATGAAAGAGCCAAATTAGACTTTTTTTTTTTTTTGGTTACATATATTGGTAAAAATACTTGTCCCAATTTTTAATTTTTACAAAATATGATGGTAAACAAAAAATATATATAATAAATCAAAGGACGTAGAGGGCATGCATTCATTCCATCGGCCGAGAGCAGCGAGCACAGGCTGTTGCTTAAAAGAAGTTATAAAAAAAACAAAAGCTTTAAAAAAAAGAGAGCCACAGGATCATAAGCCCCGTTCTGTTGATCCGACGGTTGCGGATCGAGTGAATGACTGTGAACAACGGCCATGATCTTTCTCTTCCGTTGAAACCTGCAAGGCTCCACGCATGTCTCGGCCGAAACAGGTTTCGAATGGAAGAGACCCACAATTACGTGGTCGCATCTCTGCGAACGAAGGCCCGGGGACTTTTCAGGGTCGTTAAACCCGTTCACTCCGTCCTGTGGCTCGCCACGCAACTGGGAGACCTATGTTCTCATACGGGTACATACATTTTAAATTGGCCGATGTGGGACTAATGCTGCAAACACTTGTGCACAAGTGATTGGGATACCTCCACTCCAATCACTTGTGCACATAATTTAGGTGAAGTTGATTGTTTATGTGAATGTTATTGAAGTTTAAAATCTTCTTTTTGTTATTACTTATCTTGGTTGCAACTATTTAAAATCGGCATCCTTGACTGTGTAATGTTTTCGGCAACTTCTGCTAAATTCATAACCACAGTTGATCCAAACATTGAAACATAGATAGAACACGCCTTGGTGATACAGGTACACCCGCACCGTGTCCTGGGAGAGGGGTTAAGGTTTAGCTGGGCAACTCATGGTATGCGTTGAATCCATTCACAACCAAGTCTAGCAATAATGGTAGCCATCAGATAAGGTGGGGGAGCATTGGACGTCAGAAAACAAAACTTCTCCAAATGCGTTGTCCCAAATATCTGGTTTCGAAGCTCACCTCATATGTTGTGCAGTTATGGTTAGTTACACAACAAAGATGAGCCAAAAAAACCAAAAAAAAAAAAAACGTGACTTTTGAAGCTTATATTTCTATTTTCAGATCAAATTATATTTATATACTAAAAAGTTAAAAACAAACTTTCACAATATGATATTAAAATATTATTCAATACTTATATTTCTATGATTATTTTTCTCATCATTCATATCTTAATTTATTTATTAAAAAATAAAAAACCTATATATTATTGTGCTTCTATATGTGGATTATAATCATCACCACGCAATAGAGATTTCAAAACCTCATCATCTTTCTCATCGGTCTGAAATGAAAGTATGGGAAGAGTTTAATATTTTTCAAAGAAGGTATATTTATCTTTCAGACAACCTATGCAAAAAACAAAAAATTGAAATGTTTGAAATATTTGATATAAATATAAAGTTCAATTTAACAATGACAAGGTTCTCTCTGGCCCTTGATATTTTTACACTTATTAAAAGATTAATGAAGGATAATATTTTAGAAGTTTTATACTTCAATGATTTTAATGTTTGCAAAGATCGCATTAAGTAAAAGCAAACTAAATATATAAATAAGTAAATAACTCCTTGTGATTATTCATACTAATTTCTATGGATCACTCCATATTCCCTATTTTAGTAAAGAATGATATTTCCTCACATTTATAGATGACCTACTTAGATATAACTATATTTATCTAATACATGAAAAGTGTTAGGGTAGTGACATGAAATGTAAATAAATGAGGTCGAGAAAAAATTAAATAAAAAGTTAAAATTATTAGATATGATAGGGATGATGAATTTTATGATAGATATAATGAATTTGGTCATAATATTAGTCCTTTTGCTAAATTCTTAGAACAACGATATTTCTGCTTAATATACTTTACCAGGTGTGTCAAAGCAAAATGGTATTGCTAAAAGGTAAAATCGTACTATATAGATATGGTTAAGAGTATGATGAGTTATTCTTATATACTTAATTCAATGTGGGGTGAAGCTCTTAGGACAATTATGTACATTTTGAACAGGATTTTTAGTAGGTCAGTCCTATCAATTCCATTTGATTTATAGATCAGTAGGAAAATTAGTTTTAGACATTTACATATTTTGGGGTGTCTTTCAAAGATAAGAGAGTATTCAATCCACATGAAAAAAAATTGGATCCAAGAACTATTTTTAAATATTTTATTGGTTATCTAAAAAAGTCCAAGGGATATAGATTTTATTACATTAATCATAGTACAAGGATAGTAAAATCTAGTAATGTAAGATTCCTAGAAGATGGCGGAATCAGTGGAAGTTAAAAAATCTCGAAGGATCAATTTTGATATTGAGGAGATTTAGGTTAATTCTTTCGTATCAACTCCTATTCGAGAAATTATTATTCTTTAAATTAATGAAAACTCAAAAGAACTCTCATGAACTCGACGAACTCTAACATGATGTTGATGTCATCACTAATGATCTTATAAAACAATCACAATTAGCAGCTTAAAAAAAAATTAAAAGAAAATGAAACATAACATTTCTGATGATTATGTTGTATAACTATAAGAATCAGATTATGATATAGGAATAAAAAAAGACCCTTTATCGTTTTCACAAGCCATAGAAAATAATATTTTTGAAATTCAATCCACATGAAAAAAAATTGGATCCAAGAACTATTTTTAAATATTTTATTGGTTATCTAAAAAAGTCCAAGGGATATAGATTTTATTACATTAATCATAGTACAAGGATAGTAAAATCTAGTAATGTAAGATTCCTAGAAGATGGCGGAATCAGTGGAAGTTAAAAAATCTCGAAGGATCAATTTTGATATTGAGGAGATTTAGGTTAATTCTTTCGTATCAACTCCTATTCGAGAAATTATTATTCTTTAAATTAATGAAAACTCAAAAGAACTCTCATGAACTCGACGAACTCTAACATGATGTTGATGTCATCACTAATGATCTTATAAAACAATCACAATTAGCAGCTTAAAAAAAAATTAAAAGAAAATGAAACATAACATTTCTGATGATTATGTTGTATAACTATAAGAATCAGATTATGATATAGGAATAAAAAAAGACCCTTTATCGTTTTCACAAGCCATAGAAAATAATATTTTTGAAAAATGGTATGATTCAATGAAAGAAGAGTTAAAATCAATAGACCATAACGGTATCTGGAAACTCATTGAATTGCTCAATAATTATAAAAAAATCAGTTGTAAATGGGTCATTTAGATAAAATATGATTCAGCAGGTAATATCGAATAATATAAAGCTAGACTTGTGGTAAAATATTTTTCTCATAAAAAAGGTATCAACTTTAATGAGACATTTTCTCTAATTTTTAGAAATGACTTATTGAGAATCATCATGACATTAGTAACTCATTATGATATTAAGTTACACTAGATGAATATGAAAACAATATTTCTAAACAAGGATCTAGATGAGAAAATTTATATAAAATAACATGAAGGATTCATAGAAAAGAAAAAAAAAAATTATGCTTGTAAACTTAAGAAATCCATTTATGGCCTTAAACAAGTTTCTAGACAATGGTATATCAAATTTCATGATATCATTACTTTCTTTGGATTTAAGAAAAATATTATTAGTCAGTACATATATCTGAAGGTTAATGAGAGCAAGTTTATTATATTGGTCTTATATGTAGATGATATTTTGCTTGCTAGTAGTGATCTTGGTTTATTGCATGAAATCAAGATATTTTTCAATATGAATTTTATGATGGTTGATATGAATGAGATAACCGATGTTATTAACATTCAGATATTGACACGGGAGTGTCTAATTTTTTAGAAATTTTAACCCAACCCACTCAAAGTGATAGCCATAAGCATATTCCTTGGACAAAGTTAAAGCTATTTCAAGATGCCTTTCTTCATGACCAAGGAATGTATAAAGGGGTTAGTTGGCAGATGTGGAGCACTTAATGTTATAGTTCCCTATACATGAAGGGATGTTTCATATACTAGTACTTATTTTGATATTCTAGGGTTAGAAAAAACTTTTGATAACTATGTATCTCTTGGATGCGTCCTTGAGTGGTATGTCTTTTGATTTAGTTATGTATCCTTATCTAATTTCCGTGAGATGGTAAATTTTTTGTATCCTCTTGCGATTTTAAACTTAGTGGTGAGCTATTTTTCTCCATTTTATATAAGTCCAAATCTGTGTTCGTTCCTTTTCTAAAAATTGACTTTCGACTTCTCTCATTTCTTTCCAAATTTCATTCCTCTTTCTCCCTTCATGGTATTAGTTTGGTATCAGAGCTTAAGGCTAGAGATCATGGCAAAGCGGAGTGGAAAAGATATAGTTGGTGAAGGTAGTGGCCGTGAAGATGACGTTGGATCTTTGAAGTTGCAGTTATAAAGTTTATTATATAGTTTACAAAAAAAATAAAATTATTGAAGAACTTTGGAACAAAAATAATCAACATGAAAATATTCACCAAATTATGATTCTGATGATAATTCACCATCTTACCCAAGGGAGTTTCAAAGATTTTCGACAAGACGTAAAGACTGAGATGAATAGCAGAACAAATATAATATAAGGTTGGATATTCCGGAGTTTAAAGGAAAAAATCAATGTTGATAACTTTATTGATTAGCTTAATATGGTGGAAAGAATATTTGATTTTCATAAACCACCAGAACAAAAAAAGGTAAAACTCGTGACACTAAAATTTAGAAGAAATACATCTTTTTGGTAGAAAAATCCAAAGAAGCAAAGAGAACGTGAGGGGAAAAGTAAAATCGTAACAAGAGAGAAAATGAAAAGGGAGCTGAAAAGAAAATACTTACCTGACAACTATAAGCAAGAAATCTTTCTGAAAATCCATGATTTTAAGCAAAAGAATCTTAGTGTGGAGGAGTATACGGCAGAGTTTAATAATCTTATGTTAAAAGGAGAGCTTATGGAACCAGAAAAATAGTTTATTGTAAGATATCTTGAAGGTCTAAAATATGAGATTGCCAAAGTGGTTCAACTCCAATTGTATTGGTTTTTGAATGATGTAAGTAAGTTAGCTTTAAAAGTGAAGAAACAATAAAAGTTTGAAATGGTTCCAGATATGAGGTGAAAGAAAGCTATACGAGAGGTGAAAATTCTAAATCTACTCCCCAAAGTAAAGTAGTACCGAAGGGGCAAGAGAAGAGTGAAGGATCAATCAGCAATAAACTGCCACCTAATTCTTCTCCAACTAATTCTTCTACACCTAATGGCTGAAAATATTTCAAGTGTCATGGTTTTGGGCATATTGCTTTAGATTGTCCAAATATGAGGATTGTTACAATAGTTGAAGAACATAGTGACGGAAAAGAAAATGAAGCCAATGACGAACAAAAATCTAACGATGATGACGAAAAGGTTACTTATGTTGATCATGGTTTATCTATTGTGTTACAACATGCTTACAAGTATCTTATGTTGCTAAAGATGAAAGTTGAGTGAGAAAGAATGTGTTTCATACTAAATGTACCTTTAATGTCAAGGTGTGTTTGGTGATCAATGATAGTAGCAGCTTTGAGAATGTGGTATCTTTTGAGATGGTGCAGAAACTAAAGTTGGACATAATCCCTCATCCGCATCCTTACCAATTATGTTAGCTGTAAAAGTAAAGCGACATCAAAGTAACTAAAAGATGTTTAGTTTCATTTTATATTGGCAAGTATTACAAAGATGAAGTATGGTGTGATGTTGCTCCTGTGGATGCTTGTCATTTATTATTAGGTAGACATTGGCATTATGATTGGAGGGTATTATATGATGGCTATAAACACACTTATTCTTTTAAGTTGAATGAAAAGAAGATTACTTTAGCTCCATTATAACCTTCTGAAATCAATGCACCTAAGAAAGAAGTTAGTACTTTTATGTTCTAGGGTAAATACAAGGGTAAATTAAAAAGGGGTAGTCATCTTTTGGCTCTAGTAGTTGTATAAGAGAATGAATATCACAAGGAGCCATCGATAAATATGAAACCAATCCTGGAGGAGTTTCAAGACATTATACTAGAAGATATTCCACATGATCTTCCACCATTAAGAGACATCCAACATCATATAGACCTTATTCCGGAGGCTATTCTACCTAACAAGGTAGCTTACAGAATGAGTCCCAAGGAGCATAAAAAACTTTAAAGGCAAGTAGATGAGTTGATGAAAAAGGGCTTGATTCGGGAGAGCATAAGTCCATGTGTTGTTCTAGCCTTGTTGGTGCCAAAAAAAATGGTTCTTGGAGAATGTGTGCAGATAGTCATGCCACCAATAAAATCAATATTGATTATCGTTTTCCCATTCTAAGGTTAGATAATTTACTTGATCAATTATATGGTGCTTCTATTTTCTCTAAAATTGACTTGAGGAGTGGCTATCACCAAATAAGAATGAGGCCTAGAGATGAGTGAAAAATACTATTTAAAATTATAGAAGGCTTGTATGAATGGTTGGTTACACCATTTGGGTTATCTAATGCTCCTAGTAATTTCATGAGATTTATGAATCATATATTTAAGACATATATTGGAACTTTTATTGTGATTTATTTTGATGACATATTGGTGTACAACAAAAGTGAGGAAGAACATATGAATCATCTTAAGAAGATTTTTTCTTATATTGAGGTAGCAAAAGCTTTATGTTATTTCAAAAGATAGAATCATGATGGATTAAAGTAAGGTAGAAGCTATTCTTAATTCTTAATTGGCCAATACTGACTTCATTGCATGATGTGAGGAGTTTCCATGGTTTAACTTCCTTTTATAAAAGATTCATCAAGGGTTTCAACTCGATTGTTACTACAATCATTGAATGTCTAAAATGTGATAAATTCAAGTAGACTAATGAGGTTGATAAAACTTTTGAGTTATTAAAAAGAAAGGTGACTGAAGCTCCTATTTTGGCATTACCCAATTTTGACAAAGTGTTTGAGGTTGAATGTAATGCCTCCAATATGGGAATTGGTGCTGTTTTGAGTCAAGAATCAAAGCCCATTGCCTTTTTTAGTGAGAAGCTGAATGATACAAGGAGGAAATATTCTACCTATGATAAGGAGTTCTATGCCATTTATCGAGTTTTATCTCATTAGAGTCAATATCTTCTTGCTCAGCCATTTGTCTTATATTCTGATCATGAGGCATTGAATTTTATTAATCACCAACACAAGCTAAACAAGAGGCATGTAGCTTGGGTGGAGTTCCTGCAATCTTATAACTTCATAATCAAGCATAAATCTGGTGTTCAAAATATAGTTGCTGATGCATTAAGCAAAAAATATTATTTATTATTAGCCATGGGAGTCAAAGTAGTTAGATTTGAGACATTCAAAGATCTCTATCAGAATGATATGAATTTAAATTCAATATGGCAGAACTGTAAATCGGATTCTTTTAAGTAATTTACTATATTTGATGGATTCTTTTTCGAGCTAATGTCTTGTGTATTCTATCTTATTCTTTGAGACATGTAATTATAGATGAAGCTCATGGTGGTGCTCTGGGAGGATATTATGGTAGGGACAAAATTTTGGATCTTATTCGATTAAATTTATATTGGCCTAAGATGTTTAGAGATGTAGAAAGATTTGTGAAGCAATATAGTGTGTCACTTAGCAAAAATAAGAGGCCAAAATTCAAGTTTGTACACTCCATTTTCGGTGTCTAATGCTCCATGGAAGATGTGAGTTTTGATTTTATCTTGGGACTACCGATAACTTAAAGGAACAAAGATTCTATCATGGTTATTGTTGATAGATTCTCAAAGATGTCTCATTTTGTTTCTTACAATAAATCAAATGATGCATCTCATATTGCTGATTTGTACTTCAAGGAGATCATTAGATTGCATGGCATTCCAAGAACTATGGTGTATGATTGAGATTCAAAATTTCTTAGTCATTTTTAGAGGACTCTATGGAAGAAACTAGGTATGTCCTTGAATTTCAGTAGCTCTCATCATCCACAAACCGATGGGCAAACAGAAGCAACGAATAGAAGCTTAGGAAACTTGCTTAAAAGCTATGTTGGCAAGAACATTAAGCAATGAGACCTCATTCTTCTACAAATTGAGTTTGCTTACAATCGTTCCATACATCATACCATTAGTTAGAGTCCTTTTGAGGTTGCTTATGGTGCTAATCTTGCTAGTCCTTTAGACTTAGCCTCTCATTCTACAACTAAGCAATTTAGTAGAGATGCTGACGAGAGGGCTAAACAGATAAAGAAGCTGCATGACGATGTTAAAGCTACCATTGAGAAACAAAATAAAAGGTACATGCAAGCAGCTAACAAACATAAAAAGCATATAAGGTTTAATGCAGGTGATCTGGTTTGGATTCATCTAAGGAAGGAGAGCTTTCCACCAGTAAAATTTAGGAAGATGAAACCATGATGGTCCATTCAAAGTGCTTAAAAAAATTGGAGAGAATGCTTATAAGATTGATCTACCTGAAGAATATAGGGTATCATCAATATTCAATGTGACTGATTTAAGTCCTTATTATGGTGATCAAACAATTGAAGACTTGAGGATAAGTCTTTTTCAACTAGGGGAGATTGACACGGGAGTGTTTAATTTTTCAAAAATTTTAACCCAACCCACTTAAAGTGATAGCTCATGAGCATATTCCTTAGACAAAGTTAAAGCTATTTCAAGATGTCTTTCTTCATGACCAAGGAATACATAAAGGGGTTAGTTGGCAGATATGAAGTACTTAATGTTATAGTTTCCTATGCATGAAGAGATGTTTCATGTACTAGTACTTATTTTGATATTCTAGGGTTAGAAAAAACTTTTGATAGCTGATTATATTTACAGAACCTCTTTGGAGTCTCTAAAACTCTATATCTCTTGGATGCATCCTTGAGTGGTGAGTCTTTTGATTTAGTTATGTATCATTATCTAATTTCCTTAAGGTTGTGAATTTTATGTATTCTCTTGCTATTTTAACCTTAGTGGTGAGCTATTTTTATCCATTTTACACAAGTCCGAATCTTCATTTGTTCCTTTTCGACAAATCAACTTTCGACTTCTCCCATTTATTTTCGAATTTCATTCCTCTTTCTTTCTTCCCAGTATAAAATATTGAGGAATAAATCTCAAAGATTATTAGGACTATCTTAGAAATAATATATAATCATTTTTTAGAAGATTTAATATGCAGCTTTACTCATATATCTATTACTAGAGGTAACAAATTCAGCTAAAACCAGTGCTCGAAAAATGACTTTGAAAGAAATTAAATAAAGAATATTCTTTATGGTTGCGTAGTTGAAATTCTATTATATTCTCAAACCTATACAAGTTCAAATATTAGTTTTAAAATTACAATGCTGAGTAAATACCAGAGCAACTCATGAATAGAACATTGGAAAGTTACAAATAAAGTAATGAGATATCCACAAGGGACGAAAGATTATATGCTCACACAGGAGATTAAATCAACTTAAAGTGCTGGAATATTCTGATATTGATTTTGTAAATTATCTTAACAGTAGAAAATCTACTTGAGGATTTGTATTCATATTAACTAGTGGCGCAATTACTTGGAAAAGTACAAAACAATTACTTATTACATCGTCAACAATGAAAACTAAATCTAGGTATGCTTTGATAGCACAAATCAAGCTTTATGATTATGAAATTTTATTCAAGATTCAGTGTGGTCAACTCAATTGTTAAGCTACTGAAGATATTTTGTGATAATACCATAACAGTTTTCTTCTCTAAGAATAACAAGTATGCTAGTGGTTCCAAGCACATCAAGATAAAATATTTGATGCTTAGAGAAAAAGTTCAGAAACAACAAGTATTAATTAAGAACTTAAGCATTATACGATGATTGTTGATCCATTTACTAAAACTTTATAGTGTAGAATATTTAAAAAATATGTTCTTATAATGAAGCTTGTGAGCAAACCATAATGATACATATTTAGGTGGATGTTATTATTGATTTTATTTTACATAATTAATGCTATTTATTTTTATTATCCTATTTATATTTATGTTTATGCATATCATAGTTTAATGTAATAATAAGATTATCTTGACAAGATAAATTACAAGGGTTATTATGAACAATATAAGGAAAGACTAATGATATTATGGTATATATAAGAAAGTGTGTGATTGATGATAGATAATCAATATGACTAATATTGATAGTCGAACTGAATATGGTATTATCATGTTTATTGGACTTATTAGCTTGTTTTTAAAATTCATAGCCATATATAAAAAGCTTTTCAAAATTTTTAGAATCCAATTAGGTAAAATTATTTTTAAATAAAATTTATTTTATTTATTTTATTTATTTTAATTTTGAATATCTTTTATATCTTATCAATTAATGGGCCAAGTGGGACAATGCTAGATTATATAGCCATTTATAATTGAAGAAGATATATAATAGAACTAATTAGATTCTAATGATAGATATTAGCCAATAACAAAAAAAATTTATATTATACTAGGATTCATTAGGGATGATTTTGATGGAAGTAACTCTCCTAATAATTTATCCTAAACCCTTTGCTCTTACCTATAAATAGACATAAACTCCTAAAAATCTGATTAAGAATGCAATTGAGAGATTATAGTTTCTCTCGATGTAACGCCTGAATCTCCACCATAATAAATTTCAACTAGTATGCCAATAAAAGTACAATTAATATGTATATGTTAAATTTATTTTTTGCTATAATTTATGATACATTTTTTAAAATATATTATTTTTAGTAATCTAAGAAATATTGACTAAGCATGCATAAGCAGTTACATTTACGTCATGTATGGTGCAACAGGCCAAAGTATGCTAGTGGACTTAAACATGAGGTTAAATTATTTTAATATTTAAGGTGGAGCAGAAAGTTATGTTCGAGGATCAATATTTGAGATGGAAAATATCTTGAGTTTTGTATGTTTTAAATGTTTAATTATATGTGATGTCATGATATGATTGATGCCATCAAGATATATTACTCTTGGGTATTTTTGGATTAAATATATGAATTTTAAAGTATTAAAATTAAAGAGAAGGAGATGACTTTATGTTTCTGAGGACCTATGTGTAAATATAAATCTTATAATGACTAAACTACAAAAGTGAAGAAAAATAAATAAAAGAAAAGAAACGAAGAAAAAAGTTTATCACTTCTTCGCAATTCTAAAGAAACATGGCCTTTTACTATCGTTTTTATGTTTCAAGTTAAATCAGGTGGTATATAGATTTGCGTGTATAATATATTATGAAAAGCATGTTTTAAATTATTTTAGCATAGAATCTCATGTTTCAAATGTGAAAGTATGTTTCAAATTAGTTTAAGGTAGAATTTTATGTTTCTAAAGTGTTTTGAAAAGTATGTCTTGAATTATGTTGATGTAAAATTTCATGTTTCTACTGATACGATCGATATGAGCTAAATGTAAATATATATGTTTTAAAAATATAAATGTATATGGATTACGATAAAAATATTTTTTATGCATATATATATAGACACAGTGTGAAAGCGCCATATATATATATGATAAACCGACGCATAGTTTCATGAGTACCTATGTTTTATCCATGTGCACATACTTATATGGTAAACATGTGCATAGTTTCATAAATATGTATATTTTATCCATGTGTGTATACTTCTATGGTGAGCAGGTGCATAATTTCATTAATAGGTATGTTTTATCCATGTGCACATACTTATATGATAAACAGGCACATAGTTTCATGAATATATATATATTTTATTCATGTGCATATATTTATATGATAAATAAGAATATAGTTTTATGAATAGCAATGTTTTATCCGCATGGGTATAATTATATGGTAAACAGGTATATATTTTTATAAATAATTATATTTTAGGTCAAAATTTTTATTAATCCCTCATACTATGCCTCAAAATCAAAGTCATTCTCATAATTTAAAACTTATCTAAGTGAACCCCTCGTACTATGTCTCAAAATCAAAATCATCCTCTGTACTTTAAAACTTATCTAAGTGACCCTTTCGTACTATGTTTCAAAGTCAAGGTTACCCTCCGTATTTTAAAACTTGTCTAAGTTATCCTTGATACTACGATTTCACATCAAATAGCCTCCTATATTAGAAATAAGGTTACACCATTATGTAAAATAATTTAAGAGATTATTTATCAATAAAATAATTTAAAACTAAAAAAAGCACATATATTTTTATCTTTAATTTATTTATTAACAAAATTATAGAAATCATATATCTCAAGCAAAGAAAAAATAAAAAGGTAGATAGACAACAGAAAGATGAACAAACTAACGCCGAAGAAAAATAAGAAAGGTAAAAAGATAGCGAAAAGTCGAACAAACTAACACCGGCAGAGGTTGATGAAGAAAGGCAAAGATCGGAGTTACAGAAAAGAACGTCGATAAAGGTTGGAGAAGAAAAAAAGAGAGTAAAAAATGGATTAGGGCTTTGGGACTATTTAGTTGTAATTCTCAAATAAAAATAATCTCCTAAATTATTTTACCTAACGGCATAACCTTATTTATAATAGAAGGGGTCACTTTGTTGTGAAATCATAGTACGGGGGCTCACTTAGACAAGTTTTAAAGTACGGGGGTAACTTTGATTTTGAGGTATAGTACGGGGGGTCACTTATATGTGTTTTAAAGTACGGGAGTGACTTTAATTTTGAGGCATAGTACGGGGGATCACTTAGATAAGTTTTAAAGTAAGAGGGGTGACTTTGATGTGAAATCGTAGTATGAGGGGTCACTTAGACGAGTTTTAAAACATGATGGGTGACTTTGATTTTAAGGTATAGTATGAGGGTTAATAAGAATTTTGGTTTATATTTTATACATGTGCATATATTTATTATGATATGCGATGTGAAAATGCACGTATGTATCATGGTAACGGTGCATAATCTCATGAAACCAAGTCCTCTTCATGTACACATGTTTATGATGACGTAAATAATACACGTACGTATTATGGTAAGAGGTGATAAAGTCTATGAATTTCTACATTTCTATATATGCATGCAATCATTTCCAATTGTTTTAAAGTTAAATTTACGCCCTCATGTTGTGCATGCTATATGTAAGAATAGATGTGTCATAGTCAAGATATGTCAAGAAAACATATTATTTGTGGCAATAGACCCCACGACAAATTCTAGGCGACAAGATACAATGACACCCATGTATAGGATAGCAACAGGGCAGTCCAAATGCCCTAAACCAAGTAAAGTGGGTCAAATATTTGTCTTCTTAGCTAGATCAAGCACTAAGATCCACTTGTCCTAGATGTGGGAAGCATCATACGGGGGAATGTCTTAAATCCAAAGGGTTATATTTTAAGGGTTGTATTTTAGGTGTAAAAAGTGAAGGCATTTAGCTAGGGATTTAACATTCTCACCATAACATAAGAGAATGTTGAGCATAGCCTTTGTGATAACCAAGACAGTAGTAGAGGTTAGCCCATCTGTAATCTCAAGTGACATATTTATTTATGACATTTCCTTACCCGTATTAATTGATTCTGGTATACACACTCCTTGGCATCACTAACTTGTGTAGAGAAACTAGGCAAACCATTAGGAGATATAATGTATTCAAGTCAAGGATTGGGATCATGTCAAATTCAGATCACTGATAAGGAATTAATGACAAATTTGATAATATTCGACATATAAGATTTTGATGTTATACTGGGTATGAACTAGTTGTCTAAACATCATGCTTTCATTGATTGCAATAAGAAGATTGTAGTATTTTAACCTCCAAGGTCAACCGAGTTTGTATTTGTTGGTCCGAATGAAAAGATAGTAATTTAGTTTATCTCGACAATAAAAGCAAGGAGATTTTAAATAGTCGATGCATATGATATTTGGCAAACGTGATGGATACTAGGGTGGAACTGACATCCAAGCCAGAGGATGTACCTCCATTGAGTGAATTCCTTCATGTGTTTATAGAGGAGCTCCCTGGATTGCAATCGGATAGGGAGATTCAATTTGTCATTAACTTAATACCGGGCACTAAAACTATCTTTGAAGTACCTTATAGAATGACTTTGATAGAACTGAAAGAGTTAAAGATGTAGTTGCAGGAGCTCCTTGTTAAAGGGTTCATTCTACCATGGGAAGCACCAGTCTTATTTGTAAAGAAAAAGGATGAGATGATACGATTGTGCATAGACTATGGAGAGTTGAACAAGATGATTATTAGGAATAAATATCCACTCCTTGGAATTAATGATCTGTTTGATCAATTATAGGGTGCATCAGTATTCTCCAAATTTGATTTGAGATCAAGGTATCATCAACTGAAGATTAAGGAGGGGGACATCCTTAGGATCTCCTTCAAGACCAGATATGGACACTTCGAATTCTTAGTGATGTCATTTAGTCTAACAAATGCACTAGTCATCTTTATGGACTTAATGAACAGGATATTTAAAGAATATCTAGATAAATTTATAATAATTTTTATTGATGATATTTTGATATACTCGCATTTTAAGGAGAAACACGCAGAACATTTAAAAACAACTTTGAGTATCTTGAAGGAAAAATAATTGTATGTAAAGTTTAAGAAGTGTAAATTTTGGTCAGAGAAGATAGGTTTTTTTCTGGCATACTATATCCAAAAAAGGGATCTATGTGGATCTGGCTAAAGTGGAAGCAGTTAGTAGCTGGCCCAGGCCAATTACTGTAAAGGAGGTAAGAAGTTTCCTCAGGATGATAGATTATTACAGATATTTTGTGGAAGTAATCTTTAAGATAGCATTACCTCTCACCCTGACTAGAAATAATATTAAATTTGAATAGACACAGGCTTATGAAAATAGTTTTCAAGAACTAAAAAGGAGATTAATTTTAACTCCAATTCTTACTGTACCATCTAGTCCAGGAGGATCTATGGTATATAATGATGTATCCAAAATGGCATAGGGTGTGTTTTGATGTAGAATGGTAGAATTATAACTTATGCCTGAAGACAGTTAAAACCCTATAATAAAAACTATCTAACCCATGATTTAGAGTTGGCAACAGTGGTGTTTGCCTTAAAAATTTGGCGACATTATCTCTACGAAGAGAAATGCAAAATATACACTCATCATAAGAGTTTAAAATATTTTTTTATCAAAAAAGATCGTAACATGAGGTAGAGAACATAGTTGAAACTAGGAAAAGATTATGATTACGTTAACAATCACCATCCTGGAAAAGTAAATATTGTTGTAAATGCATTGAGTAGAAAGTCAATCAATTTACCTACTTTATTAATGATTCCCAGACCTCTTTATATTAAAATACAAAATTTTGAATAAAAATAATTCTTAAAAGTTTAATTGGGATATTAGCATCATTATCAGTGCAGCCAACCCTTTTGGGAAGAATTAAAGAGTTATGGATTGATGACTCTTCTTTGTGTTGGAAAATTAAGCGGAAGCTAGCGGAAGCATCACATGCGTAGCGGAAGATCAAAAACAAAAACAAGTTTCCTACATAGATCAAATCATCGTGCAAAAGATTGGATCATGAAAAAAATTACAAAATAAAAAATTATATCATGTGAGAGATGGTTTATCTAGAGAGATCGTATATCTCTATTTTTCTAGATCCAAATGGAGAGGATAAAGGAGGTTAAGCATCCTCCTCTTTAGCGATATCCACATGATAGATCGCTATAGCGATTCTTCTCCAATCACAGTTCTAAGTCTCGCAACTCTTGCACAGAGGGAGGAAGGAGAATAAGAGGAGGTGGCCAAAGATATAGCCTATCATCTATGTGTCTCTCCTCCTATTTATAGAGAGCCACCAAAAACCCTAGGGGTCCTGCCTTAGTGGGTATTGGATTTTCATCCAATTACTCACTAACCTTGGATTATTGGATCTCTATCTAATAATCTCTTTTGGCATCTAATTAGGCCTTATGCAAGGAGCCCATCAGTGTAGGGTATTATCTAATGAGAATAGAGGATAATTAAATCTCTATTCAATCCTTTGTTTGTTGAAGAATCTACCATATATGTATGACCCTCTAGGCCGGATACCGAGCTGGCCGTGAGTCGTTCTCATTAGAACTCCTTCTGATATAGTGAATTATTATCCTCATAATAATTCACTCCACTTATCGATTATAGATGTACTATGCTAGTATGCCATAGTCCTCAGACAGTATCGGAGGATCTAATTCATCAGACCCATCTATCCATAATTACCATGCATCTATAATCCCTTATTTAACTAATATCCTAGAGATCGTATATTGAATATGGTACTATCAAGCTATATACAGAATCCATTCGAGTCTCGGTCTAATTGGATTCTCCCAGAGAACTTTTTCTCTCTCAATCTGAATGACCCTGGTCAAAGATTTGCTTGAGCAAGCACACATGAGATATTCCTCTTGTGATATCGAGAGTGGATGATCTTTTATTGACACTCAATTTCCTTCGTAAGGTTAGCTACTAATCTTGATAATCGATTGTACCAGATCTGAAACTTTCCAAACTTGTAAGTCTAACATCAAAAAAAGGAGTACTCAAACAAGGGATCCTTGGTATCTCAAGTCTAAGGATCAGATACACAATTGGGACTATAGAATCGTTGTCTGACATTATGTATCATTAACCATATAACATTTCATAAGTAGATCAATCATTGAATTCATTATCTAATAAGCACTTGTATTGCATCTTTAGTGTCTCTATACAAGTGGCTATGAGACCAGCTACCTCCATCATATAGACAAGTATACAGTACACCTATCTATCCGGTTATCTCGATGTCTCTCTCGAGTAATCTATGATCGAGATTATTTGGGATCTGTGTTTAAAGATGAATTGATCTCATTATCATGATTTCATCACGATCCGATTCTCATTTCATATAACCAAAGACATCACTATATATATATATATATATATATATATATATATATATATATATATTAGATTATATAATATAAAAATATGTTAATAATAATTATAAGCAAAAAAGATCTCACAGCGTGTCACATGTGTCATCACTCATGTGATTGGCTTGTATGGCACATGTAACCAACACTTTGAACTAATTAAGGTCTGATATTAAGGTAGAAAGAGAAAAAAAAATTTATATTGATAAAGGGGTAATCCGATTTTGGGATAGATTACGTGTACCAGATGAACCTGACCTAAAGCTACAAATTTTAACAGAGGCACACTCATCTCGATATTCAATACATCCTGGAATAACCAAGATGTATCAGGATATGAAAGAACACTATTGGTGGCTAAGGATTAAGTGAGATGTGATTTAATTTATTGAGAAGTGTCTCATATGTCAATAAATTAAACTCGAACATCATAAGCCAACAGGAACCTTGAGATCATTGCAAATACCCCGTTGAAAATGGGAAGAGGTCAGCATGGATTTTGTCATGGGTTTGTCTGAGACTAGTAAGGGATATGATAGAATTTGGGTTATTGTTGATAGATTGACAAATATAGCCCACTTCCTAGCTATTGGTGCTAATTATTCCATGGGTCAATATGCTCAATTATATACATACGAGATAATTAGACTTCATGGTGTACCGATGTATATTGTGTCAGATGGAGACTTCAGATTCACATCAGGATTTTAGATGAGTCTACGTAAGGCATTGGGGACAAAGTTAACTTTTAGTACTGCTTTTCATCCTCAAACAAATGGTCAATGAAATCAAATATTGGAGGATATGCTATGAGCTTGTGTCATAGACTTTAAGGGATCATCTAGTAACTATTTACCTTTGGTAGAATTTGCCTATAATAACAGTTATCAAGCAACTATTGGGATGGCACCATTTGAAGCACTATATGGTCGGTGCAGACCACTTATTCATTGGGCTGAGATGGGGGAAAAAAATTATTTGGGGCCAGATTTGGTGAGATAAACAATAGAGGCAGTAGAAAAAATATGCCACAGGATGAAGGCATCACAAAGTAGACAAAAAAGGCTATGCCGATAACAAGAGGAGACCTTTGAAATTTGAGATGGGCGATAAAGTATTCATAAAGGTGACACGGAGTCATGAGGTTTGGAAAGAAAGACAAGTTAAGTCTCAGATATATAGGACCATATGAAATTTTGGACAAAATTGGAGATGTGGCCTATCGACTAGCCTTACCACCAGCATTAGCAAATTTGCATAATGTATTACACCTATTAATGTTAAAGAGATACATTTCAAATCCTTCCCATGTTAAGAAAGAACAACCAATAGAATTGAATGAAAATTTGACATATGAGGAACGGACTATGTAAATCCTTGAAAGAAAAGAGAAATAACTTCGTAATAAGAAGATTACTTTAGTCAAAGTATACGGAGAAAATAATCAAATAGAGGAAGCAACATGAGAAAGAGAGAAGAGATGCGCGAGAAATATCTAGAGCTATCCAGGTAAGAAATTTCGAAGACGAAATTTTTATTAGGAGGGGAGAATTATAACGCTTGACCCATATTGAATTTCAACTAGTATGCGAATAAAAGTACAATTAACATGTATATGTTATATTCATTTTATGATGATATGATTTATGATCCATATTTTTCAAAACATATTATTTTCAGTGTTATAAGAAATATTGACTAAGCATGCATAAGCATTTACGTTTACGTCAAGTATAGTGTAACAGGCCAAAGTATAATCGCAAACTTTAATGCGAGATTAAATTATTTTAATATTTAAAGTAGAGTAGAAAGTTATGTTCAAGCATGAATATTTGAGATAGGAAATATCTTGAGTTTTATATATTTTAAATATGCAATTATATGTGATGTCGATGATTGATGCCATGAAGATATATTAATCTTGGGTAGTTTTGGATTAGATATATGAATTTTAAAGGATTAAAATTAAAGAGAAGGAGGTGACTTTATGTTTCTGAGGACCTATGTGTAAATATAAATCTTATAAGGAATAAAGTGCAAAAGTTAGAAAAAAAAAGGGGGGCGATTTTTATCCCACCGCCTCCCACACACCACTGTTTCCCGAACGAGGAAAACAGTGGAGGGACCGTGCGTCAGGGGAGGAGAATGGAAGGGAGAGGAAGAAGTGAAAAAGAGAAGAAGCGACGGGGAAGAAGAGAAGTGAGGGGGGCTGCAGCTGTGGAGGAGAAGGGGAGGAAGAGGAAGGAGGCTACGGCTGGGGCTGGGGCTGGGGCTGCGGCTGTAGGAGAAGAAGAGAAAGAAGAAGGGAAGGAGCGGGAGAAGAGAAGAGGTCGAAGGGAAGAGGAAAGGGCTGCGGCTGCGGCTGTGGGGGAGAAGGGAAGGGAGGGAGAAGAAGAAGGGAAGAAAGGAGAAGAAAGAGGGGGAGAGAAGGGGGAAGCAGAGAAGGAAGAGGAGTTGGCGACTGCAGCTGTGGGAGAAGAGGGAAAGAAAAAGAAAGAAAAGAAGAAAAAGGTTTATCGCTTCCTATCAATTCTAAAGAAATATTGCGTTTTATGTTTCAAATTAAATCAGGTAAGTATAAATCTAATTAATCTAATCATTACAAAATAGTGATCGTATATTTATAATTTCCTAGCACATTTGACCATAAATGAATATTACCTTTTATTAATGTATTTAGTTTTGAGTTAAATCAAATAAGTATAAACTTAATTATTATAAAATAATGATCATATATTTTTATATATAATATAATTTAAAAATATGTTTTGAATTATTTTAATATAAAATTTTTGGTTTCTAATGTGGAAAGTATGTTTCAATTATTTTAACATAAAATATTCTTCTTTCAAATATGAAAGTATGTTTTAAATTATTTTAAAGTAGAATTATATTTTTTAATTATTTTAAAGTAGAATTTTAGGTTTCTAAAGTATTTTGAAAAGCATGTCTTGAATTATGTTAATGTAAAATTTTATGTTTCAATTGATATGATCAATATGAGCTTGTTATGTGCTAAATGTAAATATATATCTTTAAAAAATATAAATATATATAGATTATAATGAAAATATTTTTATGTATGTATATATATTTTTTGATGTACTGCCACGAATGGTTATTGTACAACCGTAACATAACGAATTGTTGATCGCTTTTATATGCTTGTATAGATGTTTGACATCTTGTTTTGCTTTAGTTTTATATGGTTTTATTTGAGAAATATAAGCGGAAATAGTGTGTAATGTTACAGTGTGATCGCTCACTGTGTCGAGCTAAAACCACCCAAAATAGCTTCATTTTCGTGTGTTGTGGCATCAGCTATCTCAAACCCCTAGAACCCCCCAGGTGGCACAGTGCTGGATGGGACTTCGGTATAATGTCGGGTATTGAACATTCTTCACAAGTTGAGCTTGTTTTCGTGCCTAGCACTCGAAAAATTATTGTTTGTGGACTTGCGACTATTTGTTCAACTTTCTAAAGTCCTTGTTCGCTCCTTTCTCTATTCTCTCTTGCACTCAAGGTGTTCATTGAATTACTTGTAAAACTTCCCTCTTCGTGAGACGTCGAGGCTTGTCTATCACTCATTTTTAAACTAATCAACCTTTTCTTTTATAAGTCCTTCAGGACCTACACGAGGTTGCATCTAAGTTTACCCATTATGGATGAATACTGCATGGGCATTTTATGACTTAGACAATCCTAATTAAGTCTGAGATATTAGCGCAATGATGCTTTATGATTTAGGCAATTCTAGCTATGTCTGTAACTTTGTTGCAAGGGTGCCGCATGACTCAGGCAAAATCAGCTAAGTCTGTGATGATATGGTATCAGAGCGAGCAAGAAATTCGAACAAACAACAAAGAAGATTTATAATCTTACCATGGCGAAGCATCATGGCGAATCGAGCAAGATAGGGCAAGCCGGACCTTTGCCCCAAGCAGTCACAGGTGGGTTGCAAGTGCAAACTCACTCTCAAGTTATTGGAGCCACTTATGAGGAGAGCAATAGTGAAGAAGACTAGCAAGAAATTATATCCTTTGTGAGAAAAGGAGGCACAATCAGGAGCACCAATCTGAAAAAGAAGCCAAAGGAGAGACTTACAATGGTAGAAACTTGCCTTAATGTTCTTGAAGCGACTTTGGAGGAATTCTACCAAGGCTAACGAAAGCTCCTTGAGGTAGAGCGGCCACAAAAATAAGTTAAATCTTGGATCGATACTGACGGATTTGAAGACAACAAAGACTCTATGCAACATCTACATGAAGTTGTGGCGGAACTCACATCCAATATGACATTGCTCACAAGGACTCTTAATGCGAGAGGGAGCAATACCAGCGTTATGCTGCCACAAAGCTTGAGGGCGCCTAAGCTGCATTGCTATAGGGGTGCCAGGGATACCAAAGAGCTCAAAAAAATTTTGTTTGACATAAAACAATACTTTCATGCTACGAGGCCCCACTCTGAAGAAACCAAAGTTTTGATAGCAATAATGTATATGAATGGAGATGTAAAAAATTTAGTGGCAAACCCGTTGGGAAGAGATCTAGCAAGGCCAATGTCGAGTGGATATATGAGAGGACTTGAAGTGAGAATTGAGAACGTAGTTCATACCCAAGAATATAGAATTCGTCACAAGAATGAAGCTGAGATAACTCCACCAAAGTACTTCTATTTGGGACTATGTGAAGTAATTTTGTGCATTAATATTGGACATCCAAGACATGTCTGAGAAGGATAAATTGTTCAGCTTCGTTGATGGCCTGAAGCCATGGGCACATAAGATAAACATCATCGACGTGGTCGTGGCAATTGCTACTGCAAAAAAGCTCACTGACTTCGTTTCTTCAGAGGACTTGGGGAAGAAAAAATAATTCTTGGGAAATCGTCTACTCAAATATTCCCGAGCGAAGGAGTTCGAGGGTGAACAAAGAAAGAACTTTCATAAAGGACCAAGCTTAAAAGGCAAGGCTCTGAAACTTGGCGAATGCTTCTTATGTAGAGGACTACACATAGTGAGAGAGTGCCTACAAAAACAAGCACTCAATTCCTTAACTATATCAATCCATCCTCACAATTTGGATAAGGGCAAGGCCATCGCCCTTAGTTCGAACAATTCAGAATCTAGCAGTGATGATGAGGAGTCACAAGGGTCTCGAATGAGAGTAATACGTTTGTTGAATGCGTTACAGGGTTAAGTGGGAGAGAACACGAAGGCAAAGCCACAGAAGGCAGGGAGTAGTGAGTTGATGTATGTGGACATCAAGCTTAACAGCCAAACAACTTATGTAATAGTGGACACTCGCTACCCACAATTTCATTGTCGATCGAGAAGCAAGGTGGCTTGGGTTTAACTTGGAGAAGAACCCAAGTCGTATGAATGCTGTAAACTCAGAGGCTCAGCGGATCTTCGGGCTAGCAAAGGGGGTCCCTATCAAGATCGAAATGTGGAGCAGGAGCACAAATATGATGGTGATGTCATTGGATGACTTCCAAGTGATTCACAGAATAGAGTTCATACATGCAGTGAAGTTAGTGTCAATCTCATTCCTAAACTCTCTATGTCTAATGGGAGGTGATGACCCCTACATGGTCCCAATTTCTTAGGGAGGAACTAGGGACCTGCAATAAATATTAACATTGCAATTGAACAAAGGGGTATGAAAATGTGAATTAACTTTTATGACTATTGTAAAGCTAGAGCCCTTAGATGGGGAGGTCATTTATGAACCTACTGTGGTGGCAAATATTCTGAAGGAGTTCACAAACATCATGCCACCCGAGTTGCCAAAAACTCTACTATCATAAAAAAGCATGGATCATCATATTGAGCTGAAGCCGAGAGTTAAGTCTCCAGCGAGACCACAATACCTGCATGGTCTCTCTAGAATTGGCAGAACTCATGAAGTAGTTAGATAAACTACTAAGCGGTGGTCTCATCTACAACTCAAGAGCACTATTCGGAGCTCCTTTCGTCTTCCAAAAGAAACTAGATAGGGGCTTCTGATAATGCATCGATTATCAGGCCCTTAACAAAGTGATGGTGAAGAACAAATATCTCATCCTGCTCATCGCACACTTGTTCAATCAATTAGGCAAAGCAAAGTACTTCTCTAAACTTGACCTACAGTCAAGGTACTAGCAGCTACGTATTGCAAAAGATGACGAAGCAAAATCTACTTGTGCGACTAGGTATGGAGCGTTCGAGTTCCTGATGATGCCTTTTAACTTAACCAATGCTCCAGCCACATTCGACACTCTAATGAACCAATTATTCAAGGAGTATTTGGATATATTTATGATCATTTACTTAGACGATATCATCATCTACAACCAAATGCTCGAGGAGTATATTGAGCACCTTCAAATAATTTTTAAAGTTCTCAAGGAGAACACTTTGTTCGTGAAGAGGGAAAAGTGCTACTTTACTTAGACAGAGATTATGTTCTTAGGGTATCAAATCAGTAACGATTCTATTCGAATGGACAAATCTAAGATGCAAGCAGTGGCGGAATGGTGAACAATAAGAAAGGTACTAGAGCTAAGATCCTTCCTTGGTTTCATCAACTATTATTGGTACTTCATCGTTGGTTGTATATTCGAAGCACGTAGCTTCACTCCCGGAGTTACTAAAGAAGTAGTCTTGTATATGGTCAGATAAATGTGAAATAACATTACAAGACTTAAAGGCTACTGTGTTGGAAGAACCAA